>OZ007496.1:91956444-93156444 GCA_963931805.1 Microdon myrmicae | reverse complement strand
CCTCTTTTGGACTCGGTACTTGCCCCGGTCCATGGGTTGGTAGATCGGGGGGGTTTCCCGTTTCGGCGGCAAAACCTACCATCACCCGACATTATAGTGCGCTTTCGCACTTTCATATATGCGATCCAACCCCCAGCACTGGGGTTTGCCTCTGCAGTCTTCGCTGGGACTGCGCCTGCAGCATTAGGCCTGGCCTTAAAGACTTTTCGTCAGACTCTCAAGTTGGTATCCCTCGACGAAGGTCCTTTACAAGGACGAAGATTCCGGAGGGTAACCAGAGTCTGGCCAGCTAGGATCAGGGGCTCCAAGTTATAGGAAGGCGTATCCTTCCTTTATTTGTTCGTTTATATAGAACGTTGTCTATAACTATATTACCAACGTCCGCTGTTCGGGGCTCATCCGGATGACCTCGTGGGTAGCACGTGGTTGAACAGCTTTTCGCAGCCCTCCCCTGTATGGGTAGGGTCTCCGGGCGAGTACCTGCCGCAGTATCGACCTTAACAGGTCCCTTTGGCACGTCTCCCCGTTTGGCTGCCACACGCTCAACCCTTCCCGTCCCATAGTTGACAAATTGAATGGAGAATGGCACGGGATTTACGGTCGTTCGGGGAAAAACCAAACAACCACCCGGCCCGTCTACCTTACAATTCCGAGACAGGAAGTCGTACCCCAACAATCCGTCTTCCTCCAAACCCGGCAAGGAGTCTACTATTTGGAAACTGCAGGGAATCTCATGGTGCAACTTGAAATTCCCAGTGCAGCAACCCCTCGACTTACCTTTGACAAACAGCGCTTGGAGCGTTGTAGATTTATGCACATCCATGCCATATCTAGGATGGAGTGCCTTCAGCTTCAACAGGCTGATCTCAGCGCCGGTGTCCACGATTAGGCGCGTAGGGTTCCTACGGCCAATGTCTAGAGGGAGAGCGACAATCGGGACTCGAGTCGGCGAAAGCTGAGAACAGCTGGAGCTGGTTTTCGTTTTTAGTGCGGTCGGGTAGGATCTTGCCGACCCGACCTTGGGGAGTTTCCCGAACTCTCCCATTTTGCTTTATGTCGACACTCTGCCGCCTTGTGAGTGTGTCGACCGCAAAACTCGCACAATGTTCCGCTCCTCCGTTCAGGAATATTCCGCTCGGGAGTCCCACTGGACTCCGAACTAGCGGAACTGGAGCTATTCTTTCTGCCCACTTTGGGCCCAATGCGCCGGGGCTGCCATTCCCGGCTCCCCGCGCTGCCTGATGCGGCATCATGCCTCGCATCCGTCTTTGAGGATTTTGAGTCCATGGAGTCGGGTCGCCTACCGCCACCGCTCGACACGGACGATCGTCGCCCATCATCTCCATCCACCCTCCGAGAATCCCTACCTTCCGCGCTATCATTACCGGCGCTTCGATTTCGCCGACGCCGCCTCCGACGCCCTCTGCGCCTATTTCTCGCGCTTGCCCCAGTCTCCACACGGATGTCTTGTTCTCGGCTCGCAACAGGTGCTGTTCCGGCGTGCCGCTTATGGGGAGAACCCTGGGAATGCTGTTGTTTTTCCCACCTTTGCCTGTATTCGCACCCGCGCAAGCTATGACCCTGTCGGCCACAAAACTCGCAACAGCACCGGACGCTGAATACTCTGGGGCCTGATGTCGCCGGCCCGCCGCCCGTAGACGGGGGCTGCGGCTCTGGTAGGGCTCTCCGCTGAAACTGTGGTCGCTGATAGGGCGGTTCCTGTCGTGCGAATCCGCCCTGCTGACCTCTACCCCTGTATGTGGTCTGGGGTCCGCGCGTCCTCGTCGGGCGATCCGGGCAGTCCACTATATCGTGGCCATACCGCCAACACTCGCGACAGAAGGGAGTGTTTCGTCTTTGTAGACACTCGTCGTACACGTGACCCCTCAGATTGCAAAAATTGCATATGGTCTGGGATTCCAGGGGGTGCGCCGATCGACCAACCGGATCCCTGAACGGATTGTCCCGACCCGATCGATCCTGTGGCACATACGTCCCCTGAGCCCAGCTCTGCGACTCTCCACTCTGGCTCGGCATGGTATTTGACCACGCTCCCTCGCCAGAGGAGGCCGGAGCATAGGCACCAGCATCCCGTCTATAATTGAGAGGCCCGCACGACCGCTCCCGAACGAAACTATCTTCCTCCCGCCGACGACTATCAGGCTCTTCGGCCGGCAACACGAATGACACCGCCCGGGGATTTAAATTCGATAAAACCGGCGCCGGCGCCGCGGTACAATCCCTAAAAGTGGAGGATGAATTTTCCAAAAGGGTCGAGCAACTTCCCGGTCCTAACTCTCGCGTTTCCGACGCTCGCTCGGCGACTCCGTGCCGCGCATCCACAAACAGGTCGTCCTGCCTCAGCATTTCCCTACGCGCTCGCTCAAACCCGGTTAGGTGGTCCACCAGGCTACGAAAAGGGACATTACCCAACGTGAGGAGGAAGTGCTTTAGTCCTTCCTCCCTCAGACCCCTTACCAACACCGGTTTGGCCATGCCCTCAAGCTGGCTGGCGAAGACGGACCTACCCTGGCGACCATAAAAGCGCTCAGCTGCCTCCTCGCACCGTACCACGGCCCGCTTCACTCGGGAAACAAAGCCTGTGGCATCCTCGGAAGGAAGTTGTCGCATTTTGGAAAGTTGTGCACACAACTCCTCATACGACACCCGGGGTTCGTAGGCCTCTCTAAGACGCTGTTCCGCTTCAAGGAATGTCGTGGGTGGTCTCTCCTCGAACATCCGATAGGCCTCGCCGCTCAGCCTAGAGGGCAGCCACCGGAGGAAGGTATGTTCCTCCTCCACCGCCAGCCCATCCAGGGTCCTTCTACAGCCCTTGAGAAACGAAGAGAGTCTCTCGGCCGTATCCGGGCCCTCCTGTCCCGAAAACATGGGGACCGCCTTCGACACAAGGTCGAAAACCCTATCTGTGCCCAGCATGGTCCGTACAGGACATGGTTGTGGGCCCAGTTTAAAATACGAGGGCATCGGCGTGTCCTCCATGCTCCCGACAGGCTGTTTACCGACGGTGGGAGGGGGGCGCGTTGGCGATCGTTCGTCCACAAACTCGTCCCGCGAATCGTGGAATGCCTCCGGATCCACCTCGTCAACCGGCGGCTCGGGAAATGCCTCGGGTCGTGCCCGGGCAGGGGTGCCCTCTCGGACATCTCTTTGACGCTGCCTAGTCTGCATTTATAGGACCTTCTTCCAAACCTAAGGTCACCTACACCAAAGTTAATCCCGGATACCCCGCGGAGAAAAGAAAAAAAACAAAAAAACAACCTCGTCGCCGACAGTATCCACCAACGGAAAGGGTGCGAAAAACAAAAACAAGCACGCTCCCAATACACAACAAGACGCCGGCCGACGAACCTTCCTCCCTCACAATCACTATAGGGGCCCGTTGCGTAACAGGGAAACCCGGAACACCAGAAGAGGTCAGCCCGTAATCAAAAATCCACTAATGTTTGGGACTGAAAAACGGTGCACTAATCGACAAAACAAACGGTCGTGCAATGAGAAAAAGAAACACACACTACACCCGTCGGTCAAAACAAACAAACAAAAACACTATTCTACTAACAAACGCAGTCCTCAGTGGGCGAGAATTGGAGAGAGAGAAAGGGGCAAGCGAATATAATGACCACTTTTTGGTCAATTTTGTAACACAACAACGAAAAGAAAAAAAAAATATTTAAACTAAAACCAAACGCGCAGCCGAAAAGGAAAAAAAAAAAAAAGAATCACAATTCCAAAAGAAAAAAAAAAACATTTTCCATTAACATTGGCGACTCAATGTAACCAATCAATAACTAAATCAGCCACACTAACTTAAAGCTAAAACCAAAACACTTCTACTGAACTTCTAACAAAACTCGCACTTAACACTAAAAATAAATAAATAAATAAATAAATAGCAGTATTGGCTAGTGTACCAGAAAAGAAAGAAAAAGGGAGAGCATCTGTACAAAATTGTTGCCAATAATTCAACTGGAATTCAAAATAACATATAAAGGGACCGCATCAAAACTTCAAACAAAATCACCATCAGCAGGGTATACAAAATTTGAAAACAGAAATAAGAATATTACATCCAGTATCATTCAATGTAACAAAACGGAGTATTTAGGAACACTCGAAAATTAAAATATAAAGTTCCACAACAATACAAAAAAAACTTTCTCGACAAAACTGGATTCACAATCGCATTTGGGATCTCACAAAATTTCGGTCTGGTGATGCTACTGTACCATAATTCCTAGTTGTAAACGATGGAAATCGCCAAACGCCAAGGAAAAGAATCATCCGCAGCGCCAGTTCAACGTTATCCCGCCATTTCATTACCGCTCCTGTGCCAGTTAGCAGCAGTATACTGTAGTTTTGAAACTGTTTGGTATTTGGTAGGCCAGATTTTGATGTTTCACAGGTTCTTTCAGGATTCGGGCTTTTCGAGCGCTTACGAGTTTTTCAACCTCGGGCTTCCTCGAATCCTGTCCGCAGCGCCAGTTGTGGCAGTTGTTTTTCTGTCTTTGCCACCGATAACTAATTAATGATTAATTACCTGTGTTTGCCTTCTTGTCCGCAGCCTTGACGAGTCACTCCAGTCGATGGTGCATACGATCTTGTCGCCTTCCAAATACTAGTGGATTCCTGATTACGTAATTGGGTACACAAATTTGCCTTAGATTTATTCCAGCTTTATTTATTAGATTTGTTCCAGCTTCATTCATTAGATTTATTCCAACTTTATTTATTAGATTTATTCCAACTTTATTTATTAGATTTATTCCAACTTTATTTATTAGATTTATTCCAACTTTATTTATTTGATCTATTCCAGCTTTATTTATTAGGATCTTAATTTTTACAACTCTTGTACTCTCCGGACAATTGCTTTTTTTTCTTTTTTTCTTCCTTCCTGTTCACTACAACGTTTTTTCTTATCTTCCGTTTTTTTTTTTACCGTCGCCAACGGAACCATACATCAACCGAACCTTTTACCTCCTGTCTCTCTCTCACTTCGCTCTCCACTCACGTCCACTTCGAAAAACAAATTCGAACTCGAAGAACTGCACGATCCACACCCGAATCAGGGTGGGTTCAAAAACTCACTTCAGGATCGTACAATTCTTCCACCACCTTACCATCGTACTATTTTAAAACAAAATTAAATGCAAATTATTAAATGATGGTGGTGGCCGACGTACGTAACAGAGTTATAAGAATGTAGGAAGAGTAGTGATTTGAAAATCCATGTACACTTTTTTCATATTAATTGTAACGTGAAAGATCACTACACAAGCAAACTGACAAAGGTCATTTTAAACAATGGGATTTGCAATTTCACGTGAAGAATTATGTCCATCGTGCATATGGCCGACGTATTTTCGGTTTCAAAACACTTCTACCGATAGCATTTAGGATATTAGAGAACACAAAAATCTAAAAATAACTATTATGCTGCACCCCTTGAGCGCAAATCAACATGACCGCAGGTAGTCTCTTTGAAAAAAGCCAGAAGTAAAATTTGGACAAAGATAAAATTGTTTTCCTCCTATATAGAGTGGGCCATAAACTTGCAAACGGCAACAGTTGATTTCTTAAATACTGTAGCGAGCTTAGGGTTCGCTGGATTAATTATTTTAAAATAAATAAGAGCCGTTAAATCGATTTTGAATTAATATAACACTTTATTAGTCCGTAATACAACGGTTACTTATACCGTACACTTAATGATTTCTTTACTTATCGCTTCCGTACTTATCACGTCTTTTACTGCTTACTTCTCACTCGAGACGTATCGCTTGCTTCACTGTCTTACTTATCTCTAACTTAACTTCCGCTCTGCGTGCGACGTATTTATACCGTTTTTCCTCATTCTGATTTGGTGTATCGTTTCCGCCCGTTCCATAGTCTTGAATGTTCTATTCCAGTTTTCCAGTACTTCCTAAAATAATCTAGTACTTTGTTTCGGACTTTCTCGAAGATTCCAGTACTGATTGTCATATGCGTCACACTACCCTCCGCCTAGATTAGTTCGTCCCGAACTAAGTTCACTGATCTCCTGGGTTAACAAAAGTCGCCAGTCGGTCACGATGTACCACTTTCATCTTGGCGTTCGGTCTTCGCTGAATCCTATAGACAACATCGTTAATTCTTGTGAGAATCTTATACGGTCCTTCCCAATGTTGCTGCAACTTCGGAGACCTTCCTTTTTGCCGATGAGGGTTATAAAGCCATACGTTATCGCCTGCATTAAATCCGGATGCGTTGGCTCGAACGTCGTACCTTGTTTTCATCCTGTCACTGGATACCTTGATTTGCTTTCGAACCAAATGATGAATCTCATCGAGGCGATTTCTCCATTCGGCTACGTAGTCTTCGGTCTTGTCTATGGCGTCTGGAGGTATTCCGAATCGCAGATCGGCTGGTAATCGTATCTCCCGTCCAAATATAATTCTTGCTGGAGAATGGCCCGTCGTATCGTGATTAGCCGATCTATAGCTCAAGAGAAAGGTTTGTACATATTTGTCCCAATCTCTTTGGTGATCACTAACGACCTTCGATAAGTACTCTTTCATTGTTCGGTTGAACCTTTCGACCATTCCGTCTGACTGTGGATGTAAGGGTGTGGTCCTGGTTTTCCTTACGCCCAGTGCCGCACAGATGCCTTGAAATATCTGTGATTCGAAATTTCGGCCTTGATCAGAATGAAGCTCACAGGGAACTCCATATCTGCTGATCCAATTATTGATTAGCTGCTCAATGACGGTTGTTGCTTCTTGGTTTGGAATTGGAAGGACTTCTACCCACTTGCTGAAGTAATCCATGATAACTAACATGTATTTGTTGTTGTCGTTTGTTTTTGGGAATGGTCCTGAGATATCAATCGCAATTCGCTCGAAAGGGGCACCCACGTTGTACTGCTTCATAGCGCTCCTTGGTTTTGCCGTTGGTCCCTTGGTCGCAGTGCAAGTTGTGCACTTCCTACACCAAGACTCGACGTCATCTCTCATGTGAAGCCAGTAGGAACGAGATCGTAATTTTGAAAGTGTCTTATTAACTCCCAAATGTCCACCGGAGGCCCCGTCGTGCATTTCTGTTAGAACATCTTTCACTTTTGATGGTGGGACTAGAATTTGCATTCGATGGGATTTTCCGTCCGCGGCTTCCCATTTACGCTTAAGAATACCATCTTCCACTAGCAAGGAATTCCATTGTGCCCAATATGCCTTAAATGTTCCACTCTTGTCGGAAATATTGTTCCAAGTTGGCCGCTCGTTCTTTTCTTTGTATTCCAGAATTAGCGACATATCTTCATCCTGAAGTTGAGCTGCGCGTATAGCATCACTCGTCCACCCATCTAGTACTTCTACTTGTACATTTCGCAGGTCGTACGCCTCTTCTTTCTCTTCCGCTCTATGACAATGTTTACAATCTGGCTTACATGGTCTTCTTGATAGAGCATCAGCGTTATTATGCACCTTCCCTTGACGGTGGGAAATTTGGAAATCGTACGTTTGAAGTCGTTCGATCCATCGGGCTATTTGTCCTTCCGGATTCTTAAAATTTAACAACCATTTCAGGGGAGCATGATCCGTCCGAAGGTGGAATCGACGTCCGTAGAGGTATTTATGGAAATTCTTAACGGCTTCTACGACAGCCAGCAGTTCCTTTCTTGTTGCGCAGTAATTTCTCTCTGGCTTAGATAGAACTCGACTATAATATGCGACAACTCTCTCTTTACCATCGACTTCCTGTGACAACACTGCTCCGATTCCTGTGTTACTTCCATCAGTATCCAATATAAATGGGCAATCCGCTCTTGGGAATGCCAATGTTGGTGTCTTACATAACTCGGCCTTCTATGTATTGAATGCTGCCTCACACTTTTCTGTCCAATTGAATTTCTTGTCTTGTCTAAACGCTGTCTTCTCCCTGTCCTCCTCCTTCACTTCCACTTGCCAGTAACCGCTTTTTAGGTCCAATGTTGAAAACCACTGAGCTCCAGAAAGGGTATCTAGTGTGTCATCGATTCGAGGAAGTGGGTAACTGTCTTTCTTCGTAACGTCGTTTAACCGGCGGCAGTCGACACAAAATCTAGTTGTCCCATCCTTCTACTTGACGAGCACTACCGGCGAAGCCCATGGGCTCGATGATTTCTCGATGACTCCTTGCTCTTCCATATCTCGAATCATGTTGCCTACTTCTGATTGTTTGGCCAACGGTAGTCGACGAGGTGGCTGTCTTATAGGTCTTGACTCACCCGTGTCAATGCGATGTTTAACTATACCGGTGCGTCCGAATTTATCATTTCCTGTCACAAAAATATCGGAAAAATCGTTCAGCAGTGATTCAACGCTTGTCTTTTCTCCATCTGTTAATCCGATTTTCTGGGGCATCAGCCTATTAACCCAAGGGGATGCACCAGAGGGCTTTTGAATTGAATGATCCTCTCCCCTTGTCTGAATTGAACTTATCATTGATACGGGTGCACATTCTGCGATTACTTCTCCTTTTCTTATTGTGAACGGCTCCTCGGACGCATTTAGTACTCTGACAGGTACGATGTGCTTCTTCGCGTCGATAAGGGCTTTACCAACAAGGATGTTCCCCTTACGCTGATTTTGTGCAGCTTCGGTGATATAAAATCGATTGTCACCGGGATCACTCTCGAGACTGGTCCAAATTACAGAGTCTGAACGAGCTGGGATCTCATCCTCCTCACGCACATAACATTTCAGTCTTTGCAATTGTTCGTCCTGCAGTGTAAGAGCAACCTCCAAGTTACCGATTCGCAGTGTTCTTTGCCCGATATCTAGAACAACTTGATGCTCCTTCATGAAATCCATTCCAAGAATGCATTCGTCCGTAATATCGGCAACCAAAAATTTGTGGGAGATGGAAATATTGCCTAGCACTATTATGCTCTCGACTTCTCCGTAGACTGTCGAAGATTCTCCTGTGGCAGCCCTCAAAGCGTATCTTCTATTTTTATTAAGGGCAATTTTGCCCACGATATCCGGCCGAATTATGGATCTCGTTGCTCCAGTGTCAATTGTCACTGTTGTTGTCCTTGCATTAACGATCGTAGTTATAACCAAACTTTGGTTATCCCGTTGGAGTTGTGATACAGTTACGATGCTGGGGCTGTACATTCCACCAGGCGACTTTCGCCCCTTAAAGTCTGCCCTTACAAGTTTCCCGAGCTATTGGCCTCAGGTTGGTCCGTTGATAGTCTCCTCTTATGATTAGCGCATGAACAACAATTCTCACTTGATGTTTCATTCATTCGTCGACGTTTCCTACAGTCAACAGAGATGTGGCCGACTTCGCCGCATGTCCAACACTTCATATCAGGTCTCGGGGTTCTCCGTTGTACATGCCCGATTCTTTGGCAGGAACATTCCTCGACGGACATTTCTCGGACTCTATATGTACTCCTGGTAGCCAGTTTAGCAAATTCATAAGCCAATGCGAACGCCAGTATTTCATTAGTCGTCTTCTTTCCTGCCAAACGAACGGTCTGTTGCAAGTCCCGATCTTGGAGTGCGTTTATAAATGCATCCATTGCTACCTCGTTTAGAAATTCCTTAGTCATATTTGAATAAGACAAGCTTGCCAATCGCTCAATGTCTGCCTGCAACTGTTGAAGATTTTCTCCAGGTTTCTGCGTTCTGCTCCTCAGTTGCATGCGGTAGACCTGCTGCATGTGGTTGTCTCCATACCTAGCTTCAAGGCCGTCTCTTATCGCTTGGAAATCTGTTTGCTTCTCTGCTGGTATGGTTTGTAGCAATTCTGCAGTCGCCCCGCGGAGTGACAAGATTAGTGATGTTGACCTTTTGCTCATCCGACCACTTATTATAATTGGCCCCCGCGTCAAACTGACGTATAAATACGGAGAAGGGTCCCGTTCCATCGAAGGTTGGCGGTTGCATCCTTGTATCTTTGTAGTCATGTTGGTTGCTAGGCGATGTCTTATTTCTCTCAACACTCAAGTCTCTTTTCGATTCGCATTATTTCTTCGGTGACTTTTAGATCCAGATTTTCTACTTCGTTTCGAATTTCTGACTGGATTTCTTCCTTCAAGTGTTGAAAATTACATTTCATCCACTGTGTTTGAGCATCCAATTTTGCATTCAGATCTGCAGCTTGTGCGTCGAATTTTGAATTTTGGACGTCGAATTTTGAATTTACGGCGTCGAATTTTGAATTAACATCTGCAGCTTGCGCGTCGAATTTTGAATTTTGGACATCCAACTTTGCCTTAACATCTGCAGCTTGTGCGTCGAATTTTGTCATCATCATCCGGAACATCTCCGAAATGTCTAACAGTGGCGAACTCTTCTCCGGTACATTGCAACCATCTTGACTCGCCGTTTCTTCTACATCCGGACAGTCTGGACCAATCGTAAAAACATATGTGTCGACATCTATTCCCTCTTCCTCCATTGCTGCTTGCAGACGTTGTCGAAGAATTTGCTTCTGTCCTCTGCTATCCAGATTCCGGTCCTCAAGTTCCTTCTTCAACTCAGGAACGCGAAGATCCTCCAAATGTCGATCTGACATCGCCACAACACACTTTCACACACTTATTCACTTAAACAATAATTAATCCCACTTCTGACACCAATTGTAGCGAGCTTAGGGTTCGCTGGATTAATTATTTTTAATAAATAAGAGCCGTTAAATTGATTTTGAGCTAATATAACACTTTATTAGTCCGTTAATCACAACCGTTACTTTTTACCGTACACAACTATTTCTTGACTTATCGCTTTCGTACTTATCGCGTATTTTACTGCTTACTTCTTACTCATTACTTATTACTTCCGCACTTATGGCTTGCTTCACTTTCTACTTATCGCTTGCTTCACTTCCTTTTTTATAACTTAACTTCCGATCTGCATGCGACGTATTTATACCGTTTTTCCTCATTCTGATTTGGTGTATCGTTTCCGTCCGTTCCATAGTCTTGAATATTCTATTCCAGTTTTCCAGTACTTTCTAAAATAATCTAGTACTTTGTTTCGGACTTTCTCGAAGATTCCAGTACTGATTGTCATAAGCGTCACAATATTTTTTTAACACCGGCATTTTTATCTTGTAACTTATCTTTAACAGCGACATCTACATGTGCATGTGATAAACCTTTAAGCGTATTTATAGCCCCGGTTGGTATATTTTTTTCCGAAAAAAAAAAGGTTTACATTAGGCATAATTCTATTGAAAAATGAAATATTGTAAAAGATAAAAGAAGTAAAACATCACCATCGCTAGTTTGGGAAACCATTAAAATTAAATGCAAATCAAATTTGCATTATTCCGTAGCGTGCCGTCAACTGTCACTTTGACTATTGGCTGTCACTCAACACAATATGGCTGAAATATTTATTTAGCTCGGGAGTCGTATATACAAAAAAGGAAATTTATATTTCAACTTTTCTATTAAAAGTCTCGTCGAATATCCGAGGAATTTATTCGATTTAAAACACAGTAATTAGTAGTATGTCTTCGACATCTGCAGGTGCGCATTCGCCAAATTCTCTTATTTATATTAGGTTTAAAATTCTTTTGCGTTAAATGAATTTTTTTTTAATCTCAGGTCAATGGGTAAAATTTTTCAATGCGGCAGGTGTTCCATCACCGTCAGCGGCTACTTATGCTCATATATTCGTCGAGAACCGAATCCAAACTGATATGTTACTAGACTTGAACAAGGAATACCTGCGTGAGATGGGCATTACACTTATGGGTGACATCATAGCCATTCTTAGGTGGATATCGAGAATTTCCTCAATAAATAATCCTTAAAATCTATGCTTTAATTAAAGGCATGCAAAATATGTGAGCGATCAATCGGCTAGGGACAAAGTCCTATCTAGTGATTCACCACTACCAGTTGCAACGGTTCCGGCGAATCCCGTTCTAACCTCAGACGGCAAATCTAAGAAAATTATTCTCAATCGTAAGGATTTTGTTCATTTGTGTTGAAAACACATTTGTAATACTTTGGTATCCATCTGTTATATTTTATTTTAGAGAAGCGAAACCTTGTTCCGCCGTTATCAACCGCAAAGGTACCACGAAGGGTACTTCCTGAACATGAAGGAAAGTATAAAATTAAGTTGCCCACTGGATCTACAGAGCGAAGCAAGGAAATTTTAGCAAAAAAAGCTCTTCGTAAGTATTTACTGTTTTAACCAAATATTAGAATGTTCGACCTCACTAGGTTTGATTCACATATAACGTCGACGTTGCAGTACATCCATGTACATCAAGGATTTCTCGTTTTTTTTCTCATGAAATCACAGTTTGATAGATTTCCTTTATAAGTAAATATTTTTGGTTGAACCGGTTTCAGGGCGAATTAATTTTAGGTTCATGTGCCGCCAGGCTCGAAATTCACCAGGGTAGCTCCATATTTTTGGTTGCCGTATTTTACAGGCGTGTGATATGTAAATCCTTTTGAAACAGAAGCACACAGACCCAAGTTGAGCTTGCATATATGCAGCCGTAGAAAATCTCTGCCTTTTTATCCACTGCTCCAATGAGTCCGGTCATCAATCTTTCATCATCATCATCATCATCATCATCATCGGCACTACAACCGGGATCCGGTCTTGGCTTTATTTAACAAATCTCTCCATCGGTCCTGATTTCGAGCCGATGTCATCCATTTTGGCACTTCCAGGCTCTGGGCGTCCTGGTCTACGCCATGCATCCATCGCAGACAAGGTCTGCCGCGCTGTCTCCTTCCATACATCCTGCCACAAAGGAGGCATTTGAAATGAGTAAAGGAAAAGGACGACACCACACAGCATAAAACAAACTGTAAAAACATGGCGATCATAATCTCATGAATAGAGTAGAATGAACTCGTCCATATCCAGCATACGAAGAAGGTGAAGGGAAACTCTAAAAAATACGAAACATCATTTGGCAGCAGGTTGCATCTCCGAAAAAGCCTTTATAGTATCCACTATAAAGATGTGTGAGTGGGTTACCACACATGATAGGACCACTGCCTAATAGTAGTAATCCATTCGAAAGCGCAGAAGTTGTTGCAGTCTTGTTGGTCAGCTTGTTGGAAGCTTACTCAGGATTAGCCACTGTACTCGAGAGTCCCTATTAACAACTGAGTACATCATCATCATCATCATCGGCACTACAATTGGGGTCCGGTCTTGGCCTTATTTAACAAATCTCTCCACCGGTCCCGATTTCGAGCCGATGTCATCCAGTTTAGCACTCCCAGGCTCTGGGCGTCGTGGTCTACGCCATCCCTCCATCGCAGACAAAATCTGCCGCGCTGTCTCCTTCCATACATCCTACCACAAAGGTCTTTCCGGGCACGCTTCTCTTCGCTCATTCGAGCTAGGTGTCCCGCCCACCGGAGTCTGTGGCATCTCTAAGAGATACACACAATACACAATCAAATAGTGAACACCGAACGAAAATCGAATAAGAAAATACATCAGAGCCGTATACCATAGCGATAACATAACAATTCACATCAGTTGAATATACGTGAGTTTAGAAATCGAATTCAAAACACGACCCCAGTAGCCTGATGTGTTACGCATTGGTTCAATTTTTTGTGATTATAACTGCCATAGCGTCAGTTCGAATCACACGTTCTTCACTATCATTCCAAACGCTATAAGTCTACCGAATAGAAATAAAACTACAAATGTTATTTTGTCGATCATTTCATCATCATCACCATCATCGGCACTACAACCGGGATCCGGTTTGCCTTATGTAACAAATCTCTCCACCGGTCCCGATTTCGAGCCGATGCCATCCAGTTTGGCGCTCCCATGCTCTGGGCGCCCTGGTCTACGGCATCCTTCCATCACAGACAGGGTCTGCCGCGCTGTCTTCTTCCATACATCCTACCACAAAGGATTTTCCGGGCAGGCTCCTCTTCGCTCATTCGAGCTAGGTGTCCCGCCCACCGGAGTCTACCGAGCTTGATTTTTCTTACAATATTAGCTTCAAGGTAGATTGCGTACAACTCATGGTTGTAGCGTCGGGGCCAACAATTCTCCTTAAGACCTTCCTCTCAAACGCGGCTAAGAGTTCAGAGTGCCTTTTATTGAGCACCCAGGTCTCGGATCCATACATGAGTACTGGTAAGACCATGGTCTTGTACAGTAGTAGCTTGGATGATCTGGATAAATTTCGGGATTTAATAGGCCTTGATAGACCATAGTAGGCTTTGTTGGATTTGATCAGCTGTTCGCGGATTTCTTCTTCCATATTGTTATGGGCTGATACTGTTGACCCAAGGTTGCACTACTTTAAATTCGTGCTCCACTACACTGATAGTTTGACCAACGTTAGGTCTTTTCTTTACAGAAGTTGCCAACATGTACTTCGTTTTTCCTTCATTAATGTGGAGTCCCAGATTTTTGTGCCGCCTACTCGATCTTGGCGAAGGAGTTCTGTACAGCCCAATCGGATCTACCGATGATGTTGATGTCATCTGCGTAGGCAAGTTTCTGGCTGGACTTGGTGACAATAGTCCCTCTAGATGTAATTTAACAGTCACGGATTGCTTTCTCCAATGCCAGGTTGAAGAGGAGGCAGGCCAGACCGTCCCCTTGTCGGAGTCCATTAAACATGTTTATTGGTTTGGACAGAAATCCCGCCATTTTTGGTCATGGTCAACCTACAAAGTCGTATCAATTTGTTTGGAATGCCGAACTCTCTCATGGCATTATATAGTTTTACACTGGCTATGGTGTCGTAGGGGACCTTAAAGTCTATAAATAGATGATATAATTGAATCTTAAATTCCAGACATTTTTCCATTGCAACAATAAATGTTAGGGATGCGACCGTTGTGATGAGGTTGCGTCCAGCGGATGACGATAGCGGTGCGTCCTGAAGAGTGGCAGCGGTGCGTCCAGAGCAATGATCGTGGTGCGTCCACAAAAATGTGAGCGGTACGTCCAGAAGAGTGATGCGTCCAGAGGATGACGATAGTGGTGCATCCAGAAGCATGAAGCGTACAGAGGACGACGATAGCGGTGGGTCGAGAAGAATGAAGCGTCCAGAGGATGACGATAGCGGTGCGTCCTAAAGACTGGCAGCGACGCGTCCAGAAGAATGATTGTGGTGCGTCCAGAGAATGACGATAGTGGTGGATCCAGAAGCATGAAGCGTCCAGAGGACGACGGAAGCGGTGCGCCCTGAAAAATGATGCATCCAGAGGGTGACGAAAACGGTGCACCCGAGAGAATGAAGCGCCCAGAAGATGGCGATAGGGTGAGTCCAAACGAATGATGACGTCCAGAAAAATGATGCGTCCAGAGGATGACGATAGCGGTGCGTCCAGAAGAATGTGGTGATAGCGCTGCAAACCATCGCTCCAGCCAAGCTCGACATGGTTAGTCAGTGAAACCGTTGAGGATGTTGAACTGTGACGCCTGAGTGGCGTCCCTTTTCTGTGACGCGTAGTCAGATAGCGGGTGACAGTGGTCACATGGCAAGCAGATGCGAACGTATTAAATTTCTCCAGTTCATTTATAGCGTTTGGGATGATAGTGAAGAACGTGTGATTCGAACTGACGCTATGGCAGTTAGAATCACAAAAGATTGAACCAATGCGTAACACATTAGGCTACGGGCCGTGTTTTGAATTCGATTTTTAAACTCAAGTATATTCAACTGATGTGAATTGTTATGTTATCGCTATGGTATACGGCTCTGATGGATTTTCTTATTCGATTTTCGTTCGGTGTTCTTTACTATTTGCTTGTGTATTGTGTGTGTATCTGGTAGTAACGCCACACATTCACTTGTGAATCCCCAACATAACGCTTCGTCCATTTGTTGAATGTAGTTGTCGATATCGTCATTTGTCAGGTTTCTGTTTGTTGGCAGGCTAATGTCATTCGAACGAAGCTCTCTTGTTAATGATCTGATTAATCGTGGACACCGCATTGCCCCGTAGTTGTAGGGTTGTGGGATCATGAATTCCTCCAGAGCTGCGAGTTCATTCGGAAGCTTTATTACGGCCGTGAATGCATAGTGGTCACTGGGGTTTTCAATTACAGTAACAGTTTCTGTTTCGTCTATTGGTGTTAAGAAGTCTCCGTCTTGAGTCGATAAGCAAGATATCTAAGTATGATCTACCTCTAGGCCGGGTATTCCGCAGCCAGTAGGTCTTATATTCTACATGATACAGATATAACCAACTAGCTAACTGATTTCCTATGGTATTAGATATATAATTTCACCAATCTGTATCATTGACGTTCATATCTCCACCTACGATAACGTTGTTTTCTTTTTTTTCAGGTGCAATTGTAAGCATCGAAAGAGAGTCTCGAGCTCTGCTATAAAGGTTATGTTGGTGCTCCTCTGGTGCGAAGACTGTAATCGTGTAATCGCATATAGCCGCCGTCCTTGCTGAATGGGGATGCTTACGATGCATGTTTCGAGCACCCGTATTCTACGCACTTCTCCACTATATATAACTTTATGTGTGATGCCATTTCTCAGGAAAAGATTGCGATATCTTCCCTTTTGAGGAGTTATGTCGATCTCTTCTTTTTGGGCCTTATCTTATGCCACTGGTTTAACTTTGTTTCACCGGCCAGATCTATATCAGGGTTTTCATCTTGCAACTATTACTACTATTTATACCCGGAAGTTCATAACCTCACTGCCTCGGCTGCGCCATTGCTTCCTGTCCTGTGCACTCTCCTTCCACGCTTGACCATCTGATCCGATCTCCTCAAGACAACGGGTTGAAAAAAGTGGTTTTTCTTTCAGTTCTTATAAATGAATTTACATTCACGACAAGAGCTTTGATTGACTTTTTCGATGGAGGGTTTATATCGACTTTTTATTTAGACTAGGCAAGTGGGAATAGATCTCGTTTATTTGGCTTTGCAGCTATGTTATATGTTTATGTAGATTGAATAAGATTGTGAACACGTCTGCTTGTGCATTGTTGTTCGAGTTGTATCTGTTTTCTTTTGCCGAGTCACACTTGTTGACATTAATTCTCGGAATTTAGGCCATCGTCGATAGTTAGCGGGATGTCATTGTGGAGACTATGAAATTAAATGTTAACAGCCCCAATTTCTCAGTTATTTGAGGCAACATTTGTTATATGCTGGCAGTTTTTTTGTTTTAGGTGATATGAAGTGTCTTAAACCTCACCATCACCCAGATAATCTGTTTTCGTGAGACACAACCCTATCATTTATATTTTTAAATTCCCCCTTAATGGTATTTCTCTATAATTTCTTTTCCTAGTTTATGCCGACAAAATATCTACAAAAACTCGAGTGTTTGACCGTTTATCATCAGTTGTAGAAACTTCGGACAAGAAACCATCCATTGAGGATAATTTTCTAAGGAGCAACAGATCCAACGATCACAGTATCCGCAAAGTAGGAATCGGCATGACATCAGCAAGCACAAGCACATCTTCGATATTCTCTCGATTGGGCAATAAACCAGATACTTCTTCGGAACATCTTAAGCCAATTTTGAAGAATTCGGTTCGACATATACATTTTAACATTTTGTTAATAAAAGTAAATTTCCGTTATTCAAGGTATCCTTATCTTCAAAGAGGACCAATTCTGCAAATCCAAAATTCATTGTCGTCAAAAAAGTTCTTCTTAATGATAAACAACAGTACACAGATTCGAGTGAAGACAACCTGCGAACAGTGGATATCAGTGACGATAAAGTTGTATCATTTGCATCGGAAGCTGAAGTCAGAGAAATAGCTCCAAGGAAGTTCGTACCAAAGCCCAGATTTAAGAATAGAGTGGTCACATCGACGACTAATATTCGCCCGCGTGGTAATAACATTCATGGTGAGCTGTTCAAGTTGGTTTTATTTGGCGTTGACATATGTATAGTTGAGGTTGTAATTTCAGGTAATATAATTCACAAGACGCGGAAAACGGTGTATCTCAAGGCATCAAATGATCAGACAAAAAGGAGTCCAGCTAAAAATCGGGCGAGTCGGATGAAATCCGATGAAATTATGTCCCGTTCCGAAAGTTCAATACACAATCGGTTGGGAGGTGCGAATAAAAAAATCTCTGTTACAAAGTTAGTGAATCGTATTGGCAGAGTTAATCTGACTAGCAATGGCGAGAGATCGGTTTCCGGCCTTGGAAATGCTCGTGCCCCTCGGAAGTATACGTCAGGAATAAAAAGTTCCAGTGTTTTTGACCGATTAGGTTCTACACGTTGAATGTCATATACCATAAATAATATTGGCCCACTTCAGCATAAAGCCGAGACCTCATATGTGCCTCTCAGGTCATGACTTTTGGAATTGTATTTGTCTAGCTTAAATAAATGACATAAGTTAAAATTGAAATTTTTTATGAAGCGAAAAGCAGAAACGGCAATCGGAATTTAAAGAAACTTTTCCCATCGATGGATAGTTTGCCTGGTTTGTCTATATGACTTGAAGGCTATTGTCAGATCACTGTATTTTAGTTTATTGTAAAAGGGAATCTGGAGTTGCATAACAATATTTTCTGATGACGATTAACGATCGTGTTTACGGAAGGTGGTCATAACCTAAATAAGTATGATCCAATTTGCTTAAACTATCCTACTCAGAGAAAAGGCGAAGATCTTGGTAGCTATATACTTTTCGTGAGGAGGGTGACAAGATATATCCGAAATGGCGAAAAATTGACAACAAGTAAAGGTTTGCTAGGTACAACCCAAATGCATGGTATGTGGCCCAGAATGGGCCGACGGTAACGTACACCCAACAGGGAGTTACAAAACGCGATATCTACTATATTAAGTGAACATGGACAACTTTAAGTGCATACAATTTAACTAACGTCATTGTAAAGGTCCACAAGATCTCCTTTTCCAAAAGAAGGATTAATATACCACAGATGTATTGATAGACGACCAGTACAAGATGCCTAACAACAGCTCAATTACTTGAGAAAACGGCAACAGCCTTTTGGAGAATGGGAAATTTCCTCGCAAAAAACACAATTCACCAATTATAAGAAGGATTTCTCTAGGTTAAATTCAAGTAAATGCATTTCCATTGTAACGTTGTATCTTGACTGAGTACAAAGGTGTTCGAGGGCTTCTTAGACTTGGAGATGCCAAAGGAAAAAATGCCTTAATAATTACTGGAGATTTTAAAAGCATGAGAAGCTCTAGAATAAATAGAAGAGGCCAGGCACTACTCCAAGTAGAGTTCACTGTTCTAGAAATAATATTCTTAAAAATTGACATTACTTCTGTCAGCACAATCTTGGATAGACGTATGGAACGCACAGCAGTTGTTCACGCAGATTTCCACTACCCTCATATAACACCCAATATAACTCCAAGACCCTAACATTCGCGTACATATAACATGTATACGCATGTATGCTGTACGCAAGATTCCAATAAGCAATTATTCCTAAATCCCATAATCAATACATATAACATGTGTTACATACGCATATGTTCAAAACATCCCATATAGCATTCCGTGCAAGTTGCACAATGCAACTTGAAACATGTCTGGAAATGTAACACATCTAATGTTGCACACCATTTGCTCTACAAGCAAATCAAATCCCCGTCACCTTGAAATGCATGCATTTCCCATTGTAATACCTAAAATTGCACTTGTGCAATTCCCTCTCCCAACATTCTCATCACCTTTATCACATCCAACACCCAATCACCTTCAAGGTAATTTTACCTCGGCACAAGCATGCTATTCGCTATGGGCAAATTAGATTCGCGTCACAGTGAATCGAAATTTTCCCATAGCCTTGGGATAGAACTGTAGCGGTTCTACGAACCGCACAACCAACTATAGGTTGAGATGTCCTTTCCGCCAAGGAACATACTTACCTTTATTCATTACACGTGCCCACAAGCACGTGTCCTAAGAGTCATAGCCATTCCTGAAACAAGCAACAACGTTGAACCCGATACCAAAAAGCAAGGAACTTTACGTCCCAAAAGCTTCCAATATCGAATTCAACGTTTCATAGATCATACCTGAAACAAAGGTTAGGTGAGGATTGCAACGCATTCATCCATCATGTGCAAAAACAGTTGAAAAGGCAGAAATGCATCGCATCCCAGCAATGCACAATGTTCAATACTGAACATCTGCACGATGCTTCCAAGGAATTACATGGCCGGTAAATAAACCGAACAACGGATGCCTATTCAGGTGGCTATTGAAAATCAACACCAACCCACCGTATGACTATAATGCTAAGGCACACTTGTTCAAACAAAACTTATCGTTGGGCTGCTGGTTAGCAGCCATAGAGCCATAAACTCTAAACACTATCCCAGTTAGGTGTTTATGAGTGAAAGGTAAACAAAAGCGTTACATTCCATGGTTCCTATCCCGTCCGAATTGCATGGGACCCTTTTCCTCATGCCAGATGTGTTGGATAAACAAACCAGCGAGTGATCGGAGAATAAGCGGCGGCATCCGATCAACGGACAAAGAAGGACAGGATTTCGATCACCACCACAATGGTGATGGTGATGATTCTTATGATAATGAAAAAACCTTCCTTTACAGATACGATGGAAAATTTCGCTTCACGGATAGGATAGGAAATTCTGTTTCACAGATACGTTGGGGGAATTTCTCTTACGGATGCGAACGGGATATTGTAGTTGTTGAGATTAGACAGTCTATATTGAGCATCCGTCCAAGACAGTCTTAATTCAGAGTCTTTTATCGAACGGTCAATTAGAAGGAGTCCTGGAGAGAAGAACTAAGATGAAGTCAGTCGCGCACGCGTAATTTATGTACCGTAAAAGAAAGTCGACATTCAGCATATCAAAATAGGCCACAAGAGGCAATGACCTGACGCCGAACGAAGAAAAGATATTGTTTTAGTATTGTCGGTAGTGGTTAAAACAAAACATTCGTGTAACGCACAATTAAGTGAAAACATTTTATTATTTTTATTAAAATAGTGGTGCCATAACATAGAAGTAATATAAGGGAAAACAGTGACAATAAAATTACAACTAAAATTAAATCTCTGTTTCATTTGTGACGGAACTCGCTCCTGTTTCAGTGTGTTTCTTTTGATGTTCATGGACAGTGTTCGGCGGAACAACGTGACTTTAGACAACGACACGCTTAAAAGCACCAAAGCCCAACATAAATCCGCCAAAGAAGTACAGCCAGAGTGTGCGTAAGTTTACCACCTGGGGACGATTAACGGCAGAAAAAATGCAACGTTGTGGTTCCCATCGTCGTTGGCATGGCCTTTGACTGAAATTAGCGTCAGGTGGCTGTCTGGAGGGCAGCTATGATCGTGGGAAGGTATGTGGGTTTTGATTTAAGTTTTGAATATAAAAAGGGGGGCTCAGTTAGAATAAATTCAATTAGAATCCGACAGCCAAGTGTGGCACTTCATCCTGCATTAAATTAAATAAAATAAAAAATTAATAAAAAAAAAAATACTTTAAAGACAAAACCAAATAGTCGGCCTTTTATTTTGGATGAGTCTGGAGGTACAACATTCGTAAACACACCTACGGGCAGAAGAGCCGGAAGCCACTACCTACGGGTTCTAACAGCCGGAAGCCGGCAAAACGAAATAGTCGGCCTGTTATTTTGGATGAGTCTGGAGGTTCAACATTCGTAAACACCTACGGCCAGAAGAGTCGGAAGCCAGAGGACATGGGCTCTGACAGCCGGAAGACGGTAAATGTTATATAGATATATAACGTTTTTGGAATGCCGCCAGGCGATGTATATAGATCATGCGGCGCCATTTGTTCGGTGCCGTCGTTCGTCTCATCCATCCAATTTAATGCCACATCCATTATCATGTACAAAAGCATGATAACCCAATAGCCGCAGCATTCCATGCATTTGAATACCGCATCCCAGCACAATTTATGAGTGGGCAATAAACACACAGTTTATCTTTATGCCGTCATCACCAACCGAATCGATCAACCAGCACTATATTTGCCAGCAAATTACGATAGCATCAGCAACAGAAGGTGTGAAGTGCACCATCGACCACCCAAAAAAGGTCCACCATAAAGTTACGATTCTTTGTACAGGATTGTGTATTCCTATTGTCTTTGTTTCTGGTAATTCTTACTCATGTTTATTGTAAACAGGAATCTTGCAATCCTGTAGTCAAGATTTTAGATACGATCTCTGTATCCTATGTATGTATGTATTAGTAATGTTCTGCTGCGAGCATGAATTTTGTATCGTTTAGATGTAAGAGTAGTAGTATAGAGAAATTGTATATATAGTTTAAGAATTTGAAAATAAAGTAACACAAAAAAACAAAAGAGGAAATTTTAACTATACAAACACAAGCAAATTAATTTTCGCTGGATGCCGTAGTCGAAATCTGTCTTCACAGATGCCAGACAACGACCCGAGCGCTACCCGGGAATATCTTTTGGAACGGAAGAGAAGAGCCATTGAAACTCTTCAAAACTCATCTAAGAAGACTACAAAAATGGAAAATCCAGTAAAACACATGGACTACGAACAAAAATTCCACGAAGCCGTGGAATACATCAAACAGCTTTCAGCAGAGGTGAAGCAACTCCGGGAGGAAATTCACTCCCTAAAGCAACCCACCCAAAACAGCGACGATGCCAGTATGGAGACGACGCCTTCTCCCAACTTAAGCAATAAAACATCTCCACCCAAACAACAATCATCAGCCCGTAAGGAAACCACCAAACAAGCCAAGCCAGCACCGAGTCCCCTGCCCGCCCAGCACAAAAACGAAAGACCACCGCCAATCTACATCAGAAACCCGACCAGCAGCAAAGCACTAATTCAAACCCTGCAAAATGCCTTGGGTCACCGGAATTTTAGCACCAATGCAAAAGGATCGAGGACTTCCATAGCAGTCAGATCATTAGTCGATCATGACAGGGCAGTTAAAAAACTGTTAGAGGAACAGTATCAGTTCTTCACCTTCCAGCATCCGAACAGCAAACCAGCTACCTTTATTATAAGGCACATCGATCCCGAATGGACCAACGAAGAAGTGGGACTGGAAATCGCTAGGATATGTCCACAAATAAAAATCAATAAGCTGGACTACTTCCAAACACCGTACATGAGGACAAACAACGTAAAAAACCTCCGGATCATACAAATCCCACCTAATCAGGACATCAAGCAACTTAAACAAATTAAATATTTGTTTACCCAAAAAATCGCAATCGAAGAGCCCCACAAACAAGAAATTCTTCATTGTAAGCGATGTCAAGAATCAGGACACTTGGCGGTCTCATGCCACCAGCAAAGACGTTGCGGCAGATGCGCAGAGGAACACGAGCTCGAGGAATGCAAAGTAAATCCACAAGGCCTGGAACCTGAAACAATACAAACCGTCAACGCTGATGGATCCATTACCAACAAAAAGATCACAGTTAAATGCTGTAACTGCGGAGGCCCTCATCCGGCAAATTTTTCCCAATGCCCTCAGAAGCTAAAACTTCTGGAAAGACGGAAATTAGCAACAACTATAAAATCAACAACAACAACAACAACAACAACAACGAAACCAACAGTATTGCAGGAAACGAAGTCAACCCGACCCGGAATATCGTACGCGGATGCAGCAAGAGGAAACCTCAACACTACCACTCCCCCTAACAACAATACTGAAAACTTCAATCTGGACATCATGGGATACATCCAAAGCTTACAAGCCATGCTACCTTCGCCGAGGAAGATGTCAGAAATAGAGAAAAAAGGTCAGATTCTTTCACTAATAACTTCCCATATTCTTTCCAGCTCTCTCTAAACTAACCATTATCTCCCTCAACACAGAATCCATTTACTCTAACATACGTAAGCAACACCTCCGGTTGTTTGTTGAAAAGTTTTCCCCAGATATCCTCTTCCTTTCAGAGACCTGGCTCAAACCAAATTCCCGAGTTTCAATTCCCAATTACACTTTAGTTTCTAACCCCAGAACTAATGGATCTCATGGAGGTACCGGCATCTTAATTCACAAAAAATTTCAATTCAGTGAAATTAGATTCACCGGTATATCCAGCATTGAATACACAGCAGTAAAACTTTTCTGTGAGAACAATAAAGTGCTCGTCTTAGCATCCATTTATATTCACCCTTCACGACAACCAGATTTCCCAGATACTGACATTTCGCAGATTATCCAACAGTCCGTTCCCGCTCCATTTATAATCGGAGGAGACTGGAATGCTCGTCACACAGCATTCAATGATAATAAATGCAACAAATATGGTCGCCAATTGCTAGCCTTCCTCCAGTCTTATCCATATACTTACATTGACTCCCCATTACAGCCAACTCGTGTCTCTAGCTCAGCCAGGTCAACAATCGACTTCTTCCTCAAGTCCGACGATGTTTATTCAGCGGGTCCACCTACAGTCTCCTTTATATTTCCTTCTGATCATGGTTCCGTTCACACCACGATCCAAATCCCCTCTTTCGATCCACTATACTCGTCAAACCCTGTCCCAAACTTCACCAAAACAAATTGGAGAAAAGTCAATAGGGACATAGCGATAAGTTTCTCTGACTTGTATATCCCTGAAGCATCTAACTTACTCCCTACTGAAATCGATCAAGCATCTTTAAGAATAGAGCAAATTCTTAAGGAGGCTCTCAGCAAAAACACCCCGACAACCATTCCTCATAACTATTTAGGAAAGCCTTTGCCCAGCGTCCTAACCAAATTATTGCGCCTTAAAAAGCAGCTCCGCCGTAAACTTCATACAAGATACTGCCCCTTTATTAAAAGCCAAATCCAACTCCTATCCACTCTGATAAATGAGCAGTTGAAAAAGTTCGCAGATGAAAACTACATCTCCACACTTAAAAATATCAAACCAAATCGGGATATTTTCAAAAACATCAACCAATTAACTGGTCGTAAATATAAACCCCGAATTGACCATCTCATTAACCCGATCAGCAATAATATTGCCCAGTCCGATTCGGACATAGCAAATTGCCTCGCAGAACACTTTGCAAAGATCCATGAGCAAAATAATTCTCTCTCAACTCCTGGCTTCGAGAACACAGTAAACGAATACATCTCAAACAGATTATTCCCATCTTTTACTCCTTTCATCGGTGAATTCAACAACACAAACATAGCTTCACACCCCTTAGACACTACAAATTTTCTAACTGCGGACGAATTATCCGAGATCGTAAGATCAGGAAATAACAAAAAGTCAACTGGATTAGATGGAATCCCACGTTTTCTATTTAAAAGGCTGCGCCCACAGAATCTACTTCCCATCCTCATTCTTCTTAATTATATAATTAATGCATCGCACTTCCCAGAGAGCTGGAAAACTGCGGTAGTAATTCCTATTAAGAAGCCCGGTAGTAGTAATAGTCCTTGCAATTATCGTCCAATATCCCTATTAAGTACATTAAGTAAGATACTGGAACGCAAGATCTACCAAAATCTTCTCTCATTTGCCAATGAGAATGCACTCATCCCTAACTGTCAGTTCGGATTTCGTAAGCGACAATCCACATGTCATGCTCTACTAAAACTCACACACGATGTTACAACTGGTCTCCAAAACCAAAGCCCTACTGTGTGTATATCTCTCGATATTTCTAAGGCGTTTGATTGCGTCTGGATCTCAGGACTTCTGTACAAACTGCACTCCATATTTAATCAAAACTCTCACACAACAAAGCTCTTAGCCTCATATCTTTCTGCCAGAAAATTCGTTGTGAGAATAAATTCTTCTGTCTCAGAAACCCACACCATAACCGCGGGTGTTCCCCAAGGCTCCATTTTAGGGCCAATTTTATATCTGTTATATACCTCAGATATTCCTCAACCCGTATCTCCTAATGTTGTGATGCTGAATTATGCTGATGATACATTAATTTACTCTAGCAGCAAATTTGTTAAGGCTGCAAGAAACCGCATTAACAACTTCCTCCCTAACCTATCATCATACTTTAATAAGTGGAAAATTCACCTTAATCCAAATAAAACGCAGCTCATAGTGTTCAAGGGCAAAAACGAGCACTGTACAAACAACACTAGACGTTGCCACAACAAAATTAAGATTCAACTGAACAATACTCTGATAAAACCCTCCAAAACCCTAAAATATCTGGGAATCACTTTTTCTAATAACTGGTCTTTTTCCTCCCACATTAAAAATTCCCTTCAAAAAGCCACAATTCAGCTTAATCTCTGTAGAAGAGTAATGTGGAAACCTAATAGTCTCTCTCACAAAGTCAAACTGCTCATTTACAAACAAATTATCAGGCCCACACTCACGTACGCGTGCCCATTGTGGTACCATATCACTCCCTCCCAAATGGAGAAGTTACGAGTATTCGAAAGAAAATGCTTTAGTTATGTCTCTGGGTTACATCGTCGTCCTAACTCCTATAAGTACTATAGTAACGTCGAACTCTACAATACCGCTGGTATCGAGCGCCTCGATAGACGATTCCTCGAACTGTCTATCAAATTTATCGAAAACCTACAAAATAATCCCAATCCCATAATAACCTCGCTCTTAGAGAACCCTCTAGATATCAGAACTAACTATTCCAACTGTCTCCACACCAGAGCTATCTTCGCCTCAGGCAGACTGGTAAATGATTCAAATGAGATCATATACCACAACACCGAAGTTACCCCTAACCAGTTCAAATACTGTAACGTCCAACCATTTTCCAACATCCTACGCTTTTCCAACGAACAACCGGAGAGAAATACTCTACCACTAACCCATAACTGACCTCATTCCACATCCTTTAATTCATAAATCCCATTAATTATAAAACTTTGTTTTGTTTATAGCTCATTTTATAATAATCAGACTAAGTTAGGTTAAGTTATATTTATATTTATATTTAGGGTTAAGTTTAGATTAAGTAAAGTAAAAATAAGAAATTCCTGGTTTTCTGACCTTTTCCAGGAAGACGAAACCCTACTAAATGTATAAACACACATCTAGCCTGTAACTCTTAAAACATTGTTTGGAAAATGTATTATAATAATAATTACATGTAAGCAATTGTCACGAATTTAATTTTAAGTCACTGTATTACTTAAATGTACAAATTTTAATTATGGTTAATAAATACAGTTTAAAAAAAAAAAAAAAAAAGAAAATAAAGTACCACATCACTCGCCGATCGTTCATGCGGACAGACGTATTCATCGGGTGCTCGTTGACGAATAAAATTGAAAGAAAAAAAAAAGAAATTGATTCCGTAGACGTTAAGTCGTCGACGATTGATCGCGACCGAATCTTGTGTGATAAATTGCGACTCATATAACACTCGCAAACACGTGTAATTTTCGCTGGATGCCGTAGTCGAAATCTGTCTTCACAGATGCCAGACAACGATCCGAGCGCTACCCGGGAATATTTATTGGAACGGAAGAGAAGAGCCATTGAAACTCTTCAAAACTCATCAAAAAAGACTACAAAAATGGAAAATCAAGCAAAAAACCGCATTGACTACGAAAAAAAATTCCACGAAGCCGTAGAATACATCCAACAGCTTACAACAGAGGTGAAACAACTCCGGGAGGAAATTCACTCTCTAAAGCAACCCAGCCAAAACAGCGACGATGCCAGTATGGAGATGACGCCTTCTCCCAGCTTAATCCAAAAAACATCTCAAACCAAACAACTATCATCAGCCCATAAGGAAGCCACCAAACAAGCCAAGCCAGCACCGAGTCCCCTGCCAGCCCAGCACAAAAATGTTAGACCACCGCCAATATACATAAAAAATGTGACCAGTATAAAGGGAATAATTCTAATAGTAGAAAATGCCCTAGGACACCGCAACTTCACCACAAACACTAAAGGCTCCTCTGTCTCCATTGCAACAACAACTCTGGTTGATCACGAGAAAATCGTTAGAAAACTTGCGGAACTACAACACCAATTTTTTACGTTCCAACACCATCAGCTCAAACCAACAACGTTCATCATTAGGCACATTGACCCAACTTGAACCAACGAAGAGCTAGCGTCGGAGATCATCAGGATTTGCCCAGAGTTGAAAATCCACAGGCTGGACTATTTTCAAACTCCGTACATGCGGGAAAATAACTTAAGGAACCTACGGATTATCCAAATCGCTCCAAATGAAGACACCAACAAGCTCAAACAAATTAAGTACTTGTTTACGCACAAAATCAGCATCGAGGAGCCTCATAAGCAAAGTATCCTTCACTGCAAGAGATGCCAAGGCTCGAGACACTTGGCGGTGGCCTGCCACCTAAATATACGATGCGGCAGATGTGCCGATGAACATCAACCAGGGGAATGTAAGGTCAATCCACAAGGTATGGAACCAGGAAAAATCCAAACCACAAACCCCGATGGATCCATTACTACTAAGGAAATCGCTGTGACATGCTGTAACTGCGGAGGTCCACATCCAGCCAATTTCTCCCAGTGCCCGCATAAATTGAGAATTCTCCAAAGAAGAACAAAACCAGCAACAAATCCGCACCAACCAAATCCACATCGCAGAACACATTACCACAACCTACAAGGCCAGGAACATCATATGCGGATGTCATCAAGAACAATCAAAACACGCCGACGTCAAACAAACCCAACTCCATTGGCCTCAACCTGGACATCATGGGCTACATCAAGAGTCTACAAACTATGCTTCCTACATTGAAGCATATGTCGGATATCGAAAAAAAAGGTCAGATTCTTTCACTTATAACCTCCCATATTCTTTCCCTCAATGTCTGAATTAACTATAGTTGCCCTCAACGCAGAGTCTATATACTCCAACATCCGTAAGCAACACTTACGGTTGTTTGTTAAAACCTTGTCCCCAGACATCCTTCTCCTCTCAGAAACGTGGCTTAAGTCCAACTCCCGAGTATACATCCCCAATTATACATTTATTTCCAACCCCAGAACTACTGGATCCCATGGAGGTACCGGCATCCTAATACATAATAAATTTCAATTCACCGAAATCAGGTTCGCCAATGTTTTCAATATTGAATACACGGCAGTTAAACTTTTTTGTGAAAACAAAACCAACTAGTGTCACCAACTCGACGTGTTCAACAATTGATTTCTTTCTCAAGTCGGCTGATGTCTACTCAACGGGCCCCCCCACTGTATCCTTCCTCTTTCCCTCTGACCATGGTTCCGTTCACACCTCGATCAAAGTTCCCTCCTTCGAACTGCTCTACTCACACAGTCCTGTACCGAACTTCTCCAAGACTAACTGGAAAAAGGTCAATAGAGACATCGCCGAAAGGTTTTCTAACTTGCAAATCCCCGAATCTTCTAACCTAATCCCTGCTGATATCGATCGAGCAGCCCTAACAATTGAGCAGACCCTCAAGGATGCCCTCACCAGCAATACACCCACCACCATCCCCCATAATCATTTAGGAAAACCATTACCCAGCATCTTAATTAAATTGCTGCGTCTCAAAAAACAACTCCGCCGAAAACTTCATATAAGATTCTGCCCCTTTATTAAAAGTCAGATCCAACTCCTGGCCACCCTAATAAATGAACATTTAAAAAAGGTCGCGGATCAGACTTATACCTCAACACTTAACAATATTAAACCCAATCGTGATCTCTTCAAAAACATCAACCGACTAACTGGTCGGAAGTTTAAACCGCGAATCGATCACCTCATCAACCCATTCAACAATAATCTTATCCAATCCGACACGGACATAGCCAATTGCCTGGCTGATCACTTCTCAAAAATCCATCAACAAAATGATTCCCTCTCAGTCCCTAATTTTCGAAATACTGTCAACGAATATATTTCACACAGGTTACCCGCATCTTATACTCCTTTCATCGGAGAATTTAACGACATAAACAAGGCGTCACATCCTTCAGACACCAGCACATTTCTAACCACAGATGAATTCATCAAGTTCAGAAAATCACGACCCAACAAAAAATCGACCGGTATAGATGGAATACAGGGCTCCTCGATAGTATAGTGGTTATTATACCCGCCTGTCACCCGGGAGACCGGGGTTCGATTCCCCGTCGGGGAGCCCCTGGCGCAAGACTAATGACCTTGCCCAGACAAAATAAATCATTATGGAAAATTTAACAAGCCTCAGGACTTGCTAAATAAGGCCAAGACCGGTTCCCGGTTGTAGTGCCGATGATGATGATGATAGATGGAATACCACACTTTCTATTTAAAAGACTTCACCCGCCAAATCTACTTCCCATTCTAGTCCTTCTTAACCATATCATAAATGCTTCACATTTCCCAGAGAACTGGAAAATTGCGGTAGTAATTCCCGTTAAAAAGTCCGGCAGTTCCAATAACACCTCCAACTATCGTCCGATATCTTTATTGAACACCCTAAGCAAAATATTGGAATGTAAGATCTACCAAAACCTTCTCTCGTTTGCCAGTGATAACGCTCTCATCCCTAATTCTCAGTTTGGCTTTCGTGAGCGACACTCTACTTGCCATGCGCTACTAAAACTTACACACGATGTCACAACTGGTCTAGAAAACCAATGCCCTACCGTATGCACATCTCTCGATATATCCAAAGCATTTGATTGTGTCTGGATGTCAGGACTTCTTTATAAGCTGCACTGCTTATTTGGTCTGAATTCCAATATCACAAAGCTCCTAGCATCTTATCTTTCTGGGAGGAAATTTATGGTCAGAATAAATGCTTCCCTCTCACAAACTCACAACATAACCGCAGGAGTTCCCCAAGGATCCATTCTTGGACCACTTTTATATCTTCTATACACATCCGATATCCCCCAACCTCCACCTAGTGTTGTAATGCTAAATTATGCTGACGATACTTTAATCTACTCTAGCAGTAGATTTGTCAAAGCGGCAAGAAACCGCGTTACTAACTTCCTCCCGCCCATCTCAGCATATTTTAACAAATGGAAAATTCGCCTCAACCCAACCAAAACCCAGCTAACAGTGTTTAAGGGCAAAAACGCTCATTGCACAAACAACACTAAATGTTGCCACAACAAAATTAAACTAAATCTTAATAACACCCTCATAAAACTTTCCAAAACCCTAAAATATTTGGGAGTAACCCTTTCCAACAACTGGTCATTCTCAACCCACATCAAAAATTCCCTTCATAAAGCCTCAATACAGCTTAACCTGTGCAGACGAGTGTTGTGGAAACCCAAAGGCCTCTCTCTCAAGGTCAAACAGCTCATCTACAAACAGATAATCAGACCCACTCTTACATATGCCTGCCCATTATGGTACCACATTTCACCCTCCCAAATGGAGAAATTACAAGTCTTTGAACGAAGATGTTTCCGGTTTATCACTGGCTTACACCGCAAAACCAACTCATATAGATACCATTGTAACAACGACCTTTACCACACCGCAGGCATCGAACGACTGAATATACGGATCCTAGAACTGTCGATAAATTTCATAGAAAACCTTCCTAACAATCCCAACCCGATAATAACAGACTTACCATCACCCTCCTCCGATACGGGAGCACACTACCGTAATTGTCTCCAAATCAGGACCCTCTTCGCCGCAGGCAGACTGGTTAACGATCTAAACGAGATCGTGTACCACAACACCGAACTGGCACCCAATCATTTCAAATACAGCAACATCCAACCATTCTCCAAGATCCTTCCTTTAAACCAGAACCGAATGGTTCTCCCCTCCTTCAAGAACTTACCTCATCCTATCATCATCATCATCGGCACTACAATCGGGAACCGGTCTTGGCCTTATTTAGCAAGTCCTGAGGCTTGTTAAATTTTCCATAATGATTTATTTTGTCTGGGCAAGGTCATTAGTCTTGCGCCAGGGGCTCCCCGACGGGGAATCGAACCCCGGTCTCCCGGGTGACAGGCGGGTATAATAACCATTATACTATCGAGGAGCCCTGTATTCCATCTATACCGGTCGATTTTTTGTTGGGTCCTTAGTATAAGCCCACATCCATAACTAAAAATTGTAAATATTATTTTTAAGTCAAATCCGAATTGTCACTATCATTGCAATATCAAATATTGTAAATTGTATATAAGATTAGACTAAATTAGATTAAGTTATGTTAAGTAATTTTAAGTAGGCTAAGTTAAAATAAACAGAGTTCCTGGTTTTTCTTCTGACCTTTTCCAGGAAAAACAAATTTAACAATATATATAATCACATTAAATCGTAAGCACATCTAAAAAGAATTGTTTGAAAAATGTTAACAAATAGCATGTAAACACATTATGTAACCAATCTATTATAAGTTAGCTGTATTACTTATTGTACCTATTAATTTTTGGTCAAATAAATGCAGTGTATTAAAAAAAAAAAGAAAATAAAGTTAGAATGCATCCGACCGTAACCCCGGAAGTATCCTCAATTCTTATTGGATTTTCAGCTATTTTTGATCTACTTTGAGATATTTAGTGGCGTTGCGCCCGAATTTTCAAAGATAGAATTTTTAGATACTTAGTGGCGTTGCGCCCGAGTATCACCTCAAAATATCGCACTAAGGGTGTTGCGCCCTAGTGTACATTAGGGTTTAAAAGTTAGGTGCTTTAACAGGCACAAATACATCAGGTCAAAAGAGGCCTGATACAAACATATATAACACAGGTATAATTAAGAGACAAGCTCGGATCTAAGGATGCATGTTCCGTAATGACGTATTATGTGTAGTAGGTGCAACAAGACAAGCGAAGTAAACCTAATCCGGCCTCAGACCGTTGGCGACGGTCAACGAGAGGAGCGGAAGTAGGTGTTAGACGTAAAAATGCGGTGCATTTGGCTGTGTCCAGAAGTTTCGTCTGAAAAATTTTCAATTTTCTACCGAAGATAAAAAAAGCACCGCCCAATCCTTTTATAAAATATCTTGGCGTTACACTCAGCAGTAACTTGAAAAACGTAAAATGCTTACAAATAAAATTCACGGTGTAGTTAACACAGATTCAAAACTCAATCTCTTCATCCAATCCATCGCTTATAGTCGATGACTGACCAGTCACCACTGCAATAGAGAAGACGAATCTACGTGCTGCATATTTTGCAGCCAACTCAACGCTGCCTGATACCACATCAGTGCCACCTCAACTTGAGCATAAGAAGCACACCATGAGCCAGATTCGCTTCCGAACGCGTACTGTTGCTCGCGCACTCAAAGAGGTAAACGCACACAGATTCGCTGGTCCGGATGGCATTCCCCCAATCCTCTTGAAGAGATGTTCCTCTTCACTCGCTAAACCACTAGGGAAACTCTTCCATTTGTCTTATTCTACTGGCCGTTTCCCAAATAGATGGAAGACAGCGAACATTCAGTCATTTCCCAAAAAGGGTGACAAATCATCCCTTTCTTCTTATCGACCCATAGCACTAACTTCTATTCTCTCCAAGGTAATGGAATCTCCTATCAACCATCAACTTTTGAAATATCTGGAATCAAATGACCTCCTCAATGACCGCCAATATGGCTTTCGTAGCAACAGGTCCACAGGAGATCTGATCGCGTACCTTACCGAAACGTGGAGCCATTCCATCCACTACCTCGGTGAAACCAAGGTAATCACATTGGATATTTCAAAAGCCTTCGACAGAGTTTGGCATCCAGCCCTTTTGTCAAAATTGCATTCATATGGAGTGGAAAATTCCCTGATCCAATGGATAAGAGACTATCTTTCTGGCCGTTCAACCCAAGTGGTTCTTGATGGTGTCAAATCTGTCTCCCATCAAATTAATGCAGGTGCTCCCCAGGCTTCGGTACTCTCACCCACTCTCTTCCTCATCTTTATAAATGATCTTTTGTCAATTACTCACAACCCAATTCACTCGTTTGCTGATGATAGCACGTTGAGTTTCCCATACTCATACGAACACTCCCATCCAAACTCTTCGAGCATCTGTACCAACCAGCAACTTATGCTTGATGCATTGAATTCAGACCTCAACAACATATATCAGTGGGGATTATCTAACCGAGTATAATTCAATGCCCTAAAAACTCAGTGCTATCTCTTGCTTTCAAAGGTGAGCCCCAAAGTAAATATACTGTCTATGAACGGCACTTGTATCGACGAAGCCAAGGAATTATCAATACGCGGCACTCTTAACTGGAATGTTCACATATTTGAAGCTGGGAAAAGTGCAGCCAAATGTATGGGGTTCCTTAAGAGATGCAAAAGATACTTCACTCCATCCAACCTGGCCACAATTTACAATGCGTATATTCGTCCAAAAATGGAGTTCAACTCCCATATTTGGTCAGGCGCATCCAAAACTGCACTACACGTGCTCGACAGGATGCAAAAACGAGCCTTATTGGGGACCCAGCCGTAAGTCAATCAATTCCGCCTTTAGAACACAGGCGCAACGTATCATGCCTATCTCTTTTCTACAGGTATTACCACGGTCGTTGCACAACTGAACTTGCTGAATGTGTTCTGCCCCTTCAGACATTTTCCCGCGATACCCGTCAATCTGTGAATACACATCAGTTCACGTTGAAAGTGGACTTTAGGCGCATAAATAAACATATAGAGTCATTCGCGTTAGTGTAAAAAAAAAAAACAAAAAGATGGCTTAAGTAAACTCTTGCTCCTATCTAACAGCTTCGGTGACAGCAAGAATGCCAAGAACAATAGCAACAAAATAGGTGGAGCCTAAATGTGAAATGTTGAAAGTCTATCCCTGACGGGTAAATGGGAAGACGGTGCATGCTGTGGGTGGGTTTGTTGGTTCATAGCTACTGCCGGAGAAATAAAGGCAAACATGCATGTAAGTGGTCTCGTGCCACTGTTATAGTAATTTTTAACAATTTAAATAATGTTAACAATGAAAGAGTGAAGGAAAGTGACTTTGTGGCGATTTCCTCTAACGCCACCGTCCGCCTCACATTTTCAACAGGAACACCCCATAAGAAGGGCATGAACCAGGCGACGGTGCATTGTCCGAATTTATCGGGCGTGCGGTTGATACGCTATGGAGCGTGGTTTTTGTGCCACACCATGGGGGCGGAAACAACAAAAACCTGGTCGTCGAAAAGCTTCAAATTCTATTGGGAATAAGAGCAAAATTTCCTGTAAGGATGAATCGCTTGTTTGTGCGTAGCACAACATGAATACCCGATAGAATTTGCCCAACATGCAGCACCACCGGGGAAGTCCAACCGACGCCGACGGCCACCGGAAATATTCCAATATTGGTTCCCGCCAAAATGCACCCCTTCTCGAGTAGAGAAAACGGTCGCATCCTCAACCAACGGATCAATCAAGATATGCGGACAAGAATATCTTCGATCCAGCACCGTCACACACAAGCAGCCTGCCCCCATTTTCATCGGCGAAACACGGCAGGCATTTCGGTAGCAAAAACCAACCTACAGGCAAGTAATAGCATGCTTGCCTACAAGAGAAGCAAACACAATGAATAGCCACCTGCACCATTTGCACAACGATCGATATGCGATCTACGGCGATCCTGGGTGTGGTCGCGATCGTATAAACATTCGTCGTTCATATGTAAGATTCACCAAGCGAAATGTGCACGATCAGCAATAATGCTTTACGCAGTCGTGATCGTGTACACATTTCAACCCCTGTACGAACTTGCAAACATGTAAATTCATGTCCCATGTCTGCATGCCAGGGGATACACACGTAAGCGACAGAAGCGATTATCGTGTGTATGTTTTCACCCTTTCTTTTTTTCTTGTGCTTAACCAAAGCTAAATCGCACCATATATGGCCATCGAAGCGATGGATGGAATTTTGGTGTTCTGTCGTTTCGATGGCCGAGGTTAATCTCGATTCGGATTCCGTGAGGGCAAGTCGCGCCCTCACGTTAATTTACATCCCTCTTGGGCCGTCCCAAGGGATTTATTAAACTCAGTCGTTGAGAAGATTTGGAAAGAGTCAGTAAGACCGTTCGGGCTAAGACTAAAGTGGTGCGTCAATTCAAATGTGTATATGAAGAAAAGAAACATTAATTAAGACGGTTTTAGTTCAATTCAAATGTGTATATAATTGTTCCAATTCGAATGTGTATACAAAAAAAAGAAGAAACATTTAATTTTTATCTACGGAGTATTTTGTTACCTAATAAAAAGTATAACGCTGCGGCAGAAGAAAATCAACGTCCTTGTTTTAATTATTGGAGTCGGATACGAATTGAACCAGTGGGGTTACGTGGTTAACCTGTGCCCCTGTGGCACCCTGATTGACACGCCACGTAACATTATACATAACTCAAAGACCCATAACTTACTTGGTGTAGGACCGTTTCTCGGTCGTGGTTGCGGGTATTTAGGTTGCAGGTGGTGTAGATTCTTGATTCTTCTTGCCTTTAATTATTCTTCTTGTGTTGAGTCCAATCCGTTGCTCCGTTTCTTCGGGATTCTCGTTGGTAATTCCAATTTTTATTCTCACGTTTCGTTGTACTTTTGAGTAATTCTCTATCATTGTCTAATAACCTTTTTTTGCCGTTGACGTTTTTATTTTTTATTCGGCGCCAACGACTTGTTTTATTATTTTTTCTGCCAAGTAGAATTTGCATAAAGTAGTTTATGCAAATTAGCTACTTGACGATATTTCCAATTTACCGGTAGAGAGGGGAAATGAAAGTCGTGGGGATTAGTTGTTGGGTGAGGGCATGGACACGAGGTCCGTAACACCACTTATATTTATGTTTTGAAGTTTACTACATTGATGTTGCAAAAAAATAAATAAATCATCTGCACTGCGAAGGTAAAATTGAAGATGCAGAACACATACTCACTAAGTGCTAGCTCAGCAGGAGCAATAAAATAATTATTGTCTTACAAAAATCTGGTTTCTGACGATTTAATTAATAAATTAGCAGAGACGAGCAGAGAAACTCCATACTATACTGCGAAGGAAAAATTAGTCAAAAACTCCCTGTGGGAACAACAAAAGTATGTGCTGCCAGGAGATGAATTTAGTTGGTAAAGATTTGATATACATCCTTCTTTTGGAAGCCAGCTAATTGAGTGAAGGTTTGCCGGATTATTTCTGTCCTTGCCCCTGTGGAAGATATTATGGCCTACTCCATTGTTGCATAGTGCGCAATATTTAGAGTGTTGCTGAAAATAGTCGTGAACATTTTCACTGGTTCTAGAGGCAGGCGTTTGGGAACAACATTTGGAACTGTTCAAAGACAAGGAATTTCACAATTCAATCAAGTGACATTTCACTTACTATTCATAGTAAACCGATAAAAGTCCAACGATCACAACAACAAGACAGTTATGAAACTCAAAAGAGTATCTAAGCTCTATATATTCTATTCTATTCCTGTAGGAACCCGAAAGTTCATGACCTCACCGACTCGACTTCGCCATTTTTCCCTGTCCTGTGCACTTTCCTTCCACGTTCGACTATCCGATCCGATCTCCTCGAGGTCCAACCTAACATTGTCCTCCCATCTCCGTCGCGGCCGTCTTCTCGGTCTCTTTCCCGTTGGCTCACCGTCAAAAATTCTATGCACGGTCCTATCGTTGCCCATTCGCGTCACGTGTTCGGCTCATCTTAACCTTCGCGACTTGATTACTCTCACTATTGTAGGTTTGCGGTGTAGCTCTTCCAGTTCGTAGTTGTGGAGTCTCCTCCATTGTCCTGCCTCCTCGTCATATTTGCCGCCAAAGATCCCCCTTAGAACTTTATTCTCGAATACGCGGAATTTGTTTTCTTCGCGTTTTGTGAGAGCGCACGTTTCGCATCCGTATAGGACAATCGGCATGATTATGGTTCTATTGACACGGAGCTTTTACTGACTGCGTGCCAACTAGCGTTGCCGGAGTCTTTTGTCTTTTGTTAATATCCTTCGACATTTCGTTACTGGCCGTCAGTATTATTCCCAGATATTTAAATTCTTTGACATTTTCAAATATCTTGTCCCTGATGTTTATGTGTGTTCTCTGAGTTCCACCTGCTCTCGCCATAATCATGTATTTTGTTTTGTCCTCATTTATTTCTAGGCCCACCTCGTCTGCCGCTTGCATGATGATTTCACTGTTTTTACTTACAGTTACTAGATTATCGCCCAGAACCGCGATTTCGTCCGCATATGCGAGCACTTGTGTGACCCCGTTCAGGGATGATCCGGCCATGTTGTCGTCTTGTACCTTTCTGATAACATACTCGAGCACAATGTTAAAGAGACATGGTGAGGGGCCATCCCCCTGTTTAAGGCTGACCCGCATTTCAAATGTTTCTGAAAGGTGGTTTTCTATTCTAACTTGCCTTTTGTATTCGTTCATGCAAATTTGAATGAGGGCGGCCTATTTTCTCGGGATTCCCAGCTCAACTACAATATGGTAAAGTCTTTGCCTTGCGACTGTCGTAGGCTTTTTTGAAGTCGACGAATAGTTGGTGAACCGTCTCTCCGTATTCCCACTTTTTTTCCAGTAGATGCCTTATGGTGAACATTTGGTCACTCGTTGACCGGTTCCTACGGCATCCGCATTGGTAGTGTGGCGGTTCCCCCAAACTGCACTGTACACTTACCTGAGAAACCTTCATAACTTCCACCAATCTCGTATGTTTGTTTGTTTTTGTTTTTATTAAACTTTTCTCGGGAGAGGCGAACCTATAGCGACGAGTGGGCGCCCCGAGATGCCATCAAATAACTGTTGCAGTTCTTTTTGAACAGTTGCAGGTTGTAACGTTCCGGGAACACTCGCGTGGGAACGGAGTTCCACAGCTTCCCCGCTCTGTAGCGGAACGAGTTCTGATGTAGGGATGTTCGCGCCATCTGGAGATGAACCACAAACGGGTGCGATCCGTCGGATTGTCTTGTGGAGCGCATATAAGCCGAATTGCGCGGAACAATACCACGAATCTCCGAAGAACAGCACCCGTGATAGTATCTGTAAAACAGACAGAGGTCGGCTACGCGCCTTCGATGTGATAGCGACTGTAGTCCCGACGTCAGCGCCGAGTCCCCGATCAGGCGGATCGCTCGTCTCTGTATGCTCTCAAGTAGGTCGAGGGTATGTTTAGGAGCCGAGCTCCAAACATGAGAGCAATATTCGAGCGCGGGTCTAATTTGGGATTTATATAGGAGGAGAAGTTGGGCCGGGGTTAAATATTTCTTGGCTCTAAAAAGATAACTCAGTTTTCCTGAGGCTGACCTGGCGATGTTCGACACGTGTTTATGCCATGATACATTCCCACAGACCGTGACGCCGAGCAATTTCAAACTTTCCCCAGCCTCGAGGGCCCGGCCATTCATCATCAGCTGTCGAACCGATGATCCAGTTTTCTTTGTGAATGTTGTATACTGGGTCTTCGTTGCGTTGAAATCGACAAGATTGGCCTTTCCCCACTGCAGGACTTTATCTAAATCCTGGTTCAGAGAATCAATCTGTCTACATCTCAGCTGGTGTGACGCAGATGCACCAATCGGCCGATCACTCGAAAAGGAGGAAACAAGCGTACTATCATCCGCAAAACTGAACACTTTGTTATCCGTAACTTCACTAATGCAATCGCATTAGCACCTTAAATGCTTCACGCATTAATGAGATCAAATCTGTAATCAAAAAAGCCCCTGGAAAAGAAAACTTACCTTTCATGCATCTCTTCGCATACAATTCTCCGTAAGAATCCTTTCTTAACTTATCAGGCAGAACCCCCATTGTTACAACCCAACTCCCATTGTTTCCCGCCAATTCATTTACATTGGCACCTGAAGACATTTTCCTTTTTCAAGGATATTTAATGCATACAACGCATTATTTAAAATTCTTAAAATAGTTCCTTAATGTGCATTTGCACCATAAATACAAACCATTCGGCACACATTGTTATGATTTGAAATGCAATGTCGGGCGGCTTGTTTTTACAGCTGCAACAAGCCGACCAGCGATTCGTTGTTCAATAGACAAACAATCATCCATTTCGTACGTCGCCACAAACTAATTTCCCTGCATATACAAATGCAGGCAAGGGATTCGTTTCTGCCACCAATCCCATTAGCACCTTTTTTCCCAACATTGATAATAGCGACGATGCATCGCGTAAACAATGACCCGCATTACCGAACGATGCATTTGGTCGTTTCTTCCTTTGTCTTTTCATATTTCGGGATCTGCTTCTCATCAACAGCAGTATAAGCAAACACACACCCAATTAGCATCCAATGAGATTCGGCTTGTTTGCTTAGCCGAATTCACTTCTCATGGATGCACATTTTCCCTTTCTTTGTTTAGATCCGTTCTCATGGTGTGTTCCATGAAATAACCCATATGCACACATACATGTGTACTACCAACGATCTTCGCCCCCAAACGATTGAATATCGTTGAGTCGTTTTCCACCACCCGACCGAACCGGTCGGGTCTTCGTCTTCCGCTCCTCATTGCGCGCCGAGGATGCGTACATCTCGTAGCCAGGTTTTCAGCCCCAGTCGCGTGTGTGCAAAATGGCAAACGTTAATATCCTCCGTCCGTAGTCCGATAAAGTGTGATGTCTACATTAGCGGAGACATTAATAGTGCGTATTTTTTTTAAAGTAGTTTGTTTTGCGGCAAACCATTAAGAAGTTAAATAATAATAATAAATAAACAGTGCTCCTGAACTATTAAACCATATTGGTGTTTTGCATGACAGCTATAATAAATTTCATACCCGTTTCTTTGAATAACACCACTCCCCGTCCATCTTATTTCTTGTAGTGTGTTATGTCAGCCTTATATTCGGTCGGGACATCGGCCAGCTGCTATGCAGCTCGAGATTTGTGTAGTGAGTGGACGTTCCATCAGAAAATTCTCAAATCGTTTAGCCATTTTCGTTTCCATGGTCATCGTCGTGTATCCGGTCCATATCCGAGGCTTGTTAAATTGTCCATTTTAATTTGTTTCTCCCGATAATAACCTTTATCCGTGCGCCAACCTTTCTCAGGATGTCGTTGCATGCGTTGGCGGATACCAAAGTAGCTATCCAAGGGTGACACGTGGGGACTGCATGTCAACTTGGATTGAATAGGGACAAGGATCGTCCTGGCCTTCGCCGGGTTGAAAGCAGTCAGTAACTTTGCCCTGTATGTTCGCCCCCACCCCCCTTTTCTTAAGTGCATCTTTTGGCAAATAACTTAATAAAACAAGATTTAGTAAAACACATTTATTTAATTAAAATCTTGAATAAAGGGACCGAGTGTATAAAATAGAACTAAACAAATTAAATTCATTTACAAATTCTTACAATTAGCTTATTTCGGTAATTTGTTACTTATATATCGCAAAATGTGTGCTCCAAAAAAGTGAAGCGCAAAGCAGTCAGTCATATTTTTTAACTCATTAAACTGGTCGCGAACTGGTTAAGTTTAAGTTTAAAATTAAATATTAACTTTTAATTCTCTTTTTATGATGAATAATAGAAGGCAATGAAGCGCTTCGTATTATTTTTATTCAGTCATTTCTGTGGTTACTTCTATTGGCAATTGTAGGTGTAGCTCTTGTGTTCTCAGAAACTCACTTTTGGCGGGAGTTCATTTAATTGGATACAGATTCTTCTGTTTTTGTCACATCCCTATTAGATACGAATCAGATGCTACCTAGAAAAATGCAGACGCATTTACGGCCCTTAATGCTTTTCTCATCAACTTTTTGGCCTCAATATGCGCTATTTATGAAAATTTTATCAATAAAGTGCTTGTATTGTTTAACTAGTGGTTGGTAAAGTATTATAATTAAAAAAAGTGTTTTAAGAATAAATTGTTTGTGAAATGCATTATATATACTTTTTTAAGAATACATATTGTAGATGTTTCCGTAGTGTAGTGGTTATCACGTGTGCTTCACACGCACAAGGTCCCCGGTTCGAACCCGGGCGGAAACAACGGTTCGTTTATTTTTTGATATATTTTGAATTGGGATTGTGGAATTTCACTTTTTCATTTTTATCGACTAAATAAATTTTTGCATAAGAATCTATGAGAAATGTTGAAAATGAAAACAAAAACAATTAACTATCATTTCAGTTATTTATTCCTTATCCAGGACAAAGAATTATACAAAATAAGTTTTCAATATACAATGAGGATTTTTAACAAGCCATCAGCAATTATTTCCCCACTAATAGAGTTAAAAACATTCTCTTAATAATGTGAATCATAACCCTAAGAGTATGCTTGATTGTAGGTACATTTCAAAGATGTATTTACAAGAAACTGTGTCTCCATTGAAAAACAGGTATGTTATGATTTGCCAAATGGTTGCAGATTTAATTTGCACACAATTAAAATATAAAATGGGTATATAGATACAGGGGGTTCTGACTCGGCTGCCCTGGTTCGGTGGTAGGGGTTCTTTTTACTTTGGGACTTCCTAGTGCTTGTCCAGGGTGTTTTCCTGAGGCGTCTCCTTCTTCTAATTCCCTCAGATTATACAGGTAGATGATTTGAATCACGTGGTACTTTGAGCACTTCCTCTATCTCCGCTTTTCCGCTTGGTGCCAATGGAGTGGCTGCTGTTGGTCACGTTTTTTTTTTTTTTTTAGTTTTTAAACCACATTTATTTTCCTAATTCTTTTTACATGTATAATATTAGGGGTAAATGTTAAACCCTTTTCTACAATCACAATCCTTAAATTAACTTACTGGCTCTATGCGAGCTCTCTAAATTACACATTACATCTTGATTTTTATATATGCCTTTCGGCGTACATCTTTTTTTTTGTTTCTTATATATATATATATATATATATATATATATATATATATATATATATATATATGTATATATATATATATATATATATATATATATGAAATAAGTCATATATTAGAGGGACTCCTCGTTTACATGTATATATTATTATTACAATTTTTTTTTTTTTTTTTTAATTATTATAACAAACAAAAACTTCAAAACAAAACGAATAAAACATAAAATAAGAAATAAAAAATAAAATAAAATAGCTACACAAAAGTAATTGGGAAAGTCGGACAGGGGGAGGGGGACAAGAGGAAGGAGAGCGTTGCTCTTGAGAGGCATACTATATCTGAGGAAGTGAAGTCCTCTCCTCGTTGAGAAGCCACCACCATTTGGGAGATGTTCGATCTGTGGCTGATTTATCTCTTTCACTGATCGCCGTGCTAAAACGCATGCGGTCTGGGGCATTGGAGATATCACTATCATGGAGAATTCGTTTCTCCCTGGCACCACGGAAAGCGTGGTAAATAATCGGGACTCCATGCACGTCTTGGATAAGGCCTTTTTGATCCAAGAAAGGGAACGCTTCTGGGGGAATAAACCCATTCTGGAGGGTATTCTCTAGATACATATCATTGGGATAGAATGCTCCCGCGATAAGATTATTGTCACTGCACATTGCCCTTGCTGTGTGACCACGAATAATTTTAATTACGAAGTTGTCTATCCTAATCAGGGTTAGATTTGTTATACAGGATTTTGTTGGGATAGAATTTTTTGTATTGGGACTCTGATGTTCTATAAAGTCCGAGGCAGGGACGCAAACACTGCCGTTCGAACACACGAAACTTCTCCATATAAAGTGGAGATATATTATACCATACTGGACAGCCATAAATCAAAACTGGTCGGTTGAATGCCGAGTACGAAATTATTTTGACTCTGGGGTCAAGAAGACTACTCCGGAATAGACTTCTTGTCATAGAATATGCACTTTTAGCTGCGGAGAAGGACGCTGCTACGTGCTTGTCAAAATATAAATACTGGTCTAGCCAGATACCAAGGTATCTAACTACAGTTTTCACATGCAGTGGAAGGTTATTGTTACCTACAATAGAGAAGTGTTTCCAGTTGTATTTTGTATCCCTCGAGGCCCTGGATAGGGGCGTTCTGAAAAGAATAGTCTCGGTTTTCTGGAAATTAATCTTTAATTTCCAGTCGTCGCAAAATTGTTTTATTTTGTTGAAGTCATCTTGAAGGTGCCTATTGATGTCGTCTATTTTTCCTCCTGCTCTGTACACCACTATGTCATCGGCGTACGCAATGGCGTTTTCGAGAGAACTCACTAGATCACTAGTGTAAATATTGAATAGAATGGGAGAATTCACAGCTCCCTGCTGTAAGCCATTTTTAATTTGGAGGGTCCTGTTGGAGAGTATGTCCCCGCATTTCACCACAAAATGTTTGTCCATTATCATATCATAAATAATGTATAGCAGATATTGCGACATACCCAGGTTTGTTAACTTATAGACAAGTCCTTCTAACCATACGGTGTCGAAAGCCTTTTCAAAGTCAACCAAGCAGGCGCCTGTACATTGTCGCTTTGCCTTGTTCCACTGTATATCGGAAACAAGTTTCGTCGCTGCATGAACTGTATCATGTCGCGCTCTAAAGCCAAACTGGTTGTTGGGGATGATCTCGTTTTCATCACACCAACCTATCAGTGCTTTGTTTTAAATTTTTTCGAATACCTTGCTGATGTTGGGAAGCAGGCTGATCGAGCGCAGATTAGCTGGATTGCTCTTCTCCTTACCCTTTTTGGGGATAGGGTGGACTACTGCAGTCTTCCAATGGGTTGGATAGTGTGCATTGTTTAGAGCGTTGTTAAACAAAGTAGTGTATATGTTCACTGCTTCGCGAGGCAAATGCCTTAGAACCACATTTGGAATGCTATCTATTCCAGATGATTTCTTATTTTTTATTGAGCTAAGTATGTTTCTAATTTCATCCTTGCGCACAAACATATTTGTATTTTCATTTCGGACGGGAGAATCCGCCCTATTATTTTCGCCGAATGTGATGAAACTATGGTTTTCGGATCGCCAGTTGTGAAGTTGATTACGCAGCGAGCAATGTCTTTGACGGGCATTGCTTTCAATTTCAGTGTTAGCATGAACTGATTCGTTAACTCTGTACACTGCTTCGAAACAGGCTCCAATTGAATTCGCTTTCTTTTGCGAATCTTCGACTACTATTACTTCATCATTGGAGTTGATGTGCTCTAAGGTGAGACCTGCGTTCAGCATTATCTGACAATTCTCGGGAGTCCGTGGAATTCGGAGACAGGGAATGTCATTGTAATCTTTTCTTCGACATATTTTCTTGATTTGTGAAAACATGTTCGGTCCGTTTGCTTGGACAGCTCGAATTCTGTTGCTCCACTCCTCATTTATTACTGCTCGGTAATTATCCCGGATCAGTTTTTGAAGATGTTTAATTAAGGACTTGATTGTTTTGATTTCGTTGCTATTTGGGTCACTGAACTGCCTATAGCACAATTTCAGCTTTGAGAGCAGGGTGCTCTTTTGCCTATACAAAGCATCGATAGTTGCATTTCTGTATCGGTGGGTTTAGCCATCCATATGAGCTACTTTGGGGATGGAACGATTCATTGTGTTAGTAACAATATCGTTCATAGTTAGGAGGTAATGATCGATTTCATCATTACGGAGGTGTCTATTAGTCGGTGGGTCTATGTCAATGTTGCGTATTTCCCTTTTTACTATGCGATCGAAACGCGACCAATGTGCTTTTCGGAAATCGAAAGAGTGTACCTGGTCGTACTGCTCAAGTAGATGGTACTCGTTTGGCACGTGTATTACGGCTCCAAGTCCGTAATGATCGCTATCGTACTCAATTGTGCGAAGACAATTTCGAGTAGTTACCTCGGTATCTGGTAACTGAATTCGATCATCTGTCATAAGTAAATCCAGGAAGGAGTTACCTCTTGGATAAGACGGTGTACTTGTAGCGTACAATTCTAGTTTATGCTCGATCGCATTTGTTTGCCACCAATCAAACAAGGCATTGCCTCTGGTGTTCGATGTCAGATTGCCCCAGGCACTGTGGTTGGCGTTAAAATCACCTGCCATTAAAAAGTAATTGTTTTACGAATCTAACCTGAGACTTCGGAAAAGCGTATCGATTTCACTGATAAATTGGGTACCTTGAACAGATTTAGGAGCGTAAGCAGCGACTATATATAGATGCCTTTGACTTTTTTGCGGAATGTCTATAATCCATGCCTCTAGCACCTGGAATTTGTGTACTTCCGTACTGTAAACGACCTTATGGCGAAGACCTTTCTTAACTAAGATAGCGACCCCACCCCCTCGAGTAGAGTGTGGTCGATCTCGTCTAATTATGTTATAATTTTTGTAGCCCATTTTGTGCCTTTGGTTTAGCTTAGTTTCGCTAGCCAAGAGCACATCTGGGCATTCGACTTGGAGCAGATTGCCTAAATTATCCCTTCTTTCGATGTGGATTAGTGAATTTACATTCACAGCTATAGTTTTTAGGTTAAGTTCAGACGGAGGGTTGAAGATTTTGATGTGGAGAGTTATTTGAGAACAGGGTTGAATAGAGAGTATCTATTCGTGCTCTTTGTTCAGTCAGTGTTCTTTGAAATTCGGCAAATTGTCCTTGCATGGTTAATAACATTGTTATTATTTCTGAATGTGCCTCTGGTGCAGGCATTTTCCCATTATTATATGTATGTTCCATGGATGCTGGTTGCTTAGTAGCACCGGCCATTTGTGCATATGACACACAAGGAGCCACGAAATTGTTGTAAGAACGAGTTTTCATTTTTTTCTCTTCTTCAACTTGTTTCTTTTTGGATTCCCATTTTAATTTCATTTGTTGAAATTTAGGACATCCTCTAAAATTAGCAGTGTGACCTGTATTTTTACAGAGGACACAGGACAGTGTTTTCCTATCTGGAAGCTGTTCCTTGCCCAAGGGGCATTCACCAATGGTATGGTCGGAGAGGCACTTTACGCACCTGGAGAGCATCAACTTTACTGTTGGGACTCAGTGATAAAATAAAGAAAGGCAATTTGCAATTGCGTTTTCTGGAGTTGGCGGTAGAGAAGGGTTTCATACCTGTAAATTTTAAATTGTCGGTTTCGACATTTTTTAATTCCTCTAATACCTCCTCAGGGGAAAAACATGGATCAACGCCTTTTAGGAGCATGGAGATTATTTTCTCCGATTTCGGGGTGTACGTGTAGTACTCGCTTTTTGTCCTACCCAAAGCAGTCATTACTTTGCGATAACCTTCCATATCATCGCACATTAATTTTATTTTAGAATTATTAATTTTTTTTGTGCTGTTGTATTTTCTTGGCTTTGTTGTTGCTGCACCAGGTCTTTTAATTTGAGAATTGCTTCTCTTTGTTTATTGAGTTCCTCTTTTTTTGTGTCAATATCCGCAAGGAGTTTTTCTAATTCCGCCGGATCTGTTGCTGTACCTGTGATATTGTTTTCTTCCTCAGCAGGTAATTCGATTTCACTTGGGTCAAGGTCAACCAATTCGTTGAATTGGTTGCCTGCGCCTGTGTATTCGTTTTTCTTTCCTTTTGCATTTTTTTTCGCCGTCTGAATTTGGCTTGTGCCGCTTTGTTATAATACTCGGCTGTCGCTCGAGTCGGCTCCGTGTCATCGCTTTCAGGTCTGCCTTGCCACTTTTCATGAAAGGCGACGAGCTCTTTAGCACTTTGTTTGTTTCCATAATTTTTTATTTTTTATTTTTTTATTTTTTTAAACAACCGCTCTCAGTGGCGGCCACACTGTGTAATCCACACTTGTTCACTTACACTCGCGCGACGTATTTATTTATTTATATTTTTTTTTCTTTTTTCTTTTCTTTTGCTTTCTCCTGTTGTCAGGTATACGCCTCATCTCTTTAACGTGTTGGTAACGACTGTGCCTGTTGGGCACGTTCTCACTCTTCGCTTCACTCTGTTTACAAAGCGTAAGCCGAGCACTGTGTGAAGGAATTATGAAACCAGTATTTCGGATTTTTATATTCGAATTAGGAGTTTTAAAGGCAATCGAACTTTGAATGTAGTGAATAGTATACGATATACGATTCTTGATTTTTTTTTCAATTCACTGACTTTATTTTATTTATTCCAAACTATAATCTTATTCCGCCGTTTTTTCAATTCACTAACTTTATTTTTATTATTATTTTACAATCACCGTGTGTTAATTTCAACTGCAACTGTCGGGTTCAAACTGCAACTCCAATAAATGGGGTGGTAGCTCCACTAAACTTATATTACAAAGAAAAATTACTCTAAGATAAGATTTAGCATTTAATCTTATGGTGTAAAAAAGTTTTAAAGGTTTGGCCAATAAGGGTGTTTTGAAGCTGAAAAAAAAAATTGTTTATAAATTAGTAGAACGTACAAGACTAATTAAGTGACATAATCCGCTTAGTTTTTTATTAATGCTTTTCTGTGAACCGAAGATGGATGTGTAATACAAATTAACAACAAAAGTAACCACAATCATATGAAAAAAACGGATTTTTATTAATACGGATAGTGGAACCGATAGGCGTAGATGTGATGAGCCGACACTACCATAAGGCCACAAATCATCAAGAAAACACCGACTCGACAAAAAGAAGACGTAGGGAAAAACAGAAAAAGCTGTAAGCCACAATTTGACTCAACTCGTGGGGGAGCCAACGCGAGTGCCCGATCCCCGAGGCGATTATGCGAACACCCTGGATCTATTTTTGACATCCGAACCGAGTATTTATACCGTAGAGGTTTCTGCGCCATTGGGAAACTCAGATCACTGCTTGGTATCTGTCGCGCAAGCACTTGCACATCAATTGAATAACCGGCCTAGGCAGCTTCGCCATGTATGGAAGTATGGGGCTGCTAACTGGGTTGATTTGCGAGATTTCTTCGCATCCTTTCCATGGTCCGAGGTGTTTTTTTTTTTAGACTTCTCTCGGGAGAGGCGAACCTATAGCGCCGTGTGGGCGCCCCAAGATGCCATCAAATAACTGTTGCAGTTCTTTTTGAACAGTTGCAGGTTGTAACGCTCCGGGAACACTCGCGTGGGAAGGGAGTTCCACAGCTTCCCCGCTCTGTAACGGAACGAGTTCTGATACAGGGATGTTCGCGCCGTCGAGAGATGAACCACAAACGGGTGCGATCCGTCGTATTGTCTTGTGGAGCGCATATAAACCGAATTGCGTGGAACAATACCAAGAATCTCTGAAGAACAGCACCCGTGATAATATGTGTAAAACAGACAGAGGTCTGCTACGCGCCTTCGATGTGATAGCGACTGTAGTCCCGACGTCAGTGCCGAGTCCCCGATCAGGCGGATCGCTCGTCTTTGTACGCTCTCAAGTAGGTCGAGGGTATGTTTAGGAGCCGAGCTCCAAACATGAGAGCAATATTCGAGCGCGGGTCTAATTTGGGATTTATATAGGAGAAGAAGTTGGGCCGGAGTAAAATATTTCTTGACTCTAAAAAGATAGTTCAGTTTTCCTGAGGCTGATCTGGCGATACCCGATACGTGTTTATGCCATGATACATTCCCACAGACCGTGACGCCGAGCAATCTCAAACTTTCCCCAGCCTCGAGGGCCCGGCCATTCATCAACAGCTGTGGAACCGATGATCCACTTTTCTTTGTGAATGTTGTATACTGGGTCTTCGTTGCGTTGAAGTCGACAAGATTGGCCTTTCCCCACTGCAGGACTTTATCCAGATCCCGATTCAGAGAGTCAATCTGTCTACATCGCAGCTGGTGCGACGTAGATGCACCAATCGGCCGATCACTCGAAAAGGAGGAAACAAACGTACTATCATCCGCAAAACTGAACACTTTGTTATCCGTTGTCTCCAACAAATCATTTATGTGAAGCAAGAACAAGGTTGGAGCCAAAATAGAACCTTGGGGCACCCCCGAATTAACAGGATACAGATCCGAACACTCGCCGTCCACAACAACCCGGATCGATCGATTCTCGAGGAAGCTCTTCGTCCAGTCGCAAAGCTGTTGGGAAAGTCCATATGAACGAAGTTTTCTCAGCAATGCCCCGTGCCAGACGCGGTCAAAAGTCTTGGAGATATCCAATGCGACCGCCCTTGACTCACCATGCCGTTCAATCGCAGATGTCCATATATCGGTTATAAGTGTCAAAGGGTCTCCTGTGGACCGCCTGCCACGGAATCCGTATTGGCGACCATTCAGAAGTCCGTTGCACTCCAAATACTTAACCAACTCTGTATTGATGACTTTTTCCATTACCTTAGATAAAATAGACAGTAATGCTATCGGACGGTAATTTTGTGGAAGAGACTTTTTTCCCAGCAGACAGGAAAGGTCCTCCGTGCATAAGATAAGCGGAAGAGTCTGCCAAGAACCGGCGATAGTTCTGGAGCACAGTTCTTAAGGACTATTGCTGGTATTCCGTCCGGGCCGGCTGCCTTCCTACAATCCAGTTCACGTAGAATGCGCTGAATAGTGCGTGGACGAAATCTCACATCCCGCATGGAAGACTGTACCGGCGAGATCAAAGGTGGCTCCAAAAAGCCGGGATCGAGGTTTGAATTCGCCGAAAATAAATTCGCGAACAAATTAGCTTTATCCTTTGGATTCATGACTAACGTCCCGCTGTCTGTCACCAACGGAGGGAAAGAGGAGGATGCGAAGTTACCGCTGACAGCTTTTGCCTTTGACCAGAAGGACCGCGAACCAGTTGGGCACCGAAGGAGCTTATTGATCACCCTGTCGTTGTGAGCCTTCTTCGCGGTATCAATCGCCTGGTTTCACGCGTTTCTGATTATAACAAAATTTGTTCTGTTAACATCGGTGGGATTGGAGCGCCATTGCTTAAAAGCTCTAGTTTTTGCCGCTGTAATCAGCTCGCATTTTTTATCAAACCAAGGTCTATCAGACGAACTGGAATATACATCTCCATCCCCAGAAGAATAATCTCTGATACCGACTCCGCGCAAGCGTTAACATCGGAGTTTCCGAAGCACACCTCCGACCATGGAAATTATGCGAAGAAATCTCGCATATCGTCTCAGTTAGCAGCCCCATACTTCCATAGATGGCGAAGCTGCCTAGGCCGGTTATTCGCTTGATATGCAAGTGCTTGCGCGACAGATACCAAGCAGTGATCTGAGTTTCCCAGTGGCGCAGAAACCTCTACGGTATAAATACACGGTTCCGATGTCAAAAACAGATCCAGGGTGTTCGCATAATCACCTCGGGCATCTGGCACTCGCGTTGGCTCGCCCACGAGTTAAGTCAAGTTGTGGCTTACAGCAAACATCTCCGCCAGCCTCCAAGCCTCGTCGGTTCTGTTAGAATGTAACAACCAGTCGGAACTGTGCACATTAAAATCGCCAAGGACAACAATTTGAGAAGCTGGGTGGTTGATCTGTATCCAGTCGATGGTATATGAAAGATGTTCGAAAAATGTCGCTGGTCGATCGTCATTCGGGGAGCGGTAAAGACAACAAAGAAATTTAACGGAATTTCTCAGCACGACCCTCAACCATATGACGTCCATATTATTGGGTTCCAACGTCTCCATCCTCTGGCAAGCCAGATTGGACTGCGCGAAAAGGGATGGGGGAAGTTACCACGTAACAATATCATTTTTTCAGGCTTTTCGTCCTTCTCTCATTCAAGGCACATTCCATAATCGGAGTTAGTGGTGTCGCTGTAGTCCGAGGATAAATCGAACTTTTCTGGTAAGCTGTCCAGATTATGCGTTTGAAGCGATCTTTCCGGTCTTTTAATGGATTTTTCTTCAATTCTTTATATTTGACGAGTGTCTGCTTTTTGTCAGGTGCATTTTTTAAATCGGGATTCGAATTTCTACAGTTCCCTTTCTATTTCAATTACCGGCGAATTAAACTGTTATATATTACGACATAATTCTGTGGAAGACTGACTATTTTGCCAATATAAAACTGCAACTGTTCTCGGATCCTCTGACCTAGTAACACAGCAACAGCGCCTATCTTGCCTATCTTACAATATTAAAAACATTTTAATTTCCACATTATCTACAGTATTTAAGTTTATACTTTTCCACTGATACTTTAGGTGATTCAGAGTAGAGTTAAATTCAAATTTAATTACAGTGTTAAGCTGATACCCTTAAACATGGGTGCTTGAACCCCTTACTTATCATTACTGTAATTGTTTACGAACTATAATCGAGACAGAAAAAATAAAATTCATAAGGTATACTAATTAAACGTGGATTAATTTAATACATATTAATATCTTTGGTCGTGCTCTAAGTTCTCGACTTTTGCTTTTATTTACGTATTTCATTTTCACTGACTCAGTATCACATCTTGTAATTTGTACGAGTAAATAAACTCTGTAAGCCAATGTCGCTTCCACGTGTGGATTCAATACGTTTAAATCTAATTGAGAAATCAAGCATTTTTTTTTCTACATACATACCAAATCACGTAACTACCATAGATCAAGGCATATATTAGGTGTATTGTATTAGGTCGTATGTCAAACTAGATATTTACCACAACTTGATTTAAGAAAAAACAACACGATAAATCCTCAGCTGAGACTTGATATTATTATTTACCTTTTATTTTCACCGGAGTCTATTTCCTGCTAACGACAAGAAATATCAGTTTTTGTGATACCCTCGGCATGAAATGTATTGCTAGATTTGACATGTACCAATCAGCCCCTAGTTAATTATGGGAACATAAAACGGATGCATTGGTGATTATCTTATCATTATAAGAGTGCTTGCGATATTGCTGTATTCTTTCAGTAATGTGTATAAGAAGATGACAATAGGAAAAGGATTTTGTTTTTAAGTTTGAGTGAAACACAAAAAGACATTTTTAAAAATAGTGTTATTGTAGTCATTGTGGCTGTCTAACTGTAATATATAGTCTAACAAAATATTGGCGTTTAAGTAAAAGTTTATTTAATGTAAATTTAGAGTAATAAAATAATAAAATACGAGAAGAGCTAAATCGAAGAAGCTTTCGATTTAGCTCTTACTCCCCAATCGTCAGTTGAACCAATGTCCTATTGGGTAAAGTTCAATTTCGTTCAAGCACTAGCTTATCGGCTAGTACCAGGAAGGTGAAGGCAATAAATCGTATCAATAAAATTATTCCTCAAACGACTGTTTATCTTATTCAGAATGGCTAGTTTTGGCACCTACACCCACATCGACCATCAACGTTCTAACATGAGAGTTTCATTTCAAGTAGGTGAGCGAAAAACGCATAGAAAACTGGATAGATAAGTAACCTGATATTGAGCTGCTAGATTATATGTTCGAAGAAATTGATCAGGAAATGGGGAAAAGCAATGCAATGGCAAATCAATTCATATCGTCTGTCGCGGGTGCTGACTTACCTCCTTTTTTAGGGGTATTGGATTTCTGTGCCGGGCCATTTCATTTTCACGGGAATTTCGCGTCGATCATTGTAAAATTCGCTGTCTAAGATGTAATTTTTTCTCTGGATCTGTCTACACTTCCAAACTGAAATCCAGGTAGTTACGGATACAGATATTATCGATTTCAATCAACCTGATTACAACTTAGTGCCTGTTCATTCCACATCCTTATGCAGCCAAATGCATACGAAGTGATATTGTGGCCGTTCCGCCAAACCCCACGGTTCGCTTTCCTGAAAAACCCCCATAACTTTCACCCAATCACATAATTTCGCTAATACCATAGCATTAGCACCTTAAATGCTTTACGCATCTAGGATTATCTAAGGTATATCCTAAAAAACTTCAGTAAAAGAATTCTTACCTTTTCTTGCATCTATTCGCATACAATTCCTGTAAGAGTTCTTTATTACCTTATCATAAATTCCCTGTAATAAAATTCATCGGACCGCATATCAGGGAATCTTACCCTTGAGTTGGCTAATCCCATCCTGAATATGTGTACATAAAAACTATCTATGCACACATCGGCTGTCGACCCTTTTAGCCAGCGATAAATAGTCCAACACCAGCTGCATGTAATTAGCACCATCGACGTTGAGACTATTTCACTAACTCGCATCATGAGTAAACAAAAGACCGCTGTCCTTCATCAGGCATTCTGGCGATACGCAAACAATTCAATCATTCTAGTATCCCAAATGCACCTACCATCTAATGAGTTGCAACTTGTTTACTCAGTTGGACTCTCAGGTTATAAATTCCTTTTATCCTACATAGTTCTGGATTCGTTTCCCAGTAACCTTCTCACATAAACGAAGATCTCCACGATCCTTTTTTCCTTTCTTTGTTTTAGGTTCGTTCCCATGGCCTTGTGTATGAAAAAACCGATGTGATCTTCACTCACACATACACATACATTGCTAAATCTTTCTTCCTTGTTTTCACCACGGTCATGCCGCTCCCGCTCACCGGTGCGCACGGCGACGCGAATATAGTCGAGTCGCGAATTAACACCCCCAAGAATTTGTTTATATTTGAACTATATAAATTCAGTGCTTAAAGTGAATAAAAATTACCGTTGTCAAGTGTTAAGCAATAAAAATCTGAATAAAAATTACCTTTGTCAAGTGTAGGCAATAAAAATAAAACAATAAACTTATCCGTGTGTTTAATTGTTCGCAGTGTCCTGGGTATTTATCTTTCACCCTTTACCTCTGGTTGTGAACGAACGAGGCGGCGTTCGTTCATTTATTTGTGATTAACTTTTGGCGGAACTTACGTTTTGTGATTGATGGGGAAGAAGTGAACCGTGTGCCCGTGTCCGGCATAATACTTCTTAACCCCCACAATATTACTTATCAGCTTCCGTCACAATATGGGCATTCTGTATGACCCATTCTGCTTCCGCTGCCAATCTATCATCTCTCCCAACCAGCATGGTTTCCTCATTGGCAGGTCTAATACCACCAATCTAGTGGAATTCTCATCCCACACAGTTCATGCCATTGAGAACGGCAGCGAAGTCGACGTAATGACTACGTCGTCAGCAAGGCCTTCGCCAAAATCTCCCACAATCTCATTCAGTTGAATTTAAACGTGGGCATGAGAGCTTGGGAGACGATGAACGTTCGGGACGTCCAAAAACTGCACAACTGACGATAACATCACTAAAGTACACCAAATGGTGCTAGACGACCGCCAAATTAAAGCGAGAGAGATAGTAGAGGCTATGGAAATGTCCAAAGAACGTGTTTGTCACATATTAAATCAAGATTTAGGAAAGAGAAAGCTGTCCACGCGTTGGACCAAAAACATGTTCGAATGAATGTTTCCAACGCTCTGTTGGCGCACTTTAGGCGCAATTAATCCGAGTTTTGGCGTCGATGAAACCTAGATACACCATTATACGCCTGACACAAAAATACCGTCAAAACAGTGGAGTACAAAGCGGGAATCGGCTCCAAAAAAGCAAAAACTGTTTTTTCGGATGGGAAAGTGATGGCGACTGTTTTCTGGGATAGTCATGTAGTTATCTTAATCATTATTTTCAAAAAGGAAAAAACATTAAAGGAGCATTAAATGCATCATTACTTGACCAACTGAAAGCAGAAATTGCGGAAAACGGCCACATTTGCAAAAAAAAGAAAAACCTGTTTCACCAAGACAGCGCACCGTCTCACACCTCAGCGGTTGCTATGGCGAAAATCCACGAATTACGGTTTGAACTGCTTGATCATCCGCCTTATTCACCAGATCTAGCCCCAAGCGACTTCTTTTTGTTCCCTAATCTAAAAATTGGGTTCGGAAAACAGAGATTTTCATCAAATGAGGACGCAATCACCTTCGTGAACAGTTATTTTGCAGAGAAAAATGCCGAGTACTATTTGGACGGGTTAGAGAAATGGGAGCATCGCTGAGAGAAGTGTGTAGAGTTACAAGGAGACTATGTAGAAAAATATAAATAAATTTTAAGAAAAAATGTCTTGTATCTTTGTTAGGTCGGAAACTCTTCAGCCCACTCATGTATTATAGCAAATTTATCAAACCTCAGACATCGGTCGGAAATCAGGACCGGTGCAGAGACTTGCTAAATAAGGCCAAGACTGGATCTCGGTTGTAGTGCCGATGATGATGATGATGAATAGATCCTTTTCACCACTTTTCTCCAAAATATATAAACTTCCCTAGACATAATATACGCAGTATCCCTTATCCTATCCCCATAAATCCAATTAAGCATCATATAAGTAAATGTACCATTTCATGATCATCCTTTTTCAAGAATGGTTATCTATTCCTTCCATGGCACTGATTTCATCTTATGCACACGAAAAATGCGGTCATTTTTTTCCCCAGGCTATTTATCTTCATTTTCTACAACAAATCCCAATCTCATATTAAATATTTGAAAGAACGGTTCACTGGTTACTTTGAGACAGTCCGATCTTTAAGCATCATTTCTTTTTATTTGCCTGTAATTCTGCTCGCACTGAAAAGTGTAAAGTATCGCGATCAAGGGAGATCTGTGGGGGTTCTTTAAAACTACGCGAAGAACCACCCATAATTCCAACCCCAACCCCCTTCGCCAACCAGCAATCACCCCCAACCATTTCCTCCCCAAAGGCATTGTTTCATGCACATGCATCACATCAATTTTCGTGAAAATAATTCGGTTAAAAGTAACCGTCATAAATCAGGAAACCTTATCAGCGCCCCTGTCATCCAGTGTATCCTGCCACACACGTGCGCAGCAGACTTTCCCGGCTTATCCACATTCACGGCAGCCTTTTGTCCAACCAACAAAAGCAGTTTTCGCATCTCGCCTCTAGCCGCAAAAACCGAATTCTCCAGCACAAAAGAATTCGACCCTTTCCGCCGGCATAGATACCGTACACAATGACCATTGTGTAAGTATCTAATTTGCTTTTAGCACCAGTTTCCCTAATGGCATGCAACCTATTTACACAGCTGCATGCACATCGCCTCGATAGTATAGTGGTGAGTATACCCGCCTGTCACGCTGGTTCGATTCCCCGTCGGGGAGAATCTGGCGCAAGACTAATGACCTTGCCCAGAAAAGAACAAATCATTATGGAAAATTTAACAAGCCTCACGACTTGCTAAATAAGGCTAAGACCGGCTCTCGGTTGTAGTGCCGATGATGATGATGATGCACATCGCCTATGATGCCCTTTGATCCATTTCCTTTTCTCGGTTTCGTTTACCCATGACCTCCCCGTATGGGTAAACAATGTAATCTCGCCAGGACCTACACAGAGAGATCCTCTCACTATGTTCACTAAAAGAGAAACTCCACTTTCTCTCGAGAAGAAAACTCACCCCTAGCTGAGAGTGGACTCACCACGGGTTAGTCGAGGCTTATAATTCGGTCGGGAGAGTCGAGTGTCAACCGGAGTCGGAGTCGGACGCTGGTGAATCAACGTAGTTCTTTGAAACGGTGCAACTTAATTTAATGAATCCTGCGGTTGATATTCGAAATTGCGTCCAGTGTTGTTTAAGAACGATCATGCCAATAAGTGGCTCTGTGTAAAAAATTGTAAAGCGGTGTGAATGTTGTGCTTAAGTTAAATACTATTATAACGTAAACTAAAAATGCGTGGATACAAATGTGCGGCTACAGGAACATTGTTTGTATCGATTCTTAAACATTATTATAAATAAAAAGCGCAAACCCAAAGACGAAAGTGCGCGTTTTATTTGGACTTAAAGGATTTAAGGTGAGTTCGCTGATCAACTACATAACATCTTCACGGTGGAATATTAGTGAACCCGTTCCCGTGCCGGCATACCGACTAATATAACCCCACAGATCCTTCCAACAAATATATTGCTACTGCCTCTATGTCAATATCGTTCCCAATTTCGGACAATGCAACTGTGACCAAGCCCTTGTCACCCCCATAATACTGAGAGTCATTCCCAGAAAAATCTGGTCTACCAAAGACAACACTTTAGATACCAGCGGTCTTGGTCGACCTATCTGCTTCAAGAAAGAAGCAGCAGCCTGCGCTCTTTGTTCAAGGTCTTAATCTGAAGGAGTTCGTTGGCGATATGAACCTATTTTAAGGCAAGAACCTTAAGATTCTCTTGAAACGAATCGCTGCCTGCTGTCAAAAGATGACATCGTTGTTATTCTATAGGACTTAGACTTAGCAAGTTACCTTCGACGTAATGAAATGAAATACCTGTCAAATCAAGTTAGATTTCGGTAAAGAAGCAACACAAAGTTTTATTCACCATGGATTCACATTCACGGATAAGCTTAATGGCATGCAAACAAATTGTTTAATGAAAAAAGTTTAATGAAAGTCCCCAAAATCTCCCTTCTTAAATTAAAGTCATCTTTATAAATGTTCATTCCTATGTTTCGCTATCAACGTTAGATGGTCCATGATTTCATAAGGCATAATCGGGAAGATGTTCATATATCCGAAACTGGGTTGTATCTATGTTACCATCCTTAGACTTCTCTATGATTTAAAATCCTCTGACGGTGCTACTGTGACGGTTCCGCCAAACCCCACGGTTCAGTTACCCGAAAAACCCCCACGACTTCCACCCAATCTCATAACTTCACTAATGCAATCGCATTATCACCTTAAATGCTTCACGCATTAAAGAGATCAAATCTTTAATCTAAAAGTCCCTGAAGAAGAAAACTTACCTTTTATGCATCTCTTCGCATACAATTCCCTGTAAGATTTTTTTCTTAACTTATCAGGAATCTTAAACCAATTCGGCACCTTCGGTGCCAAGCAAATCTCCCTAGACAAATCTCCCTAGACTGAAAACAAGACGATCCGGTGTTCATACAATGTAACCACCATAACAGGGACTGTGGGGCTTTTCAGGGCCCGAAGAGCCATGCATCGCTCGATCCCCACCATTCCCAGCGATGCGACTTACCTTGAAGTCGAATCTTCAGCAAGGTTACGCAACCTTGCTACGGCATTAACCGCCAACCAATTCGCTGGAATTAATTCGGTTATCCCCAAGGATAACCGACATAAATATATATTAGGCAGCTTACCTTTTTTGGGTGCTTTTCCAAACCTCTTCCCCACGGTCATTCCTAAAAGCATAATTCACGGCAAGATTATCATCTTGCCATGACATCAACCGAGCTTCCGCGACCGAACAATGGATGGCACATATCCACCAACACACGCTGATCTTTCCGTGTGTTATTTTTGTACCCATTCATTGACCTAGCATTATTTCGGGTTGCTTGCACAGCTGCAAGCCAGATTTCCAACGGCATGTCTACGATCTATCTTTCCTTAAGTAAAGAAGATCAAATCAAACATTGGCCTTTCAGGCGCGCATATTTTGCTTGGATCTAAGCATGACCGATTTTATGATCCGTTGCCGTTTCTTGGAACTATCACCAGCATCGGTCATGGCCACCAATTTTAGTTTACACAAAGTAAACATTCAAGCGGATACTTTCGCCTGACAGTGCCTTTCAACGGGATTAACACATCCCTAACATAACATGCATCGAATCACCAGACCGAAATTTGTTTATGCTAGATGATCTAACAACGGCCATGCCCAATGTTCGATACATTTTTCCAAGATAGATTTCTGCCTTCGGCAAGGGTTTTATTGACTCACGTCAATCAAGAATCTATCCCTTGCGGATGGCGGCAGTTTATCTTGCCCAAACATGTAGCAGTGGATTCGATCTGCTACATGAGTTTTTCTCTTTTCCTTTTCGTTTGGACCTTCGCCATTGGCGGCGAATCCTTTAGTTTTTTTTTGGTTTTCTTCGGATGTCTGTAAAGAGACATTCCACTTTGAGTCAGATTTTAGCTACCAAGCTGTGCGGAAGTCGGAGTCAGATATTGTGTGATCCAATAAAGGCGCGACAAGCGTATGTTTAATAATTTAAAAGTAGAACTCGAAAATTTCGTGACTTAAATAACATTCTTTAATCGGTTCAATAAGTGCAAGTATGATAAAGTATTAAAGATAAAACAATATTTCTCCACTCTGCGATCCTATAGTGCAGAACTTATATTATTTAATTACAAAGCAGTAAAAAGTGCAAATTCGCGTTTGCCGTGTAGAATTAATCTAAATAGAATGTGTTGTGTTTTTCAAATTAGTTTATAATTCCATTCACTGTTTGAATTAAGGATCGATTCCAATAAAAGCATACCAGTTAAATAAAAAACTAGAAACTAAAATTCTCCGGTGTTTTTATTTGACGTTTGTTTCGTAGTGCACAGAACCCAGGAACTTGAGTGCAGAGGCCAGTGTTCGTCAGCTTCATGTTGTTTTCGGTTTTCGAGTGACGTGGGTGTTTTTGTCGAATCTGCATCCTTGACGATGCCATGGTCAGAAACTACCACAGGACCATACACATTGCGTCGCCTATTTCCCGTCCTCACCAAGTGTATCACAAATCACCATACATACACATTGGGTGGCGACCTACACCCGAGGGACCAAAACAAATATACGCATATCGCGTCTTTTGGCACCAATTAAATCCTACAGCATAAGCAAATGTAAATAGGAATTCAATGTCTACCCTTACCAGCGATGCCATAAACACCATTTCTCGGTAATCTAGCCAAAGCCCATTAGCACATTTCCACATTGTATTGCCGCCTATTTATTTAGCCGCAGTGCACATCTCAGACAAAGACCCAAACGTTCCCTTTGTCTTGTCATATTTCGGGATCTGCTTCTCATTACCAGTGACCTCCTCACATAAGCAAACAAAGACCCAATTAGCATCCAATGAGATTCGGCTTGTTTGCTTAGCCGAACTCACATCGTATGGATGCACTTTCTTTGTTGTTGATTCGTTCCCATGGCTTTGATCCATAAAAGAACCAATGTACACACATACATGTGTACCGTGACGACCTTTTTTATGAGATCTGTTTGGTTACCCAAAAGAGAGACTTTACGTCTCTCTTGGAATACGAAAATGCGCCCCTTAATTAAGAGAGCCAGTTTCACTGGCCGAATTTCCATGTCAGCGAGTGTATATCGTTGAGTCTTTTAACATCCGCAGACCAGTGGACCTCGAGGAGATCGGATCGGATGGTCGAACGTGGAAGGAGAGCGCACAGGACAGGGAACAATGGCGGAGCCGAGACGGTGAGGTCATAAACTTCCGGGTCCCTACAGGCTAATAAATAATAAATAAAAATAATAAATATACGTTACTCGGCGAAACAGTTGTTTCGAAGTCATCCGAACCGTCTATTTTCTTCGCTGACGTGCTGGTAAATTCTTTCTCATTTTCATTTGTATGTTGATTCCCAGAGAATCTTCTCTTTGTTCCTTTTTTACCGGGACGATTCGAACTGTATTTTTTGCTTTTTCTGTCTTGGGGCATTTTAAAAAACACACGCACTGAGACGCCAAAAACGCTGGGGACACAATATCGCCCACGTGTTTTTCGTACGTTATAAACCTGATTTCAACAGTGTAATCCCTAATAGTTCAGTGTAAAGAGGCTCCATCTAACGCCAAAAATAGAAAACCTTAAGTGAAATCATAAGCCCAAAGAAAGGCCGATAAATGTACGAGGAATGTTCGGCGCTACGGACCGGTGCCGCGCTGCGCTCGCTACCTGGTTTGACTCAGTCGGTTCGGAGGCTCATAACTTTTTAACCGTTACGAACTTGGAATTTTCCTTTTAACATGATATTCTAGACAGTTATAGCGATCGAATTCCGCAAAAAAAAAATGTTGACCAAAATTTGACCAACTGATGAGAATGTACCCTTAAGAATGTCTGCAATCACCCGGACACTTAATCGACGGTCAGAATTCAACAAAAAAAAGTAGACGCTCGAAATGTTCGCTAGTTGACATCGTTGGTGGCCGTCCAGAGCGAGGTTTATTACCCACGACTCCCCGGCCATCCTTAAATGCCTTCGACTACAACTTGAGGTCTTGGCAAGAGATTTCTGGAGTTTTGGATTAAACTTGATCCCGGAGGGCTGCTCGATCGACGAACTCATCGAGATCCACAGTAATAACGATGCACTCCCTGTGCTCGGAGCATATGAATGAGGTGCCGCTGGAAAGCTGAGATCCGACCTAGCTAACCCACCCGTCCTTTGGTGGGCAGGCACAATAATTGTCGCATTACTTTCCAGACAGACATTTACAATTAAAGCTCACATAACCAATCAATTTTACTTTTAGAGTAAGTGCGCGGGTAATAGTGAGGGAATAATTATTATCTAATACGTGTTATTGTACAATTTAAAATTTGAAGTACAGATATTTGATGAATTTATATTTTTCCAATGGAAAATACTTTGAAATGTTTTTGAAGAGACATACATAATTTTGAAGATAAAAAACCTCAATTATAGTATCTTAGTGATGTATGTTAAGATAATTCCAGAAGTTTTTGTGGCTTACGAAGTGTCCAAAGCGTCTTTAATAGAGTTGCGCGAATTGTCACCGTTGTACGTTTATTTTGCTTTAATCTGCTATATACTTTCGCACTTAGATCAACCATATTACCAAATCCGCATTTAAATAAGATAGTTCATTGTTATATTTCTTCCATTAAATCTGTACGAATAGCAAACTTTAAAATTTCCTGTAGACTGCAATCAATAGTTCACTGTTAAACTTTAAGTATTAAACAAATCTTAACCTCCCATTAAGAATTTCCTTCAATAAATGACATTAAAATTGAATTGCAGTAAAACAAAAATAGCAAAATATATAAAAGATAAGGCATCTTCCGCAACGTAAACTTTGAAATATGACCACTCGATGGGTTATCAACCTCAAAATTGCCTCATTCGCGATATATGTAATTAGGTATCTGATCTACCCAGATCTAGGTTGAACTCGCCAACTAGTGAATCAAATGGTGGTGCAAGCATCCAACGATCCAGAATAAACGTCTACGATGTCTTAAACAAAAACTTGGTTGCCTTGATTCACGCATAGCTGGAGCAGCCGACGTTGTCTTGACGACTTTTGTTGTTCGTCCAAGCCATCGACCTGAAACTTTCAATCTCTGCTAGTTGAAATTGGTCTACTCTATCTCTTTGTGCGTCTATGACATCTATCTACGTGTCTTGCATGTTGCACATGTCTTCATTGGAACATAAGTTCGATAAAGATATATATTAAGTCGTAATTGTAGGACGTTGCTCAATTCCAATTGACCATAAACAGTTTTTACAGACTTTATGCCAAAGTTGATGTACTGGAAACGATTTTCAGTTTTGGTTTCGATAATAGAGCAAAGAAGTTGCGAAATGCGGTAGATGCATTGAAGGATATAAACACTAAAGGGTTTCACTACTATTTGGTTAGGAAGGCTTTCTTATTTTTCAACACTTTTAAAGAAAGAAGGATAACGTAATGCGAACAACAACTGTGGTTAAAGATAGATAAAACAAGTCAACAACCGAAAGGATAAATGGTCAAAATAACCTTACAAAAAAGCTTGCTGGTTTTCTATACATTTGGTGGAAGAAGAATAACGTAATTCAAACAACCATTGAGTTTGAGATAGATAAAGCAAGTAAGCAAAAATATGTATGATAAAAAATGTTTTACATGGTTACTGGATGAGCCCTGAAGTAAAATTGAGTGTCGTCTCCCATCATTTTAATAAAAACTGCAAATTCTTAATACAGCTTTAATATATTTATAAAATATACTGCATGTCGAAAGTTGTGTACGAAATATCGTTTCCGATAAATAGCCTCCGTAGCTTTGCTATGAAAACTTTCAAACATTTTTTTGTTGGAAATTGTTATGACCGCTTTATATTAAAATTACATATTCGGGTTATTCGATTTTATAGCTCGAATTCTGTTGTTCCAATACAAATTTGTTGCTAATCTATAATTAGCTTTTAGCAATGGTTGGAGGTGTATTAATTGGGACGTCAGTAATACGAGGGTTGCCTTTTATATTTCGGGATTAGAGAACAAAAACAAATATTGATCATCGAAAATCACTTTATTGTTTTTCAAAATATTGCCCATGAAGATCTATACACTTTTGCATGCGTTTGAACCAATTGTCGAAGCACTTTTGCCACTCTGATTGAGGTATCTTCAACACATGCATTCTGAATGCAGCAACCGCTTCTTCAGGTGTCGAAAAACGTTGACCTCTCAATTTGTTTTTTACGTACGGGAATAAAAAGAAGTCATTCGGTGCCAAGTCAGGACTATACGGTGGATGACCCATCAAATCGATGTTTTGGCTGCTCAAAAATGCAGTTGTCGCAGCCGATGTGTGAGAGCTCGCATTGTCGTGGTGAAGAGTGATCCGTCTTCGGCGGTTGGTTTTCCTGATTACTTGGAAGACAACTGGCAAACAAATGGTTGTGTACCACTCAGAATTGACTGTTCTGCGTTGTTCTAGTGGTACGGTTGCGACATGTCCAGTTTTTCCGAAAAAACAGGCGACCATTTGCTTGGAAGTGCTTCGTGGGCGAACACCTGTTGTTGGATTTGGCTCATCTTGAAACACCCAGACAGTCGACTGCTGTTTACTTTCGGGCTCATACGCGTAAATCCACGATTCATCACCTGTCACGACGTCATAGACGTGTTTCGAAGCACCGCGACCGTATTTTTTGAGCATTTCTTTCGACCAATTGACACGAGCCTTTTTTTGGGCGATTGACAAATTGTGTGGGATCCAACGCGAAGAAATTTTGTTGACAGTCAAATGTTTATGCAATATTGAATGTATGCTGGTCCCACTAACGCATAAGGTTGTCTCAATCTCACGATAGGCACATGACGATCTTCCAATATCAGTTCGCGCACAGCATCAATGGTTTTCGGAACAACAACTGATTTTGGACGACCTTCACGAAATTCATCTTGGAGTGAACTACGACCACGATTGAATTCACCATACCATCGATAAACACTGGTCCTTGATGGAGCTTCATCGCCAAAAATTGAATTAAGTTCATCCATGCACTGTTGCTGAGTTAATCCACGCCGAAAGTTGTAAAAAATAATCGCACGAAAATGTTGACGATTTAATTCCATTTTTAGGTTTAGATGAATCTTCTAAGTTACTGTAAACAACACAAATAGCGCTCGTATGTCAAAACGTTCTGAGTGCGTATAACCTCAAAAATGTCCAACTTTACGACAGAGCTGTCAATTGCCGGATTGCAACACTAGGGTTGCCAAATCCCGGAACATAAGAGGCTACCCTCGTACCAATGATATTTTTGTATATATTATTGGTATCGTTTCCACGTAGTCGCTGGTTTTATGAGGATTCCTGTTTGTCCCATAAAAGAGCGTTCACTTTTTTATGCCACCACGGAGTCTTTGCAGATTTGATTTTTACGATTTGTATATGCTTGTATATTTCTTTTACAGGTGTCATTAATAACTGGATGTTTAGATTAAGCACTAAGTAATTAACACCGGGAAATTTACATTAAATGAATTCTATTATTGCGAGGAGGCGGCCCGAATCGATGGACGTTTTTTTTCTTAAATATTCGACCCAAATCGAATAATCCAAACCATGTTAAATAAAGTTTTGAAAAAAACGGAAAAATAATTTGCCCAAAGTAATATTTGCACTAAAGGTGCATGGGAACATACTGAACAGTTTGAGTATTATATAAAAAAGCACAGATCATTAAAATTTTTATTTATCTTATTCGTTCATAGTAGTTATTGAAAATGTATATTTTACTATATTTCATTCTCTTTATTCTGCTAGTAGTTTACAATATACGAATAGGAAAATAAAGGAAATATTCCACTTGTTTTTCCATTACTCTAGGATACCGAAAGTCATGTTCTACATTAATGCATGTTTTGTTCTATAAACTTAATGAGAACGATTATGTAGGTATTTTAAACCCATAGTTAAAGATTTAACTAGACTCCTATACAAACAGTAACGCCATATGTATAACTAATAGACTGAAATGAGGAGATAGATATAAGAAACAGTGATATCAAAAAGTCTGATTTCAACAAGAACCGCAGTGATCTCAAGTCGTAACTAGCCGGCTATACGCGCCGCTACTGTTCTATATATCGGATGCCTTGAATGGTAAAATGAGACTTGGATAATCAGCTTCGCGTTAGAGTGCTGCTGCGCAACTGGTTTTCAGCACTGAATATAATGAAAGTAAAAGCCAATGCACAAGTTGACTTTGAAAAGGCATTTGACACCGTTTGATTAGAGGTATTGTCAAAGAACTAGAATGCCTACTTTTTGGCTGTTGTGAGAAAATATTTGTTCAAAGTTGTTTTTGAAAGTGAGATAAATAATCGAAATTATTATCTTCCAAAAAACTAAAATTTCAAAAACCATGGTGTAGTGCTTGGTGAAAGGAAGGATAGTCCAATCCTTCGGTATTCGACCATATGCGAGATATTTATCGGTTTCAACATATATCAACCGAGTGATCTTTTTGGTCAACAATATTACCTACCTCTCGGTATTTAATAGGTGTGCAAGTAGAAACTCGGATCTGATGTTGGTTTTTTATAATTTTTTTTTATTGTTTTCATTATACTTCTCTCAGGAGAGACGAACTTATAGCGTCAGCATGACGCCCCGAGATGCCAGATGTTTGCATTAAAAACATACTCGAATGCATCCAATTCGTTACCCATTTTGGATATATGTAGCTTAATCATTGCTGTTTTTATAACTAAATTTTAGTCATTTAAAAGCTGTCATTACGTGTGCATCTGTTGTATAAGAGATGAATGTCGATTTACAACATTTACGCAATTGCATTCTATTCTGTAGCAATGGCGAATATTTCGATTATTAATCTTTGTATAAGTATCTTTTTCAATAAAGTTGAAATTTTCAAAAAAAAAAAAAAAAGAAAAAACAAAAACGAGTTTCTGCTTGCACACCTATTATACTAGGTAAGGTGCTGAAATGCACACTACTAAATGCACAATCGGTGCGTAAGATGCGGACAGGACAACAGCGCAGAACAATGCATGTAAGGTAAAGAAATGGTAGACGACAGATCTCTTCTCAAGTGTGTAGTCTGTAAGAGCGACGGACACCCCGGTTATTATCGAGGCTGTTCTAAATTCCGCGAACTACAGGAAAAAAAAGTTTTCACAGCAACGAAAAATAGAACGCCCGACAGTTCAAGCTCGACCAGCACTAGGCGTAACACCCTAGTTTTCGTATGCTCAAGTGACGGCTGGTAGGAGAAACACCCCACAATCCACCACACGAGTACCGCCGCAACATACGGTGCCTCCAGAAACAGTATCACTAGCAGATGTGCTCACAACCTTGCTCGCTATTCAGACGCAGATGGCACTAAGCTGACGCTCTAAGCCAGCGGTTGGGGAACTTTTTTAACTATTACCCCAAAATATTTTTGCGTAAGTCGATATTACCCCCCCCCCCCCTACCACCCGCCCCTCCCGAAAAGAAAACAATCAATGTAAATTTTAAATAAACATTATTTATTGAACTAATTTACATTTACATATTTATAAAAAAAGTTACATGAAAATAGTGAGTATGTAATAGACAAACAAAATAAAATTCTTAAATTGGAACAAACAAAAATTATTTGAAAACTTTCCCCCTTCAAGTTTTGGGAAACTGATGTTGCTTCATGTTTGATATAATTATATTCTCAAAAATGTCAGCTAAATATGCGAGATGTGCAACCCACGAGGGGTTTTTAAACTTATCTGCGAGAATATTCTTTCGATCAAACATAAAGTTTAGTCCTGTGAGTAGGGCGTTAGAATATACTCACAGCTAGGCCAGCTTGTCGTAAGAGGCGACTAAAGGCCGAGTGGTAGCCGGGGTCTCAACGCCCTGTGCGCCCGGTGAAATACCACCCCATCAAGCTTTAGGCTCCGTGAAATGGTTGGGAGAAATCCTTGGCCATCTTTCGGAGCTTGGCTGATGGACCGCTTCGAGAAAAGGTTGGTTAGGTGGTAGTCGGTCCCAAGGTGAGATACCACCCAGTCACGCTGTACATTCCGCGATATCGCCGAGAGAAATCTTCGACGGTGTTTCGGATGTGTGGCTGATGGCCCGGACTGACTAGTCTCCCATTCGGATCTCCGGGGGGACTATGTCAGGGGGAACATCATGCAGATATCATGATAAATAATGGAACTTTGAGAGGTTCGTCATCGCATAACCGGGCTCGCTCTCGAGGCTCGGCCCACGCTCGACTGGTGACGGCATTTTGTAACATCAGGGGCATCGGTTTCATCAATACTAACTGAGACCCAGCTCGATTCGTCAACTGACTCGACATATCTTCGTTGCTCAGGATACGACTTACATTCGAGATTCCGTTTTAAGGGCGGAGTCTGCGTCTTTGCACGGTCCGATCTGGCTTGCCAGAGGATGGAGGCGTTGGAGCCCAATAATATGGACATCATATGGTTGAGGGTCGTGCTGAGGAATTCCGTTAAATTTTTTTGTTGTCTTTACCGCTCCCCGAATGACGATCGACCGGCGACATTTTTCGAACATGCCATCGACTGGATACATCGACTGGATACAGATCAACCACCCAGCTTCTGAAATAGTTGTGCTTGGCGATTTTAACGTGCACAATTCCGACTGGTTGTTACATTCTAACAGAACCAACGACGCTGGGATGCTGGCGGAGATGTTTGCTGTAAGCCACAACTTGACTTAACTTGTGGGGGAGCCAACGCGAGTACCAGATGCCCGAGGCGATTATGCGAACGCCCTGGATCTGTTTTTGACATCCGAACCGAGTATTTATACCGTAGAGGTTTCTGCGTCGCTGGGAAACTCAGATCACTGCTTGGTATCTGTCGCGCAAGCACTCGCATATCGAGCGAATAACCGGCCTAGGCAGTTTCGCCCTGTATGGAAGTATGGGGCTGCTAACTGGGACGATATGCGAGATTTCTTCGCATCCTTTCCATGGTCGGAGGTGTGCTTCGGAAACTCCGATGTTAACGATTGCGCGGAGTCGGTGTCAGAGATTATTCTTCTGGGGCTGGAGATGTATATTCCACATTCCATCAAACGAAGTTCGTCTGATAAACCTTACTTTGATAAAAAATGCGAGCAGATTACAGCGGCAAAAAGTAGAGCTTTTAAGCAATGGCGCTCCAATCCCACCGATGCTAACAGAACGAATTTTGTTAGAATCAGAAACGCGTGCAACCAGGCGATTGATACCGCGAAGAAGGCTCACAACGACAGGGTGATCAATAAGCTCCTTCGGTGCCCAACTGGTTCGCGCTCCTTCTGGTCAATGGCAAGGGCTGTCAGCGGTAACTTCGCATCCTCCTCTTTCCCTCCGTTGGTGACAGACAGCGGGACGTTAGTCACGAATCCAAAGGATAAAGCTAATGTGTTCGCGAATTTATTTTCTGCGAATTCCAACCTCGATCCCGGCCTTTTGGAGCCACCTGTGATCTCGCCGGTACAGTCTTCCATGCGGGATGCGAGATTTCGACCGCGCACTATTCAGCGCATTCTACGTGAACTGGATTGTAGGAAGGCAGCCGGCCCGGACGGAATACCAGCAATAGTCCTTAAGAACTGTGCTCCAGAACTATCGCCGGTTCTTGGCAGACTCTTCCGCTTATCTTATGCACGGAGGACCTTTTCTGCCTGCTGGAAAATCGCTCGAGTTCAGCCAATCCCAAAGACGGGAAAAAAGTGTCTCCCACAAAATCACCGTCCGATAGCATTACTGTCTATTTTATCTAAGGTAATGGAAAAAGTCATCAATACAGAGCTGGTTAAGTATTTGGAATGCAACGGACTTCTGAATGAACGTCAATACGGATTCCGTGGCAGGCGGTCCACAGGAGACCTTTTGACACTTATAACCGGTATATGGACATCTGCGATTAAGCGGCATGGTGAGTCAAGTGCGGCCGCATTGGATATCTCCAAAGCTTTTGACCGCGTCTGGCACGGGGCATTGCTGAGCAAACTTGGTTCATATGGACTTTCTCAACAGCTGTGCGACTGGACGAAGAGCTTCCTTGAAAATCTATCGATCCGGGTTGTTGTGGACGGCGAGTGTTCGGATCTGTATCCTGTTAATTCGGGGGTGCCCCAAGGTTCTATTTTGGCTCCAACCTTGTTCTTGCTTCACATAAATGATTTGTTGGAGACAACGGATAACAAAGTGTTCAGCTTTGCGGATGATAGTACGCTTGTTTCCTCCTTTTCGAGTGATCGGCCGATTGGTGCATCAACGTCGCACCAGCTGAGATGTAGACAGATTGACTCTCTGAATCAGGATCTGGGTAAAGTCCTGCAGTGGGGAAAGGCCAATCTTGTTGACTTCAACGCAACGAAGACCGAGTATAGAACATTCACAAAGAAAAGTGGATCATCGGTTCCACAGCTGATGATGAGTGGCCGGGCCCTCGAGGCTGGGGAAAGTTTGAAATTGCTCGGCGTCACGGTCTGTGGGAATGTATCATGACATAAACACGTATCGGGTATCGCCAGATCAGCCTCAGGAAAACTGAGTTATCTTTTTGGAGCCAAGAAATATTTTACTCCGGCCCAACTTCTTCTCCTATATAAATCCCAAATTAGACCCGCGCTCGAATATTGCTCTCATGTTTGAAGCTCGGCTCCTAAACATACCCTAGACCTACTTGAAAGCGTACAAAGACGAGCGATCCGCCTGATCGGGGACTCGGCCCTGACGTCGGGACTACCGTCGCTGTCACATCGAAGGCGCGTAGCCGACCTCTGTCTGTTTTACAGATATTATCACGGGTGCTGTTCTTCGGAGATTCTTGGCATTGTTCCACGCAATTCGGTTTATATGCGATCCACAAGACAATCCGACGGATCGCACCCGTTTGTGGTTCATCTCCCGACGGCACGAACATCCCTGTATCAGAACTCGTTCCGTTACAGAGCGGGGAAGCCGTGGAAGTCCCTTCCCACGCGAGTGTTCCCGGAGCGTTACAACCTGCAACTGTTCAAAAAGAACTGCAACAGTTATTTGATGGCATCTCGGGGCGCCCACTCGACGCTATAGGTTCGCCTCTCCCGAGAGAAGTCTAATAAAAAAAAAAAAATAAATAAAAGTTTCAAGTTCACTTTTGAGAGCCCACACTCGATTTAGAACATTTCCGCGAGAGAGCCACCTTACTTCTGTATAATAAAGTAGGTCCGTATATTCCGCCTCACCGTCCTGACATAATTCACGAAATAGCCGCGTGTTTAGTGCATGTCCTTTGATAATATTAACAATCTTTATGACATCATGCAAATTAGATGTTTATGGCATCTCTGGCTGCAGTAGAAACCGGGTTCATGTTTGCGTTAGGAAATGCTGGAGAATTTGATTTCAGCGTCTATTGCGCTAATTATATGCAGCTGCTTGGGTTGTTTGTTGATAAGACAAACAAAAAAGGTTGCCAGGCAATGTGTATGAAAAGATACATAACGCGGCTGGGGAAATAGACGGCGCAATGTTTATGGTCCCTGTCATGACGGTTACAATGAATGCAATCCGAATTATTTTGTTTACAGGAATTTGTCTAAGGAAATTTGACTGGCGACGTAGATGCCGAAATTGATTGGAAATTCCTGTTAAGTTAATGAAGAAATCTTAAGGAGCAATGGTATGCGAAGAGAATGCATGAAGGTAAGTTTTCTTTACAGGGACTTAAAGATCATAGATTTGATTTCTTAAATGCGTGCAGCATTTACAGGTACTAATACTGTTGCATTAGCAAACTTAAGGGAGTTGGGTAGTAGTTATGGGGGTTTTTCAGGTAAGTAGACCGTAGGGTTTGGCGGGACCGCTACAGTCCATACTCACTGGGAGTGTGTGCGGTTCTCGTCTATAGGCTGTCGGACTGAGGAACGCTGATGTCACAGGGGACTGTCGTTGGGCATCCTTGCCTTGGTCGGCATCGATTGCCTTAATGGGGGATACTGGGTCGACTGCGAACGAAGCCTCGAGCAGTCTCGGGAGTTGGTCATCAGTGCCTTGCTCGGCGGGTTTCTCTGCAGTAGGCTCTTTTCCTGGGCTGGGTGCCTCAGAACTGTTGGCATCCGCCGTCGCTGGTGCTGGCGCACTGGCAGCTGCTGGTGTCTTCTTACTGAAATCAGCCTGCTTGTGTGGTGTCGCTTTAGCGGTGATGGATGCTGCTGCAGTTGTCACTTCTTTCACTGCCTCTGCATCCTTTTTGATGTACTTGGCGGCGTTAGTTTTAGGTCTTGGATCGGTTTTCTTCTCGACCGTTACTCCTTTGGCTGTCTTGCTGTCGGCAGCACATGCCTTGGCTGGTTGTTCGGTGTCTGTCGTCACACCTTTGCTTGTCAGATGGATTCTGGGTTCCGGGGGCATCATCCGCGATGGTAGTTTGGAAGGATGGCCAGGTGGCATACGCATGCCTGGTGTTGATGGAATTCCTGGCCACCAAGGTGGTTGTGACATCAATGGCGGTAAACGACTGTTGGTTGGATACATGATGTGCGTCGCAGTCTTATAACTGATCGGGCGGTTGGCGATCAGTGCGTGCCGTACCTCAGCAAGCTCCGTGGCTTCAATGAGGTATGTTTCTTCGGCCTGGTCGATGAACCGCTCTTCAAAATACTGCTGACGGATGGCCGTCCATGGAGTGATCAGGCATATGAGATCTTCATGCCGATTCTGCATCTCGTCCCAACGCCGATGGAGATCTCGTTCTTGCGCCTCCACGGTGGCCAACATCGGTGGCCCTCTCTTGATGAACTTAGTGAACGTTCACATCATTTCTTCCTGTGCGGCGAACTGGGCCGCCATGAGATTTTCTGCCACTGCAGTTGTTGACATCGCAGATTTCATTGTTGTAGGTTTTGTTCACTTGCACTACACTTTTCACTAACACAATATACCACAATCTTTGAGGTCCTTGCGTCTGGACTTGAATGCCCCGCGACCGCCTTATATGCCACGAGATGGCAGCAGTGAATCTGGATCCACAGACTGGATCCGGCTCGAAGAACCAAACTTGTGTGTTCAACAAGCGTTGAACACACCTTCAACGCACACCGGGTTCTTATTGCGTTGTGGGCTGGCGTCAGGAACAATGCGATCTCCTGACGTGCACGTTGGTTCGGCGTTGTTGGACTTCGCCGACTGATGAATGTCGTTCTGCAATAAGTTTCAAAGTAATGCTGAGAAAAAGAGGAATTAATACCTATGTTGAATGCGCAATCCAGGAAAGAAACCTCCATGAGACTACCTCAATGAAACGTGGTTGATTTACTGTTAATAATTTTGACTTTTATTTACTGATTAATTTAATATATTCAGATGAAATGTGGTTGCGACTATCTTCGTCAACAGCTAAAATCCAAGAGAGAAAACAAAACAAAAGATGGTTGTCAAGTGACAACCAACAGAATTCATAAATGTCAGCTGATTGCTGACATTGTTACAGGTGATGCCACATATTGTTCAAGTGGTGCCACAGATTTAATTATTGCGAATTCGCCGGTTGTTTTAAATGCGAATCCGCAACAGAATTCAATACTTACCCTTACCAGTGATGCCATAAACACCATTTCTCGGTAATCTAGCCAAAATCCATTTCTTCGATGCGTTGCGTCTATTTATTTAGCCGCGACGCACATGTCAAACAAAGATCCAATTAGCATCCGACGAGTTTCGGTTTTGTTTGATTTGCCAGACTCGCATCCCATGAATGCACATTATCCCTTTCTTTTTCCCATGGCTTTGATCTATAAAAGAACCAGTGTACACACATACATGTGTACTGTGGCGATCTTCTGTATGAGATCTGTTGGTTGCCCCAAAGAGAGACTTTATGACCGCCATGTCGAATATTATATTTGTTGCAGTCTTCGAAGAAACGTCAATTTGCCACACAGTTTTCTACCACTTCAGCCCTCTGATGTACCAAAAGAGCTTTGTCACTATCTCGGGCCGAACACTCCATGAATAAACTTAGTTTTCGAACTTGTAATATTTTCGGAGAGTTCAATTCACCCGATAGTTTTGAAGGTGTATGTTTCTTTGCTTAAATGGTTGCGAAAACTGTTCTATTGGTCCCAAATAATTTACAAGCGGACAAATTTCAGCGAATATTCACCCATTCCTCCAAAAGAGTGACCTATCAATGCCCTCTTCTTATTGACCCATAGTACTAAATTCATTTTTATCACTTATCAACTCTCAAAGTATCTTGAATTATACAATGTCCTTAAATACATCCAATATAGTTTGTACAGCAAAAGGTTTAGAGAGGAATTCATTATCTTTTTTTATTATTGGTACTTTGAGTCAATTGACAAGAGGCCAGCTTTCTAAATGATCAATGAAAGTGGATATGGAAAGTTTTATTTCATTCTTATAAGTAAAAGAATATCCACTTCGTGGTTCGGAGAATATGGCTTGTAATTTTGGCAGCTATGAAACTTGAATGTCATCTAACTTGTGATTTATTCACTTTCAGACTTGCCTATTGCCAATATGCATCTCTTAACCAGCGAACAACCTGTTAAAATATTTTTTTTTTTTATAAAAATGATTGCGGGCTTCGCGAATTTATTATAGTTGGCATAATCATCTTTCTGAATGCACAATTTGACTGTATTAAGCCAAGCAATTCGAAGAGAATGTATATTTTAGGACTGTGGTAAGACATTTGCATCATTGGAGTGCTCACTCGATGGGATCGCTTGTGCCAATGCAAATGTGGCTGAAGAAATAATTTTTCGATTCGGGGACGTACTCGGACTCCGGATTTGTCTTGCGGCATAATATGTCATATTTTGCAATGGGAGTTGTATCGTCATCCTTATGTAGTTCAACTCATTCAAGAAAGCACTTATGTCCACCTTGGAGTGAGTCGAACATATGTTGATTGGGTGCTCGCACAACCAGTTGACCTTTCAAAGAAACTATTTTTCGGGGTTAACCCTCATTTCTCGGTTGGTGGATATGTGCATAACAAAAATGATCTTATCTGGTGGTCTGTTAACCCACAAATGTTTGTGGAGAAGCCATTGTATCTGCAAGAAGTGTTGTTTTGTGTGGATTGTTGTCTGCTAGTATCATTAGCCCGCAGTTGTTCAGAAAGAAAATAAAGTGGCTGTTGTTAATTCTCAGCCTTATCATCATTTTTTTGTTTGAACACAAGTTGAAGATTTCGATATGAAAGGTATGTAGGTTCTACAAGCCACATAACATTACCCTAATTGTGCGATTTCGAGATTTGGTGATTTGAATGATGAGTTGAAGCCAAAGATGATTTAACATTTTCGGTTTTTTTTTCTTTTGTGAGGGTATTTGAGAGATAAAGTTTACGCGGAAAATCCTCAAGCTCTTGATCAGCTAAAAACTAGTATTCGCCAAGTGACAACCGACATGCAGTTGAAATGTCCGGGTAAGTCGTCGAAATTTACTTCAAAAGGATAGGGTCGTGCAGTCAGTTAAGTAGGGGGCATTTATGTAATGTTGTATTACAAATTCAATAGCAGTCAAAAGTTCGGGTATTCAAATTAAAAAAAAAGAAAAAAAGTTAAACAGGTAACTATGATGGAATATCCGAATACATTTTACCTTTCGCTATACCACCAAAGAGTGCGCATTGGGACATATTAAGTATTAGCTTCAAGATCACGAATAAAATGAGAGAAACGTTCTTCAGCCTATTAACAGGAGTTAGTTTTGTGATACTTTCCCATAAAAACTGTCTGTAAGGCCAAGGGGTTTCAATACTGTTGTTCCTTATTCTACCTCTCGGCGCCTATCTGCTCGGTGCTGGCAATTTGAGCCTCTATTATTGATTTATGCACTAACATTCGACTATCACCTTTTCGATTTCACGACGGTAGACTGAAAAGTATACACACATGTTTCTGGAGCGCGGACGAAAACAAAATAACACGATCGGATTAGAAGTATTGTGGGGGTTCTCTATACCACATGGAGAACCAACCTACAATTCATACCGTATTTCGACCGCTTTCAGCGCGTCGTTTCAAGACTTATTCCCCATATAAGCTATTTCACCTGTAAATCGTGTTAAACGGACGCATAGCTAATTTCATTTTCATTTTTACAACATTTTTTATTTTTCTTTTTATATTCTTAATTTCTAAATTAAAGGCTAGACAAAAAATGCTTAAATTCTAGCTTAATTATCTTATATAATAACTTACTGGTCCTTCGCAGACGCTCTAAGCTAAACATTGCTTAACATTTGTATAATTTGCCTTTCGGCGACAGAACTTTGTGGCAATACTTATAATTATTTGAGACAAAGAAAAATTTGAAAAACTTTGTCAATTTTTTTTTTGTTTTTTTTTCTTAAAATTTAACTTACTTAACTTACCTACGTTTTTTTTTTTTTTTTTTTTTTTTAATGTAAAAGCAGGACGCATAGCTAAACTCATTATCCTATGCAGATAATACATAATTGAGTTTAGCTATCTTTTCGCCATACGGCAAACCCATTTCGCTAACCCATGAGATTACCACCGGAAATCGCATCATGTCGGTTAACAGCTGGGGAAATTATCAAAGCATTTAATTTAGTTCCCATGATCAGATTTCCCAAGACAATTAGGCGTCCTATTCACTTTCTCCAGACACTCCGTTCGCTGGGGATCAATGATCTCTTTTCACAGGTGAATAGCACCAGCTACATTTTCCTCTCCTCCACAATTCTGTCCCCCTACAGTTCAATGCACTCCGAGATCACCACAGACACCGCACTAGGTGAGTGGAACACCTCGGAAGCTACATTAATACATGCACACTAAGCCAGATCAACCCTGTGTTATTGTGCTTTCCGTTTTGATTTCTTCATCCTTTCTACGCCCATCAACGTGGGACGAATACACAAGTACTTATACACCTCGATGAGCGTGGGGGATTGAAGGATGCACAAGAGAGCGCAATTACCATTGGCTGGCCAATGTGAAAAATCGAAAAATCCAATTTCATCGCTAATTGGGATTAGTCACATCTCATTCACCACCGGTGAAGGTCACGTCGCACCGAGTCGCGTTTCAATCACCGCAGCGCACACACAACATAGAGTCAAGTCGGTAGTCATACTTTACCGCAGTTGGTCACGCCGCCGCAAGATAAGTCACAATTCAACACCAGTTCTTGATTACCGCGGTCGCAGTGTCGGGAAAGAAGTGTTCCATCTTGTGCAGGATTTATATAACATCAATTTAATAATATTAATAATAAGTCGCATTATAACTGCCGTCTTTATACATATTCAGAATGATAAACTACGTAAGAAAAGGACTAATATAATTTATATTAAATTCAACATGTGCTGCTGAATAGTTTAGTGAAAATAAATAAAAAAAAACGAACAAATAAACCACAAAGGGTATTTTATTTCTTCTCTCCTCTTCTCTTGGATTACCTGGTGATCATTTCGCGCAGTGGAACATTTGTTGGTGGAAGAAGTGAACCGTGTGCCCGTGTCCGCTGCAAAACGTCTCTACCCCCACAGTATAATAAAGTACAATTCTTAAGTTTCAAATTCATAAATTTATTTTTCAACATAGCCACATTTCTCAAAGTTTTTTTATTCCGTCACTGAAAACTTCCATAGGCTTTTTTTCAATTCCAGGACTTGACAGCTGCCCTCATCTCATCGTCCTTGAAACATCTTTTGAGTAGAGGAAACATATTAAGGTAGGTTAAGGGGAATAAGGAGGTCGAGGAATCGGCTCAACTTCAGGTTTCGCAGAGCCTTTTTAGTTGCGCGAGCTAACGTCCTTGATGATCCTAGACCCCTATGAGCCATCATGACCCGCCCTAAATTTGGAAATTCTTATCAAACTTCTCCCAAGACCAGCTGGATGCCACACTTCATTTATCAGCACAATTCCATGACTAGCCAATGGCCGACATTCTTAATTAGAGATAACATATTCCAGAATCATCATCATCATCATCATCGGCACTACAACCGGGAACCGGTCTTGGCCTTATTTAGCAAGTCCTGAGACTTGTTAAATTTTCCATAACGATTTGTTTTTTTCCGGGCAAGCTCATTAGTCTTGCGCCATAGGCTCCCCGACGGGGAATCGAACCCCAGTCTCCCACGTGAGAGGCGTGTATACTAACCACTATACTATCGAGGAGCCCATATTCCAGAATAGAGATAACTTATTCCAGAACAAAGGAATCATGTTACTATAAATATGGCGAACCCTTCACCAGGCAGCGTTCTTATCGAGTCTATTCTTGGTGACTGTCCGGGAAGTCCTTCCATAGCTGCAGTAACACCTAGATCCTGACCTCTCAAATGTATACTAACAAAGCAATTGTTTTGAAAATTTATATACAAGCTAATAGGACATATTACTATGGAATACACGCCAAAAATTAGACATTCTGCCGCCATCTATAGATCAGACTGGTAACTTTTCACCCCACCCTCGTATGAAATTAAACAGAACTTAAAACTGGATTGGATGGATGGATTTTTCGGTATATTGTAGAGAATGGAGGCTCTGCAATTGGCGATAGGATTGACTTATTACAATTATAAATAGAATAACATAGAAAACAATGAAACGAGAATCTGTCAAGCCGAGTCGTGACGGATGCTGCACAAACCGCACGCTCGGCCTCTGAATCGCTGAAAAAATTGGAAGATGAAGCAAGTATACACTTGGAAGGCTGGTGTTGACATTGCTGACTAACGGTAAAAACTCGTTCATATACATTTTCAAGTTTAAAACAAAGAAATCAGAACTTAAAACTTTAAACGTGATTATCTTAAAATTATGTTTTTCAAATTGGCTTGGAGCATAACTCTCCCAATTTTTATCCGATTGAGTTCAAACCTTAACTGTAGCTTTTTAATTAGATTCCCTAGAGAATGCTGTACGGGTTTTGTATATTAAAAAAATAATATACAAAACCCAAAACAAAAAAATATTAAAAATTATAAAAGTTATTACTATACTATTACTATTTATTGGCCTGTAGGAACTCGAAAGTTCATGACCTCACCGACTCGACTCCGCCATTGATCCCTGTCCCGTGCGCTCTCCTTCCACGTTCGACTATCCGATCCGATCTCCTCGAGGTCCAACCTAACATTGTCCTCCCATCTCCGTCGCGGCCTCCCTGTCGTTCTCTTTTCCGTTGGCTTGCCGTCGAGAATTCTATGCACGGTCCTATCGTTGCACATTCGCGCCACGTTTCCGGCCCATCTTAATCTTCGCGACTTGATTACTCTCACTATTGTAGGTTTACGGTATAGCTCTTCCAGTTCGGGGTTGTGGAGTTTCCTTCATTGTCCTTTCTCCTCTTCATATTTGCCGCCGAAGATACCCCTTAGAACTTTATTCTCGAATACGCGGAATTTGTTTTCTTCCCGTTTTGCGAGAGTCCATGTTTCGCATCCGTATAGGACAATCGGCATGATTATGGTTCTATAGACATGGAGCTTTTACTGACTGCGTGTCAACTAGCGTCGCCGGAGTGTAGTCTTTTGTTAATTTCCTTCGACATTTCGTTATTGGCCGTCAGTATTGTTCCCAGGTATTTAAATTCTTTGACATTTTCAAATATCTTGCCACTGATGTTTATGTCTGTTCTCTGAACTCCACCTGCTCTCGCCATAATCATGTATTTCGTTTTGTCTTCATTTATTCCTAGGCCTACCTCTTCTGCCGCCTGCATGATGATTCCACTGTTTTTACTTACAGTTTCTAGATTATCGCTCAGAACGGCTATGTCATCCGCATATGCGAACACTTGTGTGACCTTGTTCAGGGATGATTCGGCCATGTTGTCGTCTTGTACATAAAAGTTATTAACAAACAAATATCAAAAAAAGCTTGCCGTTTTTTTCGAAATCAATATCTTCAAAATTTCGGACGTCATTTTTATAGACATTTTCATGTAGTTTAAAAAGATTTATTTTGCTATTTTTGCAGGATCAAAACTCTTTACGATATTTTGCGAGCCCCAGAGCAACTTTTTAAAAACACTTTTATTAACGTGTGCTGCCATTTTGTATTTTTTGGAAAACAAATATACCTTAATACATAAGTGGCGGTTCCGCCAAACCCCACGGTTCACTTAGCAAAAAAAAAACCCATAACTTCCATCCAGTCTGTATCAACTTTCTGCTAATGCAATCGCATTAAGCACCTGTAAATGCTTCACGCAATAAAATTCACCAAATGTATGTACCTAAAAGCTCCTGGAAGAGAATTCTTACCGGCATTCATTTATTCGAATTCAAAATTCCTCTTAACAATTCTGTTCCAAACAGCATATTCCTGAAAAGAAAACTTATCGGTTCACATATAATGTAACCGCATAGTCAGGGAATCTTAGACTTGAGTTGGCTATTCCCAGCCTAACATGTGTACAACTTGTCTTACATACACATCGATTCATTGTCCAACTGCCAAGCAGCGTCGGGGAGCTTGTTTGTTCAGCTGGCATATACCCGGCCATGATCCCTCGCCTAGACGAATAAATAATCACAAATTTCGTTCTTTGCCACAAACTAATTATCCAGCATATATAAATGCAAGCAATTCGTTTTGGCCACCGACCCAAGATACGACATACAATTTTCATTGTATAAAGTATCGCAACCATTAGCACCTTTCCCAATGTCTTTTCGTATATTTACACAAGGGCATCACTCATCTAAAACTTCTATGATGCCCTCGTCTTATCTTTTCTCTTACCACATTGTGGGGGTTCTTTATACCACATGGACAACCAACCCACAATTTCAACCAATCTTGACCGCTAACAGCGCGCCACCTTACCCTAACCGGTAACCCATTTCAAAACATGCAAAAACAAATCCCAATCTGCAAGCGCATCCATCCCGAACTTGCAAGAATCCATCTCCCAATATGCAATGAAAGGCATTTCCCAAAACTCGCAACAGAATACAATTCAATAGAATACATTCTAAATCATCTCCCTCAATTACATCACCCCACATATAATTTTTCCCGAAATTGCTTCGGTCAATTCTTTACTTAATTCATATTCCCTCCTTGCGACCAAGCCATCTTAATTTCCCCGAAATCCGTACGTTGTAATAAAACGCATATTCAAACCCACAACGGAACATCTACCATCACCACCAACTATACCGAGCCGCATACATTTCCCCGAAATTACTTCGGTTAATATCTTATCTAAACCTATTCCTTGCTTGCACCCAAGCAATTCCAATTTTCCCCGAAAACCATTTCGGTTCATTTCCTCCTTAAATCATACTTCTCGTCCGTGTAGCGATCCTAAATCGCTACTCCTATCCAAATCCCCAATATCATCAAATAATCCCATCCAAATCCCCAATACTTCCCATTAACGAGCGACGATGAGTTTGTGTTTGTACGATCGTTGCCTTTGGAGAATAAACAAATCCATGGTTCAGAATACAGCTGCAACGTTTCCGGTCTGCTCCTTAGAATTTCAAGTATGATCTTCTGTGGATTGTAAAGTTTCCATTGGGCCGTATAAGCGGGACCAATTTCGAAAGAGAGGACCAATGCTCCTTCCTTGAGTCGAACCTCTGGGGGTCGTGAGCGACCGAATCGAATCAGCTGTTGCTGGGATTTCTTGCGCCTACGCTTCCAACCATGTTGCTTCAATTGTTGCGCGCGACGCCAGTCGGATATACGATTAACTGGCTTCCGATAAAGCACGGTGCGGAGTATAACATCCGCAACCAAGCGACAGCTAATTTTCCACGAAACAATCACAACGATCAAGACCCTTGATCATACTTGGCTATGCCAATTTGCCGGTATACACAACCAGCGCATCCAACTCAGCTTATATGGCGAGGATTCCCTGGAACTGAATTCTTATGCAAGCATAACAACTCTTCTCGAAATTCCTCGTAAGTGGCAGTGAGTCTTTTTTAGCTATGACTCCACAGCCACGGCGCGATAAACTTTTTTCTTCCAATAATTAGTCAGTCGAGTAATAAACGCTACAGAGGACAGACGCCCCTTCATACCCCTCCAGCGCCCAACCCTGAATAGTTGGGTCATTGAGCTCAACGAATCGTCATCGTAAATTAATGGGTGTGTATTTAAGATAGCGTGTACGAGTGCAGTCTTTACACTACTTACCGGCGTTATTAATTCAAACGGTTGTGCTGCTCCCATGTCACCTGGTTCGGAATCCCTACGCGCGACGTGTGTACTCAATATTTAAACGGCTAGGTTTTTGATTAACTACGCCAACGATTACGTGAGATTGTGACATTTTAGTTTTGGAATAATAATTACTTAAAATTTACGAACTTAACTGAATTGAAATCTGCCCCGAGCGCTAGGAATTCATATGTGAGATTGTGACGCTGTAATTTTGAATTACCAACTACTTAAAATTCACGAACTTAATTGAATTAGAGTTTGTTCCGAGTGCTAGGAATTTACACAAACGAATTTTGTAAAGTTAATACATGATAAATGATTGAATTAACATTCACACAACATACCAGTGCTTGACCTTTTTTTACTTTTCTAAAGCCTGCGGTGGAATTTGGTGCCCTTCGCTCTCGGTGGAACAAGTAGGTGGGAATACCGATGAACCCGTATCCTTGCCGACACACATACCTATCCCCCACAATATTTCTTCGAAGTATCGTCGTCTATTTATTTAGATGCGATGCACTTCATAGACAACGATCTTCTTGATCTCTTTGTACTTGCCGCCTGCCTGCTTTGCTTTGCTATTGCCTCCGCGCATATGTAAACAATCTGATCTCAACGATCGATCTCACACACACCACCATGATCTCCATTGCGAAATCTGATTTTCTCGTTCCCACAAGAGAGACTTTCTTGAGAGACTTTACGTTTCTCTGGTGGTAGGTAAATCTTTTCCGTAGTGGAGGGAAATATTTTCTCTCTTAGAGAAAATGCCTCTAAAAATTTCCCTCGGAGCAAATCAGATCTGCACGACATGATTACCGCTGAGTCTCATTTCTTCTGCCGATCGCACTGGTCGTGCTAGCTCCTGCAGCCCCGTGGCGCCGCGGGGATGCATATATCCCGCATCAACAAGTTGAGTGTAATTTGCCGTGAGTTATCGCTTAAAAGCAATACCATAGAATTATTAATTACGTCCTGTCCAATTGAGCGTAAAGTGCACATTTAGTTTGTGTAAACCAAGGATACAAATAAAAATGAATAAACCTTTTCAACATGTACTGGCAATCAGTGTGTTTCATTTGACTCTTCTCCTGTGCTGCAGTTCCTGGGCGTCTTTCTTTTTTGATGAACAGTTGCTGCGGTGGAACTTACGTTTCGTGATTGATGGGGAAGAAGTGAACCGTGTGCCCATGTCCGGGATAATATTTCTCCTCTCACACATACATGTAGTAAACTTCGTTTTATTAATAATACATTTTTTCCCATCCAAAAAAGTACCAAAGAAGTAGACAGATTTCTGGTCTCTACAGTGGCATAAGGCCGTAAACCTCAACACTGCCTTCTGGTCTAATGAATTTAAAAAAAAAAGACTTCCTTGTTTCATTTACAATAATCTTGACCCAAATTGTGAATATTGTAAACCAAATTAAATTGAACTCCACTTAATTAATAAAAGTTGGAACGGTGCTATGCATACTCCTTCATTTTATTCCTATACACCACATCAGTTTTGACTGCTTTCCAACATGTTACCATTTATCAATAGTCAGTTTTTAAATCTTAACTCTTGTACAAGCTGCAGAAACATGCAAACATTTCAATTGTTACATACCCTAACCGCATACCTTATATATTTAATTGTTCCACCCTCTCCGGCAACGTGACATTCACAAGTCTGAACTGAACACCTATTACAGCCAAATTTAAGCTACAACACCCATGATAAGTAATGCTATTCAAAGAAGAGACCAGCTGAAGAAAATATGATTCAATAAATAATTGGTAACATGGTGGGTTCTTGCATCCGAGATGTCCTGTATGTGATAAGGAAATTTCTACCCATGTCGATTATGATACTTATTTATTGTCTGCTGCCCAGATGAAGAAGGCTGACTTGGCAAATTGTAAATCTGGTGAACCTGAAGAAGAGTTTTTGCCCATTTTGACTGAAGAAGAATAATTGAAGGACGTTCGGCTACCACAAGAACGTAAGAAGAGAACCGCCCATCAAGGCAATAAAAGACTACCGAGGTTGCTCGAGGCCCAGTTTGCGCTCGACCCAGTCTCCCCAACTACTGTGGACCACGCCAACCAATTCGACATTAGTGAGTTTCACTCTGTTCAGCTGCCAGAAGTCACCGCCAAACAAGTGGTTGAGGAGTCACACACACTCCCCATGAGTAACCAGCAAGTCACCGAACGGAAGGAGGGCTGCCCAGGTAATGAACCGCATACCAGTCCAGTGAGTATGAACCAGCAGGCCGCCGACCAGAGTGGAGCCTGCCCACAGATCAACTCGGCCCATGTCCCGATGCTCGGACTAACGCCGAAGCCCTAACGACAATCGATGCTGCGCACGTGCTGTGGGGCACAACATCAGATGGCCGTTCCTCGTGGGTTGCGAATTTACAACTCCGACCCAAAGGAACTGGTCCACCCGCAACAATGCGCACCGACCACAAACAGCGTATGCAAAACTCATCAAGAGCGCATTGCCCCGCTTGGCGGCGGCGCTCTCCAGCAACCAGGACGCAACCGCATCCCAGTCCAGGGAGTGAGCACCAACAGACCATGCACGTTCTGTGAGGCACAACACCACATATACGTGTGTGAAGGTTTTCGATCCCTCAAACCTATTCAGCGTAAGTATGTTGCACACACCAAGAAACTGTGCCTCAACTGCCTTGGCCGCCACCTCATACGCGACTGCCTCTTGAAGCGAAGACATCATACTTTGCTGCATATGCCAACAGGAGCCGCACCCATCACAGCATCCAGTTTAAAAAGGACCAGTCCTGTCAGCAGCCACCACATGGCCGGTCCTCTGGGGTTGCGACTTTAAAACTCCGACTCAGCGGATCTGGTCGACCATACGACTGCTGATGACAGATCCCAGCAGGGGACAAAGAGGAGACATTGTCGACGTCGACACCGGAGACACACGCGGTACATGCATCCAGCTGCAAATGTCAGGATCTTATTCCTTCAATGCCCAGGCGGTGTAACGCAGTGATTAAAAACAAAGGTTTTCCTACAAAATACTAAGCTAAGACGTCAAATTTGGACTAAAAATCAATCGTTCTTAGTTATATCGCCAGCTAATTTTGTTTTACAAAACCTTTTGAATTCCATTTTTTGTTTTTTTGTTAATTTTTTGTAAATATTATTTATATTTTAATTAATATACTAAAATACATATTGTCACAAATTCAAAACACAAATTGTCAACCGTTAGCGTGACCTCATGGCGTCGCACCGAGCCTTAAGTCAACTAATACGACATCAGCACACCGATTCTGGAGCCATCTAGAGGAATACTGAGAATACACAAAACTGGCGAAAACGTCAGAAGCAGACGGACCCACGAGAGAACAGGTGCAAGAACTAAGAAAAAGGAGAGCTACAGGAGAGGAGGCATTGAGGAATTTAACGGAGCAAAAGAGGTCGTCCTTGAACATTGAAGCACTCTTGCGATCCAGTGGTCGAACCCGCGTAAAAGAACGGATAGTTTTAAACTGGACATAGTTTAACGGTCGTGTGCGAAGTAAAAACGTAACAATATATAAAAAACATTTTACAAACTGTTTATAGCAATAAACTTTAATAAAAAATTATTGTAAACAAAATTTCTAGTATCGTTCTTAATTAGTTCGCCACAACTGTATATCTTTATCTATATACGTATATAGCGTACATTCACATAAAAAATCATAAAAAAAAGAAATCTTCTTAAATGGTGGAAGTCTTTATTGCAGTGACTGTTGTCTGATAACCTGCGATCTGAATCCAGTTTTCCATCAGATAATAATGGGTTTTTATATGTGAGGTTATTATTACAGCCTTATATGGAAGCCATTGTTGCAATCAAATGAGCGTTATACATTTTTTAACGGCAACCACTAAGTACTCATAATCATATGGGTTCCATGTCCCATCGCCATTTGACCAACATATATTTACTTATAAAATTCTTTAATTGATTGCAGTATGTTAATTTATTATGAAATACTTAAGGAGTTTTGTATCAATATATCAGTCTAAACCAACTGTTGTTTGTAGAGAATTTTATAGGTAGTGGAATACTGATTAAAAATATTCCCATAACACTTGGTGTATTTTATTTATTAATCTATGTTACGTCATACCTTTTCTCAATCGTGTAAATTGTCCAACACGAGGTCATCGTTTGCATAATGAAAATAATTGACTTCATGTATTAAGTTACCAACAATGTATTCGTGGTAATGTGAATTGTTTTCCAATGATGTATAGTAAACGAGTGTAGTTTTATACAGCTAATAAAATCTTGTACATCATCAATCAGTTAAGGGTTTCATCAAGTAACTTCCTTCAAGTATTTTCTTTCTATTCGATTTTGAACTACGATTATGTCTAAATTAGTATCTTGACTTTGGCCTTGAAAAAATATCAATTAGGTATCTGAAACCAAAGTTAATGTAATTAAAATAACATAGCACCTTCCCAGTTCTTCAAGCCGTCGCTCGAAATTATCGAGCTTAATATACCTTAGCATAATACTATAATAAATATTTGATACAAATGGCGTTTTAATGACTCTTTTTTTATGACATCCCATTGTGTAGGTCACCAGGTTTTGATGTGTAATTTGGGTTGACTTTGGGTCATTAATTAATGACTTAATAAATATATTTTTTACCTTCTGGATTTTCATTCGCAGCTATCAAAAATTACCCACTTAAGTCCACCAATGGATAAGAGGTTCTCCTAAGAATTCTCATCGATTCTCCCATTGGTCAAGCTTTATGAATTCCCTATTATCTCTATTGACTGCCTCCCTACCTGCCTTGTGTCATTTGTAGGTGTCTCAATGGTGATGTACACCGATGTATCGGTTCAAATCCACGCTATTTATTATTCCAAAATTGGGACCATTTCCAGTATCACCTATTCGCATCGACTTGAATTTGAATGTTTTAAAAAAACAACTAGAAAATATGCAGACGTTTCACAATAAGCTTCCATGTCACATTTTTTTCAATGTCACTCATCAATTTCAAGACACATAATTTTTTAAATATTCCTCTAATATTGGTTATGAAACCCACAAAGTGTTTTTTTAGTTACACTACTCTGGGAATAATATCAGCAGTTTTTGATACTAAAGGACCTTTAAAGTCAATCGTTTTTCATCATCATCATCGGCACTACAACTGGGATCCGATCTTGGCCTTATCTAGTAAATCTGTCCACCGGTCCCGATTTCGAGCCGATGTCATCCAGTTTGGCATTCCCAGGCTCTGGGCGTCCTGGTCTACGCCATCCCTCCATCGCAGACAATGTCAGCCGCGCTGTCGCCTGCCATACATCCTGCCACAGGGGATTTTCCGGGCAGGCCCCTTTTCGCTTATTCGAGCTAGGTGACCCGCCCACCGGAGTGTACCGAGCTTGATTTTTCTTGCAAAGTTAGCTCCAGGGTAGATCGCGTACAACTCATGTTTGTAGCGTCTGCGGAATCGTCCTCGCGCACATACGGGGCCAACAATTCTCCTTAAGACCTTCCTCTCGAACGCAGCTAAGAGTTCAAAGTGCCTTTTATTGAGCACCCAGGCCTCGGATCCATACATGAGTACCATACTAAGACCATGGTCTTGTGCAGTAGTAGCTTGGATGTTCTGGATAAATTTCGGGATTTAATAGGCCTTGACAGATCATTAGGCTTTGTTGGATTTGATCGCGTATTTCTTCTTTCATATTGTTATCGGCTACTATTGACCCAAGGTAGTTAAAAGTTTGCACTACTTCAAATTCGTGCTCCACTACCCTGATAGTTTGAACAACGTTAGGTCTTCTCTTCGCAGAAGTTGCCACCATGTACTTAGTTTTCCCCTCATTAATGTGCAGTCCCAGTTCTTGTGCCGCCTGCTCGATCTGGGTGAAGGAGTCCTGTACAGCCGATTCGGTTCTACTAACGATGTCGACGTCATATGCGTAGGCAAGTATCTGATTGGAGTTGGTGATAATGGTCCCTCTTGTTGTAACGCCAGAGTCAAGGATTGCTTTATCCAACGCCAGGGTGAAGAGGAAGCAGGCCAGACCGTTTCCTTGTCGGAGTCCATTAAAGATGTTTATTGGTTTGGACAGCAATCCCGCTTTTTTACTTGACTAGTTACGTTGGTCATGGTCAAGGTACAAAGTCGTATCAATCTGTTGGGAATGATGAATTACTCTCTCATGACATTATATCGTTCTACCTTGGCTATGCAGTCGTAGGCGGCCTCAAAGTCTATAAATAGATGATATAATGGGATATTAAATTCCAGATATTTTTCCATCGCCTACCTATGGGTGAATATCTGATCAATCGCTGATTTGCCTGGGATAAAGCCACACTGATATTGACCAATGATGACTTTAGCCTATGGGGCTATCCGATCTTGTAGGATAGTGGAAAGTATCTTATAGGCGGTACTCAGCAATGTCATACCCCAATAGTTGCTGCACAGTGTGATGTCTCCCTTCTTATGTATCATCATGATCATCGGCACTACAATCGGGAACCGGTCTTGGCCTTATTTAGCAAGTCCCGAGGCTTATTAAATTTTTCCATAACGAATTGTTTTTTTTTCCGGGCAAGGTCATTAGTCTTGCGCCAGAGGCTCCCCGACGGGGAATCGAACCTCGGTCTCCCGCGTGACAGGCGGGTATACTAACCACTATACTATCAAGGAGCTTCTTATGTATGGGGCAAATTATTCCAAGACGCCAAGCTTCCGGCATTTCTTCTTGCTCCCATACGTGCACCAGGATCTCATGAATTGTGTGATGTAACGCTGTCCCTCCTCGTTTGATCAGCTCAGCTGGTATGCCATCAGCTCCGGGGCTTTATTTGATTTGAGCAGTCTTATGTTTCGTCAATGCTTGGTCACGCAGCATTTGGTCTTGATTTTGCATTGGTGGAGTCTCCAATTCTTCTGTGACCTGACCATTTAGCAATTCATTGATGTGCACTTCCCATCGCTCCAAAATGCCTTCAGGATCGGTGATGAGATTACCCCCTTAATCCTTGCAGTAAGTGCAGCGTTGTAGTGCTCCAAAAAGCCCTACCATCTTTTTCCGCCATTCCTAATCCAAAATCCCAGCAATATTACCCTAAAACCCAAAATCCTATCAAAACCCACAAAAACCCAAACATAACCCAAAATTCGCAATAAACGAATCAAAATTCGTTTATCGCATAACATTTGCCCCCACGGCGAAGTTTAATCCAAAATCCGAATTAAAATTAAAATTCACAATAAACGAATCTAATATTCGTTTATTGTTCTATATTTGCTCCACAGCATCACCCAAATCCAAAATTCAGAGATTGTTATCTCTATCCTAAAAATTCCATTGAGTTAAACAAACAAAAACTCAAAAGCAGATACATTCACACATCTGCGTAATGGTTTCGTAAGAATTCAAGAAATTGATTTCTTATCTTGTGTAAACACAACATCTCGCTCGAAATATCCAAAAGATCGAGATTGTTGCACGAAAATGTGTATCTTTGAGATACAATTTTCGATTCCTTTTCCTTTATAAAGGAATGGTTTCGTGATCTCCGGGCCGCAGTCTAAATTCGTGTACAGCCCCTGGAGGAAGTACCCCAGGATAATCTTTGAGAAAATAATAAAAAACACATTCCAAAGGAAACAAGACGTGCTTTCATTTTTACCCAACAATGGATAGCTAAGTATCACCTGCCCCCCCACGGAAGACCAAGTGAAGACTAAGGACGAAGGCCAAACCAAAAGGACGTTACTCTTCCCTCTGGATCAGAGGAAGCACGGTTAACGACCTCTTGTAGGACAAGATTTCAGGAGCGGTCTGTTTTAAGAGATCGCCTTGTCCTTTTAAGGATCAGGAGACTCGCGTCCTGAAACTAACCCCTACAGAACACAACAAAAAATTTTGGTGGCAGCGCGTGGGATACCCAAAATCCCCTACCACAGAAGACTCGGGGATTATCCAACAATCCCCTACCAAAGAGAGACTGGTGAAATTATCCACGAAGGACGTCCCAATTAAGCGGAATCTGAAAATCCTCTGCAAATCTGAAAAGACTGGTGCGGATCCTAACACGCAGACTGATGAAAAAATTCTGCAGAAGGAAAAAATTTTGCAACAAAAGCAGAATTTCTTTTAAAGCGTATTCCGGGGCTAACACCGGAAAGTGATTTAAATATTTTAAATTTTTTAAAAAAAAGCGTATTCCGGGGCTGACACCGGAAAGTAAGAAAAACTTTTACAAGCGTTGCCTGGGGCTTAGACACCGGCGGTAGAAAAAGCAAAGTGTTAATTGTATGACGACCACGAGTCCCGTGGAGAAGCAGGAAAATTTGTCCCGCATAACACTAGGAGCACAACACCAGGACCAAGCAGCTAGATCCAGCAGCGAAGACAGCAGCGGTAACACCAACAGGAGAAAGCTGAACCACACACCAGGAAAATAAGGTAAAAGATTTCATTTCTTAAATATATAGTGGAAAATTTTATGAGGCTAAGAGAGCTCCCCAAAGTGATAAATGTAACTTCTTAGAAACAAAAAGTGAACTCAAATTAAATTCAGTTTTGTCATTTTTGTCTTGGTGATTGGCTCCCAAATAAATAAATTTTTAAAAAGTTTTGAAATTGTTAACAAAAAGGGGACGCCAAGAATAAATTGAATATTTATTTTAATTGTTCTTTTTACACGGGGATAAAGAATAAACCCCCAAGCCGAAAATTTTTTAATTTAAATTTCTGAAAAATATATATACAGGCACAAGTGCCCAAAGTGACAAACAAGAAATTAAAAGAATTTTTTACAAAACTTTTTAAAAAAGACAAGTACCCACTTATTTTTACAACTATTTAGGCTTGTAGAAAATTTTTAAATACATCCTTCTTAAACGCATTTTTTTAAAAAATAAAAAAAAACATATTTTTAACAAATTTTCAAAAATTTTTACACACATACATATACACATTTTTTTAAAATTTCAACATTTTATTCTTCAAAAGGGGACAAAATAAAAACCCCATACAAAAATAAACTATAAATTAGATTTTATTTTTTGATTTTTGATATATTTGAATTTACTATACACATACATATATACATATATTTCCTGAAATTATTTCAACTTTTTGGGGAAGATTTTTCTTACGTGATAAGCTGAACAATAATGAACAAAATTTAAATCCTTGGTCTTTGTCCTTAGCGTCTTTTTTGGAAAGTTTTCTTTAGGTCGAATTTTTCCTCTGAATCATCTGCGACTTTTGAAAATCTATTCTGGGATATTTTTCTCTCGACAGTTTAGACACTTTTTCCATAGGGCGAAAGGGTTGATTTCTTTCACTTTGAACAGAACAAACATCCTCATATAGGATCGAATTTAAACGAGTTTGCAGAAGCTTTTTCGTCTTGTGTTTTCTTCTTGTTAGGAACGATGAAGATCTCATCTCTTTGTTCTCTACCCCTTTTCACCATCATTTGGGAAGGTCTGTTTCACAAATATGTCGTGAGCGACAAAAATAAACCGGGTACGCGTTCGCAGAGACCTGAGCCCGAGCTCATACAAAATCGTGAGGACGAAATATCGGAAACCGTACGTATGGAAACACGCGAACAGAGTTCTAGAATGAACTTACCAATAGGATTAAGTGACATACTGGGACTCGTGCCGATATTTAACGGTAATCCTGACGAATTAGAGGGTTTCGTCTCTTGTGGAGACATTTTGTTCTCACAAGCACAAGATGACAATCAGAAGTCCTTTATTCTAAGGGTGGTCAAAACCAGATTGCAGGGACCGGCGCGTGATTGTATCAGGCATAAAATCATTTCTACCTGGGAAGATCTTGTTTCAGAATTAGAGGGAGAATTTAAAGCTCTCATCTCTAGGTCTGCTGCCCAAAATAACTTAGTGGTAACAAAACAAGATAGCAAGGAGGGTGTGAAAGAATTTTCAAATAGACTCACACATCACCTGCATGAATTGGACAGCGCCACATACGCTAGTTCACCTGAGCCTGCAGTCAGAAGTTATCTTCTGGCTGAGAATCAGAGACTCGCGTTGAATACGTTTGAGGATGGGATACGAAATTCCAGCCTCAGAATCTTGGTGAAGTCTCACAACGCCCCAAATTTAAAAGCAGCCATTAGCTACGCTTTGGAACAATCTCAAAGATTGAACAGCGATAACACAATGGTAACTTCCACTAACAATTTTAGAAGAAATAACCAACCAATTGTTTGTCAAACATGCAACAAGAGGGGACATACTTCTGCGACTTGCTATCGCAACACTAATTTTCCTAATTTCGTCCCCCAACGCATTAAGACAGAGGTTGAACGTCTCCAATGCACATACTGTCGGAAGTATAATCACACTCAGGCAGAGTGCAGAACCAGGTTAGCTCATATGCGAAACCAGGACCAACATTCGACGAGTCGTAATCCCTTTAAAACTCATCTTAACCAATCCAATCAATCTCAAAATAGGACAATAACAAACTCGCCCCGCATTGAAAATCGTAATACCCGACAAAATCAAAATATTAACAGGGTATCCAATCAACAACAGGGAAACGAACTCACTCGGGCAGCGAGCAACGGCAATCCTTCTCGAGTTCAGACAATCGCCGATATACACCCCATCCCGATGTAAATTTTCAAATGCGCGTATTTTTCTGCCCTGAATTTAAGGAGCCAGTAATACGTGTAAAATTTAATCCATCGGATAAACAATACTCGACTTTCCTTATCGATACAGGCGCCGACATCAGCCTGATCAAATTAGATAAACCTTATATTGAACAATCTGTAGACAATTCAGACCCAGTGACTATATCCACCATTGCTGGGAAAACGGTCAGCACATGCGGAAAGGTATTGGGGGAGTTCGAATTCAGAACTGATAGGCACTCCATACCCTTTAAGCATAATCTATTTGTAGTGGGAAGCAACGTAGACTTCCAACACGATGGCATACTGGGAAGCGATTTCCTTGCGAAGCACCAGTGCCACATTAACTTTGAAAAGGGATTCCTTAAATTCGCTGTAAAGAAGAGAACTATGGTAGAACTCGAGCAGCCTTTAGGGAACAAAAATGAGGTCAAGGAAAATATTCAGAAGGCCACGCCTTACGAGGTATCTTCCACGGATAATACAGGCATTCTTGAAAAATTGGATAACGCCGTTCGTGAGTCAACATCCGAATTCGTTTGTCTACGGGCCGGATCTGATGCTGTGACAAACACAACGAAACCAACCACCCTTGAATCTTCCTCTCCCCATTTAAGTAAAGTTTGTGGTAACAGAAAAGGTAAGGAAACTGCCGAAAAACTGAGTTCAGGAAAACATGAACCTGAAACTCTAATACCGTCAGTAAATTTAAAACGAAACACCACGGTCGACTACATAAAATTGCATTCACGATCTCAACAAATAATGGAGATTCCCTTTAAAGAAAAATCCAGTCAAGAACTGATTATTAAAAAATCCGAGATCATGCCAGGGATATATCTGGGTAATAGTTTGACAACACCACAGGACAACAAAATAAAGGTATTATTAATGAACACATTAGACACCGATCAAGAAGTAAGCACCAACGACATAGAAGTCGAATGGGAAGATCTGGATGACTACAATGTGTTACAGGCGGATGAAACTAAGAACTTTCTAAAAAATAGGCTTGAACGGCTAGAATCACTCCTAGAGTTGCGTCATTGTAACCAGGAGGAAAGGATATCTATCCTAGACATCTGCCGCAGATTTAACGATCTCTTTTACTTAGAGGGCGACCATCTCACACACACTGACGCCATAGAGCATCAGATCATCACTGAAGAAGGAAAGCCCCCACTTTACATAAGACCATATCGCCTCCCAGATAGCTCGAAGCAAGAAATCCACAAACAAGTGAATGAAATGCTTCAGGATGGCGTGGTACAACCAAGTTTCAGTCCTTGGAATTCCCCTCTCTTACTAGTACCCAAGAAGGCAGGACCTGATGGGACAAAACGGTGGAGAGTGGTTGTCGACTTTAGAGCCTTAAATAAAATAACAGTCGGAGATGCATATCCATTGCCCAATATTACTGATATTTTGGACCAGCTAGGTAAAGCTAAATATTTTAGCACATTAGACTTAGCAAATGGTTTTCACCAAATACGCATGGACAATAGAGACAAGGCAAAAACAGCGTTCAGCACACCCTTCGGACATTACGAATACAATCGAATGCCCTTCGGACTTAAAAACGCACCCGCCACATTCCAAAGGCTTATGAATAATGTACTCATGGGTCTCCAAGGAATAGAATGTTTCGTCTATGTAGATGATATTGTAGTTTACGGATACGATCTGAACGATCACAATTCCCGACTTACCAGAATTTTCGAGCGATTACAAAGGCACAATCTGAAAATACAACCAGAAAAGTGTCACTTCATAAGGAAAGAGCTCACCTACTTAGGGCATGTTATTTCAAAGGAAGGTATAAAACCAGATCCAGAAAAAACTAAAGCGGTGAAAACATTTCCAACGCCCAAGAAACAAAAAGATGTAAAATCTTTTCTCGGTTTTGTAGGCTACTATAGAAAATTTATCCCTAATTTCGCCGAACTGGCAAAACCTTTAAGCAAATTGCTCAGGAAGAATGTTCCATTTTATTGGGATGCCTTTTGTGACGAGGCATTCACAACTCTAAAAAGAAAGGTTATTACCCCACCAATACTGGCTTATCCAGACTTTAACCGGGAGTTTATAATAACTACGGATGCTAGCAATGTTGCGTTAGGAGCAGTGCTATCTCAAGGTACAATAGGACAAGATAAACCTATTGCTTTCGCTAGCCGAACTTTAAACGACGCAGAAACTCGATATACAACATCCGAAAAGGAATTATTGGCAATCGTTTTTGCACTAGCCCAGTTCCGACCATACGTTTACGGACGAAAATTTACTATAGTCACTGACCATAGCTCTCTACAGTGGCTTATAGGACGAAAAGATCCTACATCCAGACTTATGCGATGGAGAATTCTACTCGAAGAGTATGAGTACACAATCGTCCATAAAAAAGGAAAGCAAAATGCAAATGCTGATGCTCTCAGCCGTATAACAATGACTACCCCAGTCGATTCCATCAAAAATAATATCCTCGTCACCACACGAAGTAAAGCCAAACTCGAAGAAGATGTGGCTGCACAATCATACAAAGATACTACCAATCTTGTATGGCAAGAACAAACAGGGTCCATCTATACCAAGAAGAAACTTGGACTACGTATTATAATCCTCCCATTGATAGACTCTGCTGAGGAAGAAAACCTGGCAGGAAGAATCCCAAACTTCACCAAGCCAGACGTAGGTAAAATTACGTTTCATGAGCAAGATGGGTTATGCGCCATCACATTGCCATTGCCTTTCAGAAACCTAAGCGACCAGGAAACCGCTAAGAGTTCCCTTATTGATCTGAAGAAGATTTGCGAAGACCGGAATTTCAATTCCATTGGAATTTTAGTCCCCTTCATAGAAAACGAATCAAAAGTAACACTTAATAACTTGCTAAAAGAAACTTTTGCTCACCTCAACGTGACAATGTACGTTTTCTCCAATAAAAAGAAGCTTCTAACAGATCCTAACGAAATACAAAAGTTACTCGCGGAATACCACAACTCACCTTTCGGAGGACACCAAGGAGCCACCCGAACAATCAATAGATTGAAGCAAAAATATTACTGGCGCACAATGACCGCTGACGTCGCGGCGTATATTCGAAAATGTGCTTCCTGCCAGATAAACAAAAGTGGAAGGAATCCTAGAATTCCTATGAAGATAACCACAACAAGCTCAAAACCTTTCGAAAGAATTGCTTTAGATATAGTAGGACCATTACCAGTCAGCTATAATGGAAATAAATACCTACTAACGTTTCAAGACGATTTGACTAAATTTTCAGGAGCTTACGCACTGGCCAGCGCCGAAACCAAGGACGTGGCCAGAATTTTCGTTGAAAATATCGTCTGCCAGCACGGCATACCATCTTCTCTATTAACTGACCGAGGTGCAAATTTTCTCAGCGCACTTTTTAAGGACATTTGTTCCTTACTTAAAATGAGAAAACTAAACACAGCACCCTACCATCCACAAACGAATGGAGCACTAGAACGGAGCCATAGAACTCTGGTGGAATACCTCCGCCACTATGTAAACCAGGATCCTCTCACTTGGGACACCTGGATACCTTACGCAATGTTTGTGTACAATACTACACCCCACAGTAATACAGGCTACACGCCGCATGAATTACTATACGGTTTCCCAGCCGAAATACCCAGTTCTCTCAGACAAAACCCCGAAAGCTCTTATAACTACGACCATTACGCAAACGAATTAAAAATGCGATTACAACATGGTTATCGTACAGCCAAGGGAATACTGATAGAGAAAAAACAAAAATCTAAGGTATACTACGACCAAAAAGTAGGCCGTAAGAAATTTAATGTTGGCGACAAGGTTCTATTAAAGAATCACTCAAGACCTAACAAACTAACCTCCCTGTGGAAAGGCCCCTACGAAATTGTAAAGATCCTATCCGAAGAAAATTCAATCCTCAAAATAGGAAAAGGAACTCGAATAGTCCACAACAATAATATAAAACTATTTGTGGACTAGGCAATCACGAATAAGAAACTCCAAAGAAAAATAAAAGTTGAAAAAAAAATGTATATATGTATAGATAACCTTAAAAAAGAAAAAAGAGAAATAAATAAATGCATACACGTATAGTAAACACAAAAAAAAAATTATAAACTAACACTGTACCAAAATACCACGATAATGTATTTAAAATTTGCGAAAAAAATTTTCTATTCAAATAATTGTATACGAATAAAATAATTTTGTAAATAGTATACAACACTTTTAATACACAAAAAAAAAAAAGAAAAAAAAAACAAACAAAACAAAAAAAAAATAAATATATAGATAAAAACAAATATTAACGCACTTAATAAAATAAGTTTATATCATGTTTTAAATAACCACCACTAACTTAAATAAATAAACAACAACAACAAAATTTTGTAATAATAATAAATAATCTTAGGTTATAAGAAAAAACACATTATATATATATGAAAAAACGAAAATACAAAAACAAAACTTACAAAACAGTGTTAAAATAAGAACTTCTAATATTTATATAAATTCAAAACAGTTTTCAACTAAGAAAATACTAAGAAAGTAAAAAAATTTTTATATAACAAAAAACAAAAAGGAAAAGTTATAGAATTAAATTGTACGTCCAAATACATGGGAAAAATTATATAAATAAATAAACGCCCGACTAATAAGGACAATGAAAAAAAAAAGAGAACAAAAATAATATATGTAAATAAATTTATACGAGTATATAAACAATGAAAATTCTATGTAATATACAAATTGTAAGAATAAACCATAAAAACCTTACTTATCTATGTATCTTTTTACAAATAGTACTTTATAAAAAAAAAAAAAAAAAACGCAAAGTTAAATTTAATATAATGAATTCAAATACTTATGTAATTATAAAACATTCTACAATTAACCTTACACTCAGAAAAAAAAAGAAAATATTTTATTATATAACCATTGTGGAAACTTGAATACACGACCATAAATACGAATACATAAATATTAAGAAAAAAAACAAAGAACAAAAATTACACATTTATAATAAATATTGTATACCAAAAGCTACTATGTTAGAAAATATCAGGCATATGTAACGGAATCACGATACCGTCATCCTTATTCCCAATCACACCATTTTCCAGAAAATTAATCTCATAAAGATCAATTTTCTTTTTTTCAAGGAGGGGAGGATGTAGTGCTCCAAAAAGCCCTACCATCTTTTTCCGCCATTCCTAATCCAAAATCCCAGCAATATTACCCTAAAACCCAAAATCCTATCAAAACCCACAAAAACCCAAACATAACCCAAAATTCGCAATAAACGAATCAAAATTCGTTTATCGCATAACATTTGCCCCCACGGCGAAGTTTAATCCAAAATCCGAATTAAAATTAAAATTCACAATAAACGAATCTAATATTCGTTTATTGTTCTATATTTGCTCCACAGCATCACCCAAATCCAAAATTCAGAGATTGTTATCTCTATCCTAAAAATTCCATTGAGTTAAACAAACAAAAACTCAAAAGCAGATACATTCACACATCTGCGTAATGGTTTCGTAAGAATTCAAGAAATTGATTTCTTATCTTGTGTAAACACAACATCTCGCTCGAAATATCCAAAAGATCGAGATTGTTGCACGAAAATGTGTATCTTTGAGATACAATTTTCGATTCCTTTTCCTTTATAAAGGAATGGTTTCGTGATCTCCGGGCCGCAGTCTAAATTCGTGTACAGCCCCTGGAGGAAGTACCCCAGGATAATCTTTGAGAAAATAATAAAAAACACATTCCAAAGGAAACAAGACGTGCTTTCATTTTTACCCAACAATGGATAGCTAAGTATCACCTGCCCCCCCACGGAAGACCAAGTGAAGACTAAGGACGAAGGCCAAACCAAAAGGACGTTACTCTTCCCTCTGGATCAGAGGAAGCACGGTTAACGACCTCTTGTAGGACAAGATTTCAGGAGCGGTCTGTTTTAAGAGATCGCCTTGTCCTTTTAAGGATCAGGAGACTCGCGTCCTGAAACTAACCCCTACAGAACACAACAGCGTGGTGTGTACCGCGTCATACTGTGGATTATTTGGTAGAACTTCCGCGCCTGGTTCGGATCTCGCTCTCTACTTTTCTCTATTTCATAGACAAGGTTTTTTCCCAGGCACTTTTCTTTTGTCTGTGAACTCTTTTTTCAGATCTTCTGAGCTCTTTGTATTTCTCCTCGCGTGCCCGCGTCCTATGAGACTGCTGCACTGCCCGGTATGCAGCATTCTCACGTTCAGTTGCTAGTTCGCACTTATCATCAAACCAGTCCGATCTCTACGACAACTTCCTAAGATGGAGTTGGCAATACTAATGAGAGTATTCTTAAGGCATGTATATTTCTTTTCTACGCCCGGCATTCTGGCCCAGGGCTTACTCTCCCCCCATCGAGCTCTTCGAGGGCGAGTCTTAACGCATTACCAAAGGTGTTACTGGTGTTCTCATTGCGTAAGGCAGCCGTGTTGATTCGAACCAGATCCGCAGATGCAATACATGTCGTAAGCCAATTCGCTCTCGGAAAACTATACCAACAAGATAGTGAACGGAGTCGACGTTGGCCGTTCGGTACGTTCGTACCGTCATTAGGCTCGAGGAGTGGCGGCGATCTATCAACACGTGGTCAATTAGTTTACGAGTGGCTACATCATGTGATACTCAGGTGGCGTTATGGATTTCTATACGCAGAAACCTGGTACTCGCAATGAAGAAGTTCTTTGATGTTGCGAGTTCGATGATTCGTAGTCCATTGTCATTAGTGTTCTCATGCAAACTATGGGAACTTGTGCAGTGTCTGAAAACCTGCTCCCGACCTATTTTCGCATCCAAGTCACCAAGAGCGACCTTTACATCGTATCTTGGGCAGGCATTGGGGGCCCGTTCGACGTTCTCGTAGTATTCTTCTTTTTCGTCGTCAGGGGACTCCTCTGTACGTCCGTGAACGTTTACGAGGCCTGTGTTCTTAAACTGATATATATGCTTGTATATAAATAAACTTATATATATCGGGTTTTCCAATAGGGACTTGACAACTTTGAATTTAATTTGTGAGCGCACCCTTTCACTAATCATCGAATTGTCACATTTATTCAGTAAACTCAACATTTTCATCATGGTTAAGTACACAAACGAACAACATCTGCAAATTATAAAAATTTACTACCGAAATTTGGAGTCGGTGACCGCAACTTTAAGAGCGTTAACTCCAATTTTCGGTCGTAATTCTCACCCTAGTAGACAGGCAATAACAAGTTTAGTGCAAACATTTGAGTCTACATATTCGTTGTGTGATCTTGCCGTGCCAGTGAGACAACGGGTTGGTCGAAGTGTCGAAAATATCGCTGCCGTTCAGGCGTCCGTAGCAAACGATCCAAATCAGCCAATTCCACGTCGTTCTCAAGAATTGGAGATCGCCCAGACCACTTTATGGCGAATTTTGCCTAAGGATGTTGGTTTACACCCATACAAGATCAAGCTGACTCAAGAATTGAAGCCGATGGACTATTTGAAGCGACGTACGTTTTCCGATTAGGCTCTGGAAAAGATGCGCCAAGATGATGAATTTCATCGCAAAATCATCTTCAGAGACGAAGCTCATTTTTGGCTCAATGGGTTCGTCAATAAGCAAAACATGCGTTATTGGTCGGGTGAAAATCCACATGTGCTTCATGAATCACCACTTCACTCAAAAAAAATAAGTGTTTGGTGCGGTTTGCATGCCAGCGGCGTCATTGGGCCATTTTTTTCGTCGACGATAACGATCGTCACGTTACTGTGAATGGCCATCGTTATCGCGCCATGATTACCGATTCTTTTTGGCCCGAATTGGAAGATATGGACTTGGGCGACACGTGGTTTCAACAGGACGGTGCCACAAGCCACACAGCACACGATACAATCGATTTATTGAAGAGTAAGTTTGATGAGCGTGTTATCTCAAAAAATGGGCCAGTCGGTTGGCCACATCCTTCGTGCAATTTAAAGTCTCTAGACTATTTTCTTTGGGACTACGTCAAGCCATTGGTCTATGCCAACAAGCCGACGACGTTGGAAGAGCTCAGGGCCAACATTGAACGCGAAATAGCGGCCGTTTCGGTCGAAATGTGTGGCCGAGTCATTGAAAATTGGGTCCAACGAATCGACCGCTGCAAACGTGCCCGCGGTGGCCATATGAACGAAGTCGAGTTCCATTCATAAATGTTTTGATTGTACTTCAAGCCGATAATAAAGTTTTTGAAATATCTCAAATGGTTTGCGTTTTATTTAAAAAAAAAAGTTGTCAAGTCCCTATTGGAGAACCTGATACATGAAGATAGCAGCACTCGTCAATAAAAGCTGGTGAATGTAGTTGTGCTTCTTTTAACAGTTACTCACGAAAATTTGCGCCATTTTGAATGTGTAGTTTTTATTTGACAGTCGTTTGCGTGAGGCGATGTGAGTGTTTTTGTGAAACTGGACAAAATTGAGTATCGAGCTGTCATTAAATTTTTGTTTTTGAAAGGCAATACGCCTAATCAAAGATGAGTTGGACTCTGTGTATGGAGACTCTGCACCATCATTTACTACAGTGAAATTTTGGGCAGCTGAATTTAAACGTGGCCGTGAGAGCTTGGGAGACGATGAACGTTCGGGACGTCCAAAACTGCAACAACTGTTGATAACGTCGCTAAAGTTCACCAAATGGTGCTAGATAACCGCTGAATTAAAGTGAGAGAGATAGCAGAGCCTATGAAAATGTCCAAATAACGTGTTTGTCACATATTAAATCAAGATTTAGGCGTAAGAAGTCTGTCCGCGCGTTTGGTGCTGCGTTTGCTCACGTTAGACCAAAAATGTGTTCGAGTGAACATTTCCAACGCGCTCTGTTGGCGTAGTTTAGGCGCAATAAATTCGAGTTTTGGCGCCGATTAATTACTGTCGATGAAACTTGGATACACAATTATACGCCAGAGCCAAAAATACGGCCAAAACAGTGGACTGCAAAGGGGGAATAGGCTCCAAAAAAAGCAAATAAAAATCGGCTCACACAAACGACTGTCAAATAAAAACTAGGCCTCCAAAATGTCTGAAATTTTGATGAGTAATTGTCAAAAGATGCACAACTACTTTCACTACCTTTTATTGACGAGTGTCACTATCTTCACGTTGAGGTGGGAAACTTTTCAGCTCACCCTCGTATGTGTATAGGCCAATAAATAATATTATACAACAAATAAATGTCTTAACCTGTAATCCATTAGAAATAACAGATGAACATTTAATTAATACGTTTTTAAGTGCATATTCTTTGACTGTTGATAAACAGAAATCAGAAGATAAGCAAGTTGCTCATAATCGGTTTCTCTGGGAAATGTTTGCTGCCCGTAAGCAAACTCATATCATTTTCTTTAAGCAAGCGTAACTTAGGTAATATATCGCAAAAAGTATATGTTGGTCTATCTTAAGCAATGCATGAGTTAAGCTGTACCTTTGAATTAAAATCTTACTTTACTGTTTTTACTATTGAGTATTATTTAAACTGGTTATTGAATTGAAGGGAGACTTTTAAAATATTTTTTATCTGCAACACAATTGGCTCTATCTATGTAATTATTTTAATAATGATGTCTATGGGAATAACGGAAAATAAAAATACGACATAACACTGAATAAATGTTGTAACTGAACGAGACGAAGAAATATGATTGGAACCCATATATACAAGGCTAACAGCTCAGGTTTCTTTTAGATACTCTCCGATCTTTGTGAGGTGAAACACGCATCTACGTTTACGGTGATCAACTTGCTTAAACTATTTATTATCTTCTTACAAATAGTTGTTCTGTGTTTTAATAAAACGTCTAGTGTTCAAGATGAAATTATTTGCTTTACAAATTGCCTTTATATTTACTATAGTACATGGTGCAAGTGTTCCTGAATCGCAAGAGATTACTTTATGTGAGTGATGAAAAATGTTAATTGATTATGTTACTGTTTAGTTTGTTTTTAACCTTTAGACGTTTTTTTTTAAATAATCATTATATAATAGGTTATTGTTTTCGCAATATCTCGTTGCACTTTACAATGAATATTAATTAGAAGTATCTTTTAACAGTACGTAGTACAACCGATTTAAGAATTATACAGGTTTTTTTTTTCTCCAGATCTTTCAATTTATAATGATAGTTGTGAAATAACAATGTGGCGTGAAACGAATTTGTGTTTAAATATTCTGAAGGTCGTAATCTAATTCTAGTTTTACCCAAATGTGTTCCATCATAACAGGTTAAACAATTGTTATTTGCTCCTTGGAAAATGAATAATTAAAGTGTGTCGATGGATCTCATTTGAGCGTTTTATAAAAAAAAAAATGTCAATATAAAAAATTTCAAAAGACCACATTTAGCATTCATAAAAAAAGCCAAATATTTGCGCAATTCCTTTTATGCACGTAAATTAGTAAATACAACTGAAAAAAAAAACGTATATTTGATACTAGTTTGTATTCGGAGAGTACACATGTTAATGCCATGACTATTTGATTGGGCAAGCTACGTTTTGAAACAGTAATCTCCTGTCTGATTTGAGTCTTTAATTTATTTAATTTTAGTACATAAGTCACATAATGCATAATAAAAGTCTTCTTTGGTTTCAAAAGTTATTGATGATGTTACCTCACAGAGTCTGGGACTCTCCCTTTACGTAAATCCCTTAATCGATATACTGGTTTTTTTTTTCGCAGTAAATTTGTGTATAACGCATAGATTTGTGAACAACTTAAAGCTGCAATTGTTGCATCGAATACGACTTTGTTGACGTGTGAGCATAAGCGAGATATTAGATTTTGAAGAATCGACCAACTTATAAATATTCATGAGTATGTAACATCCTTTGTATGAATTGACAGCGAATTATAGGCATCAGGAAAAATTCACATTCGTAAAAATAATCGAGACCTGATTCAACTTTAACTGGAGAGTTACATGAGAGCTATTTTAAATCGAGACGAAACATCAGATAAGTTATCAGTGGTAACCTTCCAATTAATAGGTTAAGTAGCGATAAAATACAGCTCGGTTAGAATCTCAATAGTCGCACTGTCATTGAACAGCACCTGAATCATTGAAACCAACCAACTATAAATAGTTGGCATTCGAATTACTTTATTTCTTAATTGGTTCGATCTCATACTTGAACCTGTGACAACGCGGTCAATTAGATGGGGTTTTTAAAGAGACACTACATGAGGTGTATATCTCTCCTCACCTGCAATTCAATTGCTATATACGGTCAGGAGCGTAGTGACACTCATTGAAGCGCAAGCCGCCACCGAGGAGTTCACTATATCTCACTGGATCCGCATATCTTCAACCATACAAAGTATTATGGGGTATTCAAGCTCAAGTCAACATAAGTTGTTTCTATAGGTACTATCTTGGTCGTGGAGCAATTATATGTAAATCCCACCACTGAAGATATATGCCGATAATCCGTGTGAATTGGAGGAAATTTTATAAATTTAACTTCGAACATACAAATAAACAGGTAACTATATGAGTGGGGAAAGGTATGGATATATAAGGACAATATGAAGAGATGTCTCTTTTCCTAATTCTTTCTGTCATTCTTCGGCCAAAAATGTACTTTGAAGCTCTTTCAACGCGCATGAGATTAAAAAGAAAGAAAAAAAACAGCCCGCAACCTACTTTTTTGATTACAGAATTATAGTATATCATCACCGTAAGTTCTTATCATATCGGTCAGGATCTAGGTGTTACTGCAGCTATGGAAGGACTTCCCGGACAGTCACCAAGAATAGACTCGATAAGAACGCTGCCTGGTGAAGGGTTTGTGGCGGTTCCGCCAGATCCCACGGCTCGCCTTCCTGAAAAAACCCCCATAACCACAACCCGGTCTGCACCAGATTTCGCTAATGCAATTCGCATTAGCATCTTAAATGCTTCACGCATCAAACAGATCCAATTATTATAACCCCAAAATCCCTATAAAGAAAACTTACCTTTTCATTGCATCCCTTTGCATACACTTTCCGTAAGAATTCCTCTCGACCTTTTTAGGAATTCCATAACTCCCATTGTTTCCCACCAATGCATTTGCATTTGCCCCAGAAAACATTTCCTTTTCCAAGGACATGTAATGCTTTCAAGCATTATCTGAAATTCCTAAAATTGATCCTTAATGTGCATATGCACCATAAATAGCAAACATTCGATACCATTTGTCTGAGTTAAAATACTATGTCGTCAGCTTGTTTTTACAGCTGCAACACTAGCGATTCAATAGACAAACAACGATGCATTTCTTTCGTCGCCACCACTAATTGCTTGGCATACCTAAATGCAAGCAAGGGATGCGTATCGGCAATTAACCCAAGATACGATATACAATTTCCATGGTATAAAGTATCGTATCCCATTAACACCTTTTTTCCAACGTCCGTCATAGCGACGTTGCATAAACATGACCCTCATTAAAGAGCGAACCATTTGGTCGCCTTTTCTTTTGCCCTTGCCGCCTGCCTGTTTCGCTGTTTCACTGCACGTGTGAATAGCATTGATCTCGACGATCCCACACATGCCACTATGACCTTTATTACAAGATCTGGTTTCCTATACCACCAAGAGAGACTTTACGTTTCCCTGATGGTAGGTAAAAAAACGATATCCTTATTGGAGAGGATATCGTTTGAGTCTTATTCCATCCTTTGACCACGCTGGTCACTTCACTCCCGCTCTCCGCCACCAGCGGAGAAGCGCAAATAAATGTCCTGAAGTCGGGTTTATTTTAATAACAATGCGCGAAGTCACAGTGGCGTTTTATAACATTAATCCCGCGTCGTTAAGTAATTAAGAAAATTGACTGTCAAGTGAAAAAAAAAGATAAAAAAATTAATTAAGAATCGCGTGTGTTTTTCTGTTGTGTACGCTGCGTTGTCGATTTCTGTTGGTGCTTTGCCTTTTTTTGTGTCCGGCGGAACGACGAATGAACATAGCTTATATATGATGGCGGAGGAAGTTAACCGTGTCAATGTTGCTATACTTCCTCCCCACAGGTTCGCCATATTTACAGTAACATGATTCCTTTGTTCTGGAATAAGTTATCTCTATTCTGGAATATGGGCTCCTCGATAGTATAGTGGTTAGTATACACGCCTGTCACGCGGGAAACCGGGGTTCGATTCCCCGCCGGGGAGCCTCTGGCGCAAGACTAATGACCTTGCCCAGAAAAAACAAATCATTATGGAATATTTAACAAGCCTCGGGACTTGCTAAATAGGCCAAGACCGGTTCCCGGTTGTAGTGCCGATGATGATGATGATAGTTAGTTTTGTATTAGCTAATGTTTCCTAAAAGTCTAATCGTTATATATGAGTGGCTCCTATGTCCGGAGAAAACTTTTTACAGAATACAATTTTGCGCACAATAGCATTTATGTAGAGCTATAAGTAATAATCCAAAACCCCTTGTAGGCGAAATTGTGGCGGTTCCGCCAAACCCTACTCTCTACTTACCCGAAGAACCCCCATAACTACAACCCAGCTTTCATAAGTTTCTGCTCATCCGCATTAGCACCTGTAAATGCTTCACGCAACAAATTTATCAATTGTATTTAGCTAAAAGCTCCTGGAAGAGAATTCTAACCTGCATTCATTTATTCGAATTCAAAATTTTCTATAAGAATTCTGCTCCAAACATCATAAATCCCAAGCCCAATTCGGCACCTTCGGTTGCCAGGCAAATCCCAATCTTACATACGCATTTTCTCTAGTCGAATTCTTGAAAACGAAATAATTTGCTTTACATATGTTGTAACCATCATAACAGGGATCATAAACATTGCGTCGCCTATTCCCAGCCTCACCATGGTATAATAAATCACTTTACATACACATTGGCCGGCGACCTTTTTATCCCTACTATAAACAAACCAACGCAGCTGCACACAATTGGCGCAAACGACACTGAAACCAAAACCTATAGCATAGGCAAATGCAAATAGAAATTGAATACTTACCTTTGACGTCGATGCTATAAACACAAATTCCCTGTAAATAATCTGAAACCAATTAGCACCATGTGCAGGATGCATTGCAGTCTATCAGTACAGCCGCAATGCACATTCATAAACAATGATCTATACGATCCCTTTGTTCCTTTTCCCTCGTTTCATAAATGATCATAAATGATGTATAACAACTATTGCGGCATATCCAGATTTGTTAACTTATAGACAAGTCCTTCTAACCATACGGTGTCGAAAGCCGTTTCAAAGTCAACCAAGCAGGCGCCTGTACATTGTCGCTTTGCCTTGTTCCACTGTATATCGGAAACAAGTTTCGTCGCTGCATGAACTGTATCATGTCGCGCTCGAAAGCCAAACTGGTTGTTGGGGATGATATCGTTTTCATCACGCCAACCTATCAGTGCTTTGTTTATAATTTTTTCGAATACCTTGCTGATGTTGGGAAGCAGGCTGATCGAGCGCAGATTAGCTGGATTGCTCTTCTCCTTACCCTTTTTGGGGATAGGGTGGACTACTGCAGTCTTCCAATGGGTTGGATAGTGTGCATTGTTTAGAGCGTTGTTAAACAAAGTAGTGTATATGTTTACTGCTTCGCGAGGCAAATGCCTTAGAACCACATTTGGAATGCTATCTATTCCAGATGATTTCTTATTTTTTATTGAGCTAAGTATGTTTCTAAGTTCATCCTTGCGCACAAACATATTTGTATTTTCATTTCTGACGGGAGAATCCGCCCTATTATTTTCGCTGAATGTGATGAAACTATGGTTTTCGGATCGCCAGTTGTGAAGTTGATTGCGCAGCGAGCAATGTCTTTGACGGGCATTGATTTCAATTTCAGTGTTAGCATGAACTGATTCGTTAACTCTGTACACTGCTTCGAAACAGGCTCCAATTGAATTCGCTTTCTTTTGCGGATCTTCGACTACTATTACTTCATCATTGGAGTTGATGTGCTCTAAGGTGAGACCTGCGTTCAGCATTATCTGACAATTCTCGGGAGTCCGTGGAATTCGGAGACAGGGAATGTCATTGTGATCTTTTCTTCGACATATTTTCTTTATTTGTGAAAACATGTTCGGTCCGTTTGCTTGGATAGCTCGAATTCTGTTGCTCCACTCCTCATTTATTACTGCTCGGTAATTATCCCGGATCAGTTGTTGAAGATTTTTAATCAAGGACTTGATTGTTTTGATTTCACTGCTATTTGGGTCACTGAACTGCCTATAGCACAATTTCAGCTAAGAGAGCAGGGTGCTCATTTCTGTATCGCCGGGTATAGCCATCCATATGAGCTACTTTGGGGATGGAATGATTCATTGTGTTAGTAACAATATCGTTCATAGTTAGGAGGTAATGATCGATTTCATCATTATGGAGGTTTCTATTAGTCGGTGGGTCTATGCCAATGTTGCGTATTTCTCTTTTTACGATGCGATCGAAACGCGACCAATGTGCTTTTCGGAAATCGAAAGAGTGTACCTGGTCGTACTGCTCAAGTAGATGGTACTCGTTTGGCACGTGTATTACGGCTCCAAGTCTGTAATGATCGCTATCGTACTCAATTGTGCGAAGACAATTTCGAGTAGTTACCTCGGTATCTGGTAATAAGTAAATCCAGGAAGGAGTTACCTCTTGGATAAGACGATGTACTTGTAGCGTACAATTTTAGTTTATGCTCGATCGCATTTGTTTGCCACCAATCAAACAAGGCATTGCCTCTGGTGTTCGAGGTCAGATTGCCCCAGGCACTGTGCTTGGCGTTAAAATCACCTGCCATTAAAAAGTAATTGTTTTCCGAATCTAACTTGAGACTTCGGAAAAGCGTATCGATTTCACTGATAAATTGGGTACCTTGAACAGATTCAGGAGCGTATGCAGCGACTATATATAGATGCCTTTGACTTTTTAGCGGAATGTCTATAATGCATGCCTCTAGCACCTGGAATTTGTGTACTTCCGTGCTGTAAACGACCTTATGGTGAAGACCTTTCTTAACTAAGATAGCGACCCCACCCCCTCGAGTAGAGTGTGGTCGATCTCGTCTAATTATGTTATAATTTTTGTAGCCCATTTTGTGCCTTTGGTTTAGCTTAGTTTCGCTAGCCAAGAGCACATCTGGGCATTCGACTTGGAGCAGATTGCCTAAATTATCCCTTCTTTCGATGTGGATTAGTGAATTTACATTCACAGCTATAATTTTTAGATTTAGTTCAGACGGAGGATTGAAGATTTTGATGTGGAGAGTTATTTGAGAACAGGGTTGAATAGAGAGTATCTATTCGTGCTCTTTGTTCAGTCAGTGTTCTTTGAAATTCGGCAAATTGTCCTTGCATGGTTAATAACATTGTTATTATTTCTGAATGTGCCTCTGGTGCAGGCATTTTTCCATTACTATATGTATGTTCCATGGATGCTGGTTGCTTAGTAGCACCGGCCATTTGTGCATATGACACACAAGGAGCCACGAAATTGTTGTAAGAACGAGTTTTAATTTTTTTCTCTTCTTCAACTTGTTTCTTTTTGGATTCCCATTTTAATTTCATTTGTTGAAATTTAGGACATCCTCTAAAATTAGCAGTGTGACCTGTATTTTTACAGAGGATACAGGACAGTGTTTTCCTATCTGGAAGCTGTTCCTTGCCCAAGGGGCATTCACCAATGATATGGTCGGAGAGGCACTTTACGCACCTGAATTGCATGTGGCAGTTTGATGCTGCGTGCCCGAAGCGTTAACAACGCATACACTGCAATACGCCATCGATTTTTCTAATTTTTTCCCAACTTATTGTTTGGTGGTTGAGGTGTTTGATGTATCGGAGAGCATCAACTTTACTGTTGGGACTCAGTGATAAAATAAAGAAAGGCAATTTGCAATTGCGTTTTCTGGAGTTGGCGGTAGAGAAGGGTTTCACACCTGTAAATTTTAAATTGTCGGTTTCGACATTTTTTAATTCCTCTAATACCTCCTCAGGGGAAAAACATGGATCAACGCCTTTTAGGAGCATGGAGATTATTTTCTCCGATTTCGGGGTGTACGTGTAGTACTCGCTTTTTGTCCTACCCAAAGCAGTCATTACTTTGCGATAACCTTCCATATCATCGCACATCAATTTTATTTTAGAATTATTAATTTTTTTTTGTTTTGAAATTTTTGCAAGTTAACTCACCTAATTTTATAACGTCATTTGTTTCCATGGACGTAAGTATTATAGGCGGCGCCTTTTCCTTTTTGTTGGTTACGATGTTCTGATTTGTTTGCTGCTTCTGCATCTCGATTGTTTGCTGCCTTTTGTTTGCTTCCTGATGTTGTTCCTGATTTTTCCGTTGTGCTGTTGTATTTTCTTGGCTTTGTTGTTGCTGCACCAGGTCTTTTAATTTGAGGATTGCTTCTCTTTGTTTATTGAGTTCCTCTTTTTTTGTGTCAATATCCGCAAGGAGTTTTTCTAATTCCGCCGGGTCTGTTGCAGTACCTGTGATATTGTTTTCTTCCTCAGCAGGTAATTCGATTTCACTTGGGTCAAGGTCAACCAATTCGTTGAATTGGTTGCCTGCGCCTGTGTATTCGTTTTTCTTTCCTTTTGCATTTTTTTCGCCGTCTGAATTTGGCTTGTGCCGCTTTGTTATAATACTCGGCTGTCGCTCGAGTCGGCTCCGTGTCATCGCTTTCAGGTCTGCCTGGCCCCTTTTCATGAAAGGCGACGAGCTCTTTAGTACTTTGTTTGTTTCCAAATTTTTTTATTAATTTTTTATTTTTTTTATTTTTTTAAACAACCGCTCTCAGTGGCGGCCACACTGTGTAATCCACACTTGTTCACTTACACTCGCGCGACGAATTTGTTTTTTCTATTGTATTTTTCTAAACAATCTGGTCCATCTGAATACCCTTAAGTTTGTCTTCCAATTGTCGGGTACGATTGTTTTGGATTCTTTGTTTTATCAGTGTACTAATATTGTGAATGATGATGGATCGCATTATTGTTTCCCTTCGCGTAAAGCGGTGACGATATCTCATTCTGCAGAGCTTCTTACGCTCTCGGATGAGACGAAGAGTGAAGTCGTCATGAGGAATCTGATAAGTCTTTTCAAGTTTGTACTTCGGAACATGAGTCTCAGAAGTTTCAAGTAGAATCTCGTGAAGTTGAGTTGCAGCGTTATTTATTTCAACCATCGTTAGGTTCCTGTCAGTGGGAAGATACAGCTGGTGGAGTTTTTCGTTGAATGTAATATTAAAGTTGTCCCAATTTGTGCGTCCATAATCGTGTAAGTATATGATATGAGCCCGGGATGCTTGACAGCTGCGGGTGAAGCTGGTCACAGGGTTGTGGTCAGAAACACCCGCCGATACCTGGGGAGTAGTGATTTGGAGTAGTAAGTGTTTGGACCCAAAAAGTATGTCCAGAATTGCGTTACCCCGGGTACCAATCGTAGGTGGGACTGTGGGGAGCGAGATCGCGACGCCACACGGGCGAGAGTTCTACCTCGTCTCCACAATTCTAATTGTCTGCCGTAGACCGAAAACACGAGCACCGAGGGAACAACAATGACGAAACACATCGAACTTGTTGTAATTAATTTCTTGTTTATTTTTGGTCCCTGCTTAAGATTTACTTCACTATAATGTTTCTTATGTTTACGGAGTTGAATATATCACGATTACCTTAGATAACATTTTTATTATAATTTGGTTAGCCATTTTAAAGTGCACTTTAACAATTTGTTCACACAGCCGGCTCGCTCGAACTCACACTCGAGTTTATTCGCGTCACCGTGCGCATCGGTGAGCGGGAGATCGCATGACCTTTGCGGTCAGAGGGTGGAATTTGACTCAGCGATAATCATCTCGTGCAGAAATGATTTCCTACGAGGGAAATTTTTAGGGGCATTTTCTCTGAGAGAGAAAGTATTTCCCTCCACTAGGGAAAAGATTTGCCTACCACCGTAGAAACGTAAAGTCTTTCTTGTGGGAACAGAGAACCAGATCTCGCAATGCAGATCATGGTGATATGTGTGCGATCGTTAAGATCTGTGTGGTTTACACGTGTTCGAGGGCAATGAGTAAACGAAGCAGACAGGCGGTAAAGATAAAGGGATCGAAAAGATCGTCGTCTATGGAGTGTATCGCGTCTAAATAAATAGACGACGATACAGCGAAGAAATGTGGTAAAAGAAAAGATGGGACGAGGGCATCATAAAAGTCTTAGATGAATGGTGCCCTTGTGTAAATATACGAATAGACATTGGAAAAGGTGCTATGCGCGAAGTCGATGCTTGTTTGGAGATTCAAACAAGGAAGCAATTCTGGGTAAAGTGCTTGCAGCTGTATTAATAGTTGCAAGTCATTGCAAGGCAGATTAGATGGTTATACAATGACGGTTTGTATATACCATCTGTGTCAATGGAACATAGTATCTATGGCGACGCAAGTCTCGAACGTTAGTGTGAAAATCTACACTAATTGGAAATTCGAGTTTGGGTCGCGTATGCAAAACGCATTGATACATGTGTGAATGCCCATGTAGAAAAAAAAATTCTTTTTAGGAATTTTAGGTAATGCTTGTATGCATTAATTGTCCTTGGAAAAGGAAATGTTTCCAGGTGCCCATGCGATTGCATTGGCGGGGGACAATGGGAGTTGGGTTGCGGATAAGGTAATAAAGAACTCTTACAGGAATTGTATGCCAAGAGATGCAAGAAAAGCTAAGAATTCTTTTACAGGGACTTTTTAAGATTATAGATTTGATCTATATAATGCGTAAAGCATTTACAGGTGCTAATGCTGTTGCATTAGCAGAAACTGGTGTAGATTGGATTGTAATAATGGGAGTTTTACGGTAAGTAGACAGTGAGGTTTGGCGGAACCGCCACAGGACTATTTCGAAGTTGAGGGCATGACAGTTTTCGTGTACCATCACCACTAAACGCCCGAGCCAGCTGTTTTTTTAAATATCAGACTCGGGAGCGGACAAGCGAACGGGGACGTGACTAGCGCATATAAAGCGGCGCGCGTTCGAGAGTGAAGGGGACATTTCAGCAATAGGATTCCTATTGCGAAGGGATCGTGGTACAGATCGGAGTAGTGTTAAAATAAATAATCAAAATAAACTAGAATAAACTAAACTAAATACAGTCCACTAATTGATAGGTGATCCGTATTCGCCGCGTTATCGAGACGTCGCCTTGCATTACATTTTCTTTTAGTCAAATGCGCTTTTTTTCCCTCAATTTCGTCACTCAAACGCAGCAATAAGTTCGCATAATGCTTGCTGTTGATAGTTTTTCCTTTTTTAAGATAATGAAAATTATCGTATCCTAAAACAAATGAAGCCATAACCTTGCCTGCAGGTGGAACCGGGCTTGGCTTCTTTAGAGCCGATTCTCCCCCTCAATCCGTTGTTTTGACTGTTTCTTTGTCTCGGATGTGTACTTATGGACCCATGCTTTATCCATAGTTATGAATCGACGCAAAAACTCGGCTTTGTCACTGCGAAAAATTCCAAACACTCGGTTGAAACATTCTCACAACGCTGTTTTTGTTCAATTGTGATCAAACCCGGCTTGCACAGCTTTCTCATGTCCAATATTCAATCAATATGTGATCTACAGCACTTTTTGAAATGATCACTATTACTGCTAACTCGCGTACTCTTAGTCGACGGTCATCCAATACCATTTGGTGGATTTTTTTAAACATTTCTGTAACAGTCACCTGATTTGGTCGACCACTGCGATGTACGTCTTCGCAGCTCCTACGGCCTTGTTTAAGCTCTGTCAGGCAATACTTCACTATTGAAAACGAAAGTACAGACTCCCCGAGAGTAGAATCTAGCTCGGCCTTGATATTGGTTGCAGTAAGTCCTTTCAAATGAAAGTAATGAACCGCATAACGATGACCAATTATTTCCGTGTTTACAAATTCACTGACAGCGTTCACGAGTGATGGGTGTCAAACAAATAATAAAGAATGTAGTATCTTCAAACTTAAAGCTTAATTTTTCTAAGGTTGGTACTATCTACCACAGTCAATATTTTAAAATCTACCGCCATCTATGTACCAGGCCGATTCATTCTGGGACTTTCCTCGTATATACGAGACACAGATGGCGGTAGTTATTAAAATATAATGACTGTGGTAGATAGTACCAACTTTAGAAGGATCAAGTTTCATGTTTAAAGACGCTACGTTGTTTATTACTTGTTTGAGAGTCATCAAAAGCGCGAATCATAATCGACATAATCAATTCCATAGCTTGAGCAGCAATGCAAGGGTGTAAATGTGTCTTTTCAACATTCATCTCATATACTCGTAGAATTGATGCACACGGAATGACAACTTGTAAATGACTAAAACTTACTCATAAAAACAGCAATGATTAAGCTACATATATCCATGTAATGTCGACCGAATTGGAGGCGTTCAAGTACGGTTTTAATGCAACCAACTTCAGAGCCGAGTTTCTACTTGCACACTTACTTTCTAGTATACGAACAAAAGTAAACGAAGAACAATTGTACCTAAGTCAAGCTATGAATGAAGAGAGAAATGAATTTTAATTGGAAATTATTATTAAAACAAATCACGTTGCAAGTGTTTAGACATGTGAAGGTTACTCTCGATTAACCTACTTAATATTCCAAGGCCATCACGCGCTTGCAGACAAGACTTGTGAACTCAAACAAACGAGACAACCACATCTTATATAACTATCAGATATTTTTAGCTTATTTATAATGCATTATGGATTGATATTAATTTTATTTGTAGTTTTATAAGTAAGTTGACAAAGATGGTTAGGTCAGCAATCCACCAGACTTTCTGAGGATTCAATATTGTGTGTTGTATTGCTGAAAGCTTATTATTAAATATAAGAGGGAGGAAGTGGGGAAATAATGCGTCGGTGCTATTGGGCTTGACTATTGATGATTGTAACATCGGCGAGCGCATGACAAAATCGCCTCACTAATAAATAATATAATTAAAATTAATACGTAATTGAGAGAATTTGTCAGCGTTTCTTCCTACATGATCAGGAAACATAATATTACATTTAGTGTAGGCTGCTGAACGTTATTAAAACTTAAGTGTGTCTCGTGTTTCCAATATTTGTAATCATTTTGTAGAATGGGGACATGAAATGACAAGGTCTTCTAATACCTTTAAATATTAGTCTGGGTAGCAGAAGACGAAAAGGATAGGAATATGGAGAGTAGATAGTCGTTAGTCTGGAATGGATGAAGGCAATAACGGGAGAACAGGTAATCAAACAGAATTAGAAACTCTAACAATTCAAATGGAGAACGATTCCATTTGTTTATCCTTCGTTAAAGTTAACTTGTAGTGCGAACCAGGAACTTTACCGAGAACAACATATCTGGGATTGGCAGACTATGTTCTTATGATTGAATTGAATATATAGCAATCATGTTTCCATTGCTTGTATCCTATCGATGACCGCAAGTGTGATTTTTACTGCTTCTGACCAAAGCAGGTTGAATTTCAGTTTTAAAATATAAGCATTGTAAATTGTGACCAAAGCAGGGAACATATCCTAGCCATTTGGGTGCACCTTTCAGAGCTTCGAATATCATTCCCGACAACAGTCGAATCCCAAGTTTGGAGAGTTCTTTGATTGCGATGATGCAAGGCTTTTCATAGACAAGTTTTCTACGTTGAAGCAGAGGGCTTGGAGAAATTGAATTCCACTTAGTTAGATAGCCTTCACGCCCTTTGGAAATAAAAATTCAATTACTTGCGAATATTCTACTATTTGAGAGCGAAATTCGAAGAAATAAGAAGCTCTATTTATAAACATGCATATTAATAAAAATTTGGTGGGCCATACACTTTTACACATTTTAAACATGAATAGAAATCAAACTACAAATGTTATTTTGTTGATCATTTATTTAACGTAATAAACGTTTATTGAAATTCATTTTTTAAAATGCCATCGTCCATTTGTGCCACGTCTCGTCGTTGGCACACCTGCAATCGACTACGCAAACTTTGGAAAACTCGCTGACACATGCTGGGGGCTACGGGAATTTCAACCTCCCAAATGTTATCATCCCTTATTCTTGAACGTGGCCGCCCTGTTTGCTTAACATTCGTTGTCGATCCCGTTTGCTCGAACTTCTTGACCCAAGCTTTGATTAAGTTAACACTTGGACACTCACTTATACGGCGTAATCCGTATTCAATTCTAAATAGGCATCGTACAATAACGTAGGAATCGTTGTTTTTGTAAAATTGTTTTACAGAAACAGCACGCTGTTGTCCCGTGAAGCGCTCCATCGCGACTAAAATTGCATGAAGCGACGCAGAATTCTGGCGACCTGCAGTTTTGATCAGGTACAACGAGAAGAAATAGTCGAAAAAACCATGATCGTAGGTGAGTTCAGTAGATTCAAAGAATCTTTTGCTTCGGAATTCAAGAAACTTCGGAGAAACTGTGGTGTTCCTAACGGATATGCACACAATACACAAGTAAATAGTAAAGAATATAAACGAAAGTAAATCGAATAGAAGTGTCAGAGCCGGATACCATAGGAATTAACATAGGAATTCCATATCAGTCGAGCGCACTACATAGGCTGAAAAGTCACGACATTTTTATTGAAAACAAGCAAAGTTATATTTATTTCTCAACATAGTTTCCTTTAGAGGTGATACGTATAGCGATTTTCAAACATTTCGATGCCCTTTCTGCAGTACGAAGGGTCCAACTCTTTGAAATGCCCCTCGGTTTTCGCGATGAATTCCTCATTCGATCTGAACCTCTTTTCCTGGACACACTGCTTGACGTTTGGGAACAGATAATAGTCGCTGTGGGCCAAGTCTGTAGAATACGGTGGGTGAGCAACCAATTCAAATCGCAACTGGTCCAATTTGGCCATCGCTTCCAAGAACGTGCGTAACGGTGCTCTATCGTAATGGTACAGAATTTGTTTCTTCGCCATATGAGACTGTGTTTTATTTATTTTTTGTCGTTCAGTTTGTCTAATAACGCTGCATAATACTCTCTTGTGACTTTTCTTCCCCTTTGCAAGTAATCGATAAAGACTATGCCATTCGCATCCCAAAAAAAGGAGACCATAACCTTCCCGGTCGAGTATTGACCTTTTGGCCTCCATGGTCGGCTTTGGCCGGCTTTGGCCGGCTTTCGTGGATTTCTAGGTACTTTGCAGACTACATATTGAGCTCTGGCGAATAATAATAGACCCACGTATCATCGATCGTCACAAAACGGTCCTCTCGATTACGCTGCAATAACGCCAAACCGGCCCTTGAATCACCAACGCGCTGCTGTTTTGGTCGACGGTCAGCAATTGCGCAAAACAATGGCGCCGATAGATTTTTCATCTCGAAAAGATCGTGCAAAATCTATCCTGCCCGCTCTTTTGAGATGCCAACGGACTCAAGTAATTCGTGCAGTTTCATTTTACCACCGCTCAAAAAGATTCGACGCACTTGCTTTACGATTTACTCAGCTCACGGCTTAGTATTGGTCGCGCACCCACTTGCATTTCAAACGAATAACCGATATAAGAAGCTACGCCATGTATGGAGGTGTGGGACTGCTAACTGGGACGATTTGCGAGATTTCTTCGCATCCTTTCCGTGGTCGGAGGCGTGCTTTGGAGACTCCGATGTTAACGCATACGCGGAGTCGCTTACGGAGATTGTTCTTCTCGGGATGGAGATTTATATTCCGCATTTCAGCAAACGAATTTCATCTGATATACGTTGGTTTGATAAAAAAGGTGAGCAGATTACTGCGGGAAAAAAATAACTTTTAAGCAATGTGGCTCCAGTCCCAACGAGGTTAACAGAGCGAATTTTGTTAGAATCAGAAACGCGCACCAACAAGCGATTGATACCGCGAAGAAGGTCCACAACGACAGAGTGCCCAATAAACTCCTTGAGTGCCCTACTGGTTCGCTTCCCTTCTTGCCAGTGGCAAGGGCTATCAGCAAAAACTTCGTTTCCTCGTCTTTCCCTCCCTAGTGACGGACAGCAAAACACTAGTCACAAATTCAAAAGATAAAGCTAATGTGTTCCCGAATTTATTTTCCACGAATTCAAACCTCGATGCCGGTTTTTTGGAGCCACCTGTAATCGCATAGGTTCGGTCTTCGATGCAGGATGTGAGGTTCCGCCCGCATACTATTCAACGCATTCTACGTGGACTGGACTGTAAGAAGGCAACCGGCCCGGATAAAATACCAGCAATAGTCCTTAAGAACTGTACCCCAGAACTGTCGCTGGTTCTTGGCAAACTCTTTCGCTTATCTTATAGACGGAGAGCATTTCCTACTTGGTGGAAGGCGGCTCGAGTTCGGTCAATCCCAAAGAAGGGGAAAAAGTGTCTCCTACAAAATTACCGGCCGATAGCATTACTGCCTATGTTATCTAAGGTGATGAATGATTCTGAATGATCATCAATACGGATTCCATGCCAGGCGGTCCACACGAGACATTTTAACCCTTATAACCGATATATGGAAGTCTACGATTGCGAGGCATGATGAGTCAAGGGCGGTCGCATTGAATATCTTCAAGGCTTTTGACCACACCTGGCACGGGGCATTGCTGAGCAATCTTGCTCTAAAAATTGATCGGTCCGGGTTGTTATAGACAGTGAGTCTTCCGATCTGTAATCTGTCATTTCCGGGATGCCTCAAGGTTCTATGTTATTTTGGCTCCAACCTTATTTTTTCCTAACATAAATGATTTGTTGGAGTCGACGGATAACCTAGTGTTCAGTTTTGCGGATGATAGTACGCTTATTTCCCCCTTTTCGAGTGATCGGCTGATTAACGCAGCAACGTCGCATCAGCTGCGATGTATTCAGATCGACTCTCTGAATCTGGATCTAGATAAGGTCCTGCAGTGGGGAAAGGCCAACCTCGTCCACTTCCATCCAATGAAGACATAATATACAACATTCAGCAAAGAAATATTTGAATCCGGTTCAACTTGTTATATTCCTTACGCCGTGCTTCCTCGTCACGACCGAGGGAAGAGCGTGGAATTTATTTTAACTAATTAATTAAATTTTATAAATGAAAAACTTTTTATTTTATCAATTGAACACAAGACGTCCGCGTCAACACGTGTGTGTTTTTTTTTATTCTTTTTTCTTTTCTTTCTTTTTAACAACACATAAAATGCGTGCTTCCTTTTTGGAAGTCTAATTCTCACTCCCTATCAAAAATACAAAACATTCTCATTTTCATTTACATTTTCTGTATGAACGAAATCAAACTGTTACCATTAGTTACTTACATGGGGATGATTCATTTGTCTTGTTAACTGAAACTATTGCAGCCTCTTTTGGCCTTCCAGAGCGAGGTGCGTCTTCGGTGTTTATAGAATGGTATGAGATAACATCTGCAACCATTGCAACGAATGTTCAGACGTGTTTCCCATAAAAAATAAATATTTGATCAAAATGCGATATTCCTATTTTTCCATTTTTTTAGGAAGGTGAAAGTAGCGTCACTCAAACAGCTGTAGCTTGTAGACGAATAGACGAAATGTCACATAACTTTCATACATAAACTAGTGACAGTTAAGACTCTCGAAATGAGTCATGTTCATTTTCTATTGGTGCCACCTATGGAAAAATCCCGGGATTTTTCAGTCTATGTAGTACGCCACCTCTTCGCGATATCAGTTTTCTAGGAAAAGGTTCACCAATAGTCAGTATAGACATGTCAGACGTGTGAGATGTTGTTCTATCCTGCCTATTAAAACAAACAAAAGCATGTCAAACGGTGGAGATCTGCGCATCTCCCAGTGGTTGCATTCGCACAGGGAGCAAAACACATTGTTGGATTTCTTATACTTATAAAAAAAAAAAAAAATTAAACAAAAAATTGGAAACTTTAGTTAGTGAAGACTCGTGTCAAGCCCAAAATGGAGCCATAAATTCATTGGGCGTGGCACATGCAGCAAGATCCTAGCGCTTAAAATTATTGGTATAAATCCAGAACCAAGGAAACGATTTGGCATGTATCAAACGTTGTTTGAGCGCCATAAAAAGAAGCCTTTTTTGCATGGAATTGTTGCTGGCGACAAAAAATTGATATATTACGATAACTTGAAGGGGAAGAAATCGTATGTGAAGCCCGGCAAACCTAACACATAACACCAAAGTCGAATATCATCGTTAAGGTAATGGTCTTGTGGCGGTTCCGCCAAACCCCACGGTTCACTTACCTAAAAAAACCCCATAACTCCCATCCAATCAAAGAATTTCGCTAATGCAATCGCATTAGCACCTTAAATGCTTTACGCATCTAGGATTATCTAAGGTATAATCTAAAAAGCTTCAGTAAAAGAATTCTTACCTTTTCTTGCATCTCTTCACATACAATTCCTGTAAGAGTTCTTTCTTACCTTATCATAAATTCCCTGTAATAAAATTCGTCGGTTCGCATATCATACGACCGCATATCAGGGAATCTTACCCTATCTATGCACACATCGGCTGTCGACCCTTTTCATCATCATCATCGCCACTACAACCGGGAACCGGTCTTGGCCTTATTTAGCAAGTCCTGAGGTTTGTTAAATTTTCCATAATGATTTGTTTTTTCCGGGCAAGGTCATTAGTCTTGCGCCAGAGGCTCCCCGACGGGGAATCGAACCCCAATCTCCCGCTTGACAGGCGAGTATACTATCCACTATACTATCGATGAGCCGTCGACCCTTTTAGCCAGCGATAAATAGTCCAACACCAGCTGCATGTAATTAGCACCATCCAAATTGAGCCTATTTCACTAACTCGCACCATGAATAAACAAAAGACCGCTGTCCTTCATCAGGCATTCTGGCGATACGCAAACAATTCAATCATTCTAGTATCCGAAATACACCTACCATCTAATGAGTTGCAACTTGTTTACTCAGTTGAACTGTCAGGTCATAAATTCCTTTTATCCTACATAGTTCTGGATTCGTTTCCCAGTAACTTCCGCACGTAAACAAAGATCTCCACGATCCCCTTTTCCTTTCTTTGTTTTAGGTTCATTCCCATGGCCTTGTGTATGAAAAAAACCAATGTGATCTTCACCCACACATACACATACATTGCCAAGTCTTTCTACCTTGTTTTCACCACGAGAGAAACACTCTCTCTCTCTCGGGAAAACTCACCCCAAACGATTGAATATCGTGGAGTCAAATTCCATTCCCTGGCCACAATGGTCATGCCGCTCCCGCTGTCCGTCTCTGCGGAGACGCGGAAATATATACCGGAGTCGTGATCGGGTTGCTGTAATAATAAAATTTTTAGTCGATCTGTTCGTGCAAATGTCGTGCATAAAAATCATTAGAAAAAAAATTCTTTAATGTTTTAAAATCCGTGTTCGAGTGTACACTTAGAGTTTAATTTATTTTGCCCAACATCATTAAGGTAGAAATAAAACTAAAACAAAATTCTCCAGTGCCTTTTCATTTATCCTCTCGGTGCTTGTGTTTTTGCTGAACAATTTTCGGAAGCAGACTGTGGAACAATCAGTGATTCACGGTGAACAATTTATGATGGAGTAGGAAGTGAACGGAGTGTCCGTGTTAGGCACAACACTTCCTCAACACAGTCTGTATTTAGTGGAACTAAATAGATAATAATTGATTAGTTTGAAAGGAGTTAGGAGGACTAAAAAGGGCCAGATATGGGTTCGGATGGCAAGTTTTATTGCACTCACCGAATTCACCACACGTCGCGCCTTTACTGGAATGTACTTCATTAGTTCTTAACACTGAAACATCCCCAGAAAAAATGAAAAAAGTCTGAAATGTCCCCTTTTCCTTAACAGTATTCACCTTTTATTTAATTCATATTTCATAGAAATTTATTGTCATAGCTTTCGTTTTATATTTAATTTATGTTTCATATAACTTATTGTTATAGTTTTCACATCTTATCTAACTTACGTTCCGTACATTTGTGGGGAGGAGAAGTATTGTGCCAGACACGGGCACACGGTTCACTTCTTCCCCATCACTTATACCGCTGCATACGGAAATACGAGCTCCAAGGATTAAGTCCTCGCACCGAACACCGCAGCAAAATGTTCACAGAAAATTGTCACCAAAGAATGAAGGAAAACGCACCGATGGTAGTCTCCGGAATAAAACGCATTGATTTGGTCTTGTTAATTTTTATTTAATTTTTACGAAGCACACGGGAAAATAAAATACACATTTTGTGGCTGGTGATTACCGCTATTGTTTTAATGTATTGTAAAACACGACACAAACGATTATCCTCCATTATCGCTTCCCTGTGCGCACCAGGGTAGCGATGGAGCCGCGACCCGCTCGGGTCGAAGGGTGGAATTTGACTCAGCGATCGTCATCTCATGCAGAGATGATTTCGCTAAGGAAAAAAAAGGAAGAGAGAGAAAAACTTTTCTCTTAAGGGTGTAACCACTAAGGTAATGCGATCTTTTTGGTGCAGTGGTATATGTGCGCGATCGAACAGATTCAATGTTGTTGCACGTGTTCGAAAGCAGTGGAACGACGAAACAGGCAGGCGGCGAGGACAATAGGGAAAAATGACCAAATGCGCTGTTGGTAATGCGGGTCATTGTTTACACGATGCCTCGTCGCTATTTTCGACGTTAGGAGAAAAAGGTGCTAAAAGCAAATTGGATGTTTATGGCATCTATGGCTGCAGTAGAAACCGGGTTCATATTTGCATTAGGAAATGCTGGAGAATTTGGTTTCAGCGTCCATTGCGCTAATTATATGCAGTTGCTTGGGTTGTTTGTTGATAAGACAAACAAAAAAGGTTGCCAGGCAATGTGTATGAAAAGATACATAACGCGGCTGGGGAAATAGACGGCGCAATGTTTATGGTCCCTGTCATGACGGTTACATTGAATGCAATCCGAATTATTTTGTTTACAGAAATCCATCTAAGGAAATTTGACTGGCGACGTAGATGCCGAAATTGATTGGAAATTCCTGGTAAACTAATAAAGAAATCTTAAGGAGCAATGGTATGCGAAGAGAATACATGAAGGTAAGTTTTCTTTACAGGGACTTAAAGATCATAGATTTGATCTCTTAAATGCGTGCAGCATTTACAGGTACTAATACTGTTGCATTAGCAAACTTAAGGGAGTAGGGTAGTAGTTATGGGGGTTTTTCAGGTAAGTAGACCGTAGGGTTTGGCGGAACCGCTACACATTCTGTTGTACAGTTTTCTTTCTTATTTAATTTACGTTTCGTACATTTTATTATTATAGCCTGCACTTCTTGTTTAATTTATGTTTCTTACAACTCACTGTTACAGATTTCACTTTCACTTGGACTTATGTTTCGTACAATTTATCGTTACAGTTTTTACTTTCTATTAAATTTATGTTTCGTAAAATTTTTCATCACCGTTTTTCATTTTCTATTAAACTTATGTTTCGTACAATTTATCGTCACGGTTTTCAGTTTCTTTTCAAGTTATGTTTCGCACAATTTATCGTCACCGTTGTTCACTTTCTATTAAACTCCAACTAACCTTTCGCTGGCACTCTCTTTCCATCGCGGACAGGGCTAACTACACGATCACCTTCAGAAACTCAACGATTCACTCTCTCTATCAGAAGTGGACCTGTGGGTATTTGTGGCTAGTGTGTTGGCGTACGACACGGGTTCAGACAAATACGAGGGTTGCCTTTTATATTTCGAGATTAGAGAACAAAAACAAATATTGATCATCGAAAATCACTTTATTGTTTTTCAAAATAGTCCCCATGAAGATCTATACACTTTTGCATGCGTTTAAACCAATTGTCGAAGCACTTTTGCCACTCTGATTGAGGTATCTCCAACACATGCATTCTGAATGCAGCAACCGCTTCTTCAGGTGTCGAAAAACGTTGACCTCTCAGTTTGTTTTTTACGTACGGGAATAAAAAGAAGTCATTCGGTGCCAAGTCAGGACTATACGGCGGATGACCCATCAAATCGATGTTTTGGGTGCTCAAAAATGCAGTTGTCGCAGCCGATGTGTGAGAACTCGCATTGTCGTGGTGAAGAGTGATCCGTCTTCGGCGGTTGGTTTTCTGATTTCTTGGAAGACAACTGGCAAACAAATGGTTGTGTACCACTCAGAATTGACTGTTCTGCGTTGTTCTAGTGGTACGGTTGCGACATGTCCAGTTTTTCCGAAAAAACAGGCGACCATTTGCTTGGAAGTGCTTCGTGCGCGAACAGCTTTTGTTGGATTTGGCTCATCTTGAAACACCCAGACAGTCGACGGCTGTTTACTTTCGGACTCATACGCGTAAATCCACGATTCATCACCTGTCACGATGTCATAGACATGTTTCGAAGCACCGCGACCGTATTTTTTGAGCATTTCTTTCGACCAATTGACACGAGCCTTTTTTGGGCCAATGACAAATTGTGTGGGATCCAACGCGAACAAATTTTTTTGACAGTCAAATGTTTATGCAATATTGAATGTATGCTGGTCCCACTAACGCCTAAGGTTGTCTCAATCTCACGATAGGTCACATGACGATCTTCCAATATCAGTTCGCGCACAGCATCAATGGTTTTCGGAACAACAACTGATTTTGGACGACCCTCACGAAATTCATCTTGGAGTGAACTACGACCACGATTGAATTCACCATACCATCGACAAACACTGGTCCTTGATGGAGCTTCATCGCCAAAAATTGAATTAAGTTCATCCATGCACTGTTGCTGAGTTAATCCACGCCGAAACTTGTAAAAAATAATCGCACGAAAATGTTGACGATTTAATTCCATTTTTGGGCCGAGATGAATCTTTTAAGTTACTGTAAACAACACAAATAGCGCTCGTATGTCAAAACGTTCTGAGTACGTATAACCTCAAAAATGTCCAACTTTACGACAGAGCTGTCAATTGCCGGATTGCAACTCTAGGGTTGCCAAATCCCGAAACATAAGAGGCAAACCTCGTACCACCACGAGTATATTGGGAGCACTAATTGATCCTGAGGAGAACACAGGAAAGTAAATCCACCGATGTACACTGGAAAGCGATAAAAATAAACAATAAAACACTTGCGTATCCTCTTACAATGGTTCTTTATTGGTTGTAATCGTAATTAAAATACAAATCACTAAATGTCTTTACTAAACTGAATATTATTGTTCTACGAATTAAAATTTACGAATATCGTTTCAAAATGCGAATTACTTTCACTGGATGTAATTAATAAAATGGTTTTAACAAACGACCGAACTCCCGCCGTTTGAGTGACTCGTGACTGAACTTGTGGCACTTGTACCCGCCCCGAAAGAAGAAATCTGACTCCTCGAGCTGGGCGACGTTGACCCAGCCTCTGGTGATTGCGATGAGTTTCCACGCATGTCATCGCAGGAGGAAACAATCTTTCCAGATAGGGTGAATGTCTTTTTCTCTGCAAGAAAGACACACGAAACACTCGCTGTGCGCAGGAAAGGAAAAACAAATATGCAGCTGGTCAAATATGATGATCGGTGTACGGGCTGGCTGTATCGCCACCGTACGATTAAGGTATCGATGTTTGATTGACGTTAAGTCAACATAGCTTCGCTGCGACGGCAAAGGCTACTAGATTTGGGTGCATGTTTATTTTAGGTATTGGATAATGCACAGCAATGCTGGCAAAAATAATTCCTTCTGTTTACGTAGAGTACACAGAAGCATTTCGTTTAGAATACCCAGTGTAAGAATAGTGGCGCGTCGTTGTATAGACAACGAATCATTAGACATGACCATGCATATGATTGTCTAACGTCAATCATATTCGTGCCCAAATCCCATGATCGGTAGATAACCGATAAAGGAAATTGGTCGCAACTGTAGCGAACCTTGGGATTGGAGCAATATTCACTCATGAACCGTATCGATAATACCGGCTACAGCTGTGTCAACAATTACGCTGGCCAGCGAGTATTTATCTTTTATAATTGCTGACAAGCCGAGCCGATTGGTCTGGCACGGTTCATGTAATATGATTGAAGTAACTTGTTTGGGGTGCATGCCTGCTGGGGTTTTACATTCAGCTGAAAGTTATTTGAAAGAAAGCTTACACTGCTCGAATGGAGGTAAGTATAGTGGTTTATGGAGTGAGGGAAAAATATGTTGTTTTAAACAAATGGATGGTTCTTTAGGAAGGTTTTAAAGAACAGCCACAAACCTTCTTCTCGGACTTCCATTTATCCTCCGGATTCTCTAGGACGACTCCCCATTTTTAAACTCCAATTCGAATTTCTCATCGCCGCGTCTGCAAAGAAAATTTCCCATCGTATCTGCAAAGAAAAATTTTCCATCATAATCATAATTCTCTTTTCTGCCTTCTTATCGGAATGTTGTTCCTTTGTTTAAAAGATCGAGGGTCCCGCCACCCATTTTCCGATCTTTTCATGGGATTTGTTTGTGTTACCCATCTGGCTTAAGACAACAAGGTTCTTGTGCGCTTCAGATGGGTAAGAAAGGAACCATGGGATTGGTATAGGTTTCTAACTGCATTTCCAAATCATAGACATCTGGCGTGGGATCTGCGTTAAGATGCTTATGATTGCATGAGCTGTTGGTCGGCGGCGAATCGCTATCCTTTGTTTGCACAAGTGCGCCTTTAGAGTTTTGGGTCATGCCAAGAATTTAGTTGCTAATTGCTATTAGCTACAACAGGAGATATTTGTTGTTCGGTTTGTTTACCGAAAATTGCGTTTACTGGGTGCATTGTATTGATGCATTGGACGGATGCGTTGGATTGAATGCGTTGCATTGGCGCGTCGAATTAGATGCGTTGGATTGGATGCCTTGCATTGATGCGTTGAATTCAATATTAGAGACTTTTGAACGTTTAGTTCGATTGATATTTACTATTGAATTCAATGTTGGTGTATATAATGTTACCTTTTGTTTCAGGTGGGAGTAAGGACTTTAGAGACACGTGTCTGTGGGCTCGTATAATGGATAACGGTGAGCATGTTCCTTGGTGGAAAAGACATCTCAACCTATAGTGGGTTGTGTGGTTCGTAGAATCGCCACAGATGTACTTAACACGGGTGTCAACAATTTGCTTGGTTTATTGGTTTGTTCGTGGCCTTACATGATGAGGGTTTTGGATTTCTTAGCATGGAGTCCATAAATTGCCTGACCAATGAGGAAACATTTTTTATATTTAATAATGTGTACTAATAGACTTAAGTATAACAGTAAACTTATAATAACCAACTTATTAATTTATGTTTATAAATGTATATTTATATTTATAAATTTACACGTATATTGTTGTAGTTACAAACTTTTAGATTTACTGCTAATCAGCTAATATTTAAACACTTCTTGATGCCAGTACGTTGTTTCTTATCGTTCGTAAAGTTCGCGCAAATTCTTCGGCCGTTTGGTCCTGATTCTTAAATACCACGACATGCCTAGTGCATTGAATCATGCCCCCCCCCCCCGCGCCGTAAACCAAGAGCTCTGTTGTTTGCAGTACCATGTGTCCCCAAAATTTATTGCTCCATTTTAAATCAAATATATGAAAATCCATTGTTAATGAATTAATTGGCCTCATCGAAGCCTATCTACTTTCCATTTTTGGTGCTTGAATTAATTGGGGCGATCTTATATTTGAATGTACGTATTCATCATCATCATATTATAAATTCATGTGTTAAGTAATGTGGAATCTTAAATATTCTTCAAAATGGACATCCATAAGCGTGTGAATTGGATAGCGTTTGATAATGTCCATAATATAAGCAATTTCATTAGTTGCTTTACTTTTATGTACTCCCCAGATGTTACTTATTTAGAATTGTTATAAGAATTCGTATTTAGTGTTATGGGCGTGACATAATATCTATTACACCTAATTTATGGCTTAACATTTGCATTAATTGAGTGGAGCAGTTGCTATATGTGCATACATGTAGCAGTTGTTTTCGCTCATGCCCCGATGACCTCAGTATTCACAATATTCCGAGGTGGTATTGACATTTTGTGTCAGGCCATTGTAATAGCATGAGAGTTTCGCATCAACCAGTGCAACAGCCATGACTTGCGGTTCAATGTTTTTGCTGCGTTTGTCCATATATTGGGTCATATGCCAGCAATTTTTACATGAACAATTTTGTACTTTGTTATACGGTCGATTGTGTTAACAAGTTGTGTTTGACATTTATCAAGGTATTTTTTTATATGATATTAAGAAGGACTGTGCCAACGTTTTAAAACTGAGTGAAATCGTGAAAGAGGCTACAATTATTAAACAAAATAAATTACAGGGATTTTGTTCTTCACAAATAACTATTTGTCAGGATGACTAGTAACAAATAACGTTTAACATACAGACATTTATTGGGGTTGTTTGCATTGTTTCTGCTTGTCAAACTATATGATCATGTGGATTTCTTTTTTGCTTCAACTTCTAGACCTGCGAATATGAAATCGATTTAAAATATTGCTTTTAAAGTGTTTGTATTATCCATTAAAAATTGTTCTCAATTTCATCTAGTTTCCAAAATGGTGAAAATCACCTCTCAGTAGTATGGAACATATGTAAGCTCCAAATGGATTCGACCAAAATCTCCAACTATCTATGTCTCGACAAACTATTGTGCTAATGTTTACTTGTATGTCAAACCAAGGCGCTGACGTAGATCTTAAAAAATTCGACTCTTTGTTGAAGCAATGTGAAAACGCTGCCGATAGAGTTGAAATAATTCAGTCATAAATCTCGAGAGTTAATGCCGCATTTCCGCGACATGAACTTATTCATGTCATGTCTAACCGGGGGTAACCTTGATCCCAACCGAAAACTACTGCAGTGCCTTGGTACAATACTTCAAATCAATTTAATTTTTTTATGGTACTGGTTAAGTTTGTGTTTAACCTTTAAATTCGAGAAGAAATAAATTCGCGAGCATATGTTGGTGTAGCAGTCAGATAAATAAAACAACTTTTATGTTATAAATCAGGCCATCAAAGCACTATTACTGACAACCAATTGATTTGATAATTTTTCTGGTTGACAATACGCATTTTGTTTAGATGCAACTTTGCGAAATTACACATATAACTTGTTATTTGAGGAAATACCATGTCTCAAGATAAATAAATTATTATTTCAGGTCTGTCGGGCTCCGAATATAGTTGTTTGATTATACATTCAACCGAAGGCCAATGAATACTTTCGATTTAGTTGTAATTTTTTTCACAATTTATGAAGTGTAGCGAATGATTAAATGAAATGTGAATTATCTTATGCAAAAAAATAAACCTCTACGTAAACCTGTTATCAATATTGTGCGATGATTAATTACTGCCATGGTAATTCTGAAGTGTGTTCTTTCGGTATTGAGAGATCGGTTGTGCTGATCAAGCATAACTCAATAACCCAAGCATAACAATAAACAGTAGAAGCTAAATTTTTTAACGGAGTAAATACAGAATGCCCTTTGTTCCAGCTTTTTATAAGTTGTACATTGAATTCGATGTCATAGTTCATTTTTTCTATTTATTTAAATTTACATATTAATGAAGTTAACAAAGACTGACCCTGACAGCTGAGATTATTGGCTCTGTACTTTTACCTTACAATTTAATTTTGAATGTACTTACAAACATATTTATGTTTTCAATATTATCTGGGATCACATCTTCAAGAATTTTATAAATATCTAAGTTTCGAAATAGTTCTTCTCTTATGGCATATGTTTCAAGTGAGGGCGTAGTCTTTCAGTATATGGATAACGGTGAGTATTGTGTTGCAAAAGTTCTCTGTTGAGAAGGTAAAGATGAGTAGCGAACGTATGACCTACGTCAAATTCATTGGATAGGTGGGCTAACTTTTGAATGGGTTTTCATATTTCATAGGAGTGACGGTATGTAGCCCAATTTAGTGGGTTTGAATAAGTGTTAAATGCAACTCTTCTAACTAGCTAGCTATACAGTCTGCATTTGAATTACCGCTGATGTATGATGATGGCTGGTGTCCACATGAGTTTTGTTTTATTAGGATATCTAATAATATTATTTCGAATATTTTAAATGCTATCGCCAGTGTTGTTGATGTTCTTCAATGAGTACCAACCTACCAACAAGCTGTCTTTGCGAAGGCTTCCGCTGTAAAAATGGAGCAAAATTCTGGGAATGTTCCTAATTTCATCACACCATCTTCTTTAGAGGTAACAGGGAAAGGTGTGCATTCGATTTCCTTGGATCCATCTGTGTATAAGAACTACCATCCATCGGATTTATATTTCGAAGCGAGTGATAAGAATAATGCATCGTATACTTGGGTGTTTGTGCTCGTTTTTTTTTTATTATTGTATTTTTTATAAGTTTCTTCCTGTTTAACTATGACATAGGTAATTTTGTTCGTCTAAGATTTAACTACAAACACCACAAGTTGAGTCCGCCAAAAACTAGCGGCTTTGTTTTATCTTTCAGTGATCATGTCGAGTTCTGTGCCTGAAAAAGAACGTTTGCGGCGCGGATTGTTTTTCTTATTTAATCAAAAGATGAAAGTCATTGTTTGCTGGTAAAAACATATGGTGAACACCCTCCATCAATTAGAACATGTGAGACATGGTTTTGATAATTAAATAGTGGTGATTTCAATGTGAAAGACAGTGAGAGCTCTGGTAGACCACAAACATGTGAAGACGAGCAATTAGAGGAGTTATTGGATGATGACCTAACTCAAACTCAACGGCAATTAGCAAAAGCATTACATGTGTCACGGAACGATGCCGAAGTCAGCCGGAGAGGTAATAAACTTCCGAGTTCCTACAGGCCAATACATAGTAGTGTGGGGGTTTCTCTATACTACACGGAGAACCGCCCACCATTTTCGGTTAATGCCATCCAATTTCGCCAGCCTTACAGCTCGTCAAACCAACCCCATTCCCCTCTACTTACCTGTTCACCTGTAAAACATGTTACCACCAAGGACACATAGCTAAACTCATTGTTCCATGCAGACAATGCATAAATGAGTTTAGCTTCCCTTTTTTGCCATACGGCAACTCTGGCTCATGTCGATTAGCGACAATCAAATCCAGCCGGACGAAGTTGTCACATCATGGCAGAACCGCTGGGGAAAATTATCAAAACATTCGACTGAATCACGTGATAATATTTCCCTAGCGTTGCTTTGTCTTTTCCCAGTTCCTCCATCCGCTGGGGATCAAACATCTCTTTTCTCAGGTCAATAGCGTAAAACACATTTTCCTCTTCTCCGCATTTCTTCCTTTCTATAGCCAATATATAGCTCCGGGATAATCACCACACCACACTACCCCAGTGTGGAACACCTCGGATGCCACATTACCACACGCACACTAAGCCAGATCAACCCTGAGTTATTGCGCTCCTCGCTTTGTGTTTTTCGCCTACTCTGCGCACATCGGCGTGTAACGAATACGCCAGCGCTTATCCACCCGGATGTGCATGGGGAAATGAAGAGCGCACAAGAGAGAGCGCAATCATATCGGCTGGCTAGTGCGCAAAAGCAATAAATTTCCTTTTTTACTTTTCGTCCCCTTTATGAACCAGGTCTTGCATTGACCATAGAAAAAAGCCAGAGTCAGATTTTAATTACCGAATGGCGCACATGTGCCGGTGTCATTGCGTGTGAGAGAAAAGTTGTGAGAAAACCGTCGCTTACTTAACGTCAATTCAAACACCCACATAATTTATTTCGCGTTGTTCATATTCCTTTTAATAACTATTTGACACCATCGAACTGTACGTAAAATAGGATATTGTGCAAATGAATAATTTAAACTTATCGTAAGCAAACAAATAATAGTACACAAAAGCAAAATAATATACAACCTACGTCCGAAGTTAAGTGTTTTATTTGGTTTTGTTTGGTGTTCCTTTTTTACCTTTCTGTGCTAAATAGAATAATAGTTAAATTATTTTATCTTGTCGTTACGGCAACGAAACGAATTTAATATAAAATCTACTTTAAATAATTCAACGGTTACTGTGAGATATATTCGCTAACCTAATCAGGCATCCGTACCCCTCAAGACATCGAAGAAAAATTCAAGTATTCCGTGGAGGTGTTACTGAATCCACGCCCGTGCAGGTGCAAAAGATAACAACCCAACAGTAGTAGTGTGGGGGTTCTTTAAAGCTTACCTGAAGAACCACCCATTTTCTCAACCCAACTCCCCATTCCCAACCTGCAACATAACCCACTCCAAGACCATCATCTTCCCCCTGCAATCAAGCAAGATCAAGTTTCCTTGGAAACATTTCGGTTCACACCCAACGTGAACCATTTAGAATCTTATTGATTCTCATCGCCGGCAATCTCTGTCCCACATGTACACAGTAATTTTCTTGTTTACACATGTCCCACCAATCTTTTTCCCAACAACCAAAGCCATGGCAAGTAGCTTGTTTACACAGCTGCAAGACTAATTACATGATTCGTTTATCCAACCGACAAACAATCATCGCAATAGACCCGTTCAATGATCTGTTTGTCTAACTGACAATCACCATTCTCGCATTTACCGCCGAAAACCAAATTCTTCTGCATACACAACATGTAAACAGAAGAATCCGATTAGGTCCGCCGGCAGAGACGCTATAAACAAATTTCCTACGAAGCATTTGGAATACCTAATGAGTCGCAGTGTCTTTGCTCAGCTGTGCTTTGATTGCTATGTTGCCCTTGTTAGATTTTTTCCTTTGTGCCTAATCCCCCATGCAATTTTGTTTATCCTTCGTTCCAGTGAATGGATAAACAACACGATCAGTACGATCAGCAACCAGAACCTTTCCAGCGAGATCTCTCCCTGGTCTCCCATTGGTCACTGGATGAAAGGAAAATTTCATTTCCTTCTTACCACACCAGAGTAAACTCACCCCATTGGCGAGTGGCTGCACGAGCCGTGCAACAGTGCACGAGGAGTCAAATTTCATTCCCTGAAGTGTGCGCACGTACGATACGATGTCAAATCCATAATCGAGTACCGATTTTAGTCTTGTGTGTTTTTCTATACGGGTTGAGTTCGTGATTAATTACCTTCTTTGTGCTTCATGTGTTATCAAATATAATTTTATATCCAGTGGTAACGTATCAATTCAAATGTATGTTTAACTTTTGCTGGTGAAATACGACAAAACTTTAACGCGATAGAAGTCTACTAAATCGCCACATTTTATAACAAAGATTGAGGTGCTTTCCTGAAACGTACTGGTGTTAAGAACTAAGCGAAGTTTCCACTTCATTAACTCTAGGATATTAGTCTGATTATCCTAAAATGACACTGTGTTTTGAAACAGCAAATTAGACTCTGCCACCCAAGTGAACCCAAATAAAGAGAACATTTTATCAACTGAACAAATCCGTGTGTTTTATTTGCATTACTTATTGATGAACAATCAGTGGTATTTTACTTAACCCGCGCCTGTGCTGGCGCATCTAGTAAAAACGACCCACAGTAGTAATTACATGTGTCACAAGAAACGATCAGCAGACTTTTACGATCAATGGCGAAGACCAATGAACTCGGTTAATGGGTCCCACACGATTTGAAGGAACGTCAAATGGAAAATCGCAGTCACTTGCTGCTTCAACGCCACGAAAGGAAATCATTTTAGAGAAATGGAAACCCGAAGCGGCAAAAATCGTGGCTTTCACCTGGCGAAGCCGGTCCTTCAACGCCAAGGCCAAATCGTTTCGGCAAGAAGACCATGCTCTGTGTCTGGTGGGACCAGGGCGGTATTGTGTATTCTGAACTCCTAAAGCCCACCGAAATCGTTAATACACAATGCTATCGTCAACAACTGCTTAATTTAAACCACACGTTAATCGAAAGATGACCGGAATGGGCCAGAAGAAATGGCAAAGTGATTTTGTTACACGACAACGCGCCATCTCACACAGCAAAACTAATGAAACACACCTTGAAATCGCTTGGATGGGACATCCTTCTGCACCGGGCGTACTCCCCAGACTTGGCGCCATCTGGCTATCACCTCTTCACACCAATGGGGCATGTGCTCACAGAGTATCACTACAGCGATTTCGAGGAAGTTGGAAAATGGTTTGTCGCGAAAGACAAGCAGTTTTTCTGGGAGGGTATTTATAAATTATCTGAAAGATGGGCGACATGTGTTGAACCCGATGGCCAATATTTTGAATAAAAAAAGCTGATATATGCTGTAAGTGCCATTATAAGAGCGTTCTTATTTATAAGCCATGGCGGGTAGCTTGAGGAAAACTTGGAAATTTGTTTAATTTGTTTGTTGTCAAATTCAACTTTATTCTAAAAGATACTTACACGAAGACTGTTGATGTTGACTCACCATGCAATAGGTGAGAAATTCCTAACTGTTCTGCAAGCTCTTCTTGAGTTTGACATGGATTTTCATCTAGTAAAACTTTAAGGGGGTATTATGGTCTGGACGAATTTAACGCAATTTTTGAAGTGCTGTAAAAAAAACACAATCATTATTTTCATTTTTTTAGCATGTTTATTAATATTTCAAGAATACAGCAAAAAAAAAATGAAAGTAAAAAATTCAAAATTCAAAAAGTTAGCAGCTAATGAAGTGGGGGATCTCAAAAAGTTGGCAAGCGACCATACCCACGATTCAACCCTCCTAGCAATTTGAAAAAAAATATCATTAATTTACAGAAATGCCACTATCGTTGGAACTAAAAAAAGTTGAAAAAATTTTTTTTAACAAAATGGCGCCTGCTTGAAAAAAAAATTTTTTTGGGCCATTTTTTTTTTAGTTTTTCGAATGTTTAAAAAATATTTAACATTGAAATTTGGGGATGAGTAAAGTTCACGCAATATAAAAGCCTATAAAGAAGACATATACTAAATTTGAAGTAAATCGGTTCAGTAGAACTTGAAAAATCGTGGGTATTGTTTTAAAATAGATCCCCCACTTCATCAGCTGCTAACATTTTGAATTTAAAATTTTTTACTTTCAATTTTTTTCACTGTATTCTTGAAATATTAATAAACATCCTATAAAAAATGAATAATAAAAATATTGATTGCTTTTTTTTTACTGCACTTCAAAAATTGTGTTAAATTCGTGCGTCTAGACCAGAATAGCCCCTTAAGTTAACCGCTAAAGAATCTCCTTAAAAATTTATTCTCAAACACGCGGAATTTGATTTCTTCTTGTTTTGTGAGAGCCCATGTTTCGCATCCGTATAGAACAATAGGATTTCAGCAGTTTACTGACTGCGTGCCAACTAACGTTGTCGGAAAGCAGTCGTTTGTTAATTTCCTTTGACATTTCGTTACTGGCCGTCAGTATTGTTCCCACATATTTCAACTCTTCACTTTTTCAAATATCTTGCCCCTGACGTTTATGTGTGTTCCATGAGTTCCACCTGCTCTCACCGTAATCATATATTTTGTTTTGTCTTCATTTATTTCTGGGCCCACCTACCGCTTGCATGATGATTTCACTGTTTTTACTTACAGTTTCTAGATTATCGCCCAAAACGACGATGCCATCCGCATATGCGAGCACTTGTGTGACCGCGTTCAGGAATAATTCGGCCATGTTGTGGTCTTGTACCTTTCTGATAACATACTCGAGCACAAGGTTAAAAAGAATGGTGAGAGGCCAGCCCGCTGTTTTAGTCCGTCCCGGATTTCAAATGGTTCTGAGAGGTGGTTTTCTATTCTAACTCCCCCTTTGTTTTCGTTCATGCAGCTTTGAATGAGGGCTGCATAATTTTTCGGGACTCCCAGCTCAACTACAACATGGTAAAGTCTTTGCCTTGCGCCGTAGCCTTTTTTGAAGTCAACCAACAGTTGGTGAACTGTCTCTTCGTATTCCCACTTCTTTTCCAGCGGTTCCCTTACTCTGAACATTTCGTCACTTGTTGACCGGTTCCTACGGAATTGGCATTGGTAGTCTCCCAGTATTTCTTCTGCGTACGGCGTGATTCTTGCCAGCATGACATTTGTTAGTATTTTGTATGTGGTTGGGAGCAATGATATTCCTCCATTCCATTTGTGTCTCGGATTATTTTGGCTCTCCCTCGGTAGCCATTTCTAATAGAATTTATGTCGGCATACACACCTCTGATATTCTTTACTCTGGCATTTTCTAGGATTTTTTCGATCCTAGTCTTCTCCCATTCGTGTTTTTTGTGTTTGAAAAGTCTCGTTGTCTCTTTCCGAATTGTCGCGTATGTTTCTGCGTTGATTTCATCATATCTTTCTAAGTGGATCACCCTGAGGCGTTTACGTTCTTCGACCTTCGCCCTGCACTCGTAGTCAAACCCAGGTTTGAACTTAATTGTTTTCTTAAATCCTAATACCTTTTGGGCTGTTTGTTTGATTGTGTCTCTGATGGATGCCCATTTAGTGCCCAGATTATTGGTTTCCTCTTCCTCACTATTCCCATTCTCTAGGATGCTAAATATATTCGTTAGTTCTTCTTGATATTTAGCCCTTTTGCGTAGGTCTTTTAGTTTATCAATGTCGAACTTTTTGCTCGTTTCCCGTGATTGCCCATGTGGGTTTGCTGCGAGCCGACTTCTAATTTTGATTACTAGAAGGTGATCGGAGTCGCAATCTGCTCCTCTATATGATCTTACGTCAAGGATATTCGAGTGGTGTCTTTTGTCTATGAGCAAGTGGTATATTTGGGTACGCGTTACGTCGTCGGGTGATATCCATGTGGCTTTATGGATTTATTTGTGCTTGAACATCGTGCTTTTCACTACCAGATCTTTGGACGTTGCGAACGTGATAATTCGAATTCCATTATCATTTGAAACGTCGTGTAGACTCTCCCTACCTATAGTTGGTTGGAAAATGTCTTCCTTTCCAATTTTCGCATTGAGGAGGATTTTAACATCGAATGATGAGATCCCATCAAATACTTCCTCTAGAGTCTCGTAGAATGTGTCCTTCGTTTCCTCGTCGGTAGATTCTGTTGGGGCGTGAACGTTTATAAATACGTAATTGTACCATGGTCCCTGTATTTTTAGCACCGACATAGGGTCATTAATAAATTCCACATCTTTTACATGGGGCGTCTGTGGCGGTTTTTTAAAGTTTTCCCTAAGAACCATCCATTTCTTTAAATCAACCTGCTTTTCCCCCACCCACAAGACACCATACCTACCTGCAATTTTGGGCAGCGTAAGCCACCTTTCATTCTCTTTCACCTGAAAGTAAAACATGCAAGCATGCGCATCAAACAAATCATTTCATTCATATTACATGAACCGTGCCAGACCAATCGGCTCGGCTTGTCAGCAATTATAAAAGATAAACACTCGCTGGCCAGCGTAATTGTTGACACAGCTGTAGCCGATATTATTGCTACGGTTCATGACTGAATATTGCTCCAATCCCAAGGTTCGCTACAGTTGCGACCAATTTCCTTTATCGGTTATCTACCGATCATGGGATTTGGGCACGAATATGATTGACGTTAGACAATCATATGCATGGTCATGTCTAATGATTCTTTGTCTATACAACGACGCGCCACTATTCTCACGCAGGGTATTCTAAACGAAATGCTTCTGTGTACTCTACGTAAACAGAAGGAATTATAATTATCATTGCATTATCCAATGCCTAAAATAAACATGCACCCAAATCTAGTAACCTTTGCCGTCGCAGCGAAGCTATGTTGACCTAACGTCAATCAAACATCGATACCTTAATCGTACGGTGGCGATACAGCCACCCCGTACACCGATCATCATATTTGACCAGCGGCATGTTAGTTTTTCCTTTCCTGCGCCCAGCGAATGTTTCGTGTGTCTTTCTTGCAGAGGAAAAGACATTCACCCTATCTGGAAAGATAGTTTTCCCCTGCGACGACATGCGTGGAAACTCATCGCAATCACCAGAGGCTGGGGCAACGTCGCCCAGCTCAAGGAGTCAGATAGCATCCCCCGTTGAGAGCACACGTGCGAAGGACCAAGTTACCGTCGCCTTCCATTCATTTGAAATTCATGTGTCGAGTGTTTAAGTTTATCAGTACATAGTATAAATTCGGGAAATCGTTGTCACAACTCGTGGGCGTGATTATTCAATAAAGTGTCATCACGGATCGTATCCAAACAAGTTATCGTTTCCTTCCATTCGTATGAAAATCGCGTGTCAAGAACTTATCATTAGTAAAGAACATGTTTTAATTTAGAAATAAAAACAAATAAAAATAGAACAAATCAACGCGTTTCATTCCATCACCCTTCTCCAGGAGTATCAGTGTTTTGTCTTAAAATCGGTGGTGTATTTATCTCTCCTGCTTTTTCTTGTGTTTGGTGCTTCGTCAGCTTTTACGTCGGTGGAAAGTTAAGTGAATCTGTGTCATACTAGGCACCTACTTAAAACCTTACCCACACGTCATCTTCTTGCTTATAATGAAGGTAATCCCGAGGTTATGTGTATCGGTACCTTCACCCCGCAGTGCAAACCCGTTGGTTTCGATTACTTGATGTGGGAGTCTGACTTCCGGAAACGCGACGATGTCCATTTTATATTGTTTCGCGTTTTTTACGACCGTCTATATCGCGCCTGGTTTATATAATGTTCGAACATTTCACGTCCCGACGCGTATATCCCGCTTTTTCCGCTTTTCCCTACGTCTTCGTTTTGCGTTTTGCCGGGTCGGTGTTTTCTTGATGCCTACAGGATTTTTCGTGGGATTGTTTTTTGTATATTGATTATTCAAATAGTCCGCCACATGAGAGCCCCTCTTTGATATGGTCAGGTCTGCTTACTGCTCTGATTAGACCCGGTGTCAGAGAGGCGCCGTTATAATACAGCCGATATACCCCTGGTTGCAAACCATCCAATGGGCACGGTGACGCGTAACACCCTGGATTAGGGGTGGTACATCTTTGTGTGTTAATCCTCGCTACCCTGTCTGACACGGGCGGCCCTACTGGAAGCGTATGCTTCCGTCAGCACAGCCAGAGTGATTCATTGTAGTTTAAGCCCCCGGATCACGTCAAGGGGGTTCCAAGGTGATACAAGGTCAAATATTCCCTTTTCGTAGAAGTGCTGACTTTTTGAGGCAATGAAACCTTCCAAGGCTTTTATGACCTCTGCTCGGTTTCGGACGACCGTCTGCCGGCAAAATGATTCCAGATTGCGGAAAAGATGGCAGTTCGTTGGAGAAATGTCAGAAGAATGCAGTGGATGCGGAGGAGTTTCAAATCCCAACTGCATCCGTTTTTACACCGTTACTTGTGAGGTATGGGGTCTAGCATTGTCATGCAAAAGCATCGGGCTGTTGGTTCTTTATTTTCACTCGCTTTGCACACCGCACACACTTTATAAACATTTGAAAACAACACACTTAGCAATTGGAACGAATAATAAAGATTGCAAATCCGTAGCATGAAATAGTTTTTATTGTTTGAACCTCCACAAATCGTTTTGATCAATCCGATGATGACGGAGAAAGAGATAATTAAACAAAACCGAACTTACAATTCCCATAATTATTTATTTGTTATTTATATAAACTTATGTACGCTATTTATACAAGACACCAATTTTGAATTTTACATCGATTATAAAGTCGAAAATGAATTAATATTATCAACCGACTCCTCGTACACGAACTCAACACACTCTCCGACCGTCTCGGTTAATTTTCAGAAATCAACTCTCCTGTCTCTAGTTTTTTTTTCATTGGATGGGAATCTTTTGTTTCCACCTGCAGATAAATGGATATCTCCTTTTCTCCGCCTGCTGTTTTCTTTAGCCGAATGGGGAAGGATCTCTTCCGTGGGAAATCGATATAAAGGAAGGATCAAATAGAAATTGTGCTAATGTACATTTATGATTCTCTATGTTGTTTATTTTAGTCGAATGGACAAGGATCTCTTCTGGGGGAAATCGATAGGGAGCACAAAGAAAAATCAATAGCGTCTTGGCGAACGTGCAGTTCGTTTTATTGCCTGTTGTTTGTTTTAACTTGGTTTGGTTAAAACGTAAACCGACGCTGGTTGTGTTAATGGTTTTAGGTAACCATTTTTCTAAGGGATCATAAAATTGCTGATGTGCATTTTATGATTTTCATTTTCTGGTCCGCACATTTGGCTCTTAATGGATTTTTGTGATGAACCTTTGGTTCGATTATCCTGTCTAAGTTTTTTTTTTTTAATGTGACTATTTGATGCAAAAAGAGTTCAGTTTGGTTTCTTAATCTGAGCGATTCGCAGATTTCCAGGCGCCGTCGTTTTTGAGACTCGTTCAGTTCATACGGTATCCACTTATCGAGTTTCTTTACCTTTCCTATGCGAGAGAGGTGTTGACTTATAGTCATTGGGGACACTCCCATGCTTTGTGCAATCTCCCGCACCGATTGCGTTGGGTCCGCATCCAGTGTTGCTCTTAAAACACCGTCGTCAGCTAACGTTTCCGACTTCCAACGTGATTCATTTTCGAGGCTGAAATCTCTCGAATGGAATATTCCAAACCAACGTCGTATATTGCGTTCATTTACCGCTACATCCTCAAATGCGTCATTTACGGTTTTCATTTCCAATGACGCATTATGTGCCATTTTAAATTCATAAAGGAAAAGGGTTCGAATTTGAAGTGCCGAAAGTATGGTAAACAATTCCTAGAAAAAAAACAAACTGTACTTGTAACAGACACATGGATATCACCCGACGGCGTAACGCGTAACCAAATAGACCACTTCCTCATAGACAAAAGACACCACTCGAATATCCTTGACGTAAGATCATATAGAGGAGCAGATTGCGACTCCGATCACCTTTTAGTGATGGGCAAAATCAGGAGTCGCCTCGCAGCAAACCCACATGGACAGTCACGGGAGATGAGCAAAAAGTTCGACATTGATAAACTGAAAGACTTGCGCAAAAGGGCTGAATATCAAGACGAACTAACGAATAGATTTAGCATACTAGAGAACGGGAATAGTGAGGAAGAGGAAGCTAATAGTGTGGACACTAAATGGACATCGATCAGAGACACAATCAAACTAACAGCGCAAAATGTATTAGGATTTAAGAAAACAATTAAGTCCAAACCTTGGTTTGACGATGAGTGTAGGGCGAAGATCGAAGAACGTAAACGCCTCAGAGGGATCTGTGGGGCTTTTCAGGGCCCGAAGAGCCACGCATCGCTCGATCCCCACTATTCCAGGCGAACGACTTACCTCTCGGTCGAACTTCAGCAAGGTTGCGTAACCTTGCTACGGCATTTACCCCCAGCCAAATCGCCGGAATTAATACGGTTACCCAATCGGATAACCGTTTTGAATTTCTGTTAGGCAGCTTACCTTATTGTAGGGGATTTCCTTCCAGACCCCTTTTTTCTCCAGCATCACCACTGAAAACATTAAATCCACGGCAAAGCTTATCACCTTGCCGTGGCATCGAAAACTCACCCTCGGCCAGACCATATTCCCTAAAAAACATTAAGCCCACGGCAAAGCTTATCACCTTACCGTGGCATCGAAAATTCACCCCCGAGACGTACATCATTCCCTAAGAAACATTAAGCCCACGGCAAAGCTTATCACCTTACCGTGGCATCGAAAATTCACCCCCGAGGCGTACATCATTTCCTAAAAAAAAACATAAGTCCATGGCAAGATCATCACATTGCCATGGCATCTGAAATCCTATCTTTAGGCATACATTCTGCCAGGGCATCTCGTTTCCGTGGCCTTAAGCTATGGAAACAACAATCAACAAGAGTTCCTTGTGACTCGTGGTATTTGTTTATCCTCGGCATAACATGCATGCGGCTATTTGCCCCTATTGATTTGCTACCGCCGATAAGGTTTCTGCTGACGCAAACCAAACATGTCCATGATTACCAGCAATCGCTGGCTTCCAATTATCGGTCCCCAGGTTCAGAGACCGCTTGCAAGCGAAGATTAAGATGCAGCCAGAAAATGTTTACTTTCAACATCTGGCAATGGCTGCACCCTATGTTCGTTGCAATGTTTAATCATCGGCAACCGAAATGATGATTTATGGCCTTCCATTAGGATGACCAAATCATCGGTTTGGGTTTTCACACCCCACATGCTAGTGTTTACATTCTTAGAAAATGCACTAGCGATGTACCCCCATCCACCACGGTCGCCGAACGATCGTATGCATGGTATACCCACACATGCGTAATGTATGACTACCCCGTCCAGTCCAATCACGATTAACTACTTCAAATTAATCGTGTAACTCCGCCTCCTTTCCAGTTTCTTTCGGGGTTCTTTCCCTTTAATGACTTCCAATGGGATTAGTCAGATTTCATCTTCCGAGAGGGGCACACGTGCCCAACTATCGCGTTACTCAGAGTCGGGAGTCGAAGTGCAGTCAGGATCGACTTCAATAAAAGCATACTACAAAAAAGAAAAAAAACAGAAACAGTGAGAAGAACTTGGAAACGCGGTTTAGTTTGTTGTTTTGTGTTGTTTCTGTATATTAAAGTAGTGAGAACAATAGTAAATACATAATTCATATTGTAAAACTAATCGTGATAGCAGATATTAATAAAATCAGTTTCGTTAAAACAAACCAAATGTGTTTCTCTGTTAAACTTTGTTTCCTTTTCGCGGCACGTTGTACGTGGTGTTAGTACTGAATCCGCGTCCTTGTCGACGCAAGTAACTAACGACCCACATTGGTGACCCCGACGTGATCGAATCCGTGCCATCCCCTAAACTGCCTTACCTGTTTCGTGACTACGTCACTGGGGAGGGAGTGATGTGGGGCTTTTCAGGGCCCGAAGAGCCACGCATCGCTCGATCCCCACTATTCCAGGCGAACGACTTACCTCTCGGTCGAACTTCAGCAAGGTTGCGTAACCTTGCTACGGCATTTACCCCCAGCCAAATCGCCGGAATTAATACGGTTACCCAATCGGATAACCGTTTTGAATTTCTGTTAGGCAGCTTACCTTATTGTAGGGGATTTCCTTCCAGACCCCTTTTTTCTCCAGCATCACCACTGAAAACATTAAATCCACGGCAAAGCTTATCACCTTGCCGTGGCATCGAAAACTCACCCTCGGCCAGACCATATTCCCTAAAAAACATTAAGCCCACGGCAAAGCTTATCACCTTACCGTGGCATCGAAAATTCACCCCCGAGACGTACATCATTCCCTAAGAAACATTAAGCCCACGGCAAAGCTTATCACCTTACCGTGGCATCGAAAATTCACCCCCGAGGCGTACATCATTTCCTAAAAAAAAACATAAGTCCATGGCAAGATCATCACATTGCCATGGCATCTGAAATCCTATCTTTAGGCATACATTCTGCCAGGGCATCTCGTTTCCGTGGCCTTAAGCTATGGAAACAACAATCAACAAGAGTTCCTTGTGACTCGTGGTATTTGTTTATCCTCGGCATAACATGCATGCGGCTATTTGCCCCTATTGATTTGCTACCGCCGATAAGGTTTCTGCTGACGCAAACCAAACATGTCCATGATTACCAGCAATCGCTGGCTTCCAATTATCGGTCCCCAGGTTCAGAGACCGCTTGCAAGCGAAGATTAAGATGCAGCCAGAAAATGTTTACTTTCAACATCTGGCAATGGCTGCACCCTATGTTCGTTGCAATGTTTAATCATCGGCAACCGAAATGATGATTTATGGCCTTCCATTAGGATGACCAAATCATCGGTTTGGGTTTTCACACCCCACATGCTAGTGTTTACATTCTTAGAAAATGCACTAGCGATGTACCCCCATCCACCACGGTCGCCGAACGATCGTATGCATGGCATACCCACACATGCGTAATGTATGACTACCCCGTCCAGTCCAATCACGATTAACTACTTCAAATTAATCGTGTAACTCCGCCTCCTTTCCAGTTTCTTTCGGGGTTCTTTCCCTTTAATGACTTCCAATGGGATTAGTCAGATTTCATCTTCCGAGAGGGGCACACGTGCCCAACTATCGCGTTACTCAGAGTCGGGAGTCGAAGTGCAGTCAGGATCGACTTCAATAAAAGCATACTACAAAAAAGAAAAAAAAACAGAAACAGTGAGAAGAACTTGGAAACGCGGTTTAGTTTGTTGTTTTGTGTTGTTTCTGTATATTAAAGTAGTGAGAACAATAGTAAATACATAATTCATATTGTAAAACTAATCGTGATAGCAGATATTAATAAAATCAGTTTCGTTAAAACAAACCAAATGTGTTTCTCTGTTAAACTTTGTTTCCTTTTCGCGGCACGTTGTACGTGGTGTTAGTACTGAATCCGCGTCCTTGTCGACGCAAGTAACTAACGACCCACAGATCCACTTAGAAAGATATGATGAAGTCAACGGGGAAAGATACACGAAGATTCGGAGAGAGACAATGAGACTCTTCAAACACAAAAAACGCGAATGGGAGAAGACTAGTACCGAATAAATCCAAAAAAATTCTAGAGCAAAGAACATCCGAGAAAGATCCACCAGCTCATCCAAACAATATGGGATAAGGAAGTCACTCCGGAAGAATGGAAAACCTCAATAGTCGTTCCCATTTTAAAAAAAGGCGACAGATCTGACTGCAAAAATTACAGAGGAATATCATTGCTCCCAACCGCATACAAAATATTAACAAACGTCATTCTGGCGAGAATCACACCGTACGCAGAAGAGATACTGGGAGATTACCAATGTGGATTCGGTAGGAACCGGTCAACAAGCGAAAAAATATGCCGCCCTCATTCAAATTTGCATGAACGAAAACAAAGGGCGAGTTACAATAGAAAACCACCTCTCAGAACCATTTGAAATCTGGGACTAAAACAGGGAGATGGTCTATCACCGTGTATTTTTAACCTTGTGCTCGAGTATGTCATCAGAAAGGTACAAGACGACAACATGGTCGGATCATCCCTGAACGGGGTCACACAAGTGCTCGCGTATGCCGATGACAGCGCCGATAATCTAGAAACTGTAAGTAGAAACTATGAAATCACCATGCAAGCGGCAGAAGAGGTGGGCCTAGAAATAAATGAAGACAAAACAAAATACATGATTACGGCGAGAGCAGGTGAACCTCAGGGAACACATATAACCATCAGAGGTAAGAGATTTCAAAAACTTAAAGAAGTTAAATATATGGGAACAATACTGACGGCCAGTAACGAAATGTCGAAGGAAATTAACAAAAGACTGCATTCAGGCAACGCTAGTTGGCACGCAGTCAGCAAACTGCTGAAATCCAAACTGCTATTACGTAACGTAAAGCTCCGTGTCTATAGAATCATAATCATGCCGATTGTTCTATAAGGATGCGAAACATGGGCTCTCACAAAACGGGAAGAAAACAAATTCCGAGTATTCGAGAATAAAGTTCTAAGGGGTATCTTTGGAGGTAAATATGACGAGGAGGCAGGACAATAGAGGAAAGTCCATAACCACGAATTGGAAGAGCTATATAGCAAACCTACAATAGTGAGAGTAATCAAGCCGCGAAGATTAAGATGGGCCGGACACGTGGCGCGAATGGGCAACGATAGGGCCGTATGTAGAATTCTTGAAGGTAGACCAACGGGAAAGAGAACGGCCGGACGCCTGTAGCGATTCTAACAGATACACACGATTCACAAGCGAAATAGTGAAGAACACGAACGAAAAATCGAATAAGAAAAATACATCAGAACCGTATACCAAGCGATAAATAACAAAAAAATAATTCACACCAGTGAAATATAGTCGAGTTTGGAAATCAAATTCTAAACACGGTCAGTAGCCTGGTGTGTAACGCTTAGGTAAAATTTTTTTCGTGATCCGAGCTGTCATAGCGTCAGTTCGAATCACACGTTCTTGTTCACTATTATTTCAAACGCTATACGCCCGCGACGGAGATGGGAGGACAATGTTAGGTTTGACCTTGAGGAGGTCGGATCGAATGGTCAAGCGTGGAAGGAGAGTGCACAGGACAGAGAACGATGGCCGAGTCGAGCCGGTGAGGTCATGAAGTTCTGGGTTCCTACAGGCCAATAAATAAGTACTTGTAACAAACCCTAAAGTTCTCACACGCGAAGCACACGTACCACGTTACTTTATAAAAAAAGACGTTCTGGCACAGATGTTCACTCGAGAACTTCTTATTTCCTACTGAGCGAAAATCGGACATTGCATGTGGTACAACCCAATACAAAAAATATATAATAATATATATACTAAATGTCTTGAGTTTATTGCTTTTACATTAAAAAAAAAAAAAAGTAGGTAAGTTAAGTAAGTTAAATTTAAAAAAAAAAAAAACAAAAAAAAATTGACAAAGTTTTTCAAATTTTTCTTTGTATTTCAACTAATTATAAGTACTGCCACAAAGTTCTGCCGCCGAAAGGCAAATTATACAAATGTTAAGTAATGTTTAGCTTAGAGCGCCTGCGAAGGACCAGTAAGTTATTATATAAGATAATTAAACTAGAATTTAAGCATTTTTTGTCTAGCCTTTAATTTAGAAATTAAGAATATAAAAAGAAAAATAAAAAAATGTTTTAAAAATGAAATGTCTTGAGTTTCTACTTTTCCACAGTTGAAATTTGGGTTTTTTTCAGAAAATTAATTACCATTCCTGGTAAAAAGGCAATTAAGCCTTTAAAGGGTTTTCCGCGAGTTGTTGTCGGTCAAAACTACTCATAAACGTTTATTACTCGTTCCAAGAAAACTGAAAATTGGCGTTTAAGTCTATAATTTTTCAGAGCATTGCATTGGGTGTACCTTTTATAATAGCGTGTTAACTTTACACATATCTGAAGAAGCGAATGAAACTGAATGAAATGTATAGAGCTTCATGTAGGCTTCGACCTCTTCAAAACAATATGTTCTCGTGACAGTTTGATTTCAGAAAGCTTACATTGTGTTAATGTTTTTCTGGAGTCCTATTGACACTTATTAAATCTGAACGTATATATTATACCTGTCACTGGTTAGAGAGGGCCGCCAATGCTGTTATCATCATCGGCACTACAACCGGGAACGGGTCTTGGCCTTATTTAGCAAGTCCTGAGGCTTGTTAAATTTTCCATAATCATTTGTTTTTTTCGGGCAAGGTCAATTAAGTCTTGCGCCAGAGGCTCCCCGACGGGGAATCGGACCCCGATCTCCCGCGTGACAGGCGGGTATACTAACCACTATACTATCGAGGAGCCAATGTTATTATAGTGCATTAAAAATTACATAATTTGGAAATCTCCCTTTTGTTTTTAATTGGATAAGTTCTTATTTACTATCTAGAGGCAACATTTAATTACATACCTGATAACGGCTTCTGCATTACAATTATAATTAAAATATGCAGAAACTACACAGTGTGAATGCCTCTTAGGCGAAAACCTTTACCCAGTTAAAGCTCCAACAATTGTTTCACGTATTTGAAGGCCAAGTAATTTGTAATTCTATTTTCGGACCACGTACCAGTATGTATGCACACTTGGGTAATAACAACGGCCATTGAAGCTAATTGGATTCTCGATCATTAATACATTTGATTTCACAAATATTACCATGAGAATGATAAATCATTTTTTTTATAAAATAAATTACAAATCGCAACAATTTCGTATGAATTCTTAACCTGCGAAACTCCATGGCAGTAGGTAAATTACATGTAAGTGCGACTGGAAAGAAAATGAACAATTATTCGGTAGGAGTTTTTTTTTTTTTGACTCAAACAGAAGCTTCTTTTCATTGTTGATAACGGAATTAAATGAAAAGAATTTTAACACTGTTTTATCCTTATTCACTAAATTCGATTTCTAAGACATAACTTTTATTTTTCCAGCCAGTGATATACCGACATGCACTCAAGCTGATATAAATTTGAATGAGTGTCTGAAAGAAGTTTTCCAACAGATGCTCCCGAAGTTGTATGTAAGTCGTCTTAGTGATAAACATATATATATGTTCTGACTCTTCTGTATATATTTATAGAATGGAAACAAAGAACTCAACATCCCACCAATAGACCCCTTCCTATTACAAAACAGCAAATACGAATATTCAAACGGAGTTCTTTCTGGCCGTATTGCTCTTAAGGATACTAAAGTCTATGGTTTAAGCCGAACGCAGCTCAAGGATGTCCGGTTCAGTATGAACGAAGAAGGTACACATATGGAAGTTGATTCATATACTCCGCGGCTTTTCATCGAGGGCAATTACAAGGCCGATATGAAACTGAACGACATCAAAATGAATCCTAAGGGTTATTTCAATGTTACTATGAGTAAGATATTTTGTATTTGGAAAACAGTTGCATCTTTATTTTTATATTTACTATCTGATTGCAGGTGATATTAGTCTTAGTCAAGAGATGGATGGTAAGTTTGAGATCATCGATGGAAATCGTCATCTTCGCCTTGTAAGCTACAACATTGTTCCCGAAGTTGGTGACATGAAAATTTACGCTAATGGATTGTTCCCTGATCCCGCACTAAGTAAATTCTAGAACCTATTCTAGAACACCTCAATACTTAATTCTTGTCTACTTGCAGATGCTATTGTCCTAGATTTTGTTAATCAATATTGGCGTGAAGTTTACAAAGTGCTACTACCTGAGACCCGCACGTATTGGGAACCTATTGCCTTGAATGCCATGAATCAATTCTTACTCAAAATTCCCTTCGACAAGTTGCTTACCAAAGACTAGTGTAAGCTTGTGGTGCCTTAGATTTTAACTTCATTTTGTTTTAAAATTGTTATACAAAGTTTGTATTGTATTTTGTTCATCTATTAAATTTGTTTGTTTTATGAAAGACTCTTAATTAGGTTTTGGGGAATCAATGTTGATATAATATAGACATCGTCTGCATGAGAAAAACCTTGAAACCCTCAAGTCAAGGGCTTGTAGTGTGAGCCCATGACTTTCTGAAATAAACCAATTATTTTCCTGCACGCGACTCGTTTCAGTGGCCGTCTGTTAACTTATTGCATGACTTGACCCTGTAATCAATCTTATTGCGTTGGATCACCTTCAAAGTCAGTGCTACGTGTCACGCTTAATGGAAAAATAACTAGTTCCTCGAGATGATGTTTTGTGATGTAATATTAGGTGTTGGCGTGGACGTTGTCTCCCAAAATTAAATAAAAACACAAGTGGTGGAACGTGCACTGTTATGAAGCGGCAGTTACATTAAACAGGCAAAGGTGATCGTTCATGATAATAGACCGAAATGTTGATACAAGCTTAGGAAATATGCAAATAGTTGAAAATGGCACAATTCATTAAGAAAAGTTGGAAATGAGCCTTTGCCTTATCAATTCAAAAGGAATATACCACCAGTTTTTTCTAGAGAAAGGATCAAACCCAATACATAAGCTAAGCTGTGATGCAAAATCGTAGATTTATTTATTTATTTGGTTATTATAACAATCTTAAAATAACTTCTTATTGAGGTTACAATACTTCATCTCCTAAGAGATATAAACTAACAGGCGCATTGTTCGAGGTTAACTGGAGTAGGCGGGCAGGCCAAATCAGGCATTTGTTGAGTTACGAGTGTTTGAAAAACGGAATCGATTACAGAAAAGTTCTCTTATTTATTTATTTAGCTTCGAAATAATCAAGTTTTTGTAGAAATCATTCTGTACATTTTGGCTAAAAATAACAGACTGTCTTAAATTCATCACTTTACTTATGCATAGTACACCTTCTCGACTCGCTTTCGGCACTTTCCGAAAGGAACCATTATTCCTTCATTGTAAAATTGTATCTTAGGTGATTTTCAATGCTGTCTTTTGATGTGAATGACAATCTGACGGGGTAGAACTAGTGGGTGGATGCATGAAGATTTCCGGTCAATTTCTCTCATTTTTTTTCAGGTTTTTGGGCTTAGCCTTGACATTATGAAACACAATATCTATCTCCAATCACGTTAATTGCTGGCATAAATGGTACTCATCTAATTTACCAAATACACAGAATCAGATTTCTTGTAGCCAATCTTTACCTTGCCAGATAGTTTCTTTAATGGGGCACGCAAACATCGAGTTTCCTTTCAGTTTCATGCATTTTTTTAAATATATTTGGATCTTCTATAATTAACTAAGTTTGCCACTTATTAACTAACTAACGAAGATGCCACGGCTACTCTCTATAAGGAGATTTACTATGCCGTCGCCTTATATGTCCCCTATTCTGGCCGCAAGTCATCGATTTCTTCGCCGCCTTGGTACAACCACAATCTCCACAATCTCCGCAATCTTCGGAACAAAAGGAATAACTTATGGAACATTTTCCTCAAAATGCGATCCATTGAAAACTACTCCAATTATCGCGGGTCCTTTTATATATCTTCCGAACTCTACAACTCCCTCTACTCCAAATACCTTATTAAAACACAATCCAATTTGATCAATGCTCCCAAATCCTTTTTCCACTTTATAAATTATAAACGTAAATCCGACGGCCATCCTAACTCCCTCTGCACTTGAAATTTAGGGGAAATTTGCGGGAATTAGTGGGGGTTAGGCGAGGACTTGGACACGAGGTCCGTAATAATAACCTCCCCCCTTAAATAATGTTAGCTTCAATCTTAGAAGAGGAATGAAGCTTTGCTACAAAAGTATCGACTATAGCGTTGAACCCTACACCGGTTGTGATGCATTACTTTTCCTTGTTTGTCGTGGTTTGTCCGTTTTTGGCTTCCTCTATTCGTAATAGGGTTTCAGCCTGTTGTTGTGCACCACCACGTTTCTTCTCCCTACCTTCACTACGTTATTTACTGGACCTTTTATCTGTACTACCTTATAGGGACCCCTCCATATGGGGGCTAATTTTCCTTGCTTTTGCGCGTTCCGTATTAAAACTTTGTCGCCCACATGGAACGTGAATGGGTAGTTCTTACGGTCGTAGTACTCTTAGGACTTCCTCTTGGAAGTTAATAGGTTACGCCATGCTATTTCGTACGTATGTTGTAGTTTGTACTTCAATAGCTTATGGTAACTGTCATGGTTATATACTGGTTCCGGAGGATGCTTTATGCTCGTCGGTACCTCCGGGCTGAACCCAAATAGACAGTCCACTGGCGTAAGTTTAGTACCTTCGTGTACATTGGTGTTGTATACGAATGTTGCCGTCCTCAGGTGCTGGCCCCATGATTGCGAATTTCCACCCATAATACTTCGCAGGTAATCTACGAGTAGACGATGGGCTCATTCTAAGGCTCCATTCGATTGTGGATGGTACGCTGAGGTCTGTAGTTTTTTAATACGGAGCAGCTTGCACACGCTTTTAAACAAACTGCTTAGGAAATTGCCTCCCTGATCGGTGACCAATTGCCTCGGAATACCATACCGAGCAATTATTTGGTCGAAAAAGACTGTGGCCACCGTTTCTGCCTCCGCATCTGGGAGAGCGTAGCAATCTATATACTTAGACAAGTTGTCTTGGAATGTGAGTATATATTGATTGCCGGTTGGAGATAGATCAAGAGGACCTACTATATCTAAGTATACTTTGTCAAAAGGCCTCTTTGCAATGTCGGTTATTACCATGGGCATACGTATGTTCGGTGAGATTTCATGGTTTGAAATGTTTTACATACTTTGATGTATTGTTTAATGTCGCGCATCATGTTCTTCCACCAAAAATGTCTACGTATTTTATTATACGTTTTACTCAGTCCTTGGTCCACCCAAAGGAGGATCATGGTATTCCCGGAATAGGAACTGGATGTCTTCAGGATTTGTTATCTCCATTCCTTTTTCCGTGCAGGCCGGAATGGGATTTTCGTTAAGAGAGGACTTGTCGTCATTTGGACTTTCCTGAGTTCCTTCGCTTGTCCTTAGCTTTTTAGCTTGGGGGCGTGTGAGTACATTGCACCTTGGTAGTGTGGGAGTCTCATCACAAATTTGAGAAATACGGCTCAAGGTATCCGCATTAGTGTTGTATTTACCGGGTTTATACTCGATTTGGTAGTCGAACTCCAGTAGTTTGCGATGGAACCACGTGACGTGGGGTCTTTCACGTTAAATACTCCCTTTAATGGTTTGTGATCCGTGTATATATTGAATTTCCTCCCTTGTAAATAACAGCGGAAATTCTTAGCCGCCCAAACAATGGCTTTCTTTCTCGATCGTAGAGTAGTTCTTTTCCGGCATATTTAAGGTTCGGCAGGCATATGAGACTGGCTGGTCCTTACCGATTTCGCCTTGTGACAATACGGCACCCAGTGCTTCGTTACTAGCATCCGTGGTCAGATTAAATGGTTTGGTAAAATCTGTATAGATTAGTAGTGGCGGCGAGACCAATAACTCCTTTATGTTATCAAATGCTTGTTGGCATTTGTCTGACCAGGTGAATTTGACGTCCTTCCTTAACAAATTTGTTAAGGGGCCAAGCCTAGAAACGATTGAACGTTCTTAACCGTCTTGGGAATGGGGAAATCCCTGACACCAGTAGTCGTATCGGGATTTGGCATTGTTACTTTTTCGGAACAAACATGTCCCAGATATACTACTTCCTTTTGTAGGAACTTGCACTTCTCCAGTCGTAGCTTGAGGTTGTGGTATCTCATTTGGTCGAATACTTTCCAGAGTTTGTCATGGTGTTCTAGGTTTTGCCCATATATGACAACATCGTCCAGATAAACAAAGCATTCGATACCTTGCAACCCGGTTAGGACATGGTTCATTAGTCTCTGAAACGTAGCTGGTGCTCCCTTCAGACCAAGTGGCATACGTTTGAACTCATAATACCCGTAATTTGTGCTGAACGCTGTCTTATTTCGATCTTTCTGAATCACTAAGACCTGGTGGTAGTCGCTGGCTAAATCGAGCGTGGAAAAATAGCGTGAGTGACCGAGCTGGTCCAAAATGTCCTCTATTCGAGGGAGAGGGTACGCATCACCAATGATTTTGTCGTTCAATTTCCAGAAGTCGACCACAACTCTCCACCGGGGCCCGCTTTCTTAGGAACTACCAAGAGTGGTGAGTTCCACGGACTTTTGCTTGGTTGAATGATATCATTCTCCCACATATCCCGCACTTGCTCGTTTATCACCTCTTTCTTGCACTCAGGCAGACGGTGCATACGTTGATTTATCGGTGCTTGACCCGGTATCTCATGCGTTATGACACTGGTATATGTCAGGAGGTCACCTTTGAGGTGGAAAATGTCGTTAAATATCTCACATATTTCCACTATGGATTGACACTCTTGAGGACTTAGGTTTATCCCTAAGTGGAGTTCCTCGTGTAATTGTGTCAACCTTGGATCTTTCGGTGATTCCTCCTCCGAGAATAGATGTCGGATATACTGGAGGTGTTCCCCCTCCGAAGGTTTTTTATCCGAATTATATCCCGTTGAACGGTTGTCTTCATTTTCCAGCGGAAGGATGGAAAATTCCTTAATTGAATGTAATTCTACGATAATCCGGTCTATAGTTTGGAGATAACTTGCGATATTGAGCACCTCTACTTGGGCATTCTTCGCTGCCCCTACAATACAATTGGACATGAAAATCCCTGATTGTACTGCTGTTGGTACCAGCATTACCTTTTCCCGGATTTCCATTGGAAGTCTTAGCATTTTTCGTGAACGTGCCGGTATTATCGCCGGTCTGTTCAGAAAAATGTCGAACTCCGAAGGGTTTGGCAGTGAGTGTTCCACCACTGCTTCTTCGTCGTTTGCTTTATTCGGTTTGTCAGATATCATTATGGGGCTGGGGTACTTGGATTCTGACAAGTTTTCGCCGCCTTTCCCTGTTTGGGTAGGGTATCCGGTATACTACCGACCGCGGTCTGGACCTCTTTGCATCCCGTTGGTACAAGTTCCCGACTGGTTGCTTTATGTCTTGACATCCGCTTCCTGTCTTTTGTAAACTCAATAGAAAAGCTTACCGGATTTAATTTTGTTTGGGAGAGTTCTATGGGGTTATGAAAATGTTCTGTTGCCAGCGTATGGCACGGTTTCCACTTTTACCCCAAACACTTGTCCACAGCAAAATTGTCGACCAAAGGGAAGAATGAATGAAAGCACTTTTTATTTAATTTTTAAAGTTTTCTTTTATTTCTTTATTTAATATTCTTTTATCAATTCGCGTTTCAGTGTTTATTCGCTCCGATTGAAAATATGTTTTTTTTAGCGGAAATTATTGTAATTGGTAATCAATTACCAAAGGAAAAAAACTATTCACTATGGTTTTTGACGCGACGCGACCTTTTGCTATCGGTGATTGAATAGAGACTGGACTCATTAGGGATGGAAATTGTAATTTCCGCTTTTTTTACACATTGATCTGCCAATGGTAATCATGCTCTCTTGTGTGTTCCCCAACTCACCACACTCATCCAGGTCGAAACGTACTTGTTTATTCGTTCGACGTTGATGGGCGTAGCCAGAATGGAGAAATCAAAAGGGAAAGCACAATAACCCAGGGCGGATCTGGCTAGGTGGGTGTGCGTCAATGCCGTGTATACGGCTGGTCTACTGACCCAGTGACAATATCTTAGGTCAACGCACTATAGCAAGACAGAAATACGAGAGAGAGAGAGCAAACATAGCTAAGGTTATTCACCAGCAAAAAGAGATCATTGGTCCCAAGCGAATGGGTGATCTGGGAAAAGTCAATAGGACGCCGCATCCGCTGGGGATATAATTCCATTCTGTGGAATGTTCAATAATACCCAAGCCTATGGACTATGACGTAACCGCGTCGCTTGGTTTGGCTTGGTTGTTGCTAACCAATACGAATGGAATTTCCGGTGGAAATCCCATGGTTAGCGCAATAGTGTTGCCGTATGTTGTTGATTGTAGCTAAACTCAATTATGCATTATCTGCATAGAAAAATGAGTTTAGCTATGCGTCCCTTTGACATGTCCTGCTGGTAAATACCTATCAAGGGAAATGGGTAGGTATTGGTTGGAATTGTGGGCTGTTTCTCCTCTAGGATAGAGAAACCCCTACAGTACTCCCCCGCCAGTGACATAGTCACGAAATCATGGTAGGTCGGAAGGAGTAGTTTGATGGTTGTCGGAAGGAAGTTAGATTGGAGGTGGATTGGGAGGATTTTTTGATTGCTCGAGGAGACGTGCTCGGCTTCGGGTGAGTGGAGGTTGAGGTGGTTGGCGAATGTTGGCAGAGTCGGTTGTTGACTGAGGATCTGGAGCTGACGCCTCGAAGAAACAAGGTTTGAGTCTCTCAACACTGACCGTGGATCGTTTTCCTCGAATATCAATCTCGAAGACACGATCGCTGATGCGGTTGGAGACTCTGAAGGGACCGTCATACGGAGGGTCCAAAGGTTTTTTAACCTTATCCACCCTGACAAAGACGTGCGTGCAGCTGTGCAGTTCAGGGTGAACGAAAAGTTTTTTGGAACCATGCCTGGTCACGGGCGATGCTCTAACCTTACGAAGAAGGTCGCGGAGGTGGCCCACATCCTGCAACTGGTTGTGTGGCGTATCACCATCCACGAACAGTTCGCCTGGTAGTAGGAGGTTGGTGCCATAGGTGAGTTCCGCAGCGGAAGCACCTAGGTCCTCCTTAAAACAAGTCCTCAGACCAAGGAGTACGGTAGGTAGAGCGTCAAACCATTTAGTGTCGTTATGACACATGAGGGAAGCCTTGAGAGACCGATGCCAGCGTTCGATCATCCCGTTGGATTCGGGGTGATAGGCGGTCGTGCGACTTCGTTGGCAGCCGAGGAGATCCATCAGCTGCCCGAAGATCGTTGCCTCGAATTGCGGCCCTCGATCTGTAGTAATGGTGGCAGGTACGCCGAAACGTGTGACCCAGGTCGAATAGAAGGCTTTGGCGACTGATTCAGCAGTTACTGCTCTGAGAGGAGTCGCCTCTGGCCATCGCGTGTAGCGATCCATCATAGTGAGGATGTACGAAAATCCTCTTGATGGAGTAAGCGGTCCCACTATGTCAATATGGACATGGGCGAAGCGTGCCGTGGGTAGCTTAAATTGTGCAGGTTCTAATACATTATGCCGCGCTACTTTGCAGCGCTGGCATTGGAGGCAAGCGCGGGCCCAGGTGGTGAGGTCTTTGCTCATTCGGGGCCAAATGAATTTCTTACGGACGGCAGCAGCGGTTGCGCGGCCGCTGGGGTGGGCTGGATCATGGTAGACCTGGAACACGCCCCTACGAAGCTTCTCGGGAATATAGGGCCTGGCGGTTCCAGTTGAAACATCGCACCAGATTTCGCCCAAAGGATCGCGGAGGGTGATTTTGCGTAGCTCGAGTGCTGTATCAGCAGTTAGAAGAGATTCGAGCTGGCTGTCCTCCTGTTGGGCCAGGGCTAGGTCGACGTTGTTCAGAGTGGCGCGCAAGTGAATCGTATCGATTCGAGAAAAAGCGTCCGCCGAGATGTTTTGTGGACCAGAGATATGTTTAATCTCGGTAGTGTATTGGCCGATGAGGTCGAGTTGACGTTCTTGTCGGGGGGAAGCATTTCCCGACTTTTTCCGGAACGCAAAGACCAGAGGTTTGTGGTCTGTATACACGGAGAGCGAGCGACCCTCTACCATATGACGGAAATATTTAATGGCGCTATAGATCGCCAGTAATTCCCGGACATAGGCGCTGTATCGCCGCTCTGTGGGACTCAGTTTCCTGGAAAAGAAACCGAGCGGTTCCGGTTGGCCTTCACAATCTTGTTGGAGAACCGCTCCGATTGCGGAATCCGATGCATCGCATTGGATAGACAAAACCGCTCCCTCTAAGGGATATCGGAGTAGTGTGGCGTTAGCCAGTTGCTCCTTGGACAGTTGGAACGCACGGTCCGAAGCTTCTGTCCATGGAATTGGGCGCTTGTCGTTGCGCTTCGCTCCTTTTAGAAATTCAGTCAGAGGAGCCTGGGTTTGGGCGGCGTCTTTAAGGGTTGGTCTGTAAAAATTGAGCATTCCAAGGAAACGTCGGAGCTCGCTTATGTTGGTTGGGCGTGGATATTGGATGAGGGCCTCCACACGGTCTGGAAGTGGGCGAATGCCCTGATCGTCAACAATGTAGCCCAGATATGTGATTTGCTCTTTGGCATATTGACACTTATCTGGGTTGATGACAAGACCAAATTCGCGGAGGCGCTCGAGGACCTGTCGTAAATGGCGCTTGTGTTCAACGTGGTCTCGTGAGGCGATGAGAATGTCATCGAGATAAGCGTGACAGCAATTGAGACCACGTAAAGCCGAGTCGATGTATCTCTGGAATGTCTGCGCGGCATTCCTGAGACCGAAAGTCATTACTTTGAACTCGAAGAGTCCGAAAGGAGTAATGACTGCCGTTTTTGGGATGTCTTCAGGTGCCACCGGGATTTGGTGGTAAGCCCTGGTGAGATCCAGGGTGGTGAAGACTTTGCACCCTCGTAATTTATATGAATAATCATATAGGTGTGCAATGGGGTATCTGTCGGGGACTGTTGCTGCATTCAGCAGTCTGTAATCCCCGCATGGGCGCCACTCCCCGGAACGTTTCTTAACTAAATGGAGTGGGCTTGCCCAAGGACTGTCTGATGGTTGACAGATACCGTGTGCTATCATTTCATCGAACTCTGCGCGTGCCGCGCGTAGTTTTTCTGGAGCCAGGCGACGTGCGCGTTGGCTTACTGGAGGGCCCCGTGTCTCGATGTGATGAAACACATTCGCCTTATGTCGTCGCTGGTTAGGTAGAGGAATTGTCGTATTGACAAATTCCTGTACCATAGCTTGGATAGGATCTGTACACGGTGTGGCCCTGGGTATTACCGCTGGAGATGCCGACAGGGGCAAGGAAGGTGCGGTGTGGGCTACTAGCCTGTTGTGAGTCGAATCGACCAACAGATTGTGTTTTCCTAATAGGTCGGAACCTATTAGGGGTTCATTAACATCAGCAATCACAAACTGGTGTGTGATTGGATGTCGGAGACCCAGATGGAGTGTCAGCTTTTTCCTTCCGTACGTGCGTATCGGAGAATTATTTGCTGCTGACAACTGTAAGGCGGTGGGCACGCGGTTGCGTGGGGCGAACGATCGCGGAAGGACCGAAATATCAGCGCCGGTATCGACGGTAAAATTGATATTCAGTCTCGAGCCCCTGATCGTAAGGCGTCTTATGGATGCGGTGCCGGCCGGTTGCGCAGGGGTGTCGGTCGGCAAAATTAGTTTAAAGACTGACGCCGGTTGTTGGTTGGTCGAGTCCAACCGCAGGGTGCCCTACAATTAGTTGTGCGGTCTCCGTACCGTTGGTGGTTGGGGCACCAAGCGCGTGTGACGGCATTGTTGGGCGGATTTTGCCTATTGGCAGGTTCGTCACGAGAAGGCCGTGGAGGTGGGCGACGAAAAGAAGTCCGCTGGGATGTATTTTGTGGAGGTTGCCGCCGGTTCATTGGGCGGTTCTGAACGCTTCGTTGTGTGTTTTGGAACCTCGCACAAACTTGATCCAATTCGCGGCGGAAGGAGGCCTGAAGCGCGAGTAGGTCAGCCGTAGTGACCTGAGTAGGGGGGTTGTCTGGCTGCGTATCGCCGATAATACGGTCGAGGGTTTGTTGGGTTGAATTCGGATTAAGGCCAGTGTGCCTTCTAGAGGATGAGGAGGGTAGCTGAGTCGAAGCTACCAGAGCGGTTCGAGGTGCAGTTTGAGACGACTGAGGGTGCCGTGTAGGCAGTGCGGCGTGTTGACTAACCGCCGCGACTTGATATGGTGGTAGCTCAGACTGTGGGTCCAAGGTTTCCATAATTGAATCTGCCACCTTTGATAAATAGCCCAAACTTTGATTAGGTTGGGCCATTAATGCCGAGCGGGCATGTTGAGGTAAATTCCTCAGAAAATGTGGCCTAATTAGATCATCCGAGATCCTGGTCCCCGCTATCGAGCGTAAATGAGTCAGGAACAGGGATGGTCTAATACCTGAAAAATTTGTCTCGCTCGCCAATCGCTGTAGTCTGATGCTGGTGGGTTGGTCCAAAGCGTTAAGGAGACTCTCCCGCATGCTGCTGTAGGGATCAGAGCCCGGTGACCTGATCGCCTGCGCAACATGCATTCGCTGTGTCCCATCCAGAACCCGCAACAATTCTATAGCACGATGTTCTTCATCGTGGATGTTAGCGAACCGGAAAAAACGGTCGGCTATGGCGAACCAAAGCTCTGGATCCTCCTCGTCGAACGGAGGGAGCTTTACGTTTTGGGTAAGGGATGGCAATTCGACGCTAGAAGCGTCGTGGAAAGCGGGGGATTGAGGTCGCGCTTGCGCCTGCTGGGATGTACCGGCTCGCGTGGTGGGCATTGTGATGCCGAGGTGAAAAGGTAAGCCGGCCGTGAGGCAGTTTGGAAGAGGTCGCGTTGTGTCGAATAATCTCGTGAAAAGTTCGGTGGAAACGTGAATATTGCCGCGGTTTTTATATTAATTATGTCTATATTTTGATAAATTAGTAATTCCGGCAAGGTACGAAATTGTGTCCTAATATTGTACGACTTACTAAAAGAATTACAAATATCCCCGCGGTATAACAAGAAAAATAACGGATTTATCCGGGTTACTAAACTAATTTATCTGATTTTTAATGCTATATTAATGTAATTAAATAATGTTAGTACAACCTTGAGAGAGTTTACTCTTATTCGTGTTCGTGGTATTTTAAATTTGATTTACTTAAAATAAAAGATTCCTATGATCTAGTTTGAGTTTCGTTCTATTATCCTCTATAAGTCGGATTATCTCTTTAAGTATTTCTCTATTTCAATTTAAATTTGATTTATGATCGAAAAATATCTATAATTATTTATAACACTTGTTGCTTATTTATGCATATATACAAATTCCTAGATAAATATTGTTTGTCCGTTTTTTTAAAATAAATTATAAATTTTAGAATACTCTTTACAGTTTAGTTTAAACGCTTTTAACTATTGTTTAAAATTTTATGTTTGGTGACTCGGAAGAAGTTCACCGTAAAAGAAAAATAACCACTTGAAAAAAAACAATAAAAGGAAAAGAAAAACCTGGTTTCCTGGGATTGTTGTGACGATGTCGGTGCGGCAGCTCCTGGTCCGTTGATGGTGTTGTCCAAAGGTGGGCGATATTTGTTGGCGTCGTCGTGGTGTTTCCAGATGTGATGATTGGCGATGTTATAGCTGGTAATGGTACAGCTGAGTTGGGGCTCTACTTGCCCTTTCAGCTTTTTTTAATTTATTTATTTTGGTTTTTTGAAAATTTTTAAATTGTCTTTGAATTTTTTGTTGAAGAATTTTGTTTAAGCTGTACTTTTTTAGTCGTTTTTTTGGTTTTTGTAAACTGAATATGTTTAATTTTTCGATTTTTTTTTAAATTTTGTCACTGTGTTCTTTATTGTCTTTTTTTTCTTTTTTAAATAATTTTCCCACTTTAATTTTTGATTAATTTTGTTGAATTATTTTTGAATGTTCAATTTATCAGAAGGTTGCGTTGATGTTCCTCGTCCGGTCACCAATGTGGGGGTATTGGTGCTAATGATTGTAGTCCTATTTAGGTGATTAAACAACTTTGTTGCGAGAAAAATTTAAACAATAAAGAACACTGTTGGATAGTTTATAAGTACTTTATTGTGGTTAAATAGCACGTGTCTTTAACGAACAACAGAATAGTTTGCAGTATTTAATTTGAATAAATAACACTTATATTTATCGTAAAGCAGAATAGTTTGCAGTATTTAATTTGAATAAATAACACTTATATTTATCGTAAAACAGAATAGTTTGCAGTATTTAATTTGAATAAATAACACTTATATTTATCGTAAAACAGGTTAGTTTGCAGTATTTATAGATAACACTTATATTTATCGTAAAGCAGGATAGTTTGCGGTTATTAATTTGAATTACATTGAAAATTCTAGGTTGCGCACCGATCAACCGTTGACACTCGACTAACTTTTGCTATTCTCCAATAGTGACTGGACTCATTAGGGATGGAAATTGTAATTTCCGCTTTTTTTACACATTGATCTGCCAATGGTAATCATGCTCTCTTGTGTGTTCCCCAACTCACCACACTCATCCAGGTCGAAACGTACTTGTGTATTCGTTCGACGTTGATGGGCGTAGCCAGAATGGAGAAATCAAAAGGGAAAGCACAATAACCCAGGGCGGATCTGGCTAGGTGTGTGTGCGTCAATGCCGTGTATACGACTGGTCTACTGACCCAGTGACAATATCTTAGGTCAACGCACTATAGCAAGACAGAAATACGAGAGAGAGAGAGCAAACATAGCTAAGGTTATTCACCAGCAAAAAGAGATCATTGGTCCCAAGCGAATGGGTGATCTGGGAAAAGTCAATAGGACGCCGCATCCGCTGGGGATATAATTCCATTCTGTGGAATGTTCAATAATACCCAAGCCTATGGACTATGACGTAACCGCGTCGCTTGGTTTGGCTTGGTTGTTGCTAACCAATACGAATGGAATTTCCGGTGGAAATCCCATGGTTAGCGCAATAGTGTTGCCGTATGTTGTTGATTGTAGCTAAACTCAATTATGCATTATCTGCATAGAAAAATGAGTTTAGCTATGCGTCCCTTTGACATGTCCTGCTGGTAAATACCTATCAAGGGAAATGGGTAGGTATTGGTTGGAATTGTGGGCTGTTTCTCCTCTAGGATAGAGAAACCCCTACAGTTCCAAACAGTTTCCGGGTCCAGTAACTTTACAGTTCCTAGACAGGAAGTCGTTCCCTAACAACCCATCTGCTGATAATCCCGGTAGGGAGTCTATCACCTACAGGAGATTTGTCGAGGTAATTTGAATATCCCCTTACAATAGCCCTTAGACTTTCCTTTGCCAAAAAGTGTTGGGAGGGTAGTTGCTTTTTTGGTGTCCAATGCGGTTCCATATTGGAGTGCCTTCAGCTTAATAAGGCTGATCTCCGCACCTGTGTCCACTATTAGGCGAGTAGTGCTTCTTCAACCGATGTCTAATGGGAGCTCGACATTTGGAACTTTCGTTGGTTGGAGTTGAGGACAGGTTTCATTAATTGGTGTCTTTAGTTCGGTCGGGTTGGGGGTTCCGACTGTTGGCTTTTGGGATTGTACCCACATTGCCTTGCAATGACACTCGTCCCACATGTGACCCGTTCGGCCACAGAACTCACAACAACATCGAATGCTGTACACTCTACGATTCGATGCTATCCTTGGTTTGAGGTATTCACGGGTGACTTCCGTGAATTTTGCGATCTTGGTCGTGGAGGCTCGGGATTATCTGCCTTCATTTGTGTGCTTTGTGCACGACAGTCTTGGGCATTGTGCCCATATCGATCACACTTCCTACACAACGGTGTGTTCCGGCGTCGAAGGCATTCATCGTACACATGCCCTTTCCTATTGCAGAAGCTGCATGTCATGCGTGCAATCCATGGGTGTGGTGTTCTTTTGTCGCTGCCTTGACTAGATGAGATGCCGTGTTACCTTAGGCTTCTTGGGTTTAGATGTTACATATCATAATAACATGGCCATAACATAAATATAACATAAGCATAATATAAACATCGCATAAACATAACATAAGCATAGCATAGTCATAACAGAAACATGGCATGAACATAACATAAGCATAACAGAATTAATTATTATTGTTATGTTAGATTTTAAGTAAAAATAGAAATATAAATCAGTCTTAAGTTAGATTCCGAAGCGGCAAGTGCCCCTCGTAAAATAAATAAATATTATATTAAATAAGAATCTTAAGATAGATTCAAACTGAAGTAGTCATAAGATTGACGCTTCCAAAAATAAAGTGTTATAAATGAAAGATCCTGTCTTTTTATTTATTTTAACTAAGATCGTGTTCTTTTATTTCTTTGTAACTTTTAGACCCTGTTGGTCTTCTAGTGAAATGTGGTGGTGTTTCTGACCTAAACGGGTTTTTCCTAGGTTGGGGGCGTGTAACAGGGTGAGGTCGTTCTGGGAACCTAATGTTAGTATTCGTATTATTTGTCCCTACTACCTGAGACCCATCGTTTACAGGTCTATTTCTTCTGTCTCGATTCCTGGCGGTTTTGGCGTGTATCCCTGTAGGTCCTATCTGAATCCCTATTTGTTTCCTCTGGGGGATCCTGTTCATCCTCCTAATAGTAAAAAGAATTGTTTTTTAAAATTGTTTGCCTATTTTATGAGATGTGTGTGTATCGTTCCTTTCAGGTGAAGGTGACTGGTCACGGTATGTGTCTAACCTCGTTGGTATGTCCCTACTCTACCATCCACTGTCGCTCCTCATCTCATTTTCTGTTTTCTCTATTTGGAGAAGTCTGGCAATAATCCCATCAACAGGATCCCCTTCTGATTTAAATTTTAAGTAAACACAGAAAAATAAATTCGACACAAGTTTTCCTAATTTTTCTTTGTCAGAATTAAAGCCCAGTAAGTTATAATATAAGATAATTAAGCTAGGATATAGGCATTTTTTGTCTAACGTATAAATTAGAAACTAAGAATATAAAACCATATAAAAAATGTTGCAAAAATGAAAAAGATCGCCCTCCTCTAGCCACCTACCACCTCAGTCGCCCAGTCTTCTTTTCCTTTCTTTGTTTTTTTCCCTTTTTTTAGTTAATTTTTTATTTTTTTACTCTAGATAGTTAGTTAGTCCGTAAAATCATATATCATATATTCTATTTAATGCTTCTATTAAGTCAAATAAATGAGGGTTCTGCCCTCACTAAACTACCAAATTAACTAACTAAACTATCAATGTGCACTAATGAACCCGGTAGACGTGCTTTCAATGAAACCCAATTTTTTTTGGATTCGCAACATGTCGTCACGACGTTTCAGATAAATGTTTGACTTACAAAATGCAAATTCTAATTCTTTAATTGCCTTAAAAGAAAAGAAAAACATAAATAAAGAAAAGAAACTGAAACCGAAACCGAAACCGAAATCGAAACCGAAAATAAAAAAATAATAATAAATTTCGCATTACTATGTGTTATCTGAAGCCAACTTATGAACAAGGACGAGAAGTATTTGAAATCATATCACGCTTAGAGGTCGGTAGTAAAAGAACATGTGTCATGTAGTAGTAGTGCACCTTGTTAAACAATTTAGGCAAGATTCGCAATTCATTGAATATGTGTTCGCTTCCTGTCACTTTAAAAAACTCGTCACAATTAAAGCTTTCAAGTTAGCCATGATCATATATGAAATTCTCTTAGGTATGCAATGTAGGCCAATGACATTATTAGACAAAGCAAAGATAAATGACCTTTTAGTAACAATTGTCACAACAATGATAAAAGAAAAACTTCAAGAAAAGGCTACGGAATGAGATACTGAAAAGCACATGGTCACACAGTCTTTAGGGCACAATTAAACTTTAATTCGTATGAACACGGTAACATAATTGCGGTCGACATATGAGACGTTTATTTTCAAAGTGGCTGAGATCTAGTTACTTTAAAATTGAGATATTTAACGATTTGCGTTTTACTCATTTATAAGATATTGGCAACCATTAATGTGTTAATATAATGATTTTGTTCTTCTACGGGTGTAGAATCAGTCCAAATGGCATAACAGACGTTGTTTAAACTACAGTATGCTTATAGTTATAAAAAGACCTAAGCGACCCTTAAAATTATGGAAATAACGATTTTAATTCGTAGAATGGGGAATTTCCCTTAAAATAAAAAGATATGAAATAAAAAGGTATGTATTATAAAATTTACCATTAAAGAAACTATACATTAAAATTAATAACAGTTTCAATTTATTATGGCTGGCCATACTCAGAAGATGGCGAACGTACAAGCTATCAAAAACAACGCTACACAACCGACTTTAACCAAACAAAGTGGATTTGTGGCGGTTCTTTAATACATTCCCAAAGAACCGCCCATCCTCTTAAATTAACCACCTTCCAAACCCATAGCACTTACCTGCAATTAGGGGCAGCGTAAGCTCCCCTGCAGCATCACACCTGAAAGTTAAATCTTATCAAGCATGCACACCAAACAAATTATTTCATTCATTCACACATGGACCGTGCCAGGCAATCGGCTCGGCTTGTCAGCAATTATAAAAGATAAATACTCGCTGACCAGCGTAATTGTTGACATAGCTGTAGGCGGTATTCTTGCTACGGTTCATGAGTGAATATTATCCAAGGTTCGCAACACTTGCGACCAATTTCCCTTATCGGTTATCTACCGATCATGGGATTTGGGCACTAATATGATTGACGTTAGACAATCATACCCCAGATCATGCCTAACGATGCTCCGGCCCGTTAAATAAACAAACACGATGTGCATATCATCGTGACCCTTGAAATAGCGTTTTTGTGTATCTTAAAGCAAAAACATATTTCGTTCTCAGGCGCAGGTCATCAAAGATTAATGGCCCTCGAAATTGCGTTTCTGTTTATTTAATACACAACCTATTTCTTCCTTCGGCGATTTTTCGCCATCGCTTATCTCAACGACGCCCTCAGCCCCTAATACCAATTCCCTTTCATCGGTTATCAACAAATCATGGAATTTGTGCATGGATATGATCATTGTTTAGACAATCCCATGCCATGCCCTATGATAACCAACCAGCAAATCAAAGCAAACACCAGTACATTGACCTGAAGGGATATAGGAAGAATCCATCTTTATGGCGGCTGGTGGAGGTTGATATCGACGAATATAGTTGAGTCAGATTTTAACATCCAGAGGGTGCGCACATACTCAGAGGAATCAACGCGGATAGTCATGGAGTTCCTTTTTTTCTTTTTCACGAAGTCGAGTCTTTTCATGTGCGTCTTTTTGTCATACCGTGTATCACCAGTGTTTGATTTCTGTAGCGAGTCAGTTGCGTAATAGAACCGTAATTTAATAACATTTTCGAAAACAAGGTGTTTCCCATTAACGTTTAGTATAGTTGTATAGAACGAACTGTATCACACTAACTTTGAAGTGTTATAAAACGAGTGTCGATTGATCCGTGCTTTAATATATATGTAATATTATACCTAAGTGCAATGTCCAACAAATCGTTAAAGAAAGAGAACGTATTAAAAACACCACGACATTAGTGAATTTTTATTTTTACTCTTCCTTGGATTCCTGGATATTTGGTGGTCGTGCTCGTCGGAATAACTTTTAGAGAACGGAAGCAGTGACAATCAGTGTTGTTAGTGAAGCAGCGTCGTACGCCGGTGCACCCTACTACAACAACCCACAGATTTCATGCTGAATCATCGGTCTCATCTTATGCACCTCGATCTCAGCAATTTAGAAACGGGCATATTCTAAGCCAAGGTGTGGCTTCGCAATCACGAGGTCTTGAACTCAACGACAACCACATCGCTCAATTACACATGCCAAATAGTCGCAATGGTCCGATCGTTTCACAACTGCCGACGCAGTTTCAACGAGCTTATCAGGATTCATTCAAATCAACCGGGATATTGACCTCAATCATTGGAACAGCACAAATATTCACCAAATCGTTGCCGCGGCTGATGCGGCAAATATCGCCTTTCGGGCACTTCCTCAACAACATGTCGGAGATTTACAAATGTCGACAACCTCAGCTGTTATGCCAGCCCAGACTATACAGTTGTTTGGCATGGCTTCACCAGCAGTCATTCGCCAATCGCAAATGGTTCACTCAGGAACCCCTGAACCGGCTAGGATTTCTACGCCATATAATCTGGGAAATGTGAGGTCAAGCCCGCAATACACTGGCAATAACAAGCCAGCGAAGGTGTCCCACCATCGCAAACAAGAACGCACGAGAAACCCATACACGAGGTTAGGACGCGGAAATCTAAATCGCGTAAGAGGAAGAGAAACCCGAATCCTCTTCCTGTAGCAGTATCACCGACTGCTACTATCGTACGCACAAACCGCACACACACACACACACACACACTGATAACAATTATATCACTGCCAAATAACTAATTTTTGTTCATAACTAAAATCCAATTAATCGAATCAGGTATAATCAATATAACTAATTATTGCCACCCTACCTCAATACGGTGTCTCCGATGAACGAGACAAAACCCGAAATTACTTGTGTCTCAATTGCAAGCATTCCCGTGCTAACCCAAGACGACCATTGCGCTGATACACCTCACCTATACAAGGGAGGAAAGAACACCTATTGGTCCCTCGTCGCTGGCCCGAGAAGATGTTGCAGACGCAACAGCATATCATATAATTCAAACGACTCGGCGAAGTACCAACTTACAGCGCCTCAGAGTATGCAATGATAAAGTTGTATCAGAAACTCTGTTATGCCTCCGAAGTGCTCTCAGGCCATGGCGCAGATTCAGCTGGCTGATAGCAGCCCCCGTTGTTGGAATCGCTGAAGTCAAGCGAGAGGAGAATATTTTGACTGTTCATGGACAGTTTTACAAAGTTCAGTTTTGGAGACCGTTATTATATTAGTTGGGCGCTAAAGTAACATAAAACCATTACTGTTTTGTAAACGAAGAAAAAGACAGTTCGGTAGTTTTAATTTTTGTAACATTACCTTTAAACACACAAGAAGGAGTGTGGACGTTTTGGTTTGCTATCTAAAACCGCCTGTCATCGACTTTTCAACAATAGAATTCAGATTATATACTTTAAATTATAACGAAGACGGTGAAATCGTTCTGAATAAAATAAATTTGAACATAATTAACATTTTCTCACTTTTTTTTTGGATTTTGCTGGGCTTCATACGCCACACATTTGCTTTCCTGGTCGAGTGAAGAACGACCACGGAACAGGCTGGCAAAGTGCCAAGCAGAAAAAAGGACATACCCTTCAAATCTGCAGGATGGAAGAAAAAAAGTCTTCGTTAAAGGAGTTGGTTCTAGACGATTCGCCGAGACGGCGAAGGAGTTGGTTGTTGAGATTTGACCGGAACGGTCCCTTGATGAGTTGGTGAAGATAAGTTGAGTCGGTGAGAAATACTAAAAGTGTCTTAAGTTGAGTCTGTTGGAAATAAATAAAGTGCCTCTAACTTTAACTAATATTGTAAAGTGCATTTAGAACATTATACCAGACAAGTTAAGCTAAAGGTGACTATGAATAAAAGTGTATTTACTGACAATTGTATGTAGTACAATAGTGGCATTTAAGAAAACAACATAACATTAAAGATTGATTTAAATAATAAATAGTAAATAAAAAACAGCAAAAAGTGTTTGTTTTATAGGTGTGTCAAGTGTGTGCGGTGAAAGAAGTTATTACAGTTGAAATACCCTTTTTAAAACAGAAACGCAAGCATTGGCACTTGAAGTGCCGAAGAACAGTTAAGTTGATACGATATGTCTTAGAGAAAGTAAAGTTTAGCAGAACTGAAGAATTGGACTCAATTCACCGAGAGACGATATATATAGACGAAGACATAGGAAAGCCTGGAAGACAACTTTAGCCAAGAGGATAAACCCGTGGGGGTCCTACCCAACTCCCCCTTCCCAACCTGCAATCAGTACCTACCTGAAAACATAAGCCCACGGCAAGATGGCATCAAACTTTCACCTCGGGGCATGCTTGCATCCAACGCATCATGTTCCTGAAATCTAATTCGGTTACCTCATCATGTAATCGACATTAACCCCCGAACATGTCGATGCGCATTGCTAAGAAGCATTTTCCCATACACGTGCATGACGTGTTCACCCTTTCCTTATCTGCTGAACCATCGGTCGATCGTTCAAACGATAATCTACAACACAGCCCATTGCTGGCTGCCCACAGGAAGTTCAAGTGTTGTTTAATGTAAACACACAACCGACACATCGACCGATGAGACGTTGGCAATTTGCGTACAACGAATTGATGCTGTACGCAATGGTCAATGAGTAAACAAACAATATTCCTATGTCCATTAGGTTTTCAGCAGCTGTAACTAAATTTCCCATGATCGGCCACCAACCGATCATGGAATTGGACACGATCATGATTGTATTCAAACAATCATATCCATGATCGTATCCCACGTTACTTTCTTCTAAAACATGTTCCCATCCATTCTAGTCCCTAGCCATTGTGGGTAAAGTTTCTAAAAACAGAAAAATCTATCCTCTATCGTACGGTGACAATACACCCAGTCCGTACACCGATCATCATATTTGATCAGCTGCATGTTTGTTTTTCCTTTCTTTCACCCGACGCATGTTTCGCTTGTCTTTCTTTCCAAGGTAAAGACATTCAACTTATCTGGACGATGTCTATGGGAACCTTCCAATGGGATGCGAACCGGTTTCTCATTGCTCGTTGGGAAAAATTGTTTTCCCCGCCGATGACATGAGTGACGACGAGTCAGATTTCATCCCCTGTCGGGTATACACGCGTTCGAGGAGTCGAGTTTTGATACACTACGTCATACACACCGTTTTAAATAATAAATCGCCGCGCGAGTTCACAAGAGTCCCCCTTGCGTGTCGAACCTTAATATCAAGTAAATTCTTTGTGAATTGTGCACCAAAGGCACTTCTTAATAAAATCAACTAATTAGTGGCATAATTAATATTAAGACGATTTTAAATAAAAAAAAAACATTTCTCATCAGCCACATCCGAGAGTTTTATTTCTTCTTCTTTGTAATTAACCGCATTAAGCAGTGGAACGACTGAGAGTTGCAGTAGGTATTGTGTAGTGCGTCAACAGCTGGAAAACTCCCAAATCGTGTCAACATATCAACGGCAAATAAGAACGATTCGAATTCGTTAACCAACTCTGTGCTCGTCTTAGAAACGCTATCCTAGCATCCACGGTGTACTCGAGCACTTATTGCTAAATATCATCCGAGGTTACAGTTCAACCGCCAAACTTGTGAGAGTTCTGTTTGTTCCCCATTGTCTGAGTGCGCCGCTTATGTGAACTAGTTAGTGGATCTTAATAAATCCGTGTCCATGCCGGCACATAACTAAGTTATTCGCTACAAACCCCTTCAGCAACAGCAGTCGGAAGAACCTGAGTACACACAATATGTTTATTTATATTATCAATTTTGATTGTACCAAATACGGGGCAACACATTTATCTTTTTTAATCGTATTCATAAAACATTGTAACCGACAAGAATATTGCATCCTTTTTGTGAAAAAGTGAGAGAAAATTGGGTTTAACCGATTTACTTACGGTGATATTTGACTGATGTTTAATTTCATAACTAATAATATTTATTGCGCTTTTAACCCGAATAAAAATATCATTGCATTTCTAAATTCTTGAGCATTCTATTTAAAGGGCGAATTGCATCATTTTTAAAGAAAAACCGTATATAAATGACTATATTTGCAATAGTTTGACCAATTGGGAAATTCGATTTTCCAGTAGTTTCGGTTTTGTGTTGACTTAGAGTTGTGGTTCATTTACATAATCTTTTGTGGCTGTAACCATAGAGTGCAACTCAAGGTACTGCTTGTGCTATTTGTCAAATGACATAACTGTTGAACAAAGACAATTTGATTCAAGACTGTTCAATGCGTTGGTACATCATTTACGAAAGACACACCTCACCACACATATTATGAAAGTATCCCGACCTTCGAGAATTTGACATACTCTAAACAATGGCTCAACATTGTGCTCATAAAGCCTTAGAACTCTGAAGTTACCACACAATACCATAAACCAAATTCGCATTACTGAAACGTGGGATTACAATTCAACCTTGAAATGGTTTACTTCTAAACAGATGTTATGGAAAAATATTCAGGGTCACAAAACACCGATAAATAGGTCAGAATACTCGTACAATATAATTTCGTTGATCTTGGCTTTGAAATTACTTTGTAGCATTTGTAACTCGTCACGCCATCCGATGTCGCCGAACAATAAATTCAATCCAAGCTGAAAATTATTGTAGTTTCAATGTCATGCTAATTTCATGAATCACGTGAATGGGTATCTATAACACTCCGAAAATCGATTAAAAATCTGGTTGCTCAACTTCACTGATTCGAAAACAGTTTGCTGGAATATCTTCAGAGTCCCTTTCGCAAGTAGCGTGAGAAGCGGCAGAAAAGTGACTAACTCATATTACTCAAGAGCTCCCCGGAACGAGCGATAGATTCAATTGAACACGGAAGCGAGCTTACAACGCAAACGCATTTAAGCGAGTAATTGTTCTAAACACCAGTATCCCGGAACGTAGCCCGATAGAGAGAAGCAACAGGTAGTGAGCAATTTACCGTGAACTTTCCCTGCATACAAACAGCTTACTTATGAATAGATGTTATCTCACCGCTATAGATTGGAGAAGTGGTTTTGTTGTATTAATTTGACGGTGCATCAGTTAAATGGAATTACATTTGAAATCAAATTCGATTTTGTTGGACTTGCTGAGCAGCTGTGGCATAGTGGCTTATATTGCGAATAGTCTTGACGAGGGTGTAGGAGAGCAAGAGTTGATGAACGACTTTTATTGGAAAAGTCTTCGATCTGGACCCAGAGACGATATGGGACCGAGTGGTATAGAGTGTCAAACAGTGCACCAATCGACGAACACGATTTCTTTCAAAAACTTGTTTTGCCCACAAGTAAGTTGTATTTCAGTGGTAAAGCTGGGAAAAGGTAGTCTGAGCAGATTGGTGACATAACTTGAATAATAAGAGACTTTGTAACTTTAGTTTGCAGACGTTTGGCGAGGAATATTTAATTTCGTAGAGAAAGAATAAGTTTGTTGGTACCTAGATGGATGCATTTATTTCATGACTCATGTAATTCACATACAAACAGTCTGTGTTACGGTGAGGTGTTGGCAATAGAGCGAAAACCCACGAGAAGTATTATTGTAGCAGGGACGGGAGTGTTGCAACTGTTTTGTTTTGCATACATATTACCATATCAAGACCTTGGTAATTTCTGTTCCCACTTTTTAATTAATTGGTCACACTATCAAGATTTACGGTGGTGTGAGGTTGGCAACTTCAGTGTGGGAGGCCCTTTGTAGAAGTCGGTAAAGAAAGTGGAAACCGTCCTACATTATTCCTTTTTACACAAAATGTGTTCATAAAAAGATTTTTAAGAGTATCTTTAAATGTCAAAGTGCAGTGGAAGAAGAAACAGATGATAAAGAAAAGAACTATCAATGTACATTGGCGGTGAATGCTTGGAGATCAAAATGCTTAGGAAATACTTGATCACACATATCATTCACCTAAGCAATGATGCTTAATGATCGGTACTTCTGCAGTAAACTTTAACTGATTGTCTTTGATTGTCGGGTAACCCGGAGAGATGGAATGTTTTCACAATTTTTTCAATTGAAAGGAGAATGCGATAGAATGTAGTGTACCTTTGGCGAGGTAATGTAGCCACTTCGGCGATGCGATTAATTGTCTATGAAAATCCCGAGGAAGTACGCCACACGGTGAATATGATGCACCAGAGCGAATGCCGTCACAAATAAAACATCGGAAATCGCCTTCTACTTTAACTTTACTTTTATTATATATTTTGCACAAATCGTTAAACATACAATAAGGTGTCTTAGGGACATATTAGCGATGATACACACGTTCTAACGCTCTACGTTTTAACACCGGTGTAACGCGATTCAATTCCTCCTATTCGTTCCCTCCTATCCGACCGTCTGTTCTCTCCGCTCGGAAGTCCTATATCGACCCTTTGACGATTCGAATCTAACTAACCATCTCCATCCAAAAACCAAAACCTGATACAGATCGTATCTACGTCTGCCAGAAGAAATCTTTCATTTCATCCGCTAACAGAATTTTCCACAGTATCTGTTAGCGGCATGTTATTAATGCCCATGGGTAATTTAGGTGCCTGAAAAGGAGAAAGTCCCTCGACACATACATCCTTATATCATCATCACCATCCGTGGTGGTGATCGAAGTTCGGATCGACGCTTGTCGATTGTGTGCCGCCTCTATTTGCATAAAACATCTGGCGCGCAGAACGGAGATGATTGTTCGGGCGTACAGCCCGTGGCTGTTTGCCTTTTGTAAACACAACCGAAATCCATTAGATCCTTCTAATGGGTGTGAAATTTTTACAAAGGAATCGTGGGACCGGAGTATTTCCTTTGTTGGCGTTGGACTTGTAAATCTTCCGAATTATCTTGTTGCGATAATTACGGTTGTTTACAATTTTGGCCGCGGATAGGCGATATGCTTTCTTGCGTTTAGCTGCCAGCGTATGCATCCGTTGTTATTTATGTACCGAAAATGTAATTCCTGGTAAACATCGTGCAGATGCTTTGGATGGAAGATTTATGGCCTGTAATCTGGAATTGTTTTTGCATACTATGAATGGATGCGTTGACTCGATGCTGAAAGTTTTTGAACGTTAAGTTCCTTGTTTTTTTGATGTCGGGTTCAACATTGTTTCAGCTTCCTATGCCCTTGTTACAGGTCTGATTAAGAGCTTTGGGGACACGTGTCTGTGGTTACGTGTAATGGATAAGGTAAGTAAGTTCCTTGAAGGTTTGGAACCTTACCCGGGCGGAATTGTGCGTTCGTAGGACGCTACATACCTACTACACCAGCTGAAAAGTCCCGGAATTTTTCAATAAATGTCGCCACTAGAAAGTGAACATGACTCATGTCGAGGGGCTCATCTGTAACTAGTTTATGTATGAAGTTTCGGGCAATTTAGTCGATTCGTTTACAAGCTACACTCGTTTGGGTGACGCTACTTCCGCCCTCGTAAAAAAATGGGAAAACAGGAACATCGTATTTTGATCCAACATTGTTTTCTTGATTGGACAAATTTCTGAACAATTACTGCAATGGTTGCAGAAATGTTATCCCACATTTTCTGCCCCGAGAATAACAGTTTATCGGTGGCTTAGTGAATTTAAACTATGTTGTATAAGCACCGAAGACGCCCCTCGCTTTGGAGGGCCAAAACAGGCCACGAAATGCGGAGATCGTAAAGCAAGCACATCGAATCGTTTTGAGTGATGGTAAAGTGAAACTGCGCGAGTTAGATAAGGCCATGGGCATCTTAAAAGACCGGCCGGGATAGATTTTGCACGATCTTTTGGAGATGAAAAAACTATCGGCGCGATGTGTGCAGCGTTTGGTGACCGTCGACTAAAAACTGCAGCACGTTGATAATTCAACGGCCGGGTTTGTCGTTATTGGATCATAATCGGCCAAACTTTTGCAACGTTTTGTGACAATAGGTGATACGACGGTACATTACCATATGCCTGAGTCCAATAGGCAGTCTGCAGGTGCCCGGGAAGTTACGAAAGCCGACGAAAGCGGCCAAAAGACCAACGTTTAGCCGGGAAGGTTATGGCCACCGAAATGTCACGAAAATTCATACGTAAACTAGTGACAGATGAGCCTTTCGAAATGAGTCATGTTCATTTTCTTGTGGTGCTCTGGCGGTTCCGCCAAACGCCAGTATCTACTTGCCCAATTACCCCCAAGCTTCCTGCGCTGAAGCTCCTCAAACTCCATTGTTTCCCGCTAATGCAATTGCATTAGCACCCGTAAAAGCTTCACGCATCAAGGTTATCTAACGCATAACCTAAAAGTTCCTGTAAAAGAATTCTTACCCCCATGCATCGGTTCGCTTTCAAATTCCCTACAAGAATTCTTTTCACCCCTACAGGATCATAAACCCCAAACCTACTCGGCACCCTTTATATGCCAAGCAATCCTGCCACTCAAGTGGGCACCACATGTCCACCACCAAGGCCATTATGATCCCTTGCATCAACGCATAATTGCCTTTCGCCAAATACATTATGGTTCACATTTAATGTAACCTTGTAATCTCGTCGATTTTTTGTGCATGCGCATTACTTAGCGACTTATTTGTCTAACGACATAATTCAACACCAAAGCGGCTTGTGGACGCAGCTGCATACAATAAGCGCAAAGCCGCTAAAACCGAATTCTTCAGCATGCATCATGTGCCAAACAAACGAATTCGGTTCGTCTGCAGGCATTCGGGCGATACGATAAACAATCCAAATTGTTTGAAGTATCCCAAATGCATTCACACCTAAGGAGTGCAGCCTATTCATATAGCTGAACCTCATTATATTCGATCCCTTTTGTCCAGCAGAATGCGGTACACGATCACCCATCGTATACCTAAATTGCTTTGGCCTCACCAGCATATTCAAATGCAAATAAAAATCCATTAGCACCATTTCCCCGATGCATTGCCGTCTATTTGTATAGCCACAATGCACATCATAAACAATGATCTTCACGATCCCTTTGTCCTTACAGTTTTACTGCTTCGTTCTCATGGCATCGTTGCACGAGAAAACCAATGTGATCTGCACGATCACCCATATATACATACCACCATGGTCTTCATTATGAGATCTGGTTTTCTATTTCAAAGAGAGACTTTACGTTTCTCATGTGGTAAGTAAACGTATCCTAAGCCGTGAGGATATTCACCACCACCGAACCGAGGGTGAATCAAGGGCCAGATTCCAACCCCCGCTGAGTCGTTATCAACCACCCGACCGAGCCGATCGTGTCCACTCCCGCTTCCCGCAGCACTGCGGGGACGCGAACGCGTATTGAACCAGAGAACTTAAATACCAAATATATTCCGTTAATAGTAATAGTTGGGATTATAATGCGTAGTGTTTAGATAGTTTGTGTATTGTGTACGTTTGAACGATGGCAATGAGAATGCTTAAATTAATATATTCGAAACGTTGCAAGTGATTTTTAATTCATGTTTTTTCATTTAGTTAATCAAAAAGTAACTTTAGTTGTCAATAAATCATGCTACTGTGTACTTTGCCACCTTAAGTGAACATTTAACGAATAGAACAATAAACAACATGTAACATTGAAAGCCAGTGTGTTTTATTCTCTTCTCATTGTGAGCTGCTTGTGATGCCGATCTTCCAGTGAACAATTTGTTGGGACGAGGTAGAACGCTGCGCCTATGCTGACGCCGCGACTTCGCCCCCCATAGTGCCACCTATTGACAAATCTCGGGACTTTTTAGCCCATGGAGTATGCTCTAATAGTGGTATTGAAAAACGTATGCATGGATCCCCAAGGAGTTCACTGCTCATTTATCGAGTACGCGCAGTAATGGTTTAGATGCTCTTCCACATATTTTATCTTAGAATGAATATTCGTCTTTGGAGTTGTGGGCGAGTTGAATTTGGTGAAGTATTTTTGTACCTTTTAAAAATGCTCACGATTTTTATTGAACATTTTTCAAATATGGGGTCGTTTCCATTAACAGTTCAATTACTAGGATCATGAACGGGATGATTCTATGAGTTGAGTAAGTTGTCGCGTTTCCCCAGAATGTGTCACTTGCTATACATTAACAATAGTTTCAAAATGTTTGTAAGTCTGAGCAAGTAACATTGGTATATTTTGGTTAAAGAATGAAATCCTGCTACTCAAGTGGGCACTACTGCGGTAGCCAGGATTGCTGCTCTCTCTCGAGAGAATGCAGTATTGAGAGCTACTTCACCCCCGACCCCCTTCAACACAAACTTGGAAACCCGTCATTCACAGATCGAATCTGGAATGGCAAGCCTCAACAGCGACTTTGATGTATCTGCAGACGAGAATGGTCTCCGGGTCCCTACTCCTAATACTTCTCGCTCCACGCCCACCCCACTCCGTGCGGAAAAGCGGAAAACACCTCGACCAACATTGAACTGCGAGGGAGGTCCCTCCAACCTGGGGTCTTTGCACGAGACCTCAACCTAAAGCAGTTCGGCGGTGACATGAACCGACAAGGAATCTCCAACTTTAAGGCAAAGACATTGAGTCCAAGCCTCAATAAAATCGTAACCTACCATCAACAGACGTTCTCTAAGGTTAACGATACCCTGAAGGCGAAGGGGGTGAGTTATTACATATTCACCCCGGCCGACGAAAAGTCGAGGACCATCCTCTTAAAACGAGTCGCGGCCCGCTGGGAAAAGTACGACATTGTAATTGTCCTTGGGGCAACGTTTCCTCCTTCCTCCACAACGGTTTGTGAAAATCAGACTGCAAAATGACAGCAAGGTGAACATACGGGAGCTCCCCAGGGGCCGACATAGATTCCATAATACGGACAAAGTCGTAAGACATAACAATGAAATACGTGAATGCCGACGTTGCCAACGTTTCGGGCATGTCTCCCGGAACTGGAACATAGAACGGCGTTCCATCATTTGTGGAAGATATCCACGATATTGGCAAGTGCGAACTCCCGCCAGAGAAATATGATCCCACAACAAATGTACAGGATGAAATTATGTTGCCAACTTGCTGCAATAGCGGTAAGAAAGGACATCCGGCCAGTTACAGGAACTGTCTTAAATATAAAGAGATAGTCCATAGATCCGAGGAGATTCGAGTTGAACAAGAATCCAAGTCTAACTTCGGAAAACAAGCCACACAAAATTTCATCCAAAATGGATTTACATTCGCTGATAAGGTTAAAGGGATCCAAACAAAGAATATGAAAACACTTTTCCCCACCCCTCCCCCAAAAACATATTCATGTTCCTAAGCAATCCGCTATACAGGTCAACACAACGCCACAAATTCAAGCGGCGGCACAAAAGCCTCCAAAGGGGCAATCGTCAATGCGCGAGAAACTACTTAGTCTCTCCCGCTTGATTGAGTATATTCGACCCCGATTTAATAAACTAACAACCATCCAAGTAGTTAGAGAACATCTGAACCAACTCTATCTACACTATCATTAGATACCTCCCCCTCCCCCCCTTTCAGATATCTTGAGACCGAGCCGAACATCCTCATGGATCTGGTTTTCGCAAGATGACTAGACGCCAGAGACAAGATGAATAACACATTCGTCCTTGTCTCACCTAAGTCGGCCTCTCGCCAAACCGTTTTTTTTTTTATTCGAGATCAGTCTCAATTGGCGGCCTAGGAATAAGGACGCCAAGATTAAATTAAAAATAATGTTATATTTAATAAATAACGTACAATCTCGAGCTTGATGCCTAGTTGAGTGGACGCTAGTCACTAAAAATATTAAATAAATAACAATAAATTGAGTCAGTCGAAATCTAGAAGTCAAAGCTATACCTCCCCGAGAACAGTCAAGATATCGGCCGAACATTGCAGTCTAAAATATCAGAAATAAAAGAAGTTATTGACACATTTAACCGCTTTATTATTTCGCTGAGAGTGGCGCTGTTGCGGCTACTTCGACCAGTGAAACTGCAGGCTGGTCGCACACCAGCAACCCAGGCTGTTGGCACAAGGACATTCAGCAACTGTCGGAGAAAAAGTACGGAACCATCGCTAGAGAAACTGCACGACATATCCCTTTTCGTCGCCATCAACTGGTCTGTGGGGAGGAAATATGTACCAGCATGGGTACTTGGTTCACTTCCTCCTCCATCATATTTATGTTTCACCGAATACAAAAGTCAATCACTTAGTTACATTTTGTTGTTTCAAAATAACAATACTTTACTCACTTATAATTTCTTTGTCACTACTAGAATTAACTGTGGTACAAACTCGCCAAAAAAATTTGAAAACGACAAGTTCGACACAACTCCTGCGACTCGACCGTAAATATCTACGCTGCTCCGCCGCGGTACGGAGGGCGGGAGCTCGTGCGTGCGACCAGCGTGGTCAGCAGACGAAATTCGACTCCTCGATATCCTCTCCAATAAGGATATGCTTTTTACCTACCACCAGGGAAACGTAAAGTCTCTCTTGGTGGTATGTGTGCGATCGTTCAGATCTGTGTGCTTTACACGTGCTCGAGGGCAATGGGTAAACGAAGCAGACGGCGGTAAAGTGAAAGGGATCGACAAGATCGTCGTCTATGGAGTGTATCGCGTCTAAATAAATAGACGACGATACAGCAAAGAAATACGGCAAAAGAGGATTTATGATCCGTGTCTATGCTGGGGCGCGGATGCGTAAGTAAATATATCCCCATTAAGAAGAAGTGGTAATGGTTTTTCTATTTAGACAATGGGAAATGTGTTAATGACATCGCTAGTAAGGGTAGGTATTGAGTTCCTATTTGCGTTTGTATATGCTGTAGGATTTAATTGATGCATAAGACGCGGAATGCGTATTTGGTTTGGTCCCTAGGGTGTAAGTCGCCAGTCAATGTGTATGTAGGGAACATTGTTGTACACATGGCGCAGCTGGGAAAATAGACGGCGCAATATTTATGATCCCTGTCATGACGGTTACATTGTATGCTAACCGAATCATTTTGCTTACAGGAATTTGTCTGGTACCGAAGGTGTCGAATAGGTTTGAAATTCCAGATAAGTAAAGCAAGAAAGCTTACGGAAACTTGTATGCGAAGAGATGCATGCAAAGGTAAGTTTTCTTTACAGGGACTTTTTAAGATTATAGATTTGATCTATATGAAGCGCGAAGCATTTTCAGGTGCTAAAGCTGTTGCATTAGCAGAAACTGATGTAGATTGGGTTGTAATATTGGGGGTTTTTTCAGGTAAGTGGACCGTGGGGTTTGGCGGAAACGCCACGGGTCTCTTTCTCCGCCAACCGGGACCTGCACGGGCGCACCAGCAGGTAAGACCCAACAAACCCTTACAGGATCAGCACACGCGTTACCTTGAGGTAACACCACAGGAAGGGTAATCCTAAAGATAAAACATATATAACCATAACACAGTGTACAATATGTCCCCGCAGCTTCACATTAAGAATCAAATTAATTTTATTGCCAAAAATTAGTTGGTGGCGAGCGGACGGTGGCCAGCAATAACACGAGGCGACCAGGGAGATAACGTCCAAGGTGATGCGGCAGAATTCCCTTCGGCAATGTCCTTGAATTTCAATGACGAAATCGCGAACACGTAAGCAAACTAGCTATTGCTCAAGAATGTCTAATCTTTATTGGTTTAACTAAGTAAGGCAGGTAACTCAATATTATTTTGGGGAGCTTGGTGTACACGGTGTGAAGAGTTAGCAGAGACTGACCAAAAACCGTTGGTCACATTTGAACTTGGATGACAGTTCGATGGCGTCCCTAGGTGATGACGCATTGTCAGCTGGCGGCTGACAGGCGTGGTGAGTATGCTGGTTGGGGAGTGTACTAGACGCTGAACGTACTAGATTTTCCCCGCTGTATTTAGTTGCGAATCGGCAACATTAGTTGTTTTTCTTATTTTTTTCGGTTTAACTTTGTACACCATTAGTGTCATTAACCGGAGTAATACCATGCTTTCAAAACGCAATGCTGTACAGCCATTGTCTATGATATTGTCACTTGCATCGTTGAAATCAATGAAATCTCCTTACTTGGCAATCGTATCAGTCCAACTCTTAACTAGATTGAGCGTGTATTTAAAGCTGCTATGAAGGATTTGTTAAGAGACGCATGAAATACGTTACCCATCAAAAATATGGTTGGAAAAAAGTACTTGCTTAACAATGCTAATATCCACCCCCTACCCCTTTCCTTAACTAAATAATTACGCAAATTCACGTCTCATAATATAAACATTTCATACAACGTTTCCCACGGCTCATAATTGCATTTATCATTTTTCAATGCAAATCCCGTCCAAAATATTTTTCCTAACATAATAGAATTTCATCCTAAAAAGCCAATTTAAGGTCTAGCTTTCCATTGTATATAGCACACAAACATTTTTCACCCTTCCCATTCCCTATCTCGCAATTTTTTTCCCAAAAGGAATTACAAAGAATTCTCTTAACGAGGACCTTGAGTATTTTCACACACATTTTTAGGTACATTGGCCTTTCCCAGCAAATTTGCCGTACCTGACCATTATATACTTGTACACCTGACGATTCACTGGAAGGGAGTTCAGGTCACCGGGAGACGAAACCAAATTTTAATGAATCAATAAATGGTAAGGTGGGGGGAAATTTGTGTTCTCGTATAAAAGGGCAAGAATCAATGATTACCACTTTCATTTATTTAACAGCGTGTTACAAAAGTCGTCGGCGTTGAAAAGAATCGTTGTACGGAAGTCGATAATCAAGAATATAAAAAATATATATAAATAAAAGGAAAGAAGTGGTTATTTGTAAATTAGTTTTGAAAATTGACTCTCATGTAATTTCTAATATAAAAGTGAAAAAATATTTTTTATCTAAACATAAATAAAATAAAAATGCAGTAAAATCAAAATACAATTTCAACATGCCAAATAAAGGAAAAACAAAGACGGGAAAGCAATTTAAACGACCCAAATAAAGGACAAACAAATACTCGAAAGTATTCTTAAAGTCTGAGGAATAAAAGGAAAACCGTGAGTACTCATAATATTGAAATTATGTGTACAAAATAAATGCTGCATACATTGTAATAAATTTTTCCATTAAATAAAGTATGATTTTTTTATACAATGAATAAACTTTAATGGATGACATTTATTTTCAATTTGGATCGATCGCTTTTGGCCATCTTAGGGTAAGATTGCTAATTTTTATTCGCGAAAAACTACACAGAGTGCGATTTTACAGAGTCATCATCAGTGAAAGTTTTACCATTCAATGAGCTTTGCAAAGATTTTAATAAATTTTAATCCGATGGGGCAAGGCCAGCGATCATATTCCAACTATAGTCCAATAATTTTTGGAGTGACCAAAGATACGTGTGGTCTAGAGATGCTGTAACAGAATACAACACCTTTGCAATTCACCAATTCTGGTTTTTCTTTTTGACTGACGCGTTTAGGTTGTCCTGCTGGGGACAGTATACATCGGAATTGATCGCTTGGTTCCTTAGAAGCAGCTCAAAATACACAATTCCTTTATAGTCCCAGCAGATTGACAGCAGGATCTTCTTTTGACGTAATTCAGTTTTCGACGTTGTTTCTGCTGGTTCATAACCCTTACACCACGATCGTTTTCAATTGATGTTATCGTAAACGACCCATTTTTCATTACCAGTAATGATTCGTTTTCAAATAGGTTCGATTTAATCGTTTTTGAGATACAAATCGCAAATATTGACACAATTCTCGTGGAATCCAAACATCGAGCTTCTTAATGAATCCAAGACGTTTCAAATCATTTTCAATTGTTCTGTGTACTTATACTTTTTGCAACCTCCCGAACAGGTATATGACGATCTGTGGGGAGGAAGTAATGTACCACCACGGGTACTTGATTCACTTCTTCCTCCACCATAAATTGTTCGCGCGAACACTGCTCACAACGCAAGGGGGAAGAAAACGATGGTTGACCTTCGCGACCGAGCGGACACAACACAGAAACAAAAACACTCAGGCGATGCTATTTATGCATACACATTTTTTATTGTAAACAAAAAAAAAATCCTTACATATACTTATTATTAGTGTTGAATTATTTTAATACATTCTTAGTTATTACACATACGAACTGCGGCACAAACGTTTTAACCCACCGTACCGGCGCCGGCACGGTGGATGACGAGCGACCCGACCGCTCTGAAGATTGAAATACGACTCAACGATATCTTGCTCGTTCAGAGCTCACTCGCTCATCGTGATCATGGTGGTATGTGTGCCTAAAACAAAGAGAGACATAAAGTGCATCCCTAGGATACGATTTCGGTAAAGCAAATAAAACCGAAATCGTCGGATGCATGTGCGTAGCAGCTAAACAAAGAGACCACAATGCGATGCGGGAATGTGCTAATTAGTTTTAGCTAGGTTGCTGGGAAATGGTGTTTATGGCATCGCTAGTAAGGGTACGTATGAATACCTATTTGCATTGTTTATGCTTGGATTTCAATTGATGCCAAGGGACGAGGAATGCGTATTTGCTTTGGGTTGCACATTGTGCGAGTCAAGGAATTTTATTGCTGGGAAAAGAAAACGTCGCCAGCCAATGTATACATAAAGAAATTTATCGTATACATGAATGAAGGTGGGAATAGGCGACGTCATGATACTTATCTCTGGCTGGAATGGTTACATGATATGTGAACCGAGGGTCTGGTAACGAATAGGTTTAGAATACCAAATAAGCAAACAAAGAAATCTTACGGAAAATTGTATGCGAAGGGATGCATGAAAAGGTAAGTTTTCTTTATATGGATTTCAAGATTATAGATGCAGAATGAAATTAATCTGTCTTCTTTTAAGGCTTCATCATCATACACAACACGGAACTTCTTAGAGGGTTATTCGGGGCTCTTTCATTTAAATAGAATAAAATAGAAAATCAAAATATGACGAAAATGCTCTTTTACCATTCCATGTTGAAATTGTCACCAATCTAATACCTATAAATACAATTACGATTAGTTCGATTCCATAGCAAGTTAAAAGTGACAGATAACAAATGCCAAGTAGAAAATATCGTAATGTTGACAGCAGTTTTTAAAACAATGCTAATGACATCAATGTATAAAATCAATAATTACTTCCTTGCTAACCTATTAGCAATGCAGATGCCCACAAGATGCAAAACAGATCACAGTTATTGATTCAGAGAACTCGGATGTTGTATGTCCCCTTCCTCCTCGCCACTGTTTTGACAGAATGTATATCGTCAACATAACCTTTGACTACATAATTTTGTCTTAAATTATTTATTTTTCAGGAAATTGTTGAGAGGATGTTGTTAAAATGTTAACTTATACGAATCTAGTCATTGTTGTCGCTACAACTATACATTTATTTTAAGAAAAAAAAAAAGGACGGCAATCATACGTAACAAAGGTTATAAAGTCACATTTCTCCACTTTCTTTAATGACCACGAATTTGACCCATTCGGTTTGAAGTACAGTGCTATCACTTTGTACCTGCATAAGCATCTTACAATGAAAGTTCATCTATTAAAATCTGGTGTAGGGTTGATCGAACAATAGAGGAAACGTAACAGAGCTAAGTTTTAAACCATTGATCCAGTGATTATACTGTCTTTACGTTCACATAATAAAACAAAAGCACCACTCACAATTTTAGGTTTATGTTGAGATTAAATGAATTTATCATTCCAACTCTTTCTCCGAACCCATATCACAAGATGATCTCCATTTAAAGTTACACATTCAATTGTGTAACAAGAGCCTCGATCTATTCGGCAATAAGATAAAATCCCTACTTTGTAAATGTAGAAGATGCGTCAGGTAAATCCATAACTCACACTAATTATAGCACCCGATTATGTAACCTACAGAAGTATCAACAAAATCCTCGCGTATGTTGAAGACTGGATAATTAAGTATGCATTATGTGTTACTCTTTGTTGAGTACGTGAAACAATAGAATAACTAAACACGACATGAGACTCCAAGAAGAGATACCCATATTTTACAAATATAAAAGATTACTTTATCAGTAGTCAACAGACGATCACAATTTTATTCCAAAGTTGCCGAATTTATTTTCAAGGTTATTCTGTAAACTTCACACGACTGCAAATGTGCCAGATTTTTATGCAATAACAAGAAATTTCACTTTTTACTCTTTTAACTCTAAGCGAAGGTGATTGATGGAAGGGAGATATGTAAAGTACATTGAAAGGGGAGGGGAGGTGAAGAGAGTATAAACTATAGCATTCATCTCCACCAAAAGGTACGAGTACAAAATTGTAATGTACTCTCCTTCTTTCTCCTTTAACGTGTAAGCTTTGGCTCAATCTATTCACTTGTCTGTAATATAGTTGCGGTTCCAATTCGCGCCGCTTTGCCAGTGAAGTGCTCGCCAAATACAGGCGCTTGTAGTTTATGTAGAAAATTGTTTTCAAACTTTTAATAGCTCGAAATCTAAAACAACAAAAACAAAGACAAAAGCAGTCCATGGCTGGCTTTCGGTATAAAAACTATAAATACACGTTTTTGGGTTGCATTAAGAGTTTCTGCCTCAACTGGTGTCGAAGTGATCGCGTCCGAATTTAATTTTACAAAAAACAAAAACAAAAAATACAAAAGATAAGAAAAAAAAAAAAGGAAACGGAACGAAATCCGTTGCAATTTCAAAGGAATTTGCAATCGCGTTGAAATCGATAGTGTTTCCGCATTTCTAAGGAGTAGTCCTTGTCTAGGAACTATGAAAAGCTTTTTCTTTGTAACATTGTTTATGATATGTGGAGAATGGGCAAGCGTCAGTTATACTGCAACTGTTCCTGAGGATACCAACTCACGTGAGTGGAACCAATACACTTAGCAAAGACATGGCGCAACAGTAAAATAGATACCATAGAGCCTTGAGTGGTGGGACAAAACACTTTTAATGGATTCTTATGCAATATTAGTTGGAAGGGTATTTGTGTTATTTTAGAGATGTTACGTCTTTTATTTTGATGTCGAATCATTGTGTTAAATATCAATTAATTTTCTTTATAGCAAACATATTTCACAAACATTTCATATATACTATAGTTACAAGTTTTTGTCTTCTCTGATCACATTCATATTTCTTGCAGTATATGGAATTTCCCGGTTTACGAAATACGCGACGTTATGGGCAAATAATCAAAGGCGCGGGCATATCTTTGTTAATGGTGTAATGTAAAGTGATGCTGTAGGCATTCGTTTAAATCAAGCAAAATTTCAAATCTAAAACCCATTATTTATAAGGCAAACAAAAGAGTTGGGCGCGAACTGTTTACATCTCAATACCCATCTGGTGGGGTCATTGTAATTTATAATTTAGCCTAATGACCAGGGAGCTTTTAATCATATTAGGTCAGTATAATATATTCCGTTTGTCACCTTCATTGCATTTTAAAAATATGAGTTTTGCTTTTTCGTGTTTTTATCGATAAGGAACTATATATTGTATAATGTAGGATGGGTCCATTTGATTACACTGTATTCGATTATATGCTCTTTATTTCTTCTTGCTTCCTTGTATTGAGGATTTTTTACTAGAATGCGCTTTTTTGTCTTCGGTGAGTTGAGAATATTTTGGTTAATGTAATCTATTCTATTAGTTTTTAACTTGTATTGACAATATTTTATATATGCATTTACTTGGAATTGATGAATTAATTTCAGAAGACGTTTGATTGTTCTTATTTGGGTGTAGCAAATCATTTAAACGACTCCTTAACTGCAACAAGTCATTTAAAGTGCTCTTTAGCAGACTAATATGGTATTCTTAGTGCGTAATGGATAGTACCAAATGTGTGCTTTGTATTCAAGAAGTAAAACTAATAGAAAATGAAAACGTAATCAATTATATAATAGAACGCCTTGTTGCTACTAGTCTTCAACGCTGATAAGTTAAACGCTTTTGGAAAAAATTCTATGATCAGAATATAGAACATAATATCATCGGGATTTTATAGTCGTAAACTTGGGTAGTTTTATTTGAATACTGAATCACACACCTCACACTGCGGAATATTTAACTACTTGTAATCTTCTTATATTAACTTACTAGCATTTCAAATGCAGTCCAAATTGTACAATATGTAGTTTTTGTTATGCCTTTCGGTGTACAATGATTTTTTCTTACAACTAATGAAAATATCCATTCAGGGTATTGATATATAAGAGGTCTTGCTCCTTTGCATCCCTGTTTAATTTTTTTTATGCGGACACACAAGCATTTTAGAAGTAAATGAAAACATATTAGAAGTGAAATAAAAAAAGTAAAATAACAAATTCGACGCAAGACTAATAACCTTGCCCGTAAAAATAAATTATTATGGAAAATTTAACAAGCCTCGAGACTTACTAAATAAGGCCAAGACCGGATCCCGGTTGTAGTGTCGATGATGATGATGAAAATAATAAAACAATAAAATAAAAGAAAATGAAAGAAAAAATAAATAGAAAATGATAAAAAAAATAGAACTAAATGAAATTAAATGTAGATGGGAAACGGAAAGAGGAGCTTTGCGCCTGAGAGGTAGATATATTTGGAAACTTAAAGCCATTTCTTCATCACTATTCCACCACCAGTTGGGATGAGTCCGGCCTCTTTTAGATTTGTCTCTATCACTGGTAACCTTACTAAAACGTGGACGATCTGGAACATTAGAGACACCACTATCATGGGGAATACGTTCATGCCTGGCACCACGAAAAGTGTGGTAATTAATAGAAACTCCAATCGCTTTTCCATCCAAGAGGAGGAGCACTTCTGGGGGAATAAATCTATCCTAGAGAGTACTCTCCAGATACAATTATTGGGACAGAATGCTCCTAAGATGAGATTATTTTTGCTTCACATTGCTCTTGCAGTGTAACCACAGATATTTTGGTAGTGAAATTGTCTATTCTGTTTAGTTCTGATTTGCCATACAAGACTTTATATCATATGTTGCGACTTTGATGTTCTACGCATTCCAAGGCACGGACGCAAACGTCTCGATCAAACTTCTCCATGGAAAATGGGGATATGTTATACCATACCGGGCAGCCATACACTAATATTTGTCAGATGAATGCCGAGTATGAAATGATTTTAGCTTTAGGGTCTAGAAGAATACTACGAAATAGGCTTTTTGTCATAGCATATGCGCTTTTAGCCCCGGTAAGGGCACCTGCTATGTGCTTATCAAAGCAAGGATACTAATCAAGCCAGATACCAAGGTGTCTATCTAACTACAGTTTTTACTTGTAGGGAATGATTAGTATTTCCTACAATCGAACATTTTTTCCAATTCTGTTTTGTATCCCTCTCAATGCTGTGGATATGGACAATCTAAAAGGGATAGTCTTTGTAATAATCTTTGCCTCTATTGAAGACATCTTGCAGAAGTCTGTTGATGACATCAAACTTTTCTCCAGATCTATACATCACAATGTCCCCGAAATATCCAGCGACATTGTTGAGAGAATCCACTACATCACGAGTGTAGATTGTGGGGGTACGAAGTCTTGGTGGCGGCGTACGACACGGCGTTCTACTTCGTCCTACAAGTTCTAAAGGGTCTGCCGTAAACCAAAAGAAAAGCACAAGTGAAACTCCACAACGCAACGTCCACAAAAGGAAAAAAAAAAGAAACACTGATTTAGTTTATTGTAAAAAAGTTCTTTTTATTCACGACAAATCTTGCTACACTTAATTAGATGGCAGAAAACAGATTCGAATTGCTTTTAATGGATTATAACTACTATTACTTTATATGACGCAACACTAAAACCACGACTCGGGGTACATACGCGTCTCTGCAGCGCTAGGGAGAGCGGGAGGTGAACCGATCGTCGCGATCGGTGGTTGGATTTAGACTCAGCGATGTGAATACGCTGGCAAAGGAAATTCGGCAAGTGGTACTGGGTCTCTTAGTTAAGGGTGATTCTCCTATTCCAAGAGAAACATGAAGTCTCTCTTTGGGGGTAGGTAACCGGATCTCATAGCGGAGATCGTAGTGGTACGCATGTATGTATATGTGTACATTGGTTCTTTCATGGAACAAGGTTCAGCTAAGTAAATAAGCCGGATCTCATTGGGTGCTAATTGGATTTCTGTTTGCTCATGCCGCGAGCTCATGTGACAGATCCGGAAAATTAAAATACCTAAAGGAATTTATGAGCTGAGAGTTCAACTGAGTACACAAGTTGCAACTCATTACCTGCTAAATGCATTTGGGATACTTGAAACAATTTGAATTGTTTGTCGTATCGCCGGAACGCCTGCTAAAGAACAGCGTTCTTTTGTTTTCACATGGTGCCTGCTAAGGAAATTGGTTTTAGCGTCTATTGCGCCAATTGTATGCAGCTGCGTTGGATTGTTTATCGTTGGGTGAAAAGTTCGCCAGCCAATGTGTATGTAAGGGAATTTATTCTACACATGGTGAGGCTGGGAATAGGCGACGCAATGTTTATTCTCCCTAGTTATGATGGTTACATTATGTGTGAACCAAATTGTTTCTTTACGGGAATTCATCTAGGGAAAATACATATGGTAAGATTGGGATTTGCCTGGCAACCGAAGGTGCCGAATTGGGTTTTGGATTTATGATCCGATAAGTTTGGACGGAATTCTTTTAGGGAATTTAGAATGCGAATTAATGCATGAAGGTAAGAATTCGCTTCCAGGAGCTTTTAGGTTATGCGGTAGATAACCTGATGCGTGAAGCATTTACAGGTGCTAATGTAATTGCATTAGCGGGAAACAATGGGAGTTGTGTTGTAGTTATGGGGGGTTCTTCGGTGGCGTTTGGCGGAACCGCCACAAAATGTAAACAGAAAGGGAAGATACACTGCTCCCTGCTGCAAGCCGTTTTTGATGTGAAAGGTCTTGTTGCAGATTATATCATTACAGTTCACGACAAACATTTTACCGATTATCATATCGTAGATAATGTATAACAAATATTCGGGCATACCTAGGTTTGCTAACTTATATACAAGCCCTTCTTGGCGCAAGACTAATGACCTTGCCCGAAAAAAAAAAGAAATCATTATGGAAAATTTAACAAGCCTCAAGACCTGCTAAATAGGGTCAAGACCGGTTCACGGTTGTAGTGCCGATGATGATGATGATACAAGCCCTTCTAACCATATGGCATGAACTGTGTCGTGTTGGGGTCTAAAACGTCGTCAGAATGATACAATTTTCATCACACCAGTTTATGAATGTTTTATTTATAATTTTTCGGAAATGATGCTCGAGCGGAGATTGGCTGAATTGCTCCTTGCCTTTTTTGAGGATGGACTATTGCAGTTTCCCAATGGGTTGGATAATATGCATTACTTAGAGCGTTGTTAAACAAAATGGTATAAACTTGCACTGCTTTTAGAGGGAAGTGCTTTAGAGCAATGTTTGGAATACTATCTATTCCCGCAGATTTTTTCTTCTTATTGGATTGAAGGTTGACGGTAAGTTCATCCCTGTGCTCAAACACACTCGTGTTTTGATGATTGATCTATTGTTTTCATTAAATATAGTGAAATTTCGGTTTTCGAGACGGAAACTGTTAAATTCATTGTGTACCGAAATGTAATTTGGGAGAGCCCTATTTTCCAAGTCGGGGTTAGTGTTAGGTTATTTTATAGTTTACGGCTTTTGGCCATACCTAGTGGGAGGTCCACTCGGGCTGCTTCTGCCTGCTGGAGGCCGGTTGGATCCTGCCGGCCACTGGCGTGGGCGTGTCGAGCCCCGTTGACGGGTTAAAGGGTTCCGACGAGGGCGGTGTAGAGTGCCGCCCTTTTACACTCTGCATCTACAGAGTTTTGTTTAAAAATTTTACTTAAAAATTCCAAGAACCACAAACAAGATTTTGTGTGTGCTTCAATTGGAATGGGGTTCCAGGAAGGATATGGGAATTTGTTTGAACAAATTCCCGAAAGGTAAAATTATGAAACGTATTGGAAATAGACATTTCATGAAGTTAGGATTATTGCGATTTGAATCAATGTGCGACAAATGGATTTTTGGTTTAATTTGTCGCGGACATGATTCATTTGGGGAACATGAATGGGTTTATAGATAAATGGTAGGGTACTTGGGAATTGAATCAATGTGCGGCAAATTAATTTTTGGCTTAATTTGTCGCTCGTATGGGGAAGGAGATTGGGATTATAGGTAATCAACTTGATTGGATGGGGGTAGTGATTTAGGATCACTACATTAGAAAGAACGGACTCGTTCACTCTGTACACTATATCGTAATAAGCACCAGTTAGGTTAGCTTTCATTTGTGGATCTTCGACTATTATTAGCTCTTCGTGGGAGATGATGTGTTCCAGGGTAAGACCTGGGTTTAGTAGTGTTTGACAATTTCCGGGTGCCCGCACAATAGCTTTAATGGTTTGAATGCTGTTGTTCTAGTCTTTATTAATTACTGATCCATAATTGTGATGGATCAGTTTTTGAAGGTTTTTGATTAGTGATTTAATTGTTTTAATTCGCTCGAAAGGGGTACCCACATTGTACTGCTTCATAGCGCTCCTTGGTCTTGCTGTTGGTCCTTTGGTCGCAGTGCAAGTTGTGCACTTCCTACACCAAGACTCGACGTCATCTCTCATGTGAAACCAGTAGAATCGAGATCGTAATTTTGAAAGTGTTTTATTAACTCCCAGATGTCCACTGGAGGCCCCGTCGTGCATTTCTGTTAGAACATCTTTTACTTTTGATGGTGGGACTAGAATCTGCATTCGATAGGATTTTCCGTCCGCGGCTTCCCATTTACGCTTAAGAATACCATCTTCCACCAACAAGGAATTCCATTGTGCCCAATATGCTTTAAATGTTTCACTCTTGTCGGAAATATCGTTCCAAGTTGGCCGCTCGTTCTTTTCTTTGTGTTCCAGGATTAGTGACATATCTTCATCCTGCAGTTGAGCTGCGCGTATAGCCTCATTCGTCCACCCATCTAGTACTTCTACTTGTACATTTCGCAGGTCGTACGCCTCTTCTTTCTCTTCCGCTTTATGACAATGTTTAAAATCTGGCTTACATCGTCTTCTTGATAGAGCATCAGCTTTATTATGCACCTTCCCTTGCTGAATTGAGCTTATCATTGATACGGGTGCACATTCTGCGGTTAAATCTCCTTTTCTTATTGCGACCGGCTCTTCGGACGCATTTAGTACTCTGACAGGTACAATGTGCTTCTTCACCTCAGATTGTTTCGTTGATAGTCTCCTCTTATGACAAGCGCATGAACAACAATTCTCACTTGATGTTTCATTCATTCGTCGACGTTTCCTACAGTCAACAGAGATGTGGCCGACTCCGCCGCATGTCCAGCACTTCATAACAGGTCTCAGGGTTCTTCGTTGTACATGCCCGATTCTTTGGCAGGAACGTTCCTGGAGGGACATTTCTCGGACTCTATATGTACTCCTGGTAGCCAGTTTAGCAGATTCATATGCCAATGCGAACGCCAGTATTTCATTAATCGTCTTCTTTCCCGCTAAACGAACGGCCTGTTGCAAGTCCCGATCTTGGAGTGCGTTTATAAATGCACCCACTGCTACCTCGTTCAGAAATTCTTTAGTCATATTTGTATAAGCCAAGTTTGCCAATCGCTCAATGTCTGCCTGCAGCTGTTGAAGATTTTCTCCAGGTTTCCGCGTTCTGGTCCTCAGTTGCATGCGGTAGACCTGCTGCATGTGGTTGTCTCCATACCTAGCTTCAAGGCCGTCTCTTACCGTTTGGAAATCTGTTTGCTTCTCTGCTGGTATGGTTTGTAGCAATACTGCAGCCGCCCCGCGGAGTGACAAGATTAGTGATGTTGACTTTTGCTCATCCGACCACTTATTATAATTGGCCGCGGCGTCAAACTGACGTATAAATACGGAGAAGGGTCCCGTTCCATCGAAGGTTGGCGGTTGCATCCTTGTATCTTTGTAGTCATGTTGATTGCTAGGCGATGTCTTATTTCTCTCAACACACTCAAGTCTCGTTTTGATTCGCATTATTTCATCGGTGACTTTTAGATCCAGATTTTCTACTTCGTTCCGAATTTCTTCCTTAAAGTGTTGAAAATTACATTTCATCCACTGCGTTTGGGCATCCAACTTTGCATTAACATCTGCAGCTTGCGCGTCCAATTTTGAATTTTGGGCGTCGAATTTTGAATTTACGGTGTCGAATTTTGCATTAACATCTGTAGCTTGTGCGTCCAATTTTATCATCATCATCTTGAGCATCTCCGAAATGCCCAACTGTGGCGAACTCTTCTCCGTTACATTGGTACCATCTTGACTCGGTGTTTCTTCTTCATCCGGACAGTCTGGCGCAATCGCAAAAACATATGTGTCAGTATCAATTCCTTCTTCCTCCATTGCTGCTTGTAGACGCTGTCGAAGAATTTGCTTCTGTCCCCTGCTATCCAGATTCCGGTCCTCAAGTTCCTTCTTCAACTCAGGAACGCGAAGATCCTCCAAATGTCGATCTGACATCGTTACAACACACTTTCACAGACTTATTTACTTCACCAATAATTAATCCCACTTCTGACACCAATTGTAGCGAGTTTAGGGTTCGCTGGATTAATTATTTTGAATAAATAAGAGCCGTTAAATCGATTTTGAATTGATATAACACTTTATTTGTCCGTTAACCACAACCGTTACTTTTATCGTACACAACGATTTCTTGACTTATCGCTTCCGTACTTATCGCGTATTTTACTTCTTACTTATCGCTTGCTTCTCACTCGAGACTTATTACTTTCTACTTGTCCCCATGAGTTGTGTGCGACGTATTTATACCAGTTCCCCACATTCTGATTCGGTATTTCGTTTCCGTTCGTTCCATAATCCTGAATGTTCTATTATCCATAGTCTCCAGTTTTCCAGTACTTTGTTTTGGACTTTCCCGAATATTCCAGTACTGACTGTCATATGCGTCACAATATGAATTGCACTTCCCTATAACACGCCTATGGTATCTGCTACTTTGCGCACTTTAGTTTGACAATCCGGGAGAATGATGCCGCGGAAATTTTCAACGATTTCCTGGGGAAACTCGTGGGCCAGGTTAGCCAGTCGTTCCTCATCGATAACGGATGTAAGTGCATGTTAAAATTCCTTGAACAATATGAATTATATAAAGCGGGGAAGGGTTCCTTACATATTCTTCTATCCCAAAATAGGTAGCGAATTACCGATCGATATTGACTTTCTATTTGGTTGAAAGACATGAAACGTGGACAAAGCAGAGGATTTTCTGATTTACAAATTCAAGTAAAAATAAAGTAATGCATATATTGAGTTGATTTTTTTCTTTTCCTTTTTATTTTTCTTTTCTCGTTCTTTTCTTCTTCTTATTTTGTTTTCTCTTTTTGTTATGTGAATTGTGGGTGGCACATTAGTGAGCAAAATAGATCAACAAAATATATAGGGGACGCGGTTGGGGTTATAATTATAGTATTATATTATGGAAGTTTTGCATGTTTCTACCGTTGGTGTCACACGGTTAGAATTAAAAAAGCATCTGTAGAATTAAATGGGAAAGTACGATAGCAATCGGCATTGATGCAGGATATAAGAACAAAATAGAGAAATGGATATATCTCAATCTCTATTAATTAGCTGAAATCAAGAGTATACCTTTCTGGCGCAAAGACCTTGCCCAGAAAAACCAATTATTATGGAAAATTTAACAAGCCTCATACTTCTTAAATAAGGCCAAGACCGGATTCCGGTTGTAGTGCCGATGATGATGATGATAATAGTATAACTTAGAGGTTGAGACTACATTGGGCTTTAGGAGCATGGTCATTTTACTTGGTATCCTAAATCTCATCGGTATATTTTATCGAAGTTGGAATCCGATGAGTGGATCATATCTTACTGTTTAGTCATAAAGCGCGAAGTGACTGGTTGAGCATGTTCCAGCGAGTAAGATAAATTCAAAGAGCTGATAGCAGCAAATGAGTGAATTGGATTGTGAATAACGGACAAGAGATCATGAGGTACAGACTAGGGCGTCTTACAGAACACCAACATTAATTTGATAGGAGATTGATACACGAACCACATAAATTGGGTGTAGTAAAGTATGTTCTCTTCTCCACTGAATCAATGTATCGTAAACTTCACAGAACGCCAATTGCGACACTTGTTGAATACTATGGAGATACCTAGTGCGGGTACCGTAATATGTAGCGCACTTTTACGGTATGTCATCAGACATGAACTTGTTGCTATGAAACCCCTATTGGTGATCAAGATATTTTAAAAGTTGGATGCCAATCAGAACAGAAGTTAGTGGTATAGGACTGAAGAAAGATGGAGAATATTGAGGTTTGATTGGATACTTACCGGCTTTCTTCTATTTGGGAGGAGCTATCGTAGCGCTTTAACTAGCGACAGAAAACTGATCTTTTCAAAAGTGTTGTTGTGTCTTACTTCCAGACCAGTGCTTTTTTTATTTATTATTATTATTATAATTTTTTTTTTTTTTTTTTTTTTTTTTAATTTCTCCCGGGAAAGACGAACTTGTAGCACGGAGTCAGTGTTACGTAGTAACTCCCCACCCTTTGTCCCAAGGAAATCATTAACAAAACTACTTTACATATAACACATTTAAACAATTTAAAATCTTAAACACATTCATTTATGCAATGTACAATTACACATAATTAAACACACAATACAAAAAACATAAAATTACATTTAAATTCAAATGACAACATTTAAATTGAAGACAGAATAAATATAGCTGGTGCATGAACCCAGTTTTTCCCCGGCGATGATATCTTTGATTGGTTTCAAGATTGATCGTCGTCGGGGAACCTTCGTTGTGACGGGGGCTAAACCTAGAACGGGGAGTGAATGAAAAAAAAAAGAAGAAAACGAGAGACCGCGGGCAACGGTTTTTCTTTTGCGGTTGCGGACGGTTTTTTAAAAAATTTTTTATTGTTATTGTTGCGTTCCGCGCGCGGGTTATTGTTTTTGCGTTATGGGTGGTTTTGTTGTTTTTCTTTTGGGAGCTTTTGGTGACCCATGTTGTTCCGCCTATTGCGTTTCTCTCTGTCTCTTCCTTGTGGCCCGGGGACTAGCAAAGCACCCCCTTGTTGGGTTTTCCTGTTTCCTTTCTCTCTTTCTTCTGTGCTTCGGAGTTTTTGGGGTCTCTCTGTCCCCGCTTTTCTTTTCGTGGGTTGTCTGTTCTACCGACCCGAAGGACTGACGAGGTCAGTTTGATTGTGGAAGTTTTCTCCTTTCTCTGCTGTTTTTTTTTCTTTTTTAACTATGTTGCTTCTCATATTAATTTTCATTCTCTTTCCTTTATTTCTGGTTCACTTTTTATTTATTTTTCTCATTCATACTTTTCGTTTTTTTTTTCTTTTTTTTCTGTATTGTTGCTGCCTCTATGTAAAATCAGCGCCCTGAGGTGCTTTTATTTTCTTGGCCGGGTTCATCAGCAAAGTTCCGAAAGATGCTGAAGGATTTCTCTCAACCATTTCACGAAGCTTATAACTTAACGGGGTGATATTTCAGCGGCAGGGCTTTCGGACCTTACCTACCACTCAGTAATTGTGCCAAACTACACAATAGCAGGAGTGGTCAGTTGAACCTCGGGTTGTACAATCAAATGCAAGACACAACCTTCTTACCAATTCAGCCGTTGAGGCGGGGGGTGCTAAAGGTCACCACCCAGGGACTTCCTGACGAAGAAATCACCTCGCTTTCCCATCTCTGCAATTCTGCTTCAATTTGTTATTATTCTTTCCCTTTTTTTTTCTTTAATTGGTGTTTTTATTTATTGTTAATGTTAACCACTTTCTGGCGCAAGACTAACGACGTTGCCCGAAAAAAAAAACAAATCATTATGGAAAATTTAACAAGCCTCAGGACTTTCTAAATAAGGCCAAGACCGGTTCCCGGTTGTAGTGCCGATGATGATGATGATGATGATGATGATGATGATGTTAACCACTTTCACTGGCTTCACTAGTCCAAGTACTCGACTGCTCTTGGCTGTAGTCAAAAATTCCACTCAACTCGTATATGAGCCAAGCACGGATTTCACACCTGTAGAACAGCATACTCTCGGTTAATAAAGAGTAAAGATAGAATCTTGCTCAAATATATGAATTGAATATTTGTTGTCATACTAACCTAATCATATATTTCTGCAAATAAGTAAGTAAGCATGAATCCCTTAACACGATAATAGAGTTCAGAGAATTTTGCACTAAACAACCAGACGTATGTTGGATTATACATGAAGAACTTTTATACATGGTTGGGCTTCAATTATCTTCAACGTGAAGATAGCAGCACTCGCCAATAAAGGCCAACGAATGTAGTTGTTTATCTTTCGCCAATTACTCACCAAAATTACAGCCATTTTGGCCATCCAGTTTTTATTTGACAGTCGTTTGCGTGAGTCAATGTGTTTTTGTGAAAATGGACAACATTGAGTTTTGAGCTGTCATTCAATTTTTGTTTTTGAAAGGCAATACGCCTACGCAATCAAAGTTTGACTCTGTGTATGGAGACCCTGTATCATCACTTACTACAGCGAAATTTTGGGCAGTTGAATTTAAACGTGCCCATGAGAGCTTGGGTGACGATGACCATTCGGGACGTCCAAAAACTGCAACAACTGACGATAACATCGCAAAAGTTCAGCACATGGTGTTAGACGACCGCCGAATTAAAGTGAGAGAGATAGGAGAGGCTATGAAAATGTCCAAAGAACGTGTGAGTCACATATTAAATCAAGATTTAGGCATGAGAAAGCTGTCCACGGTACAGCGTTTGCTTACGTTAGACGCTAAACGTGTTCGAATGAACATTTCCAACCCTCTGTTGGCGCAGTTTAGGCGCAATAAATCTGAGTTTTGGCGCCGATTAATTACTGTTGATGAAACTTGGATACACCATTATACGCCCGAAACAAAAATATAGTCAAAACAATGGACTGCAAAAGGGGAATCGGCTCCAAAAAAAGAAAAACTGTTTTTTTCGGCTGGGAAATTGATGGCGACTGTTTTCGGGGATGGTCATGGAGTTATCTTAATCGATTACCTTCAAAAAGGAAAAACCGTTACATGAGCATACTACGCATGATTACTTGACCAATTGAAGGCAGAAATTGCGGAAAGACGGCCACATTTGCACAAAAAGAAAATCCTGTTTCACCAAGACAACCTGCCGTCTCACACATCAGCGGTTGCCATGGCGAAAATTCCCGAATTACGGTTTGAACTGCTTGACCAGCCGCCTTATTCACCAGATCTAGCCCCAAGTGACTTCTTTTTGTTCGCTAATCTAAACATTACGCTCGGAGGACAGAGATTTTCGTCAAATGAGGAGGCAATCACCTTCGTGAACAGTTATTTTGCAGAAAAAAACGCCGAGTACTATTTGGACGGGTTAGAGAGATGTGAGCATCACTGGTAGAAAAATAAAAATAAATTTTAAGAAAAAATATCTTGTATCTTTGTTAAGTCGGAAACTTTTCAGCCCACCCTCGTATAACCAACACTCCTGACAATTGTGAGAAAGGCGTCAAAGCCCTTTTGCCTATTGCTTTATAAGAGCACGATAAATTCCTCCTTTATTGAATATTCCTTGTTCGTATATGGAGCTTGTTCACAAAATGCATGGAAATTACGTGCCGCGTTTGCTGAGCGTCAACCAAAAAAGCAGCGCGTTGATGTTTCAAGGACCAGTTTGACGTTGTTGCGGCGTAATCGAGCGGAGTTTTTTCGACGTTTTGTGACGATGGATAAAACATGGCTCCATTACCATTTGCCTGAGTCCAATAGACAGTCTGCAGTGTGCCTAGAAAGCCACGAAAGCCGACCAAAGCAGCTAAAACTCCAATGATCGGCCGGAAGTTTATGGCTTTTTGGGATGCGCATGGCATAATCTTTATCGAGTACGTGCAAAGGCGAAGAACAGTCGCAGGAGAGTATTATGCAGCATTATTAAATAAACTGAACAACGAAATAAAGAGAAAAAACGGCCCCATATGGCGAAGAAAAAAGTTCTGTGCCACCACATTAACGCACCGTCACACACATTCTTGAAAGCCATGACCAAATTGGACCAATTACGATTTGAATTGGTTGCTCACCCAGCGTATTCTCCAGACCTGACTACCAGCGACTGCTATCTGTTCCCAAAACCCAAACGGCGGCTCCAGGGAAAGAGATTCAGATCGATTGATGAAGTCATCGCAGACACTGCGGCGTATTTCGAAGGCTTGGACGTTTCATGCTACAGAAAGGGCATTGAAATGTTGGAAAATCGCCACACCAAGTGTATCGCCCTCGGAGGCAACTATGTTGAGGAATAAATATAACTTCGGCAAAAAAAAAAAACGCTTGTTTTCATTCAAATCCCTATGTAGTGTCACCGACATTTGGTCTCCATTTTCAGCAATCTTCTTCGGACTTCAGTCAAATGGTTTCATTAATTCCAATGTTTTTCAAGTCGAAAGCTATATGTATATCTTCAAACTAGTGTATCTCAATGATACGTATCCCACATCCAGGCGCCAAGTATTTTATTGGCAGATTCCAGGTCCGGTGTCCAGAACGGCGGAGATTTCTCGACTAAACGTCTCATTCAACACAAAGTCACGATGGTGCGCATTATGGCAAATTGCATTTTTCTTGCGTGACTGGCATTTTCTCTTCTCACATATATTATGCATTCTCTGCAAAGGCCTCCTGAACACGAGGTAGAAATTGAGTGTCTTCTGATTAGTAGCCACGTTTCGAAAGTTGGTAGAACAAACTCCGATGTAACAATCTCTAAATAATTCACTTAGGTCGTTTTTCGAAATGTGACGAGTAGGCGAAGTAGTTAAAAAAAAGAAAATATCTCAATTATTTCACAAAAGTTTGTTGCGATTTGGAGTACTGATTACTAAATCGTAATGAGTGGCAATAATTTCGTTATATATCATGGTGCACAACGTCAAGATGAATGGACACGGGGTCAGATGTTGAACAATTTTTTAAGACAACTGGAGGATTATGTACCAAGTGTACCCGACGCAGTCATTACTCATTGCCTTCATTTATCTGGATTCGATTCTCAAGATCGACGTATTGTACGTTTTATATCGGTGGCTATTCAAAAGATAATCTCTGATGTGGCACATGATGCGCTTCAGTACAACAAAATACGGATCAGAAAGCAGCAATGCTTTATACAAGGAGTACCCGATGTACAAAAGCTAGTAAAGGACAAAAAATATTCGTTAACCCCGGATGATCTACTTCCTGCTTTGCAAGGCATATATGCTCGCAGGCCACGTGGGGTTTAATTTAATTTTGTTTTTTATTTTAGTCACGACAAGTGCTCCTGTTTATTAGAATAGTACGAAAATTGTTTCGATGGAATTGATTAATATATCTGGTTTTATAATATCTGTTATTTTTTAGTTATAAATAAGATGAAGTTAAAAAGAACTGCGTATTGCTATAATACATCGGGATTTGGGTGGTCTAATACATCAAAATCATCTTTCGCCTTGATTGAAGACCCAATTGAGGTTTTTCTTTCTTTCTGATTTGGGTGAACGATTTTTGTGAAGCCCTTGGCTCTCTTCCGATGCTGTCCACATCGTGTTCGTGACCTCTGTTCAATTATTTTCGAACGTTTATATCTTGTTGCAGATACCTTCGCTTGGTTTGTCAAGTTATTTATTGTCAATATCCACGTATGTCAATTTATTTCGGATGTCACATTTTCTTAAATAGCTATAATATGTTATTGTGAATGTAATATCACAGCGTGCTTTGAAGTTAATTATTAGATGAGTTATGGAGTTTTGAAACGTCTACTTAACCCTGTCAATGACCAACTTTACCGACAGTAATCATTTCGTCGCAATTTCACGATTGCTCGGCCTAGTAGACGAATTTCGGTCCCATGTCTTAGATCATCTCCATTCAAACGTTTCTGAATGATAATTACAAAATTTCAATGAAAATAATTTTTTTTTTTACTTTCAAATTGACATTTTAAAAAATCGAAATGAGTACCCGGTCATTGACATAAGGGTTAACTGCATATCTAACATTTGTGGATATCGAAACTGAATTTTTATTTCGTTTTGTAAGATAGCAAAGGATTCACTGCACGTGTTACGCAATCCGATGCCTCATTTGATTTGAACTGCCCTTGCCCGAGTCAATTTAAGAGGGTTTAAAATGATTGCATTGCTCCGCTGCATGGTGCACAATTTTCTATATTCAGTGTGTGTATTCAGGTAGTTAATATTTTTGCTTACTTATACGAGGGTTGCCTCTTATGTTTCGGGATTTGGCAACCCTAGTGTTGCAATCCGGCAATTGACAGCTCTGTCGTAAAGTTGGACATTTTTGAGGTTATACGCACTCAGAACGTTTTGACATACGAGCGGTATTTGTGTTGTTTACAGTAACTTAAAAGATTCATCTCGGTCCAAAAATGGAATTAAATCGTCAACATTTTCGTGCGATTATTTTTTACAACTTTCGGCGTGGATTAACTCAGCAACAGTGCATGGATGAAACTAATTCAATTTTTGGCGATGAAGCTCCATCAAGGACCAGTGTTTATCGATTGTATGGTGAATTCAATCGTGGTCGTAGTTCACTCCAAGATGAATTTCGTGAAGGTCGTCCAAAATCAGTTGTTGTTCCGAAAACCATTGATGCTGTGCGCGAACTGATATTGGAAGATCGTCATGTGACCTATCGTGATATCGAGACAACCTTAGGCGTTAGTGGGACCAGCATACATTCAATATTGCATAAACATTTGACTGTCAAAAAAATTTGTTCGCGTTGGATCCCACACAATTTGTCAATCGCCCAAAAAAAGGCTCGTGTCAATTGGTCGAAAGAAATGCTCAAAAAATACGGTCGCGGTGCTTCGAAACATGTCTATGACATCGTGACAGGTGATGAATCGTGGATTTACGCGTATGAGCCCGAAAGTAAACAGCAGTCGACTGTCTGGGTGTTTCAAGATGAGCCAAATCCAACAAAAGTTGTTCGCACACGAAGCACTTCCAAGCAAATGGTCGCCTGTTTTTTCGGAAAAACTGGACATGTCGCAACCGTACCACTAGAACAACGCAGAACAGTCAATTCTGAGTGGTACACAACCATTTGTTTGCCAGTTGTCTTCCAAGAAATCAGGAAAACCAACCGCCGAAGACGGATCACTCTTCACCACGACAATGCGAGCTCTCACACATCGGCTGCGACAACTGCATTTTTGAGCACCCAAAACATCGATTTGATGGGTCATCCGCCGTATAGTCCTGACTTGGCACCGAACGACTTCTTTTTATTCCCGTACGTAAAAAACAAACTGAGAGGTCAACGTTTTTCGACACCTGAAGAAGCGGTTGCTGCATTCAGAATGCATGCGTTGGAGATACCTCAATCAGAGTGGCAAAAGTGCTTCGACAATTGGTTCAAACGCATGCAAAAGTGTATAGATCTTCATGGGGAATATTTTGAAAAACAATAAAGTGATTTTCAATGATCAATATTTGTTTTTGTTCTCTAATCCCGAAATATAAAAGGCAACCCTCGTTAGGAAATAATAACTACTTAACCTCAGCGTCACTACTCATAGTTGATGGCAACTCTGTTGAATTTCGTTCAATGTACTCCGACACTACAGCATGGGCTTGAACTATAGCCCTAGTTTCAATATACAATTAAAAAAATAGTTATAGAGGTATGCAATTTTTATTTTTATTTTTAGAAACTACAAAAGATGGAAATTTTAATACATTTAATTTTCCAAAGTTATGTCGTTCAAATTGTTTAAGTCGGAGTTGCTAATTTTTAAGAACACGTTATCAAGCTTCGCTTGGAATGGCTTTGATTTTCTGTACAACGATTTGTTGTTGTCAAATTACGTTTACAGAATCCTCATTTTAAATATGCCCCCAAGAAAATAATGGCCATGGAACCCATTCAATATCTTCTCTGCAATAAGTTTCTCAGGGCATGTTTCTCTTAACAGATCCATGGACTGTGTAGCTGTGTGAGACTGGTGTCACTGTCCTATTGGATCCAAGTCCTGGAATTGCAACCTTTAAAATGTTTGAAGAGCTGGGATCGGGAACTTCTAAAGCATTTAACAATATTTCATCGCTATGGCAATGCAGTTTTCGTTTTCAAAAATTGATGTTTCTTCTAGTTGATACTGTAGCCCTAGCAATGATCTTAAGGCTACGAAAAGGGTGTTGGTGTTTCTGGCTGGAATAATTCTGATTCCAAACCCGGGAATGATATTTATTGACCTGGAAACGGGCATGATTGCTGAATGTTTTGTTGGCCAAATTGTTGAAAGATTCCAGGATAGCATTTACAAAATTAAGTCGAAAATTTGTGTCGTTGGACCTCAATTACAGTGCTATTTAAATTTTAAGATAGAAATCACAATTTAAAATTTTCCATGAAGTGGTGCTTTAGTGTTTAAGGCTTGGCTCCTCTGTAGTCGATTGTTGCGGATTTTCTCTTACCGATTCACTAAAAGGTCTGGTGTCCCCGTTAACTTTCATTCACAATTTTTCCAGTTGTTTCAATCATTTCGAATAGACCTTGCACTTGATACTTGATTAATGTCTCATAAACTGAACTGAGCCCAGTATATACGAAACATAAATGGTAATTTTCCTTTTTTGCCTAGCAACAAGTAATGAGCTAGATAATCGTGTGCATGACTGTTGTTTGGTATATGAAGAGTAGAAGAACCGGAGCGGTCGACTTTGTAGTCAGTACAGCTATGACCGAGCAAGAGATACATACGTCTCTTGCGCAATGGATTATTATAAAATGTTTAACAAATGCAGGCGTTAAGCTCTCGGAATTTTTTTTTCGATTGAAGGTATAGTTTGGTGATGATACACTGTATCAGAATCGTGTGTCTACGTAGACCAGACAATTTAAAAGTGGGTGAGAACGTATCGAAAACGAAAGTCATGATCGACGCTCAATGACAATATCTGTGCCGTTCGAGAGCTTATTCAAAGTAATCGCTGCTTAACTGTTAAGGAAATATCACCAGAAGAAGTCAATCCATTATCACTGTTCATCTTAGCTTCAAAAAATTACCATTCGAGATGTGATTCTTCTTCATGACAAGTCCAGGTTTCACATCGCGTCCTTGACAAGGGATACATTGAACAAAATGGGCTGGGAAATTCTTGAACACCCTCCTTACAGCCCAGACTTGTCTCATTGTGACTATTTTTTGTTCGCACCCTTGAGGGAATCATTTGGAGGAAAAAAATTCGAAAGTAATGAAGAAGTCGAAGGGCACGTTCGCAATTGGCTAACAACTCGCCCTTAATCTTTCTACGAGCAAAGGATAATAAAGCTTCCATATCGGTAGCAAACGTGTCTAGATTACGTAGGATAATGAAAAATGTTGTGTGCAACATTATTCCATAAATGTATAAGAAGAAATGACCGTTTATATTTGTTTCAACCTCGTATATTGTTCCTAGATATTTACGTAATATATAAGAACACAAAACACATGTCGCACGCTTTGGATTGGCCCGTCTAACGACATCGCTAATAGCACCCCGTACTTTTTCAAAATATACGAAACAAAACGCGAGCACATTCAAAATCCACCTTGTTTACGAGGATTGCCTTTTATATTTCGGGATTAGTGAACAAAAACAAATATTGATCATCGAAAATCACTTTATTGTTTTTCAAAATATTCCCCATGAAGATCTATACACTTTTGCATGCGTTTGAACCAATTGTCGAAGCACTTTTGCCACTCTGATTGAGGTATCTCCAACACATGCTTTCTGAATGCAGCAACCGCTTCTTCAGGTGTCGAAAAACGTTGACCTCTCAGTTTGTTTTTTACGTACGGGAATAAAAAGAAGTCATTCGATGCCAAGTCAGGACTATACGGCGTATGACCCATCAAATCGATGTTTTGGGTGCTCAAAAATGCAGTTGTCGCAGCCGATGTGTGAGAGCTCGCATTGTCGTGGTGAAGAGTGATCCGTCTTCGGCGGTTGGTTTTCCTGATTTCTTGGAAGACAACTGGCAAACAAATGGTTGTGTACCACTCAGAATCGACTGTTCTGCGTTGTTCTAGTGGTACGGTTGCGACATGTCCAGTTTTTCCGAAAAAACAGGCGACCATTTGCTTGGAAGTGCTTCGTGCGCGAACACCTTTTGTTGGATTTGGATCATCTTGAAAGACCCAGACAGTCGACTGCTGTTTACTTTCGGGCTCATACGCGTAAATCCACGATTTACCACCTGCCACGATGTCATAGACGTGTTTCGAAGCACCGCGACCGTATTTTTTGAGCATTTCTTTCGACCAATTGACACGAGCCTTTTTTTGGGCGATTGACAAATTGTGTGGGATCCAACGCGAACAAATTTTTTTGACAGTCAAATGTTTATGCAATATTGAATGTATGCTGGTCCCACTAACGCCTAAGGTTGTCTCAATATCACGATAGGTCACATGACGATCTTCCAATATCAGTTCGCGCACAGCATCAATGGTTTTCGGAACAACAACTGATTTTGGACGACCTTCACGAAATTCATCTTGGAGTGAACTACGACCACGATTGAATTCACCATACCATCGATAAACACTGGTCCTTGATGGAGCTTCATCGCCAAAAATTGAATTAGTTTCATCCATGCACTGTTGCTGAGTTAATCCACGCCGAAAGTTGTAAAAAATAATCGCACGAAAATGTTGACGATTTAATTCCATTTTTGGGCCGAGATGAATCTTTTAAGTTACTGTAAACAACACAAATAGCGCTCGTATGTCAAAACGTTCTGAGTGCGTATAACCTCAAAAATGTCCAACTTTACGACAGAGCTGTCAATAACCGGATTGCAACACTAGGGTTGCCAAATCCCGAAACATAAGAGGCAACCCTCGTATATACAATCTGCTTCTTTGCGGGACCGCTTTTAATCTCACATCTTTATACATATAAAGGACCATCGGGTTTATACTTATATATTAAAGTTGTGAGATTAAACGAGTTCCCGGAATGACTCTGATCCGCTACCTACAGGGCGGGCTGTAACTGGGTAAGTCAAAATAGCCATTTTCCATTCGATGAGGCAGTTATTTAAACATTTTTAGTAAAAAACATATACATCATCATCATCAGCATCGGCACTACAACCGGGGTCCGGTCTTGGCCATATTTAACAAATCTCTACACCGGTCCCGATTTCGAGCCGATGTCATCCAGTTTAGCACTCCCAGGCTCTAGGCGTCCGGGTCTACACCATCCCTCCATCGCAGACAAGGTCTGCCGAGCTGTCTCCTTCTATACATCCTGCCACAAAGGACTTTCCCGGCAGGCTGCTCTTCGCTCATTCGAGCTAGGTGTCCCGCCCACCGGAGTCTACCGAGCTTGATTTTTCTTACAACATTAGCTTCAAAGTAGATTGCGTACAACTCATGATTGTAGCGTCTCCGGAATCGTCCTCGCGCACATACGGGGCCAACAATTCTCCTTAAGACCTTTCTCTCGAACGCTGGCAAGAGTTCAGAGTGCCTTTTATTGAGCACCTAGGTCTCGGATCCATACATGAGTACTGGTAAGATCATGGTCTTGTACAGTAGTAGCTTGGATGTTCTGAATAAATATCGGGATTTAAAGAGCCTTGATAGACCATAGTAGGCTTTGTTGGATTTGATCAGCCGTTCGCGTATTTCTTCTTCCATATTGCTATCGGCTGATATTATTGACCCAAGGTAGTTTAAGGATTGCACTACTTTAAATTCGTGCTACACTATCCTGATGGTTTGACCAACGTTAGGTCTTCTTTTCGCAGAAGTTACCACCATGTACTTAGTTTTCCCCTCATTAATGTGCAGTCCCAGTGTTTGTGCCGCCTGCTCGATCTGGATGAACGAGTCCTGTACAGCCGATTCAGTTCTACCGATGATGTCGATATCATCTGCGTAGGCAAGTATCTGGCTGGACTTGGTGATACTAGTCCCTCTAGTTGTGACGCCAGAGTCACGGATGCTTTCTCCAACGCCAGGTTGAAGAGGAGGCAGACCAGACCGTCCCCTTGTCGGAGACCCTAAAGATGTTTATTGATTTGGACAGCAATCCTGCTATTTTTACTTGACTAGTTACGTTGGTCATAGTCAACCTACAAAGTCGTATCAATTTGCTTGGAATGTCGAACTCTCCCATGGCATTATATAGTTCCTCCCTGGCTATGCTGTCGTAGGCGGCCTTAAAGTCTATAAATAGATGATATAATAGAATCTTAAATTCCAGACATTTTTCCATCGCCTGCCTAAGGGTGAATATCTGATCACTTGCTGATTTGCCTGGGTTGAAGCCACACTGATATCGACAAATGATGGCTTTAGCGTATGAGGCTATCCGATCTTGTAGGATAGTGGAGAGTATCTTATAGGCGGTACTCAGCAATGTTATACCCTTATAGCTGCTGTGCACTGTGATGTCTCCCTTCTTATCTATGGGGCAAATTATTCGACGACGCCAATCTTCCGGTATCTCCTCTGCTCCCATACGTGCACCACGACCTCATGAATTGCGTGATGTAAGGCTGTTCCTTCTTGTTTGATCAGCTCAGATGATATGCCATCAGCATCGGGGGCTTTAAAAAAAATATACACTTAAGATGGTTTGAACTGCTTGACCAGCCGCCTTATTCACCAGATCTAGCCCCAAGCGACTTCTTTTTGTTCCATAATTTAAAATTTGCCCTCAGAGGATAGAGATTTTCGTCAAATGAGGAGGCAATCACCTTCGTGAACCGTTATTTTGCAGAAAAAAACGCCGAGTACTATTTGGACGCGTTAGACAGATGTGAGCAGCGCTGGGAGAAGTGTGTAGAGTTACAAGGGGACTATGTAGAAAAATAAAAATAAATTTTAAGAAAAAATGTGTTGTATCTTTGTTAGGTCGGAAACTTTTCAGGCCACCCCCGTAGATGTCATAATGTGGACAAACCATGGAATTTTCTACGACAAGGTGTAGATATTCCGAAAAAAAACCCAAGTAGCGACTGTTACTAAAGTCGTGTTTTGTTTTTCTGGTAGGTTATGAGGTTCGGAATCACCGTTCCGAAGTTGGCCCTATTTACGGGACACCCTGTATGTACAGCCTAAATGGCACATCCAGTCTAAACTTCTTAGTAGTGTTTCTATACTTTCTTAAGCCACTGAGAATGCTCTTACTGGTGAAGACTTATTTGAACTCCCGGTACAATTTTTCTTTTTAATGTGACAGTACCCTTAATATATAAAATATAACCAGGATCAGAACGATGAAACAGCTAATCTCAGAATTGAGCCTCGAAACTGTTCAACACAGGTTTGTTTAAACTACATATGAAGCGCAAAATAGATTTACTTACTGATTTTGTCGTGCAACCTCTTTCCAGATTTCAGATTTCTTACAAAATTCATTTAAATTCAAAATATCGCCTTGTACAAATCATAATGATAATGAATTGGATATTCAACAAGCTGTATGCCCGTTAATTATACGTAGCACGTTACGTATGGTACCAAATCAAAAAATAATCGGTACAACTTGAAGATACTACATACAAATAATTGATTTTACAACTCAACATGCTGATTTCTAAATTTAATTAAATAACAGACAGGAATCGATTAATTTTATTCTTTATTTATCTAACATTAATTTTCTCATTCATTTTCTTTCGTGATCTTCCGGCATTTAACACTTGAAATGCTGAATTTGTAATTTCTTTTTCACGTTTCCTATAACTTAGACAAATCATGGCGTGGTAGTAAGTGTTGCATCATCTGGCAGTAACTAAAGTTATTCGCATGTAAACAATGCCACTCAACTCTCTTATACCATATCCGACATTGCAAGGCCATCAAATTTTGATCAACTGTACGAGTTCATGGGCAAGTTTCAACACTCCACCACGGTTGTACCTTAAGACACACGATATTACCACACTTTACAAAGACTGCTTTTAAAGCGGTAGTTACATCTTTGTGATATTTTGCAAGTACCTACAATTCCCTGTAGACAGTACAGCAACTAGAATGCAGTATACGGGTATAGCCGACCACAAAATTGTTCAGACATAAACACATAAATAAAAAACCCAATGACCCAGTTCCTTGTAAAAAGTTGGCAAGCTATAGAAGTCCGGTCTTGTGGGTATTCATATAGTGTTGCATCGGGCCATAAACTGAGAATAATGTGAAGACATATCTGTCTTTTCCTTTTGCTTTTTAACCGTGTAGCTTAAAACTTATTACTTGGATTATGTCAAATTTGATCATTGTATCTGCCATCACTATATCTTAATTTTTAATTAACGTTACTGGCTATCGGAATTTTATTAACATTGAAAACAAATCTCCTAATTTCAGGTTTGGGTGGGGCCATCAATCTCAGGACTTTCAAGGAAATACTAATAAAAAATGTTTGTCTTTGTTAAGAGCCTCAAGAGTGCATTCGCTTTCAAATAATTTCAGGAAGTTTATGTACTTTTTTGGTATGCCATTGTGGGCGAGGCGCATTTGCGGTATTATGTACAGACACAAATCACTTCGTTATGATTCAATGCCGAATTTATATATTTATTCGTAGGAGTATTTGACGGGTTTTTGTTGTTATGACTAGTAAAGAATATTTAAATGTGAGAATAGTGAACCATAGTCTATTATATTAAATTAAGATTTTGGAGGTCGCCGGATATGTTCCAAAGTTAGTTTTTTTAAGCATCTTCTCCAGATGAAGCTATTAAGCAAGTGAACCACTGTGGAATTTTCAGAAAATGGGAAACAAATGTTTTTTAGCTTATAACATGCTTTATGGATTCAAAAAAATTTTTTTTTTTAAATAACATCCTTTATTGGATATATCAAAGTTTGAGCCTCTGACATTGACATTTAATATTTAGTTATCGGGCAGCTAATGGCCAAGATATTGTATTATTGTCGTTATTAATATTTTATTATTGTCCCTGCTCGGGCGCCAAAATGTAACATTAAAGTGCAACCCCTAAGGTTAACTTTTAATATTTAGTTATTAAAAAGTAACACCTGAGCGAAACCACAGATGCTATCATTTAATATGTTGTTATCGGAAATGTGATTTATAATTTCTTTTATTAGGCCCCGCGTCGGGTGCCAAAATGTAGTATTTATGTTTTTGAAGGATTTTTTGTTACTTACGGCATGCTGGAACTCTTCTGGTGTCTTCTGTGAGGTGTGTCCTCTCGCTGGTTAAAAGATACGCTGCTACTTTGGTTTTACACTTTATTTTAGCACTTTTGCTTAACTTTTAATTATAGGTTGTTAGTGATCAACTTTAAAGTTAGTTGTTTTAGTTAGAAACAAGAAGACCCGCTGTACTTATGCGAGGCTGCAGTCATCTTGTTATATATTATTACACTGCAAAGAAACTCACTTGCACTACCCTTTAAATACCCAATTATTGGTGAGTTAATGCAGATGAAGCATTTTCTCACCCAGAACGTGGAACCTATTCTGAGGTTATTCGCCTGTCATAATCCAATCGAAGGTGTAACAAATAGTACAATCTTAACAATTTAATTTAATGCTAGGTTTAAATTGTACTTAATTTAATTTAATTAAGTAAAACGTGTAGGGTTTACTGGACCAGTGTTCAGCTCCCAACTCTATTTTAGTATGTTAGATTTTAACATATTAATTCATCCGTTTTAGCCATCTGAATTCGTGGGTAATATCCAAGAGCTGAATAGCTTCTACGTTGGTATGATTATGTAGCCGTCTTTCGTGTGTGACAGATATTCTTGGATAACTTCATAAATCCATTTCATCTCTAGGTCATCATGAATTTCCTGATTTGTCACAAAACGGTAGGCATTCGTGATAATCCGAAGGAATTTATTCTGGCTTCGTTGAATTATATCTCTATTGGATTGCTTTGTACGGCCCCATAATTGGATTCCATATATCCAGATCGGCTTGATGATAGATTGATAGATCAATCTTTTGCAATCGAGATTGAGTTGAGAGTGATTCCCGTTTAACCCATACATCTGTCTACGTTTCAGCTTTATTTCTTCAGCTTTTTGTTTCACATGATGTCTCCAGTTTAGTCTGCTATCTAGACGTATACCGAGATATTTTGCTGAATCTGCTTTGGGAACTGGAATACCGTTGAGATATGTAGAAATATTGTTATCTGATCGTCGCAATGTAAATGTTACGTGAATAGATTTCATCTCGTTGAGTTTAATTTTCCAATCAATGGTCCATTGGCTAATTTCGTTAAGTGCCTGTTGCAATTGTTGTGTAGCTTTTTTTGATTTTCGTCAGCTGTTTATATTATTATAATTATAACTGTATCATCTGCAAAGGTGCCTATGAATGTGTTCTTGGTTGTTGGGATGTCTGCTGTGTATAGTAAGTAGAGGAAATGTCCCAGGACACTTCCTTGTGGCGCGAGTTAACACCCCTAAAATATAAGATAGCTAACATTCCTGAAAGCTTAAGATAGGTAACAATCAAAACATAAAACACAGATACTTCAAAATCTGTTCAACTTAATGTCATTCCCACAACACGAACAAAAGAAAACGTGAACCACTGTATTTTAATAATAGAAACACAGGTACTTCAAAACCTGTTTTACCTAATAGATTTAAGATATTAATAGATTCGAAAAATATAAATAGAGTTAAGTTCGAAATGTAACAGAAGAGATCTTGTCTGACTACGGACTCGAATACACGAGCTGCTCAGAGGAGGAAAATAATAAAAGGAAACATAGTTTCTAAATAAACAAAGACAAAGGTCTTTTCGTTTGAAAATATTTTCTCCAGGAAGAGCACAAAATAACTCGCGCCTGCTTCTATTGGATAGAAACTAAAGTGAGCTCCTTCGTGTGTTACTTTGAAGGTTCTACCAGTCAAGTATGATTCGAGTAGCTGGCAATAGTTTGCTGGAAACAGTTTACTCATTTTATATATAAGACCTTTATTCCATACTCTGTCGAATGCTTGGGAGACATAAAAAACGGCAGCTGGGCAATATTTCTTTTCTTCGAAAGCCTTTTCTATTGCTGTGGTCACACGGTGAACCTGTTCAATAGTTGAGTGTTTATTCCTAAAGCGAAATTGAAAGTCTGGAATATTGATGAGAGGCTTGAGTCGCTTGAGGAGTATTTTCTCAGACAGTTTTGAAATGGATGGCAATAGCGATATTGGTCTGTGGGGGTAAAGAAAAGTATGGGTGCCAACGTATGGCACAGATTCACTTTTAACCCACAACGATGTTGCTCCGGTAAATATCCACAAAAAATCCTGGTAAATCCAATTAGAGAAAACACTCAGAGGTCGTTCCGCTGTACTATTATTATTTATTGTTCTCTTTTGATATACAATTTACACATTTGAGTTTATTCTCCACTTATCATTTAAAGATTCCATGCGCACAACTAACGTGATCAAATTTAACTATTTTCGGGAGGACAATTAAATCGACTATTCGTGGCAAACATCAAACTTTACGCGAAAGTGGTAGGATAGCGACTGCCTGTAATGGTGGTTGAGATCTGACTGGTGTGAATTAGGGTTGAAATTCATATTTCTTTCTACACACAGGACAACCAAAAGAGACCACGCCTCTGCTCTCTCAACCTCACGCCCGTCAAAGTATGAGCAACATTTGTTAATAGGGTAATTGACGGATACGAAGAATGAGAGAACAGAAAACATGATATGCTGTGAACTCGGGGTAGCTTTGGTTGTGTGTGTTGGTATCAGATGCAGCTACTGACACGACCTACTGACCCAGTGGTACGGCTATGGTGTAGTTAAAGCGCATTGAACCGTGGAAAGAAATACGAATGAGAGAGAACCCTAGCGGATGTTACTCCCCTGCAAAGAGAGATCGTTGATCCCAAGCGAATGGATGATCTGAGGGAAAGTCGATAGGACGCCGCTGATGTTTGGGAAATAATTCGCGTGAGAACCAGACTCTAAGACGCTGAAATAACCCCAGCTATTTTGCTATGTTGCAACAGCGTCGTTCTTTTAGACTTGTTGTTGCTAACCTATATTATGAGATTTCCGATGGGAAACTCATGGTTAGCAAGAACGGAGTTGCCGTATGACATTTATGTAGCTAAACTCAATTATGCATTATCTGCAACGGATGATGAGTTTAGCTACTGCAACAGTTATTTGATGGCATCTCGGGGCGCCCACTCGACGCTATAGGTTCGCCTCTCCCGAGAGAAGTCTAATAAAAAAAAAAAATACGTCCGTTTGAAATGTTTTACAGGGGAATATATATAATGGAAATTGGTAAGTATGACGCGCTGAAAGCGGTCGAAATTGGGTGGAAATGTTGGTTGGAATTGTGGGTTGTTTCTCATGTAGAATAGAGAAACCCCCCACAGCAACAATGGAGGTTGAAATAAAAGTTTCTTTTATTTCTTCTTGTTGGAAGTGCTATATATTTTGTTTTATTATCAGAGCTGTACCTGCACGGGCACGGTCGCTGGGGTGCGTAGTCCAATAGGCCATATAACCCCTGATGCATTCAAAAATGGTATATCAAATATTCAGTTCTGCGGCAACACTTCTTAGATATGCTCCAAATGCCTTTTGGGATCGCTGGACGCGGTACAATTTTGGAGTGCAATTTTTTTTTTTACACTAACGCGCGCTCAAAAGAAGATTTTGAAGTACCCTCAAATGTCATAACACAGTGCGAGTGGATGGGGACGAAGTGGATAAGGAAAAAAGGTATCGATGTATATTCGTTTTGTATGGCTGAACATTACAACGACAGGGAAAAACATGCCACATTTGTGTAGTTCGGCCAAAGAATGATTATGTATATTTGTGCGCCTGTAGGTGATTTTCAACGTGAACTGATTCGCATTCACAGATTCACGGATGTCGCGGGAAAATGTCTGAAGTATAACGGCAGTCGATAGAAGGGACTGCTCCCCCAAGATCCCGGAATGTCAATAAATTACCTGAATAGGAGGCTTCGTTTATTTTTTTACATTGCACCGTTTTTTTTATACACAATTATGTGACGATTTTTTGCATAAAATTTAGAACCTTCCGAAAAAATCCTACGTACGTCCCTTTCTGTTGTTAAATAGAATTGAACAAATTTTGTTCCTGGTTAAAAATTGCGGGAGTTATGTTTCTGGCTCCTCGATAGTATACTGGTTAGTATACCCGCCTGTTACGCGGGAGACCGGGGTTCGTTTCCCCGTCGGGGAGCTTCTGGCGCAAAACTAATCACCTTGCCCGGAAAAAACAAATCATTATGGAAAATTTAACAAGCCTCAGGACTTGCTAAATAAGGCCAAGACCGGTTCCCGGTTGTTGTGCCGATGATGATGTTTCTGGCGGTGTTTCGATTATTTTTTAATTGAGCTGCCCCCTTAATGGATGGGTGATAGGTCACATTTTTTATTCCGTGGTAAAATCCACAACGTCCATGAAGATACAAAAATTCCTTCTTGTTTTTTATTTATTTATGTTTTCTTTTTTTTATTTTACACTTCACTATTTATTTGCTGCACCTTATTTCTATAAACTATATTAACATTTGCTCATCCGTTCAAATGCACTGTATGCTTAAATTTAATTGGTAAAATGGGAGTTATTTTGGTTGCATCAATCTAGCTTTTGCTTTGTCATTTAGACTGTCACTGATTAACTATATCTGGGTGACTCTTTTGGGTTGTGAGACTGTTTGCATCTGTTCGGCCGTAGATTCGGCCTCAAGGACTTGACTCATGTGAAAAAGAAAAAGCGCCACCCTTTTATCCTTGGTATCTAAAGAGATTTTTAGTTTTTAATGTGAAATTTTTTATGGTTTGTGCGCAAAGTTTTGTTAAACTATTCATAGAAGCAAGATTCTAGGAATGAAATTGTTGTTTGAGGTAAAGTATGGGAATTTGGTTGACAAATTCCCATATGATCATGAAATGCATTGAAGATACGCATTTCATGATATTATGATTTTGACGAATTAGTGTTTATGCATGCCCACAAGTTATGACGCATTTGATTTGTTTCATGATTTTTTAGGAATTGAATCAATTCGCGACAAACGAGCATTTGGTTCAATTTATCGAGCATTTGATTCAATTGGGAATATCAGTTGGAATAATTGGATTGGGTTATTATGGGTTTAGGTATAGAATATGGATGTGGGATATTATTATAATCGGATATTAAGAGGTGACGAGAGGAGTGATTTAGGCTCACTACAACTGAAACGCTTACAAAAAGGCATCTACAGATAAATGCTTCACAGCGACCATTTTGTCACGTACTGATTTGAAAGAAATAGTACTCATTTACTTGTATTATAAAAAAATGTGAATAGGGTTTTAGAATATACATTCAGCTAGGCCAGCTTGTCATAAATGTCGACCGATGAGATATCATCCCATCAAGCTATAGAGCATATAGCTCCATATAGAAATGGTCACCCGTGGGGGGCGAGATCGCGACGCCGCACGGGCGAGAATTCTACCTCGTCTCCACAATTCTAATTGTGTCTGCCGCAGACCGAAAAAAAAACACAGTTCAGCGTAAGCTGTCCGAAATAGGGAAGTTGTTCACCGAAGATATCCAGGAATAAAAACGCAAAGATTAGGTGTTGTTTATTAATGACTTTTATTGTTTTACTTTTATGTTCGAAATTCGGTTGGCACATTCACTGCATAAATAAATAATCAAGTACAACAGGTGATGCTGTTTATATGTTCTATTTTTTAGAAAAAAATTTAGGTAAAATTTAAAACTCGGTGCGCACATTCGCGGCATAAATAATTAAGCAAGTACACGAGGACCGGGTAAAATTAGCGACACGTATTTGCAAACTTCACTAAAACTATCGTACATGTAATCGACTCTGGGTATATCGAGGGTGTATATTTACGCATCTCCGCAGCCGGCGGAGAGCGGGACTAAAGCGTGACCGTTCTGGTCCGCGGATGTAAAGGGACTCGGCGATAATCGTCTCGTGCAGAGATGATTCGCTACGAGGGAAATTTTAAGGGGATTTTCCCTGACAGAGAAAGTATTTCCCTCCACTAGGGAAAAGATTTGCCTACCACCAAAGAAACGTAAAGTCTCTCTTGTGGGAACTGAGAACCAGATCTCGTAATGCAGATCATGGTGGTATGTGTGCGATCGTTCAGATCCGTGTGGTTTGCACGTGCTCGAGGGCAATGAGTAAACGAAGCAGACAGGCGGTAAAGACAAAGGGATCGAAAAGATCGTCGTCTATGGAGTGTATCGCGTCTAAATAAATAGACGACGATACAGCGAAGAAATGTGGTAAAAGAAAAGATGGGACGAGGGTATCATAAAAGTCTTAGATGAATGGTGCCCTTGTGTAAATATACGAATAGACATTGGGAAAGGTGCTATGCGCGAAGTCGATGCTTGTTTGGAGATTCAAACAAGGAAGCAATTCTGGGTAAAGTGCTTGCAGCTGTATTGATAGTTGCAAGTCATTGCAAGGCAGATTAGATGGTTACATTATGACGGTTTGTATATACCATCTGTGTCAATGCAACTTGGTATCTATGGCGACGCAAGTGTCGAACGTTAGTGTGAAAATCTACACTAATTGGAAATTCGAGTTTGGGTCGCGTATGCAAAAATGCATTGATACATCTATGAATGCCCTTGTAGAAAAGAAATTCTTTTGAGGAATATTGGGTAATGCTTATATGCATTAATTGTCCTTGGAAAAGGAAATGTTTCCAGGTGCCCATGCGATTGCATTGGCGGGGGACAATGGGAGTTGGGTTGCGGATAAGGTAATAAAGAACTCTTACAGGAATTGTATGCCAAGAGATGCAAGAAAAGGTAAGAATTCTTTTACAGGGACTTTTTAAGATTATAGATTTGATCTATATAATGCGTAAAGCATTTACAGGTCCTAATGCTGTTGCATTAGCAGAAACTGGTGTAGATTGGATTGTAATAATGGGAGTTTTACGGTAAGTAGGCAGTGGGGTTTGGCGCCACCGCCACACATCTTCTACGCGGTATCAATCTTCTGGTTGCACGCGTTTCTGAATATGATAAAATTCGTTCTGTTGATATTTGTGGGATTAGAGCGCAATTGTTGAAAAGCTCTATCTTTTCCGACGTAATCTGCTCGAACATTTTATCAAACCAAGATTTATCGGTTGAATTTCGTTTGAGGGAATGTGCAATGTGAACTTCCATACCGAGCAGTATTATTTCCCACTGACTCCTGTTGCACAATAATATATATAATTATTATTTATTATTATTTACTGGCCTGTAGGAACCCGGAAGTTCATGACCTCACCGACTCGGCTCCGCCATTATTCCCTGTCCTGTGCGCTCTTCTTCCACGTTTGATCATCCGATCCGATCTCCTCGAGGTCCAATCTAACATTGTCTGGTTCTATATACACGGAGCTTTATATTACGCGATATCAGTTTGGAGTTTAATAGTTTACTGGCTGCATGCCAACTAGCGTTGCTGGAATGTAGTCTTTTGTTAATTTCCTTTGACGTTTCGTTTCTGGTCGTCAGTATCGTTCCCAGATAATAATAATATATATAATGTATATAAAATTGGGTACTCACTGTGTGGGTACTTAGTCGTTTACATCCGTTTTGGAAATTAAAATCCTACCGCCTGGCTGAGTAGTAGCTATCTACTCCCTTCCTCCGATGATTACTGTTATTGATGGGCTTTCATCGACTATTGTTCGGACGCAATAAACTATTTTACACTCGTGATTTTCAAAAATAGTTCGAATTAATTAGTTTTTGTTTTAATGCATATATTTCTTAAAATTTTTAGTAAATGTTTCTGCGACAATAGTTTGTACAGAATATACTATTTTACATTTATTATTTTATTTCTTTTACACTGATTTCGGTTGTAATTTATTCACAACTTTTAATTGTTTCTTTTATTTTTAGGAAGCGAACGGAAATATAATTTTTTGAATTTTAAATCACTCGAAATAATTTCCAATTAACAAGCTCGCACAACGATTTTAAATCACATCCAAAAGACACCAGTGGTCGTGGCGAATAAAACAAGACGAGTCCCTTAAAATCCCGATTCGCAGCCCTTTTATCACTTTTCAATTTGTCTCCACCTTTCCATTTACCAGCTCCTTGAATATTTTGTTTGTTTGTTCAAACCCCTACTCAAGGACCTGCAGGTGTCAGGCGCCAATGGAAAATCTGCTGATAAGGATTTTGTGTGTGCAAAAATGCATATTGTTGTGTTAAATATCAATACATATATTCTCCGTCGTGGGCCGATGGTGTTTCTTGTATTCATTTTGTTTTTATTTTACTATAATGTTTTACTTTCAACAATTTTATCTGTAACAGTGGCTATGGCGATAGAGTTACCTGTTGTACTTCTGTTGATCTGGTTGTGACTTGTGATCTATCTCCCTTCGTTGCCTTTATCCTGGATATGTGGTGAGATCCCGCTAGGACTAAACTCCACTTCACTTCTTTGTCCTAAGACACGGATGACTCTTAATCGAGTTAGCAGAGCGTACGAATTAAAACTGCTCAACTTATTTTGTCTTTGGTTTTTATTGTCTCATTTCACTTATCGTATTTGATAATTTTACACTATTTATTGTTTTTTGCATTTCTAACTATACTAAATGTTTCTTATTGGGTTTAAGACCGAAGATATCTAGTTTTACACTTTTTTGTAGTTCTAATTACACTAGCGTTTTTATTATTCGGAGCATTAAAACAAGACGACCGCACGAACACTTTTATTTTTTCACTCACCACCAACTCCCGACCGTCCTGGTCAACTAGCAAAAACCAACTCGTTTCCTTTTCCGATCGTTTGATCGCAGGAAAACCTCTTTTTCTCTTTTTTGCTCTTTTCTGCGATGATCGCACTCAATATCCTTTGTTTCAGGATTACCTTTGTGAGTCCGCGCATCCTTTATCTGATCCCAAGGTATTGAATCTTGGATCGGAAACCGTCTGGAATCCCTTAAGTATTACCTGGGATTTCCCACAGTGCCCAGACTTGACAATTTCCTTTTCAGTGAACATCGGAGCCAAATATATTTTGTATATTATGGGTATTGTTGTTCAGCGAGTGTTTTTACGATCGCCGTCCTTTTTTCCGTATAGGAAATGTTTCCTTGAATAGGATTTAAGGGTACGGTGTCGCCGTGCATTTTATGCTTTTTACCAACTTTACTTAAAAGTTGGTCATCTGGTCCGCAGATTTGGAACCAGGGGAATTTACGTGTTCAACATCTGGTTCATATACCACGTTTTGGATTTTTATTGTATTCAATATGGACAAATTGAACGTTTAGTTCAATTTCTCTGATATTGAAGTTTATATGGGCAAATTGAACGTTTAGTTCAATTGATATCAATTTTGGTATTGGCCCGTTTAGCGTATGGGGAAATGCTAGGGCTTGGGGAGTGCTTCATCCTTTTAGCGGATGATTTTGCGGTTATCGCAATTCTTTGGTGGAGACTGGCTCCAAAGAGATATATATTTATGGGTGGGTGGTTTTGGACGTAACAGTATGAAAAAATGTGGGATATGCTGGCGTATCATAGGAACTATTAGGATGGGCATACGTGGGGAAAAGTGTGTAAGAAGAAATGTTTGAGAAGCTGCTATAGCATGTATGTGCAATGCTGATGCAGTGTGGGAATGATAAAGGGCACGATTTATCATAATCATTCAAGGGGGGTCTTTATTACGTAACACCCGATACTTGACGAGGCCCTTTAGGATGGTTATTCCTTGTGATGTAAGTGGTCGCGCAACCAATCATCATCATCGGCACTACAACCGGGAACCGGTCTTGGCCTTATTTCGTAAATCCTGAGGCTTGTTAAATTTTCCATAATGATTTATTTTTTCTGGGCAAGGTCATTAGTCTTGCGCCAGAGGCTCCCCAACGGGGAATCGAACCCCGGTCTCCCGCGTGGCAGGCGGGTATACTGACCACTATACTATTGAGGAGCTCCCCGCAACCAATATCAAACAGTAATCTGAGTTTCCCAGTTGCGCAGTCGTTTCCACGGTATAAATGCTTGACTCGGATAGGGGAAATAGATCATGGGTGTTTGCAGTCACTTCGGTCATCTGGCACTCGTGTAGGTTCCTCCACAAGTTGAATCAAATTGCGGTTAACAGTGAACGTTACAGATAACCTCTAATCTCTATCAGTTTTGTTACAATGCATTTACCAGTTAGGATTGGATACAATAAAGTTCCCAAGAACGAACACCACGGCAGCTGGGTGGTTAATTTATATCCAGTCAACGAAAGATGTTCGAAAAGTGTCGATGGTTGATCGTCATTCGGGGAGCGGCAAAGATAACAACGAAATTTCACAGTATTATTGAGCATGATTTTTATCTAAGTGATGTCCAAGTTCTTCTTCTTCTTCTTCTCGGCAAGTCAAATTGGATCGGGTGAATACGCAGACTTCATTTTAAACCAAATATCGAGTGTAAGTCGTATCCGGGGCAACGAAGAAATGTCTAGTCGGTTGACGAGTCGACCTGGGCCTTGGTTAGAGCTAAGGTATCAGGTTTCGCCGTTTGAATATACTGGTGGACGGCGTTTACGTTCGTTTTGGTGTTATCGATGCCTCTGATGTTAAAAAATGTCGTTACCAGTTGACGATGACAGTGTTTGACGGGCGTACCCGATTACGCGGAGAAGCGTTGTTTCAGTTTGTTTTTTTATCAAAATATTTGCGTGATATTCTCCCTGACATAGTGCCCTGGAGATTTGAATAGGAAACTCGTTTACTCGTTGAATTCTTTATTCTAGACGGTACCATCACGGTTTATCCCAACTTTAGCCCGGGCTATCAGCCGGACATCCGGAATGTAGTTGAAGAATTCCTTCGACAATATGACGGACGTACACCCTGACAGCGCGGTATATCATCTTGGGACTAATTTACACCCAAACCAGATTTTTTTAAGGCCGGTCCATCAGCCAAGCTCAGAAAGATGTCCAAGAATTTCTTCCTTACTTCCTGTTTGTAAGTTGTATTCTGTATTCTGTATTCTGTATTCTGTATTCTGTATTCCGTATTCTTTATTCTGTATTCTGTAAAAACAGTGAAATCATCATGCAAGCGGCCGAAGAGGTGGGCCTAGAAATAAATGAAGACAAAACAAAATACATGATTACGACGAGAGCAGGTGGACCTTAGGGAACACATAAATGTCAGAGGCAAGATATTTGAAAAAGTTAAAGAATTTAAATATCTGGGAACGAAATGTCGAAGGAAATTAACAAAAGACTGCATTCCGACAATGCTAGTTGGCACACAGTCCGTAAACTGCTGAAATCCAAACTGCTATCACGTAACATAAAGCTCCGTGCTTATAGAACCATAATCATGCCGGTTGCTCTATACGGATGCGAAAAATGCGCTCTCACAAAACGGGAAGAAAACAAATTCCTCGTATTCGAGAATAAAGGTTTAAGGGATATCTTTGGCTGTAAATATGATGAGGGGGCAGGACAATGGAGGAAACTCCACAACCACGAACTGGAAGAGCTATACTGCAAACCTACAATAGTGAGAGTAATCAGGTCGCTAAGATTAAGATGGGCCGGACATGTAGCGCGAATGAGTAAGGATAGGACCGTGAATAGAATTCTTGACGGTAGATCAACGGGAAAGACGGAGATGGGAGGACAATGTTAGGTTTGACCTCGAGGAGATGGGATCGGATGATCGAACGTGGAAGGAGACCGCACAGTACAGGGAACAATGGCGGAGTCGAGTCGGCGAGGTCACGAACTTCCAGGTTCCTAAAGGCCAATAAATAGTATTCTGTATTCTCTCAAATACTTCCCCTAAGGTCCCACAGAGAGCATACTTCTTTTTTCGGCGGTTTGTTCTGTTGGGGCGGTCATATCTATTCCTGTTCGGGTTCCTTTACAAGTACATAGGTGATGCAGGCCCTGTATTATAAACGATGACATTCGGCCATTAATGACTTTCATGTATTTTACATGGGGCGTCATCTTGTTATTCTGTGTGAATCCGTTGCTTTTAATTATTTGGAAAGGTAGTCGGACCTCTTGAAGAGGCCTATACTCCACTTTTTCTTACGTCTTCTTTTTGCCAAGTCAGTGTTTTCTTGATGAATTCTATCATGATCGTAGTGTCGGTTTAACACCTACACCTACCGGGATTTTGGATGTTTATTGGTCCTACGAATGTTTGTTTCCTCAAGTACTATATTGGATGTCAAATAGTCCACTATACTCGACCCTTATTGACATAGTAAGGCCTTCTTACTGCTTCGATTCGATCTGGTTTAAGAGAGGCGCAGTTATAATACACGCGGTATATCCCTGGATGTAAACCACCTAATACACCTTGGAGTGGTACATATACGCTAGCCCGTCTAACATGGATGATCCTGCTGGAAGCCTAGACTTCTGTTAGCATAGCCTGAATGGTTCATTGTAATTCAAGCCCCCAAACCACGTCCGGTTTTACAACCCGCGGGGTAATTCTCATTATTAAACATTTACAATAACAGCTTACTAAATGTCGGCTTTGGCGCAAGGCTAATAACCTTGCCCGGAAAAACAAATTATTATGGACAATTTAACAAGCCTCGGATATGGACCGGATACCGGTGGAGAGATTTGCTAAAAAAGACTGGTCCCGGTTCTAGTGCCGATGATGATGATGATGAAATCTCAGTTTATAAGGCTCTGCATTAAATGGAAATAAAACAAAATTAAAAAACCAAAATTGCAAGCGCAGACGGAATCTTATCAATCTACATCTGGGTCCACAGCAGAAAAATTCGTATAAGACGGTCTTCAAAAACTAGGCTAAAAAGTTCGGAAACGAAAGTTTTATACGAGATATGACCGCAGCTTTTAAGGACTTCAATCTGTAACTTCTTCTTACCCAACTTAACCCATTTGACTTTTCAATGTAATCACGGGTAGGGGCAAAGACTCTCCAAAGACTCATGACTCATTTTCAAAATGATAATGCACTGAAACCATTTCTTATGCTGTCGACTAACCCTCGACTCGGGTGACATGTGACCGTTCGCAGAACTGGGAGATTAAAATCGTGTTTAATATAGTATCACTTCACGTTCGGCGGCTTGCCTCGAACAATTAACTTTCAATAAACTTTTGTTGATCAGGTTGTAGTAGGTCCGAATTGCGTGTGATCTAAAGGGAGGAAAGAAAGATATATTATAGTATCGTGGGTCCATAGTTCACATATTATTCCCCTAATGAGATTTTATCCCATAAGCGTTAACAAACAATGACCCAACAGCGTCCACTGGCGGAACTCCTGCAGTTAATTAGTAAACTTGTTGCACTTAGATTGTCTCCCTGCCAAGTGGTTATGGATCGACGTGTGAAATTGCTTTTAACTTGTACGCTTGAATGCATCCGTTCCTTTGCGCAATTGCAAGCGTGGCAATTGCAAATTAGTTGTGGTGCAACTTATGGCATATGGATTTTGTGTGATGTTGCATGCAATCGAGATGGAAAGTTAGTCTGTCGAATTTCCGTGGTAGAAAAACGACTTAACTTTTACTAGTTGCTGTATACGTGAGTGCGTCTTTAAGTATGGTTGGGGTATACGGAACGAACGGTTGAAGTTGTATTAAGTTCGGTAGGTTTTGCGAGTACAAGTGGTTAAATGGTTAAATGGTTAAACAACACGAATTTATGATGGCTTGAATGCTGTTTTCTATCGAATTAGGATGTAAGTGGAAGACTATTTTTAAATTTGTTTTGATTATCAATTCGACATTTCAGCACGGTGGGAAGAAAACGTGTTATTGATTTTCAATAGGAATCCCGCATTTTGTATTGTATTACGATAAGTGTAATTAAGTTTGAACGACCTCATTTTTGTCTGCCACCATTCAGTTAACAAGTTATTGTAGAAGGAGCGGTTTTAACAATTAGGTCTGCGGAAGGAACTAGCTTTCAGTCACAAAATATTCCATTAAGATATGAGCATTTTGGATATATTAAGTCATTCAGCCTTTTAGCTTTGTTTCTCTTATACTCATTGCAATCTTCATTAATGATTTACCAAAACAAAGAAAATTAAGAACACTAAAACTTTGTGATTTTTTTTCTTTTACACCTGATTAAACTTACTTCACTAACGTAACCTAATTTTTTTCTAATTTTAATTTTTAAATTTACTTAACATTACTCTAACCTAAGAAAAGCTAAATCTATGTAAGTTTGCCATTGTTTTGTAATGTTATTTACTATGATCATTTCGGTTGACAGGGCTTTAGTTCCCATTGAACCACCCGAACTGCTGGGGTTGTTTCTTAACTTCTTTTTGATCTCTGTGAGATATCGCCCTACTGTACCACAGACACTCTTCATCTATCCGCTTATCTACGGTCTATCGACGTACGTGGAAAACCAACGGTATTCCGAATTCATCTTGAATGATGCCAATCATATCAAGGTAAAGAAATGCCTCTAGTGGAATAAATTCATTGCTGCGAACTCTCTCATAAAACGTCATATTTGGGTAATAGGCCCCAAAAATTAAAACGTTTGATGAACTCATTGTTCTCGCAACTTCTCCTCGGATCAATTTGATCATAAAATTATATATTCTGTTTATGTGGGCTCCATTATATAAAGCTTCACTGTGATAATATTTTTTTGTAGTGGGATTCTGGAGCCGGGTATAAACCAAGGCAAGTTCTGAGGCATTGCCGTTCGAAAACCCGAATCTTCTCGAATAGATCTGGACCCGTGGGGGTTGAAGGTATGGATGCCGACGTACGGCACGGGTTCACTCTCACCCACCGACAGAAATCCTTTGGGACGACAAATAGCTGCGGGTAATAGCACCGGTAATGGAAATTTCGTGCGTACTTTGTGTTCTTTTTATTTTCCTTTTCTTATTCAGAACACACAGTCAAGGAACAGTCACCACCGAGTCAGTTTGAGTCGTTTGCAATTATTTCAAAGGTTTGATTAATTGGATCGTACCTCGAAGTTATTCACTGGTAGCTGTCTGCTAGAAGATCGCACTTCGGGGATTTTACGAGCACTTGAAAACCGGATGCGAAACTGTCATCCGCAAGGCGGAAACACCACAAATAAAACACTCGGAATGGCTTAGTGACGATTGTTCTTTATTTCTTCAATATCCACACTTTGGGTTGCAACGAAGTATTACATTGTTTATTAAATCTCATGTATTCACGATAATTTATTCTATGACTATTGTTCACACTTACACTACCAAGGTTGAATTCGTTTCTTTAACTCCCTTTCTTTTGATTGGCGATAATTGTTCTTTGTTTCTTCAACATCCGCACTTTGGGTTTTAACGAAGTATTACATTGTTTATTAAATTTTCTGTATTTACGATAATTCATTTTATAACTATTGTTCACATGTACACTACCAAGGTTGAATTCGTTACTTTAATTTTGGTTAATATAATGGCGCGGGATTTCCACTGGGCTCGGATGCGCTTGCTGATGGTTGGGACTTGACTGACTAAAAGGGGGCAAGAATCCATTCGTGGTGTCGTGGCAGTGGAGTCATGGCTAAGTAAAACTCACTGCCACTTACTAGGAACTTGAAAAGGGTTGCTATGCGTGCACAGAGGATTTGTTTCGGGGAATTCCTGCCGTGCAGGCTGAGTTAGATACCTCGGTTGCTATGTATACTGAGAAATCGGTTTTAGAGGCTAACCAAGTATGGGTATGAGTTGTCGGTTTGACAAAAGGACATGGGTCTTGGTCGTTGCGATGGTTGTTTCGCGGAAATGCAACGCATCGTGCTGGTGACTTACCAGTAAGGAGAATTGGTATTATTTCAGATGGTTTAGGTAGGACGGGAACCGAAATGATTTTCGGGGAAACTAAGTGTTGCTTGGTTACAAGCGAGGGAAATGGTTTAAGCAGAAAGTGAGCCGGGATGATTTTCGGGGGAAATTAATGCTGCTTGGTTGCAAGCGAGAAATGTAGTTTAAGTAGGAAATTAACCGAAGTGGTTTTTGGGAAAAATGTATGCGGTTTGGTGTAGATGGGGGAAATGATTATATTCTGTTGTGAGTTTGGAAAATGCATTTTATTACTGATTGGGAAGTTCTTTGCGAGTTTGGGGGTGTATGCGATTGCAGATTTGGGAATGGGTGCTGTTGCAGGTGGGAAGTGTGTTCTTTGCATGTTTGCGAATGTGTGCTATTGCAGGCTTGGGTTGTGGTGACGCGGTGTTAGCGGTCGAAGTTAGGTAGGAATTGTGGGTTGGTTCTCCGTGTGGTATAGAGAACCCCCACAGACCTACATTGAACCACACTGGGCATCCATTTGCCTGATCAGGGTCATGTAGCATATGACTTTAACTCGAGTGTCTAGTTGGCTGCTGTGAAATACTAAAAGTTCTCTTTGCTTTGACCAAAGCAGCGCCCATATGTTTGTTAAAACTATTTATTGATCTATAGGAACCCGGAAGTTCATGACATCACTGACTCGGCTGCGCCATCGTTCCCTGTCCTTGCACTCTCCTTCCACGCTGGACTATCTGGTCCGATCTCTTCAAGGTGAAACCTTCCATTGTCCTCCCATCTCTGTCGCGGCAGACTTACGGATCACTTTCCCGTAATTTTCTCGTCAAGAATTTTACGCACGGTCCATCGTTACCCATTCGCGCGACATGTCCGACTCATCTTAATCTTCGCGACCTGATTGCTCTCACTATTGTAGGTTTGTGGTAAAGATCTTCCAATACGTTATCGGTTAATGTTAACAGGTTTGTGCGGCCAAAATAGGATGAAATCGATTTGCAGACATGTTTTTCCAACAAAATTGAGCAACACCACATTTTGTTTATACCACTATTGAGTTATTGAGAGAAAAAATTGGTGCGTCTGTAAAAATGGAATTGTTAATAAGCCTCCAAGAAGTTATGATTTAAAATCTTTGGATGTTCTTGTGTGGATATTTGAAGTCGTTGGTCAGAATTACCGACGCTTTGAAATTGAACATTGAATCTTTCATTAATGAAGTTGCGCCGAAAATGGGGTTTGTCGAATTCGATTCTGCCAATGAAGATGTTGTGTTTGTTTTTTTTTTTTTTGTTTCGGTAGGAAGGTGAAAATCTTAAAAAGATACCTCTGGACCGATCCAGAAGCATGCTCGGTTTTACCGACTAAAACCACCTCCCGGCAGGCACATGTTCCCGTTGATCCCCGCGAAACTTTCTTTTAGATATTCCATCGCGGGGCCTGACGGAGTTTATCTGTTACTACGCTAGTCGCGTCGCAGCTGCTGCATCATGTCACATAGAACATCATTTGCTACGGACCATGCCTGTTTGGAACTCAGCATGTACTCTATTACTCCTCCCGGTGTAACTGTCCGTCTCATATGAATCTCCAAAATCGTTCGTGCGGTCTCGAATCTCACGCATTCTGTGAGTACGTGTTCCGCATTTTCTATTTTGCTTTCGCAATACAAGCAGAATTGGTGATTCACATGCTTATACTTGCGCAAGTATTGCCGAAAGCACCCGTGTCCTGATATTAGCTGAGTCAGGTGGTAATTCAGCTCGCCATGTTTTCTTTTCACCCATGTTTCTATATCGGGTATCATGGTGTAGGTCCATCTTCCTTTGGTAGAAGAATCCCACCGTCGTTGCCATTCTCTTAGACTTGAGAGCTCTAATTGTGGCCGCATTTTTCGACAATTCTCTTGGGAGATCATGCAATGCAGCGTTTTCTTGAGCTGCAATGTCAAGTGGTGTCCTCCTAGCGAAAACATTTATGAGATCTTCGGAGACCGTTCGGAATGCACAGCATGCTCTTAGCGATGCAAGCCTATGTGCTGAGTTCACTCCCCTCATGTACGACTTATACAGTGCGGCTCCTGCCCATATGTACGCTGCATACAATATAAAGGAGGTGTTGACACTGGTTATGAAGTTCCTTATGTGGGGCCGGGAACTCCAACATTGAGTAGCAGTCTCACTAAAACACTGCCTACTCTTGCGGCTTTGTCACTCGTTTTCCTTAGGTGTGCCTTGAAGGTCAACCTGTTATCGAATATAACACCAAGCTATTTAATATAGGAATTGGATCTGATTATTTGTCCTTCTATTCCCAAATCAAGGTGTTCAACTTTGTTGCGGCTGCTTATTACAACTGTCTCCGTCTCATGGTCAGCTAGTTTCAGTCCGGCCATATATAGCCAGCACTTAATGCTCTGGATTACTTGGGAGCAAATATTCTCCAGATCATCTAGATGTTTAGCTACGGCCACTATTGCAAAATCATCTGCTAACCCAATGATTCCCCTTCTGGTACATTGTCCCTGAGCACACCATCATACATGATATTCCATAACAGCGGACCTAATACAGATCCCTGAGGTACACCCGCTGTTAATTTATATTCCTGTGGTCCCTCATCTGTGTCATACAGCAGTCTTCTATCCCAGAGATAGTTTGCTAATATACGCACCAAGTAGGGTGAGACTTGTAGATCGCGCAACGCTTCTAGAATCCGATTCCAATTCATCGAGTTAAACGCATTTTTAACATCAAGCGTCTCACTTAAGCAGTTTTCCTGTTGTGTCCAGCATGCACAACGGGCGATAAGACGACAGCACCTCTGGATTTTTGACTCCTTTCGGTATAAGCATAAGCTGCTGTTTTTTCCATCGTTTAGGAAATTGTCCTGTTTGAAAGCAGATTGTGAAGTGATTGCTGAAGACTTCCGGCTTTTTTGTTAAAGCAGCCTTCACTACACCGTTAGGGATACCATCCAGTCCCGGGGTCTTGTTTTTTTTTGACAACCCCTGCGGCCAAGAGCACCTCTTCGGTGGTCACGGGAGGTATATCTCCTTCATTGGTATTCCACTCCTCTTGCACCCTCAACACCTCATCACACTGCGGGAAGAGGACAGCAACGATTCTGGCCATATCAATTTTACTTTTTTGCATTTGGCTATTGTTGCTGTGTAGTATTTTCATGACTATCCTGTAGGCGCTGCTCCATGGGTTTTTATTTAATTCATCACTTAGAGACCAGAACGCGTCATATTTATATTTGCCGATTACGTTCCTCAACTCTTTCCGTTTGTTGACGAATTCCGCGTGGAACTCTGGGTAGGTGTAACGGTTTCCTGCTCTTTGTGGCAAGCGTCGTAACCTATTGCACTCCGATCACACGTGGGCGATTTCTGAGTTCCACCAATACACTGGTTTGATAGCCCCTGCTGGTTATCTTTGTCGTAGCATAGAAGCCTCACATGAGGTAGTTAGCTACTTCACGACTTTTCCAGCCTGCTTCTTCGCATCGGCCTCTGCGTCAAACTGTGCGATTAGGTCTTCCAGTATAGAGCAGTTCCGCATCGAGGTCCTTCTCTTTCCACGCATTTTTTCTGGGCTTTCTTCGCTAATTTGTCATTGATGAATCCCCTGTATGGTAATATTTCGTACATCACGGCTTGGTGGTCACTGTGGGTGTAGGTGTCCAAAACTCGCCACTCCATAATGTTTGCCAACATGGAGCTGGCAAATGTGATGTCGATTTTGGACCAGCCTCTTATTTATGAAGGTGTCATCAACACCATAATTAAGTAACACCACATCTAGGACTACGAAGGCTTCGAGTAGTGCCTGGCCTCTACTGTTGGTCCGTGTGCTTCCTCATTCTACTGCCCAAGCGTTGAAATCTCCAGCAACTATAAGAGGGCTCTTATCTCTGAATATTCTATTTCCCACCTTGGCAGACCGTAACAACAGCAGAAATGAACTCCTCCGGTCTTAGCATAGGCAATTCCTTCCAGCTGCTGGACACGTCTGCATTGCATTGGGTTAATTTCCAGTTGTCCAGATGGCCCCTGTTCCGCTATTGTCTTTCTCCCAAGTAATAGTATCAGTGCCAGGCATCCTGTACTGCTCATTGATGAATACCACGTCGGCACCATATTCCGTAACCGTTTGGGAAGGGAGATCTTGTGCGACTTCACAATGGTTCAGGTTAATTTGAATGCAGTTAAACCTGTCCATTTTTATTGAGGAGATTGGACATCGCGTTTTTAAATGCTCGGCATTTGTAACTCCCTGTTGAGTGGTGGTTACCGCCTTCACATCCTGACTCGCAGAACATGCATTTGAGTTGTGCTTTACAGCCCATTGCTTTGTGGCCTTTTTCACCGCATTTCAAACTATTTTCCGAACGATCTTCTTCGGATTTGCAGGATTTCGCCATGACCGTATTGCCAACATCTGAAACATCATGTGGGTGCGATGTGTTCTCGGAGTCTTCATCTCACCCATCCAACCCGTAGGAAACCTGTAGCTCTTCTTAAGCTCTTTACCGCTTTCTTTGGGAACGCGTTTAGTTCAGGGAACTCTATAGCGATCGCTGTCAGGATTTCATTCACAGTGGTAACTTCATCTAAATCATGACATTCAGCCGTGATTTCCCGTGAGACTGTTTGCACTTTACCATCTTTCTTTAGTAGTTGTTGTACCTTCGCTTTCAGTGTCTCGGCAGCAATTCCCCTTTTGCTGTCTTTCGAACTTTATTCACGCTATTTCCAAGTTCACTTAGCTCGGGCTTGGCGTTCATAAACTTCAATATATCCGCATATGTTTTTTCCCGGTTTTGGATATTATTATAGCGTCCGGGCGTGGTCTCCGTCTTTTCATTATGTTGGCCTTCCCAGTATCGCCCTTTGGAACCTCTTCACCCTCCATCCTCGCATCCCTCTTTCTTCCTCTCTGGCCAATTGTAAACCAATTGTAATTGGGTGACTCATCATTGATCTGGCCCAGGACCCTACTTACGTATTTGTGCGAGTTTTGCTTTGGCCGGATTTGCACGTTTCTACCGCCTGCTTCAGCTGGCGCAGATGGCTTCTTTAAGCGATTTTACACTTACTTATCATAAAGGCAACCAATGATCTTGACCAGCTTTCGCACGGCATTAGTAATATGCCTGCTGTAGCCTTTCACTCAGGGCACGTGTCTCCTTGTCCTTAAAAGGGCGACGGATCTCCCAAGACCGCTACTGAGATGGCTCGTTGCATTCGCCACCGTGCTTCCGTGGCCTCCGGGAAGTGTGACGACCGATTGTTGAATACGGGCCAAATATTCCAATAAAAGGACAGTACCAATATATGACAGAATTTAAATTTAAATTTATTTATTACTTTTAAATTAATTTTAGTTTAGTTTAATTTATTGACGTCCTTACACCTAGGACGCCAATTGAGACTAATCCTCGAATCAAAAAAAAAAGAAAATGGGGTGGCGAGAGGCCGGCTTCTGGTCATCTTGCGATAACCAGAATCATCGGCCTTTTATACAGAATCTTATCGGACAGAATTTCGAAATGTACTTCGAAGGATCGAGTACTGAAGAAAAGGAATGGGATATCTATTTTTAGAATATGCTCATCTGGCTAGAATGCAGATGAAGATAAGGATTTGTAGCAACATGGGTTTGTGCTGCATATGAAGATATGTATTGTGGTGTTTAGTTTTTAGGAAGGTTTTGATATTTGAACATTGTATTATTAGTTTCTGGATATGGATGCATGATATAGTGAGCGAGTAGAAATGTATGTGGGTGGAAAATGGTAGGACTTCTTGGAGCACTACATGCCTTTGCTTTTTAATTTTGATCCTCCTTATCAACTCTGCGATCCATTCTCCGAGCTGCCCGAACACCAAAGAACTGTCATCACCTCCATCACGTTTCTGACCCGCGCTCGTCTCTATATCACTATTGCTTCTTCCCGCCATAAATTATCCAAAAAACCTTCCTTTGCACAACTGTGAAAAGACCCTCTTTTGCTGTCGGGAGAGCAGAATTTGTGTACTTGTATATGACTTGTCTCTCCAAATCCAGAATCCAAAGTCCAATTTGATAAGACAAAACTTACCGTACTGAAACAATCACCAAGGGGGCAATCGAAAACACGTATGGGATCCACCTTGCCTTCTGACGATTGTATTTTTCTTTTCACTGATTGTCACTTTGAAATTCTTCAATTCTATTTGCTCCTTTTATTTTAATATTTTTTTGACACTTTTTTTTAAATACGTTTTCTTTATGGGATTTTACTTAATTTTTTTTTCTTTCTCACTTTGCCCCACAACACTATATATCGCACTGCACCACACTTGCAGATTAATTATCCAGGGGATGTGACGCTTTGTTTGTTTCGTTGAATTCTGCGATGAAAGCGGTGAAGGATGGGATCATTGTGCGTGAGATGTAGTCGTTTACGGTAGCTTGAAAGTTGAACCATTGTATACATTTAAATGATTGTTATTCCAAATATGATTGTCATAAAAAAAGTTGTATCTCAAATATTTTGTATTTTATATGATTTAAAAAAAAAATATTGTCCTTTTTGGTAAACCCGATATTACTCATACAAATTCTTCCACGCATCATCATGTATAAATAATATAATTCTCTATAGTAAATAATTAGTCGCTCTATTAATGTAAAACTTTTAAAAACTAAATTCAAAATCAGACCCACCCTGGCGATGTTCTCTTAGGGTATAAATCGTCTAAAAACAATTTCTGTTGTAGGTGTTTGTTTTGTTGGCAGTATTACGCCAACGAAAAATATAAGGAATTTAGTCCTCGGTGATATAACATACGAATTTTGTGTAACATATTTCAACTTATAATTTATATTAAATTCGTTTTTTGTGTTGTTTTTTCTTCTACAGAATCCATTCCAACACTCGTTGCTCCTTGCAACATTAACGACGACAGGCGAGATGAATGTATCCTGAATGAATTTATAACAATATTTCCGCTTCTTAACGTACGTACACATTTATTTTACTGTCTATTACTTTTACCCTATCAATTCACCTTTTTCAGAGGGGTATACCGGAGCTTAACATTCCCGCTGTTGACCCGTACTTTTTCAAGAAAGGAATCTTCCGGTATGCAAATGATGGAGTTCAAGGCGGTTTGTTGGTGAAGAACATGAATATCTTTGGCCTTAGTCGAATTCGGGTCACCGATTTTGCAAGTAATTTTACTGGCAATAACTTCGAGGTTAAATTAAATGCCACATTGTCGAGGCTTCAAGCAAGCGGTAGCTTTAAAGCAGATGTTAAATTTGGAGGCCTGCGTTTAGTGCCTAAGGGACTGTTCAATATTACAATAAGTAACAGCTTTTTATAGCCTTACTCAACTAATAACCTACTTGTATTTATGTCTAGATAATGTCAAGGGCTTTGTTTATGCTGACGGATCCATTGCAGATACGGATATTGGGCAAAGGGTCCAGGTTCATCAACTTTATGCCGATATCGCTGTTGGCAGTTCTCGAATCGGCGCTAATGGAATATTTTCTGATAACAACTTAAGTGAGTATTATGGTCCAACCCATTATGACGGGCCACCTATTCTTGTTTTGGTTTTTTCTTTTCCAGATGCAATGATCTTAAACTTGGTGAATGAAAATTTGCCAGAGATTATCAGAGTTGGTGTACCTGCAACACGGGACCAATGGACACCTATAGTTGTTGAGCACGTAAACTCCTTCTTCGCAAAGATACCCATAGAAAAACTTATCAAGTTGGAATAGAGTAATTGATGACATGGGCTATTCTTACCTCGTATGTAAAAAGGCTTAGCTTAGTCGTAAGTCTTACCAGTATTTTGTCATAAGTCCACGATTGTAAACGTGCAGATTAATTTATTTTCGTGCAATGTTTGCATTTAGATGTTAGTTGTAAAAGTTGGCGTGCTTCTTATCGCGTCTCAAAGAGTTATAAACAAAGTTTTGATTATAAGATAGGGAAATCGTTTTTGTATTACGCATGTATTTTAGTTGGTGGACCGAAAACGATAGTGTAACCTGTGATGGCTTAGTCAAAATTGTTGGTGAAAATACAATAAGTTGTTATATGGAAATAATAATTGGTTGTAGTTTTTTTTTGTTGTTGAAAAAATAAACGCTTATCCTCATTTGCATATTTTTGACTATATTTATTAATGTTTTTCGTTGTTCAAAACTTTCTAAATAATAAGGAAAGAACACACAACGTCGCCAATGGAAGGAAATCTCCTTTTAAATGCCGCCGTTGGGGCAAGATTGCAACTAAAGCTGCCGGATGCTTTTCATGCATCAAGACAATACAGAAAAACTCCTAGAAGGGGAAGGTGGCCGATGACACACACACGCTCGAGCACACATGTGATCTAACACGGAATGGAAGCACCCGACTTCACACCATACAAACGATAGACTTTCGATAATGGATGGATATTACATATGTGCAGCGACGAAGGCAAATTCGCGAAATACGCAAAGACGGCACCAGGGAAACTGAACTTTGCCAACACCACGATGACAAAGATCACAGGAAGGGATGCACTTTAGCACCGAATGGCCTGAAACGACACTTAAAATTGGAGAATATCCTCTATGTCCAACTTACGCACTAATCTATTTTACGTCACCAAGATCACCAATGTGAGGTGCGCAGAAGGATGATCCGGATGGAAACACAAGGTTCGAAGCAACCCGTGTCGATGGACTATACCTCTTGAAGGAAAACGAAGACAATGCAAGTCGGCGTTAGCACCCCCATCAAACAAACAAATGCAACAAACACCGCTCAAGACATGGCATGGCAGGATGGATCGCTGAAACATCAAGAACCTTACGGCAAGTTACCGACACAGCGCTATGCGCGGAATGAATATCAGCAATTCCGGACAAGAACTTAAATGCAAATGGTGAGATCTCTATTCCCAAAGAAATCGAAAAGGAAAAAAGGCATCTTGAGCATATCCGCAATGACGTGTGTGGGCCGATGAATGTAGAATTGATCTGTAAGTCACGAAACTTAGTGACACATTCATCGACGACTATTCGCGACGGTATGTAATTCGCATGGTTAAGTGCAAAGGCGAAATGTCCAAAATGTAGTGCTCTGAAAAGCCCTACCATCTCTTTCCCCTACACAAACATCCAAATTCCTAGACCTAAACTTAGATTAATACAAAACATTCATCTAAATTCAAAATTCCCTTGTACCCAACTCTCCATAACCCTTAACTCAAATCTACAAATACATTCTCCCGATAAAACAAAATCCTTGATAAACGCATCAAGTATTCGTTTATCATATACACCCAATTCCTCATAATCCAAACAAAACCAAGGCCAACAAGATGTTCAATTTGCCATACGCAAACAAAATCCTTATTCCAGTGCATATCCTCATATACAATTTCATGAGAATTCATAAAACTGAATTCTTATCTCAAAACAAACATTGGGCACCACACCCAGTGTATCTAAATCAAGATTTTGCGTTCGAATCGATCATTTCAAGATACAAAGCCCGATTTGTTTCCGTTTATAAAGGAGCATGCATCGTGATTTGGGTCAGCCAGTATTTTGACGTTCATTGTCCCTGGAGGAAGCATCCTAGGAGAACATCTGTATAAGGAGAAATAAAAGGAAATCCAGACGAATAAAACCATTTGAAAATATACTGTGACGCATATGACAATCAGTACTAGAATATTCGAGAAAGTCCAAAACAAAGTACTATAATATTCTATAAAGTACTGGTAAACTGGAGACTATGGACAATAGCACATTCAAGACTATGGAACGGACGGAAACGAAACACCGAATCAGAATGTGCACCCGTGTCAATGATAAGCTCAATTCAGATAAGGGGAGAGGACCATTCAATTCAACAGCCCGCTGGTGCATCCTCTATGGTTAATAAGTTGATGCCCCAGAAAATAGGATTAACAGACGAAGAAAAGACAAGCGTTGAATCACTGCTGAATGCTTTTTCTGATATTTTTGTGACAGGAAATGATAAATTCGGACGCACCGGTATAGTTAAACATCCCATTGACACGGGTGAGTCAAGACCTATAAGGCAGCCACCTCGTCGACTACCGTTGGCCAAACAATCAGAAGTAGGCAACATGATTCGAGAGATGGAAGAGCAAGGAGTCATCGAGAAATCATCGAGCCCATGGGCTTCGCCGGTAGTGCTCGTCAAGAAGAAGGATGGGACAACTAGATTTTGTGTCGACTACCGCCGGTTAAACGACCTTACAAAGAAAGGCAGTTACCCACTTCCTCGAATCGACGACACACTAGATACCCTTTCTGGAGCTCAGTAGTTCTCAACATTGGACCTAAAAAGCGGTTACTGGCAAGTGGAAGTGAACGAGGAGGACAAGGAGAAGACGGCGTTTACTACCGGAAACGGACTTTATCAATTCAACGTGATGCCTTTTGGATTGTGTAATGCCCCAGCAACTTTTGAACGATTAATGGAAAGTGTTCTACGGGGACTTACATGGAAGACGTGTCTTGTGTACTTGGACTATATCATCGTTGGTGGAAGGAATTTACCAAAACACATCAATAATTTGCGCTCCGTCTTCGAACGACTAAGACAGGCCAACTTAAAGCTCAATTCGAAGAAATGTGAACTCTTCCAAAGGAAAGTAAAATTCCTGGGACACATCGTTTCATCTGCAGGAGTTCAAACGGATCCTGAGAAGATATCAGCCGTCCGAAAGTGGCCTACTCCAGAAGATAAGCAACAGTTAAGGAGCTTTATGGGACTAGCCACGTATTACCGACGGTTTGTTAAAGGTTTCACTAACGTGGCTAAAACCCTACACGAACTAACGGGTAAAGACAAAAAATTAATTGGGCAGGAGGGTGTGGGGCAGCTCTATATGGATTCCGAGAGGCTGGACGTCAGTGGCGCTTCAGGTTCTACAAAGAATTCAAGCTCCTCGGACCCAGGTAATCTTCAGTCGATTCTTGCATATTATTCAAGGGTACAGAAAAGGATTTCCTTCTAGTCACCGTTTACGTCAATGACATATTGTTCTTATTTTTTTATTCTAATTTTTTTTTTATTATACTTCTCTCAGGAAAGGCAAATTTATCTCGGTGCTCCGAGATGCCACCAAATAACTGTTGCAATTCTTTTTGACCAGTTGCAGGTTGTAATGATCCGGAAACACTCGCGCGGGGAGTGAATTCTAGCTTTCCCGCTCTGTAACGGAACGAGGTCTGATGCAAGAATGTTCGCGCAGTCGGGAGATGAATGGCAAATTGGTGCGATCCATCGGATTGACCTGCGGACGGCATATAAACCGAATTGCGCGGAATAACACCACGCATTTCTAAAGAACAGTGCCTATGATAATATTTGTAAAACAGACACACGTCAGCTACGCGCCATCGATGTGATATCGACTGTAGTCTCGCCGTCAGTGCCGTGTCCCGGTCAGGCAGATCGCTCGTCTCTATGTGCTCTCAAGTATGTCTAGGGTATGTTTAGGAGCAGAACTCCAAACATGAGAGCAATATTCGAGCGCGGGTGAGTTTGGGATTTATACAGGAGAAAAACTTGGGCCGGAGTAAAATATTTCTTGGCTCTAAAAAGATAACTCAGTTTTCCAGAGGGGGATATGGCGACTGTGGTGCCGAAAAATGTCATGCTTTCCCCAAATTCGAGGGCCTGGTCATTCATCATCAGCTGACCGACAATCCACTTTTCTTTGTGAATGTTGTGTATTGGGTCTTCGTTAGACTGAAGTCGACGAGATTGACCTACCCCCAAGACCTTGTCCAGATCCCGATCTAGAGTGTCGATCTGTCTGCGACGTTGATGCACTAATCGGCCGATTACTCGAAAAAGAGGAAACAAGCGTACTATCATTCGCAAAACTGAACACTCCGTTATCCATTGACTCCAACAGATCATTTATGTGTAGCAAAAACAATATTGGAGGCAAAATAGAACCTTAGGGTACCCTGGAAATGACAGGTTACAGATCGGAAGACTCACCATCTATAACAACCCGGATCGATCGATTTTCGAGGAAGCTCTTAGTCCAGTCGCGAAGTTGCTGGGCAAGTCCGTATGAACGAAGATTGCTCAGCAATGCCCCATGCGAGACATAGTCAAAAGCCCTACAGATATCTAATGAGATCGCCCTTGACTCACCATGCCTCTCAATCGCAGATGTCCATATATCGGTTATAAGGGTCAAAAACTCACCCATCGACCGCCTGCAACGGAATCCGTATTGACGATAATTCAGAAGTCCGTTCTACTCCAGATACTTAATTAACTCAGCATTGATGACCTTTTCCACCACCTTAGATAACATAAATACAGTACTGTATCGGCCAGTAATTTTGTGGGAGGCACTTTTTCCCCTTCTTTGGGATTGGCTGAACTCGAGCTACCTCCCAGCAAGTAAAAAATGTTCTCCGTGCATAAGATAAGCAGAAGAGCCTGCCATAAACCGCCGAGAGTTCTGGAGCACAGGTCTTAAGGACTATTGTTGGTATACCGTCCTTCCGGTTGCCTTCTTACAGTCCAGCCGACGTAGAATGCGTTGAACAGTACGCGGGCGGAACGTCACATTCCGCATTGAAAACTGTACCGTCGCGATCACAGGTGGCTCCCAAAGACCGGCATCCAGGTTTGAATTCGCGGAAAATAAATTCACGGAGACATTAGCTTTATCTTTTGAATTATTGACTAACGTCCCGCTGCCCGTCACTGACGGAGGAAAAGAGGAGGAAACAAAGTTATTGCTAACAGCCCTTGCCATCGGCTAGAAGGGAACCGAACCAGTAGGGCACTCAAAGAGTTTATTGGTCACTCTGTCGTTGTGGGCCTTCTTCGAGGTATCAATCGCCTGGTTGCACGCGTTTCTGATTCTAACAAAATTCGATCTGTCAACCAAGGTGGGATTGGAGCCCCATCGTTTAAAGGCTCTATTTTTTGCCGCTGTAATCGATTCATATTTTTTATCAAACAAAGGTTTATCAGATGAATTTCGTTTGATGGACTGGGGAATGTAAATCTCCACCCCGAGAAGAATAATCTCTGTGACCGACTCCGCGCATGCGTTAACATCGGAATCTCCAAAGCACACCTCCGAATACGGAAAGAAGGCGAAGAAATCTTGCAAATCGTCCCAGTGGGGCTGCCAACTATCTTCATACATGCCGAAGCTGCTTAGGTCGATTCTTCGTTTAAAATATAACTGGTTGCGTGACCGATACCAAGCAGTAATCTGAGTTTCCCAATAGCGCATCATTTTCTACGGTATGAATGATCGGCTTGGATGTCAAAAATAGATCCAGGGTGTTCGCATAATCACCTCGGGCATCTGGCACTCACGTAGGATTCTCCACGAGTTGAGTCAAATTGCGGCTAACAGCGAACATCCCAACCAGCCTCCCAGCCGCATCGGTTCTGTTAGAATGTACCAATCAGCCGGAGTTGTGTACATTAAAGTCGTCAAGGGCGACAATTTCAAAAGGCGAGTGGTTGATCTGTATCCAGTTTACGGTACGTAAAAGATGTTCGAAAAGTGTCGCCGGTCGATCATCATTCGGGAAGCGGTAAAGCCAATAAAGAAATGTAACAGAATTCATCAGCATGACCTTCCACTACATGATAGCCAAGTTATCGGGTTCTAACTAACTAACTCCTTTGGCAAGCTAGATCGGACTGCGTGAAGATGCAAACTCCACTCTTAAAACGGAATCGCGAATCTCAGTTAGGCCAAGGATATCAGGTTTCGCTGTTTGCAAATATTGGTGGATAGAGTGGACAGGGTTAGTTCAAATGTTCTCTAACTACTTGGATGGAGGGATAATGGAAAAGAAATCGTACAAGACCGGCAGGTCTTGAGTGCAGTAGTAAACGCAGATCACGTCTTTGGCGTCTGGTAATCTGCGCATGTTTGTGCTGTCTTGTACTGTGCGTAGCTGAGTGTGGTGTATTAGCAGTACATCCTATGGGATGAGTCCAGGAATCCTGGAATCTTGAGAACGCAAGACTCCCTTAGGTAAGACTAAGTAGGTTCTCGCAGTTCTGAATGTTTCGAGGTACTTTTATGCTAATTCTAGCAAGTATTCGTCGACAGGGATAATGGAGCCACCTTCGTATAGGTGAGCGTTCGGATAATGGCGACCGTCAGGCCTTCTAGAGTGGTTGATACATTTTCTGAGGAGTTTTCTTTCGAAAACTCGCAGTCTTTCCATTTGGTCCGAAGATATGCAGGTATTCCAGATCGGATTAGCTGCTTATAGCAGAGAAGCGGTGCAAATTATTGTTTTATTTTTCTCAACTAATTTAATTGCTTCCAGCACTGCTCTTGCTCCGGTTGAAAAGATGGAGCAGAATTCGGGTGAAAGTCCTTTTCTGATGACTGAATCTGTTCTGTTTACTACTGCGATTGATGTACTTTCTTTTGTTTTGGAGCCGTTGGTAAAGAGTAGGTCCCATTCCCGGTGTTGTTACGTATTAATTGGAAGTGTTGTTGTATACTTCTTGGTTAGCCGTGCTTTTGGGGAGCTGTGATAGGCCTTCTTTGACACAATTTGTTGGTGTTAGCCACGGGGGAGAATGTCCTCGTTGTCTTTGTGGCGTAGGTGTGGCGAGCAGTTCTTTAGCCAGTTTTATTGAGTGTCCTAAGGCCGAAGTTTTATTTTAACGGCGTTTTCTCTTAAGTATTAGTTTAACGTCCTCTAAAATGGGTGTTGGGGCCATTACGGGAAACTTTGCGGCTAATTTGGACGACCGAGTTTTTATCCTATTTTCTATGGTCGTGAGTCCACTTTCTGTTAAGATGTTCGTAATTGGGGTGGTCCGAGAAGCCCTTGTACTTATGCGGGCTGCTGCGTCGTAGTGACATTTAATTGTCTGTAACGTTGTTTTGCTGCAATTACCGTATATTAGTAGGCCATAGTCTATTTTTGACAGTAGGGGAGCTCTAGTGATGATGGCTGAGCCATTTTTAGATGACAAATATTTCAGTATATTTAACCTTAAAACTAGATTTTTCTTAAGGGCTAGACAATGATTCTTAAAATTATATTTACAATCGAATTGCAGGCCGAGAATTTTTAGTGTATCTACATTCCTAATGTAAGTGTTTTCAAAATTTACTAGTAAAGATTTGTTACAATTTTTCTTTTTGCATATATGCAATATTTTAGATTTCACGCTCGAAATTTTTGAACCTGAATAGGTACATCTCATTTCATTTTTCATTTTTAAAACATAGGTACACCTTTTTTTGTATGTCTGATAGGATATTTTCGAAAGTTTTGCTAGCTACTTCTAGGTCGTTTACATTTGCGAATAATATTAGATCGTCGGCGCAGAGGCAATGTTTTACCTTTTTATGTTTAGAAATAATGCTTTTTAACTCTTTAAACGCTATCTTAACTAATACAACTGATAACGGTGATCCTTGGGGGATTCCAGTATTTATATTTTGGACGCCAGAGAACACCCCGTTACATTTGATCCTGAATTTTCTATTATTCAGAAAGGATCTAACAAAGTTATACATATGATGTCCTATTTTCCATTTTTGTAATTTGGAGGATGACGTGTGGACCGATGCGGTCGAATGCTTTTTCGAAGTCTATTGATAAAATGGATGTATGTTTCTTGCAAGAAAGGGCAGCAACAATATGGTTATCTATATAAAGAAGCACATCCATTGTTCCCCTACTTTGTTTGAAACCGACTTGTTTGGTACTTATCAGATTATATTTTTCTAGGTACCAGTTTAGTCTCTTAGCGACAATTTTTTCCAATACTTTTCCTAAACAAGGCAGTAAGGAAATGGCGCGGTAGCTATGGATTGTATCAGTTTTGTTATTATGCTATGGTAGAGGGATAATTGTGGATACTTTCCACATTTGAGGAATGGTGCCAGTCGTATATATGACATTAAACAGATTTAGATGGCGTTGTTTCAAAATCGTTGGCCCGTTTTTTACCATTTGGTAGTCAATTCTATCTAAGCCTGGTGTCTTACCTTTTGCGGTATGAAGACCAGATTCTAGTTTTATCTGTGTTATGGGAAGTTCGATAACGCTATTATAGGAATTACTTGGGTTGCTTGGAGGCGTTGGATGAAGAACATATACTAGTACTTGCACCACTTTCTTCATTAACTTTCTGACCGTCTCGGTCACTAGTTTCCAAACAAGTCCATCCTTTTTCCCTTAGCCCCCCCGAACGAAGACTCTTTTCATGCCCATCAAAGGATATATCCTTTATTCAGCATGGCCCTTTTGCCAGCCGCCATTTCCTTTCTTTATCTTTCCTGGCTTAGGATCTGTAGCGAGGTTTAGTCAGTACGTCGACACGGACACGGGATTCACTAACTCCCACTACTTCACAAATGCTGGTCCTCTGGAATCACTTGCAATTCTGCGACGACGTCCCAAGCGGAAAAAGGAAATGAAACAATTTGGTTTTTTTTAAACAAGGAGTAAAATTTATTACAAGGGAACATGCCTTAAATTTTTAACTGTTCGTTATTCACTTATTTCGGTTACAAGGGAATATAACTTTCTGTGCACAACCTTTTAATTAAAAACAAAACGTCTCGACTCAAGAAAATGGAGCTTTCCGCGCACAACTCTTTGTATAGAAAAATTGTACTTACTCGACTTCGCGAACTCATGTACGTCGTCGCTGGTGGTAAAAATCTGACTCAACGATGCAACTCACATCCATCAGATTCAATGGCCGCGAATTGCATCGATAGGGGAGGATTCTATATGTGTCCGTATAGGACAAGTACGATGCCCTGCGATGAAAACGATGATCGGTGGACACCTGATTAAACAGACGTACGATCATCGGGGGCTGCGGCGATTCACCCATACATCGTTGATGATGTATGCCAGGGATCGTACGTTTGACAACAAGAGTTACGCGGTATATTAAACGACTCGCATAAGGACGGACTTCCACACACGCTTGACACAGGATCACGCACAAGACAAAAATGTCACTTAACTCCGACTCAATTCCGTATATCAGTGGAAAACGAAATTGGCTACTTGGTAACGTGGCTGGTAAAAATGTAACGCCAAGCGGGTGCGACTGTCCGCTGTGGCGATAGAAATCTGACTCCAAGCACAAGTGCTCGCGACAAGGGATGCAATCTCTCGACGATGCTACTCACATCCATCAGTTCAATGGCCGCGAATCGCATAGATAAGGGAGGCTTCTATATGTGTCCGTATAGGACAAGTACAATGCTCTGCGATGAAGACGATGATCGGTGGACACCTGATCAAACAGAAGTGCCATAGTCGGGGGCGATGTACCCATACATCGTTGGTGGTGTATGCCAGAGATCGAAATAGCTTTTTGTTTCAAAGTAAACAAAAACGCTATTTCACAGATCAAATGGTGGCACACATGATGTACATGATGTCCCTATGATACAAAGGGGTCGCCGTGCTATTTGCCTAAGATTCCTTGGAAACACCGATGTAGGCAATATCTAATCTAGCCGTATGGCTCCGGTGCACAAGGAGGAGATTTATTTTGTTGACATAAGTCTGCAGAAACCTCGTCGACGGCGGCAAAGGGTCAGGCTGGATGGCTCTATGTTTAGATTAATATGCGGGTAAGTAAAACGAACACAGTGAGATACTGTATGTTTAATTTAAGTTTTCAGGCGGTTATCATAGGCATGACATGGGTAAGGTTACGTAAACAATGATCATATTCATGCCCAAATTCAAGACCGGTTGATAGCCGATAACGGGGAATTGTCGCAACTGTCGCGGACCTAAGGGTATAGGCGCGATATACAATTGTGAGCTGTGGAAAGAATATCGGCTACAGCTATGTCAACAATACGCTGGCCAACGTTTGTTTATCGTAATTGAAGACAGGCTAAGCCGATAGGAGATGAACTGGTTCATGGAATATGAACCAGAAAAGTTCAGGATGCATGGATGCCGTCGGGTAGGTTTTCCTTTAGGTATGATGCTGCAGGGGAGCTTACGCTGCCCCTAATTGCAGGTAAGTACTATGGCTTTGCATGGAAAGAGGAAGGTGGTTAATTTAAGAGGATGGGCGGTTCTTTGGGAATGTATTAAAGAACCGCCACAGATCAAAAGAGGAAACACAAGAACAATCAACAGAGGATCTTGCTAATGCACATTTAGAATACTCAATGTCGGTGGCGATAAAACAAACGTGTGGTTCGTTTTATGGCACAAGTTGTTTGTTTTACCTTGGGTAAGGAGAATGGAAAATGATGTTTCCTGTGGGAAATGGTTTGGGCAAACAAACCTTTAAAGGATCATAAAATTGCAGACGCGTATTTTATGAGTTTCAACAACTTTACTTTAAAGTTTAGGTCCAGGAAATCTTGCCTGTTGATCATATAGTTCGTTTTTCACGTAATGGGTTTAAGTTAAAAGCAATATGAGCAAATTGAACGTTTAGTTCAATTTGGTTGATATTGAATTGGTCTCGCGATATTTAATGTATGCGCGATTAATGGTGGAAACTAGCTCCAAAGAAGTAGGTATTAAGGGGTGAAGAAAAATTATGTGAACATACTGAGAGCATTAAAAATATCAAATAAGATTCATTAAAAACGGTGTCGAAGTGCTCGTAGTAAAATTTATGAATTTATTGTGAATTATTTAGTGAGAATGGCGCAAGACTAATGACCTTGCCCGGAAAAAACAAATCATTATGGAAAATTTAACAAGCCTCAGGCTCGCTAAATAAGGCCAAGACCGGTTCCTGGTTGTAGTGCCGATGATGATGATTTAGTGAGAAGTTTGGATTTAAAATTGAACGTTCTTAAATATACAAGGCGCACCAGTGCAATTAAGCAGTTTATAAACAAAAATAAAAAAATAAAAACGAATTTCAACAAAACCAGTGCGTTTTATTTTTTCTTCCTTTTTGGCGAACGGCTTTCGGCGGAACAATCTTTGGGGATATTAGGCACCGACAAGTACCTACACACTATCACAAGGTGAATTGGGTAAAGATCAGCCTATCTCACTAATAGGCGTCAAAGAAAAGATAGGATCAGAAAATTGAAAAGCAACCCACATAAAACGATCACAGCTGCGACCTACACAAGAGTATTATTTCTCGTCAAAGAATAATAGTCGTTTTTTCAGCGGCGGAAGGTTGTTACGACTCCTTTTCCAAAGGAGCAGGGGAACAGTGTTACGACTCCTTTTCCAAAGGCAACATCAAATCAAACCACTGACTTCATAACGCCATCAAAAAGAAAAAGGGGTTTTCACTAAAAAGGCACCGATTATCGTGTAACAAAAACAAAAACAGAAAAAAGGGGTGTTTCGATGTGCCGATTGTTGTGTCGAAAATTCAAGCATGTGCTATGAAGTGAAACTTTTGATAAGTTTTCATTTTGTGTTCGCAACAAGATTCAAACTCATTGCAGACTTACCAGTGTTTTGTGTTTTCATTGATCGGCTTCTTGAACGTTCTGAAATATTTAGCTCAATCATAAAGAAAAGTTGCCGCTCACCAATGGTGCGCTCACAATTAGCTCCCCTTAAACAAGATACTGATTTATTCAAAGTATGGTTAAATTCTATCCCATAACGTAACAGTCTATCTTTATTGTACGTTCAAAGTTGATTTTACTGGAAATCAGGCAATAATCTTGGGCCTTAGTACCCCGCCAATTACATAATTACATAATTAGTATTTAGGTGGACCTAAAGAATGTTCTTATCACAATGGGATAAATTCAATGTAAAGAGTCTGCAGTTAGAAGTGTGGGTTGTTCACAGGTATTCCTTAAATGCTTTCCTTTATCAAATATATTGTTTATGTTAAGGTCTCACAATTTTTTCAATCACGAAATACGAATTTTCTTCTTTTTTTTTATTTTATGAAAACCGTTTTTAACTTAGTCAGTGTACTACTAGAATATCATAGTATATCTAAAAGAGCTTATGGATCTTGCGAGAGCAGGACGGCTATATCATTCTTCTAACAATATCGGAATTTTTTTTCGCCTGAAAATACGGTTTTGTTTCCTTCCCACTGTTTTCCCTTGATACAAACATGTGCATACTTTTCGGATACCGAAATGTGTCGTCCGCAACACACTTAAATAAAAAGTGTCACATAGTTTGAGAAATCAATAATAGTGTCTGAATATAAGGTGTATCGCGGCCTTTATTATACAGGACGTTAAGTTTTAAATTTTATTAACATGGATTTCTTAGTTTATTTGAGTTGGTATAGGTATGGGATGAAGATAAGAGTTCTTGAGTATTTTCTAATTGAAAAGTAGTCCGTCTTCTTTAAGTGTGAAAAGGGTTGATCTTTCGATGTTAAGTTCTGTCGTAACATCTTTCGTAGAAAATCGTGAGTTGTTTACAATCAAACCTCGTAAAACATCATCGTGACCTTCACTAGGCCTTCCAGAGTAATGTCCATCTTCGAAGTTAAAATAACCTCTACGAAATTTATATAACCAGTGCATGACTATGCGAGACTTTGATGTGCGTTTCAATTAAACGTCTTCAACTCGTTTTGTGATATCAGAAGCGTTTTTCCTCTCTGGAATTGGTAAAATATAATATGGGGAAAAGAAGCTTTTCTTTGTCTATTTTTGGTTGAAGTTTTCACACCTAAAATTAAAGGACTACTTTTTTAATGGTGTACAAATTAAAGCTAGGATCGTCATTTTTTAAAGGCTAAATATTTATATCACGCGTGCCGTAACACAGAATTGTCGGGTAGGAGATCGCGACGCCTGCATGGCCGAAAGTTCTACCTCCTACCCACTCGCTGCTAAACAAAGTTCTATCGCATACCACCGAACGAAACGCACAAACACGAATCTCAACAACGCACCGTCCACCAAATGAGAGAGGAAAAGTGAAACACGGAAGTACTGTTTATTTATTGAAAGTTTTCTTTATTGGATAATTCGATTCTTTTTATTTAAAACTTTTATCGAAGAACTAAGGTCCTTTATTCACAACACGTCTTATTACATTTAATTGGCTTTACTGAATGGCATTACACTGGTGCTACAAGAAAAATCACTTTTAATACAACACAGTATTTAAGTAATCTAATCCCGACTCCAGGATGTACGCGTCCCCGGGCGCCCCGGGGAGCGGAAGACGGACCGACCGCCTCGGTCGGGTGATATAAAACGACCCAGCGATGTGAATTCGCTGGCGAAGGAAGTTCGGCCAATGGTGTAGCGTTAAGCAAGGATAGTGAAGAAGGTGAATTGAACACACGATGAAACGGTTGAAAAGCGAAGCAGTGAAGCATCAGACTACTGACCGTGTTTAGAATTTGATTTCCAAACTCGACTATTTTTTCATTTTCATTTTTAAAACATTTTTTATTTTTCTTTTTATATTCTTAATTTCTAAATTAAAGGCTAGAAAAAAAATGCTTAAATTCTAGCTTAATTATCTTATATAATAACTTACTGGTCCTTCGCAGACGCTCTAAGCTAAACATTACTTAACATTTGTATAATTTGCCTTTCGGCGACAGAACTTTGTGGCAGTACTGATAATTAGTTGAAATACAAAGAAAAATTTGAAAAACTTTGTCAATTTTTTTGTTTTTTTTTTTCTTAAAATTTAACTTACTTAACTTAGCTATATATATATATATATATATATATATATATATATATATATATATTATTTATATATATATATATATATATATATATATATATATATTTTTTTTTTTTTTTTTTTTTTTTTTTTTATGTAAAAGCACTTAACCTAACTTAACTTAAATCTTATACTACCCTAATTCTAGAAAAGCTAAGTCTATGTAAGCTAGCTGATGATACTATGATTCTATACCGACTTTGGTACCCATGTCTTTATATGCCATTCAACCACCAGAACTGTTGACGCTGTCTAATACAATCGTCCCGGTCTCTGTGGGAGATAGCCCTACTGAAGCGCAGGAGCTCTTCTTCGGTGCGCGCTACTTCCCGGTCGTAGCACAATCGCCCGTCTACAGATGATCTACTTACATGATAGATCAGTGGAATTCCGGATCTATCCTGTATAAGCCCTTTCATATCCAAGTCAAGGAACGCCTCTGGTGGAACAAAGCCGTTGCGACGCACGCTCTCATAGTACAAGGTGTTTGGATAATAGGCCCCGAAAATTAGGTCATTGGACGAGCTTATTGCTCTCGCAATATGTCCTCTGATTAATTTAATCATAAAGTTATCCACCCTATTTATGTACGCTTCATTATATAAAGTCTCATTTGAGTAATACTTTTTATAGTCCGATTCCGGTGTCCGATATAATCTGAGACAACTTCTGAGACACTTTCTTTCGAACACCCGAATCTTTTCCATCAAATTTGGACCTATGTTGAACCATACTGGACAACCATATATGAGCATTGGCCTGATTAGCGTCATGTAGCATATGACTTTTCCCTTGCTGTCAAGTTGGCTACTGTGAAATAGCCTCCTTGTCATAGCAAAAGTTTTTCTCGCTTTGAGCAAAGCAGCCTCTACATGCCAAACTCGACTATATTCCCATTGATGTGATGTATTTTTCTTATTCGATTTTTCGTTCGGTGTTTTTCACTATTTTTGCTTGTGAATTCTGTGTGTATCTGTTAGAATCGCTACACCGATCCCGCCGCAGTAACTTCGTTACGATCAGATTCGTATGCGGACGACGGACGAACGAGAGAGAAACGAGAAAACGTCGGAGGCTGGGCTCTATGTGGAAGTCGTGACCGTGTGTTGTATTCCAGAATACTACCCTTATTAAATTTAACACTGAATCTCCTAACACATTCTTAAAAACTTCACTTAACATATATTACATTCTCACTTAATACATACCATTCATAAACATTCACAATATTACCAGTTACAGCACACTTAATAACCTGCACCTTTTGATTTATTGAAAACATAGCAACTTGGATTTTCGTTCGAATTGAATGTAAAAATGTCACAGAAAAAAAAGATAGATAGAGAAAAAAAGTTGAGTTAAAAAAGTTCGTTGGAGAGAAAAAATTCATTTCCGAATAGTTCTGAACGAAAAAAATTATAGATTGATTTTGAATTTAAAAAAAAGAAGGAAGAAAGAAAGTAATTGAGAAATAAAGACCGAAAATATGAAGAAGAAATAAAGCAAGAAATAAGTAACTAAAAGAAGAACGGAATTAGATTTATACTTGATTTGTTTTACATCAATTTAATTGAAATAAGAAAAAGAAGAAAAGGAAAAGTAATAAGTCCACGCTCTTCCCTCATACCGAGGAAGCACGGCGTCGGACGTACAACACTGGTGGCAGCGGTGGGATCCAACCAAAGGATCCCAAATAAAAAGAAGAAAATAAGAAGAAGAAAAATACGTATGAAGAAGATACAGAGAAAAATTGAATCGAGACGGAGTGTGATTTCAATAACAAATGAAAAAAAGGTGAACGTCAAAGGAAAAAAGTGAAAATAAAATGAAACCAGATGAAAATAATGAAAAGAGTTAAATTTTAAACATTTTAATTAAAACTTTCATATGTATACAAATTTAAATAAAACCAGAAAAAAGTTAATATGGAGTGAAAATTGGATCTAGTCATCACTAATTCAGTGCGTTGCAACCGGTTTTGTCGGAGTGATATAGAAAATATTAATAAATCTTCGCCAGTGAAAACGGACATACAACAAAGAAAAAAAAAACAAGAGAAATAACCAAATAAGAAGAAGAAAAAAAATTTTTCAAGAAGAAAAGAGAGAAAAAAAAAAACAGGAGAAATAACCAAACCAAAATAAGAAGAAAAAAAAAAAAAACCTCGACATAAAACAACGAAATAAAAAGAAAAAAAAAGGAAAGCAGCAAAGACCAGGATGAGCAATCAACTTTAGGACGTGAAGTCTGCCTGGCGTCAAAGAAAAAAAAAATCTAAAAAGAAAGGAACACAAAGAGGAACTCTACGACACAACAAAGAAAAAAAAAAAAAAGGACAACAATAAGAAATTCAACAAGACTTCTATCAACATCTAGAGTAGTAAGAATTTTTTTCAATATTTTGTTTTTTCTCCCTTCCTTTTTTTTTTGTAGGAATATTTTACTTGGAATTTTTTCCTTTTCAAAAAAAAAAGTGTTTTCTCGATAGAAATTTTGAAAATTCTCTTTTCAGTTTTTTTCGACGACATTTCCGTTTCTTTTCCTTCTCGTCGAAAATTTTCTTTCTTTTCAGTTTTGGGTCCAAACCATATCGTTTCCATATATATATATTGAATAATAACATAAAGGCCATTTTTTCATAAACCATATTTTTAAGAATTGATAACAAATTTTCGCCATACTTTAATTCAAATTTTCAATATTACGAGCCCATATTACACGAGACAGGCGGCTAGGCAGGGGGAAGAACAATTCCACTATCAACAGATACTCAGTAAAACCCCTGAAATGGCTCTGTCTGTCGGAATTTCTGATGTTTTCAGAATCGTCCCTACCTTTGACGGGAAACCCTGCGACTTAGGTAAATTTATTTCCGGGGGAGACGTTTTATTTAGATCCATAAAGAAGGCAGACCCGGATATATACGAGACGTTTTTAGAGCTAGTCAAAAATAGACTAGAGAGTCATGCTTACGATCTGATCAGGTATAGCAAAATCGCTAAGTGGGAGGATTTAAAAGATAAACTCGAATCGGAATATAAAGAGGAGCAATCTCGGTCGACGGCACACAATGAGTTGATTTCTCTGAAACAACGCTACAGAGAAACCGTCCGGGAATACGGCGATAGAGTCGCGAATGCTCTAAGGACTCTAAACTCTGCCACGTGTGAAATAACAGCAGACGCGGTGGTTAGGGAATTCTTAATGGAAGAAAACAAAAAATTGGCCGTACAAACATTTGAAGATGGACTAATGAACGAACAGCTAAAGATACTAGCTAAAGTCCATGGGGGAAATAATTTAAAACAGTCGATTGCACATGTAGTGTCACATGCGGCTCGAATGGACAATTCTCCCAGGTCATATCAATACAATGAAAAACCTACATTCAATAGTATAGTCTGCCAAACCTGTGGTAAGCCAGGGCATACACAGGACACATGTTATCGGAACATGCAATCCAACTTTTTTCCGAATAGACAACCCATAAAAAGGGAATATAACATTGTATGTAATTTCTGTGGACGGAATAATCACACAGAGAATGAGTGTAGATACAAGATATCTAGGAATGGATCGGCTTCAACAAATTACCAACAAGGTACAACAACGCGTAACCCATTCCGAAATAATCCTACAAACTCTGAAAATCGTTTTGGTGAAAATTCTAGGAACACCAATAGACAAAACGATAGACAAAATGTTCACTTTTCTCGGGTGCAAGAGTCGGAAAACGAGGCCTGACGCCAACCAAAATTTATGGAAGACAGACCAAAGTTTTCTATTTACAGCATTAGATCTTTGGAAATAGATAACGACCATTTTAATGAAGCTCCTAGCCAAATTTACCCTGAGCCCACATACTCCTATAAACCAAGCCATATAAACGAAGATAACCCTGTCCCTAATATAAAGACTCCGATTCATACTCCCATTCTGGAAAACAATTCAGCAACACAGACTGAAAATCCGAAATTTTCAGCAGTATTAAAGACTGAAATCGCTAATATCTCAGATATCCCTATTGACAACGCAGACACTTCAGCAACCAAGACTGAAAACTCAGCAGTATTAAAGACTGAAAATTCGGATCCTGCAGAAAATATACAAACAGAAACCCCTAATATTCCGGCTATCCCAATAGACAACCACGGCACTTCAGCAACAAAGACTGAAAATTCAGCAGTGTTAAAGACTGAAGACCCAATAGTTGCAATAAAATTCGAAACCCAAGTCAGTTCAGCAGCTAATACTGATGAACAAATCTTTTCAGCAGCAAAGACTGACGGATTAAATGTTTCTACAGCAGATATAACTGAAGAAATAGTTCAAACAGCAAATAGGACTGGGAACCAAGATGTTCTAACAGCTAATAAGCCTGAAGAACTATACGAATCAGTAAATGAGACTGAGAAACTAAACGATCCATCAGCAGTGAGTAAGACTGAAAAGGTAAACGTTCCGACAGCAGTTAAAGCTATGGACAATGACAACACTAAGCCGAAAACAATAAATATTTTAAACAACGAAAACAAACACAAACACTTACTCAAACACGAAATAATAAATAATGAAAATAATAATTTAACTAAAATAGGGACGGAAAAGGAAAACCATATAAGTACATTACAAATTCTTTTTTTCAACAATAAACATTTATTCAAACACAAAATACAAAAAAATAAAAAGTTACACAATCATTTAGGACATTTGAAATCAGTTCTTAAGAAGATTTTTGGTATTATGCATTTCTATACAATAATCATAGTAATAGGCCCAGAAAGGTTTTGGAAACTTTTCCATAAATTTAAGGAAAAGATAAACACATAACCAATGGCCTTTGTTTTATTATTCAATATATATGAAATAATCTAACAATTGTAGGAAATGACGGAAATGAAAAAAAAAAAAAAAAAAAAAAAAAAAAAAAAAGTTAATGAGGGGGACGAAAGAAAGAAAATTTTAGAGGTAATATATATTGGAAATTTTAGAATTTATATATATTCGAACGAAAAAGGAAAGAAAGGAAATTTTAGAGGTAATATATGTATTGGAAATTTTGGAATTAATATATATATTCGAACGGAAATGAGAATTTTGAATATAAATATTATATAATTAATATAATAAGTAATAATAACTTTTGGATAAGAAAACAAAAGGTTCCAAGGAGAAATATTTAAATTTAATTAGGTAATATGTAATGTAAATAGACTATTTTGACTATTTTTCTAGTGTTAAGAACTTTTTGATTATTGAAAAAATTTAGTTAATATATAATGTAAATAGATTATTTTTCTAGTATTAAGAACTTTTTGATTATTGTAACCTTTGATGAAAGATTAATTTTGAAAACCTTTGTAATGTAATTGAACGAAAATCCACGTTTTTAATTAATCTCAATTTAATATATAGTTACTAGAAAATTATTCTCTTCAAGGATAATTTTCTTTCTCGAAGAAGGGAGGGATGTTGTATTCCAGAATACTACCCTTATTAAATTTAACACTGAATCTCCTAACACATTCTTAAAAACTTCACTTAACATATATTACATTCTCACTTAATACATACCATTCATAAACATTCACAATATTACCAGTTACAGCACACTTAATAACCTGCACCTTTTGATTTATTGAAAACATAGCAACTTGGATTTTCGTTCGAATTGAATGTAAAAATGTCACAGAAAAAAAAGATAGATAGAGAAAAAAAGTTGAGTTAAAAAAGTTCGTTGGAGAGAAAAAATTCATTTCCGAATAGTTCTGAACGAAAAAAATTATAGATTGATTTTGAATTTAAAAAAAAGAAGGAAGAAAGAAAGTAATTGAGAAATAAAGACCGAAAATATGAAGAAGAAATAAAGCAAGAAATAAGTAACTAAAAGAAGAACGGAATTAGATTTATACTTGATTTGTTTTACATCAATTTAATTGAAATAAGAAAAAGAAGAAAAGGAAAAGTAATAAGTCCACGCTCTTCCCTCATACCGAGGAAGCACGGCGTCGGACGTACAACACGTGTGTGAAGTTCTGCTTTACTATGGGAAGTGTTTGGCTATGCTGTGTTAACAGATCACGTCGTAGTCACCAATTATATAGCGTTAAGCAAGGATAGTGAAGAAGGTGAATTGAACACACGATGAAACGGTTGAAAAGCGAAGCAGTGAAGCATCAGACTACTGACCGTGTTTAGAATTTGATTTCCAAACTCGACTATATTCCCACTGATGTGAATTATTTTTATTTTATCGCTTGGTATACGGTTCTGATGTATTTTTCTTATTCGATTTTTCGTTCGGTGTTTTTCACTATTTTTGCTTGTGAATTCTGTGTGTATCTGTTAGAATCGCTACAGTGGTACTGGCTGTCTTAATTTAGGGATGCATTTTCTATCCCAAGAGAAACGTAAAGTCTCTCTTTGGGGGTAGGTAACCAGATCTCATAGAGAAGATCGTAGTGGTGCACATGTATGTGTGAACATTGGTTCTTTCATGGGACAAAGCCATGAGAACGAATCTGAAAACAAAGAAAGGGAATAATGTGCATCAATGAGATGTAAGTTCGGCTAAGTAAACAAGCCGTATCTCATTGGTTACTAATGGGTTTCTGTTTGCTCATGCTGCTAGGTCATAAAAAGCGGATCCAGAAATATGATGGAAGACAAAGAGATCGTGTAGATCATTGTCTGTGATGTGCATTGCAGCTGTATTGATAGCCGCAATGCTTCGTAAACATGGTGCTAATCGGTTTTAGATTATTTGGTGAGTATTGGTGTTTATGGCATCGCTGCCAAGGGTAAGTACACAATTCCTATTTGCATTTGCTTATGCTATAGGATTTGGTTTATGCCTTAAGACGCAAGTTGCGTATATTTGCTTTCGTCCCTTGGGTAAAGGTCGCCAGCCAATGTGTATGTAAAGGAATTTATCGTACACGTGGTGAGGCTGGGAATAGGTGAGGCAATGTTTATTATCCCTAGCAATGTGGTTACATTATGTGTGAACCAAATTGTTTGCTTGCAGGAATTCTTCTAGAGAAAATGCTTATGGCAAGATTGGGATTTGGATTTATGATCCGATTACATATATAGACTTATTGTAGGGATTTTAAAATGCGAATTAATGCATGAAGGTAAGAATTATCTTCCAGGAACTTTTATATAAATACATTTGATAACTTGATGCGTGAAGCATTTACAGGTGCTAATGTGATTGCACTAGCAGAAAACTATGGAAGTTGGGTTGTTGTTATGGGGGTTCTCCGGGTAAGTAGTCAGTGGGGTTTGGCGGAACCGCCACAGAATAACAAAAGCCACATACTAAAAGCACTCAAGACCTGTTGCGCTTATCATTTAAACGAAAGAATGTTCAGATTACAGATTGTCCAATTTAATTAGCTGTTGATATAAATACAAACCGCAACAATTCTCTTACACATTCTGACAGAAAAACGTGTGTTTTAGAGGCATTTACATATGCAAAATAAATGAAGGCGATGATATTAAGATTTCTTAGTTCGGAATAAAACTTACATGCACATTCTAGTGCAAGGTCGGAAAACCTCCATTCCATTTTACAAGAAACATTTTTCTGACACTTCGTCCGTGTGTTATATAATTAACGTGTGTTAATTATCAGTGTAGTGAAAGTGCAGGTGAAGTTGGTCGGCAGTCTTCCATAAAGTTAATTGGATGTGTGTCCAGTTGCAAGTTTGCAAGGATCGCTTTTTTAAATGTCTTTTAATTAATTAAGTTATCAGTGTCAACAACAACCAACATTTATGAAAAAAAGTTTACTAATGGAACATTAATTTTTGTGTTTTCCTCCAATTTCAAAAGAGAATTTATCCTTCTAAACTGAGAGGTTATAATATTGTGCTCCAACTAAATTTAAATTTATTCCTATGCATATATAATATTAAATATCCATGTGATGTGAAATATCGGGTTTTCCAATCGGGACTTGACAACTTTTCTTTTTAAATAAAACGTAAACTATTTGAGATATTTCAAAAACTTTATTATCGGCTTGAAGTACAATCAAAACATTTATAAATGGAACTCGACTTCGTTCATATGGCCACCGCGAAAGGGTGCGTTCACAAATTAAATTCAAAGTTGTCAAGTCCCTATTGGAAAAACCGATACTAGTATATAATAAATAATAGAAATAGAACCAACCACAACCAACAATGTTTTTCTTTTCTTCGACCGTAAAAACCAAAGATCAACCATGTCACCATCCACGGTGTCCAACCCCGGGTAAGTAAATTTAAATTACTTAAAATAAAGAATACATTTTAACAGCTTGCAATATAATTGAATGATTTGTTATTGCAGGTTGATATAGCCGATGTTTTCACTCATCCGTGGAGTATCTTTGTGTTCATGTAAGGCGGTATTGCTATTTTCCGCCGAGCGCTTAGGGCAATAAAAGAGTTTCGCGTCGACCAGTGCAACATCACTTGCTTAAGGCACAATTTCTTTGCTTTGTCCCACCACATATCCTGTGGGGTTAAAAAGTATGCTTGCCGACGTATGGGATGGTTTCACATATCCTATATCCCCAACGTAAAACTGCTGCGGACTGTTCACGAAACGTACAAATGAATAAATGGAAACGTACGGGAGGTTTTATTGTTAATGTTGTTTTCTTTATTTACAAAATCACCTAACTATGTTTTTTTTTGTTTAATTTTATAGATATTTCAGACATTAAACGAAGAGGGTGTAAGTATGTATATTGTCTTGGTATATAAACGCCTATAGCACGATTAACAGCACATGTTGAATTTAATGCAAACTAGATTAGTCCTTTTCACTTTAGTAAATATAAATATATTTGGATGTTATATTTCACTTTGTGGTGAATGTAATTTTGACAAGATATAAAAAAGAGACCGAGCGGCACTACTGAAACTACTTGACTTATTAAGCGGCGGCGTGACCCTAACGCGTTGTGGCTGAATAACGACTGATTCGCGAGGGACGAAGATTGCCTTAATCGACGGCGTCACCTGGCGCTGTGATGATTCAATAGTGACTGACTTGAATTAAGGATGAAGATGGGTAATTTTATTTTTTGCACACAGGACAACCAATAGAGATCATACTTCTGCTCTCTCATTGCCACGCCACTCAATGTGTGGTGAATTACATCGGTTAATTCGATAATCGACGAACATGGGAGAATTAGAGAACAGAAAGTCTATGATCTCGGGGTGGGTTTGGTTGTGTGTGCATGAATCAATGCAGTTCTGGGCGTAACCCATTGACCTAATTCGGTGAATATGGTGATCTCAGAGTACATTGATATGCACGAAGACAGAACTGTGATGGAGAGGAAAATTAAGCTGGTGCTATTCACCTGGGAAAAGAGAGCATTGATCCCCAGTGCATGAAGTGTCTGGAGAAAGTGAAAAGGACGCCGACTTGGCTAGGGAAATCTGATCATGGAAACTAACTTAAATGGTTTGATAAGTTCCCCAGCGGTCCCAAGATTAAGCAACCGCGTCGTTTGATCAGACAATGCCGTTGCTAACCGACATGATGCGATTTCCGGTAGAAATCTCATGGGTTAGTGAAATGGGGTTGCCGTATGGCAAAAAGGTAGCTAAACTCAATTATGCATTATCTGCATAGAATAATGAGTTTAGCTATGCGTCCGTTTAACATGATTTACAGGTCGAATAGCTTATAAGGGGAATGGGTAGAAATTACGGGCTGAAAGCGGTCGAAATAAGGTATGGAATTGTGGGTTGGTTCTCCATGTGGTATAGAGAACCCCCACAATCCTATTATAGACTAACTAACTAGTCGATAGTGCATATGTACCGATATTTTGGATTTCAGTATAAATAGACAACTCTTTGGTTTACATCGTGGTGTAATCATATACCATACATACGACGTGACATTTCTCTATTCCCGCATACAATATAACTGAATGTCATTGAAGCTTCACGTTCATAAGTTATCATATATTAAACTTTTCTCTTTAAAATCCCGAGCATGAATTGAAGTACATCTTTAAATGAATTCAATGATCTAATTATAGTATTTTAATCGGTTACCGCATCCTGAAGTCATTATTACGTAAAATACCTACACGCATTACTTTCGGTGGCTTCTCTATTCTCGCCAGAAGAAAATCCGAGATGATAACTCATCACACGGTTGGGTTGACTCTGCGTTGGAGGTATTATTTCTTTATTTCAAAATCGCAATGGTTGGGTTACAACAAACAAATGATCGGTCAATGTGGGATTTTTCAACTGCAGGACAACACTTCTCAGCGTAAAGGCATGAAACTTAGAACAATTTGTGTTTCAGAAACCTAGCCGATTTTCACTTTGGCCATTGCTTAGTGGTACGAGGGTTGCCTTTTATATTTCGGGATTAGAGAACAAAAACAAATATTTATCATCGAAAATCACATTATTGTTTTTCAAAATATTCCCCATGAAGATCTATACACTTTTGCATGCGTTTGAACCAATTGTCGAAGCACTTTTGCCACTCTGATTGAGGTATCTCCAACACATGCCTTCTAAATGCAGCAACCGCTTCTTCAGGTGTCGAAAAACGTTGATCTCTCAGTTTGTTTTTTACGTACGGGAATAAAAAGAAGTCATTCGGTGCCAAGTCAGGACTATACGGCGGATGACCCATCAAATCGATGTTTTGGGTGCTCAAAAATGCAGTTGTCGCAGCCGATGTGTGAGAGCTCGCATTGTCGTGGTGAAGAGTGATCCGTCTTCGGCGGTTGGTTTTCCTGATTTCTTGGAAGACAACTGGCAAACAAATGGTTGTGTACCACTCAGAATTGACTGTTCTGCGTTGTTCTAGTGGTACGGTTGCGACATGTCCAGTTTTTCCGAAAAAAACAGGCGACCATTTGCTTGGAAGTGCTTCGTGCGCGAACAACTTTTGTTGGATTTGGCTCATCTTGAAACACCCAGGCAGTCGACTGCTGTTTACTTTCGGGCTCATACGCGGAAATCCACGATTCATCACCTGTCACGATGTCATAGACGTGTTTCGAAGCACCGCGACCGTATTTTTTGAGCATTTCTTTCGACCAATTGACACGAGCCTTTTTTTGGGCGATTGACAAATTGTGTGGGATCCAACGCGAACAAATTTTTTTGACAATCAATAGTTTATAATATTGAATGTATGCTGGTCCCACTAACGCCTAAGGTTGTCTCAATCTCACGATAGGTCACATGACGATCTTCCAATATCAGTTCGCGCACAGCATCAATGGTTTTCGGAACAACAACTGATTTTGGACGACCTTCACGAAATTCATCTTGGAGTGAACTACGACCACGATTGAATTCACCAACCATCGATAAACACTGGTCCTTGATGGAGCTTCATCGCCAAAAATTGAATTAAGCTCATCCATGCACTGTTGCTGAGTTAATCCACCCCGAAAGTTGTAAAAAATAATCGCACGAAAATGTTGACGATTTAATTCCATTTTTGGGCCGAGATGAATCTTTTAAGTTACTGTAAACAACACAAATAGCGCTCGTATGTCAAAACGTTCTGAGTGCGTATAACCTCAAAAATGTCCAACCTTACGACAGAGCTGTCAATTGCCGGATTGCAACACTAGGGTTGCCAAATCCTGAAACATAAGAGGCAACCCTCGTATTGAGAAACTGTTTTCCATGTCCGCTTTTCTAATGTAAGGGCACCTTTGACGTCTATTTCCTCGAAGCATTAGTTTCTTATTATGTTTTTTATAGTTTTTTTCCTTCCGCGTTGTATCTCTTGATAGCATAAAGATATAAAAGCTGTTTGCAACTTCCCATTAATTCATTCGTAAGGTATGTACATTTTTAACAGTTTTCCTGCCATCCTTCGGAAAACCTAAACACTAATAAGAATTTCTACGTGAGCGCAATAAACAAAGGTAAAACTATTATATAAATCCGTCAGAAATATAATCTGTAGAATTTGCAGTAAACGATGTCAATTTTAACCCTCAATTGATTTTCCACATAATTGGCTTCAGACATAGAATAAAAGGAGCTAACGTACATATGTACTTATGCGATCGTAAGCGGAGTGGACGTAGAAACCTCTTAACAATAAGACTTCTTGTATTACTCTGTTCTGATTCACTAAGTGGTTAGCTCTTCACCTGAGTACTCGAAAGTATCTTTCGCTAAGCCGCTAAAACTCACCAGAGAATTGTCTCGGATTTAAAGACTAACCACAGAAATGGTTCTTCAACAAGTTCATCGTTCGCCTAGATTGACAGGACGAGAGCAATGTGAATAGCAAAAACGATGAAGCATCATTAATCACCATCTCAAACCGTTTCGTTACATTTCTTGTTTGGTCGATACTTCTTCATAATGGTGTCATCCTGACATACAACTTAAAGTGTTTGTCAGGGCTAGTGGTCGGGTTACTATCAATGACAATGGAACCAAATGGATTCTCCTACCTGTTAAAGATGGGTATCTCTTACAACCCACGCGATCAACTTTGTTCTGAATTAGGTGTGTAGGGCTCCACATTCTTTAGAATTGTGCGTCTTGCTTTTTAGAATCAACTCATTTACCTGTAAATGTCTCACGGGAGGTATTCCATCACCTACTGCCTTGTCATATGACATGCGACAGTGATTTGTTGTGAATTCTATTGGAATTTCGGAGAAACTCGGCCAAAGCATATATCTAGTGAGTTCGATAGAAAGACATCTTTCTGGGTGTTTATTAATTGAAATTCTTTAACCCGTTCCAACAATAGAACAATTGCTGTTGTAGGTGTTGTGTGTTTGATTGCGGTTTTCAGTTAAATTTGCCAAGGCAAAATACAACAATTGATAATCGAAACAGGCTTGTCTGTCACTTATTATTGGTTGGCCTCGGGGCATTCAACTAACAAAGAGGTGCTGAGACATAAGCCAATAGCTAGGGAATCTAATAATTCCTTCAATGTTTTTGTCAGATGTAGATCAAGCCAAGAACATAACGTTGTTTGTTAGTTTCAAAACTTAAAACTGGTAATGAAATATAGTTTCAAAAGGCTTTACTAAATAGAAAAATGCAGTCTATTAGCGCTTTCTTCTGGTACTACGATTATTTAACCGTATTTGTCCTATGTCCATTTCCTATCATCAGTATGAATAGCGCCGCTGTCGGTCATCATTGAACACGGCTATCTTATCATAGCGAATACTTTTACTTAATAAAAATAATTTAAGTACTATTATTATACCACCGAAGCTATGGAAATCCGGAACCTTCAGAAAATACTTCAACTTAGGACAGGGTGTATTAAAAAGCCATATTAACTAATTTATCGATTGTTTATATTCGCCTCACTTTAGCATAACATGCTTATTGGATTGGGCGAAAAGCAGTTTCGGTTTTGTTTAATGACCTTATACCATCTTTCTTGCAGTTGTGGTCTTTATCAGCAGATAACAGAGCCACGTGCCATTGGAGATCATCGTCTTTATGGAAGTTTTATTTTTCAAAATGTTTAGCAAATTTCGAAATGAATAATGATCAAATGGTGTCAAGTTAGGAATGAGGCACTGCTATATAATAATTTTTTGGTGGCTCTGGATTCTCTTCTCTAAGTGGTATAATTAGTTTTAATAGTTCTTGGAAATGTGTATTTGAAGTAGCTCAAAATAAAAAAATAACTCCTTTATCCCTGTTTATCTCTTTCGGACCATAACCGTTACAGCGTTGCTGTAGACAGTAGGTGGTAAGTTGGGATCGGTGAGATGCAACGCCACCGCAAATCGAAGAAATTCTTGCTTTGAAGTTTGGCTGATGGATCGGATCGGTCAGAAAAATTGGAACAAGAGGTAAGTTGTTTTGGCCTCTTGATGAGATACCAGCGTATTACATATTATTATAGGTTTTTCGATATGATTATTATCGTATGGTCACCGTTGCATATTTCTTCAAAAACAATGCAGACCAAAAAGTTAAGCCCTATAGATCAATGATTTTGGATTTTTTCATTCTTTAACTGATTGGTGAAGGGCCTTAGTTTCAACAATGCGGTACAACCTACCACACAACAGACGATACAAACATTTATTTTAAAACAGGATACGATAGCTTTTTATTATTTTCTATGTACTCATTAATCTATGCTGAAAAAAACCGTGAACTTACAAGCCAACATTAACCGCATTATTTTTGATTAACGTTTATTTGAAAAATTAGTCGAAAATTGAACTTCTACATTGCGCTTCACTGGAGACAGACATGGTCGTGTAGCAGAAATTATTTAAGCATTAATAGCCTAAATATATCAATATCATGTTCATATGATGTGTGAGGTGTTTTATTTCAATTTAAAGTCCTATATTACTTGAAAAAATACCCTTTAGTTCCCTTCATACGATTGACGTTTTGTCCCAAGCACACATTTCCATACTTAATAAAGATACATTACAATAGCATACAGAGACAAACAATCCTGTTAATTAATAGCACAACAGTAACCTCATTTTGGAATTGAATTTAATAAAGCATTATTTACTAAAGAAAAGAAGAGTTTAAATTTTATATTAAATTCTAAACATATTTTAGCAATAATAATTCCAATCTAATATGCTCGTCTGAGTTATAGAATTTTTATTTCTGTCCGACTATACAAACGAAAACAGAAATGTTTTCAAAATTCATTATTCAATCACAATCATTCGCTCATGATCAATTGGATCATTTTTCACCATTTTTGCTATACGAGATTCCAGTCTGTAAATAAAACATCAATTTTAAAATATTAAAACAGTAGTTTAAATTGAATTAACCCAAACTCCGAATGCTACGCTCTTCCCTCAATCATAGAGGAAGCACGGCGTATAGTATAACAAAACTTCCACTAGATCCCTACCCAACACGACACAGCCGATGCTTCAAACTCGCGATCACGCCATTACTCATTCCCACAGCCAAATCTATCAACCGGTCAATACATACCCCCATTATCGATGGCACTCTTCGTACAGCTCGCCTCAAAGCTACACTAGCCCCCTCCCGGCATAATTAAGACAACACTTATTCACCCAATAAACGGAAAACCGATAACCACAACCTCTCTCGTAAAAAGACGTTCTTAAAACTTCTAATAGCGACTCCTTTAATCCCAACCCCACCCCTTTCTAACGGCTCAAAATCCCTAATCTACACTCTCCCTGATCATCCCATACCACCCCGCGTCACAATAACATCAAACAAATATCGCAATTTCATCAAAACCCATTCTATTAACCCATCACACTGGTCATTTTCCAAGTCCTTTTACTCTCCCAGCTCTACCCAACTATCTACCGTACTCTTTAATTCTAGCCACTCATCGCGTTCCCCCTCCTTGGAACCCCCCCACATTGCACAAGCAAATTCATAAAGTCATATGGATCTCATCCAACGGAGTAGCGCGTAACCAAATAGATCATTTCCTCATAGACAAAAGAAACCACTCGAACATCCTTGACGTAAGATCATATAGGGGACCAGATAGCGACTCCGATCATCTTCTTGTGATGGGCAAAATTAGGAGTCGGCTCGCAGCAAACCCACATGGGCAGTCACGGGAGACGAGCGAAAGTCCGAGATTGATAAACTAAAAGACCTGCGCAAAAGGGCTAAATATCAAGACAAAGTAACGAATAGATTTGGCATCCTAAAGAATGGGAGTAGTGAGGAAGAGGAAGCCAATAATCTGGACACTAAATGGCAATCGATCAGAGACACAATCAAACAAACAGCTCAAAAGGTATTAGGATTTGAGAATGCAATAAAGTCCAAACCTTGGTTTGACCATGAGTGCATGGCGAAGATCGAACAACGTAACTGCATCAAAGTGATCCACTTAGAAATATATGATGAAATCAACACAGAAAGATACGCGACAACCCGGAAAGAGACAGTAAAACTTTTCAAACGCAAATAACGCGAATGGGAGAAGACTCGAATCGAAAAAATTCTAGAAAATGCCAGGGCAAAGAACATCACAGGTATGTACGAGTATACCGACATAACTCAATTAGAAATGGCTACCGAAGGAGAGCCAAAATAATTCGAGAAGCAAACGGCTGTCGGGTCACAGAAACAAACAATATTGTGACAAGATGAAAGCAGTACTTTGAAAACCTCCTCAATGTGCGCACCCATCAACGACAAATAAACGCACCAGACATACGTACAGCCGAGCCTCAGATCCCAGAGCCCTCTTTCAATGATGTTGTAGGCGCAATAAATCGATTGAAAAACAACAAGGCTCTTGGAGTCGACTGCATACAGACATAGCTTATGAAGAATAGAGGAGAGGCAACCGCTCGAAAGATCCACCAACTCATCAAAACAATATGGGATAAGGAAGTCATTCCGGAAGAATGGGAAGCCTCAATAGTCGTCCCAATTTTCAAAAAAAGGCGACAGATCTGACTGCAAAAACTGCAGAGGAATATCATTGCTCCCGACTACATATAAACTACAAACTTTACCGCTCCCCGAATGACGATCGACCGGTGACATTTTTCGAACATCTTTCACATACTGTCGACTGGATACAGATCAACCACCCAGCTTCTGAAATTGTTGTCCTTGGCGATTTTAATATGCACAATTCCGGCTGGTTGTTACATTCTAGCACAACCGACGAGGCTTGGAGGCTGGCGGAGATGTTTGCTGTAAGCGACAACTTGACTCAACTCGTGGGGGAGCCAACGCGAGTGCCGGATGCCCGAGGTGATTATGCGAACACCCTGGATCTGTTTTTGACATCCGAACCGAGTATTTATACCGTAGAGGTTTCTGCGCCACTGGGAAACTCAGATCGCTGCTTGGTATCTGTTGCGCAAGCACTTAGATATCAAGCGAATAACCGGCCTAGGCAGCTTCGACATGTATGGAAGTATGGGACTGCTAACTGGGACGATTTGCGGGATTTTTCGCATCCTTTCCATGCTCCGAGGTGGGGTTCGGAAACTCCGATGTTAACGCTTGCGCGGAGTCGGCATCAGAGATTATTCTTCTGGGGATGGAGATGTATATTCCACATTCCATCAAACGACGTTCGTCTGATAAGCGTTGGTTTGATAAAAAATGCGAGCAAATTACAGCCGCAAAAAACAGAGCTTTTGAGCAATGGCGCTCCAATCCCTCCGATGTTAACAGAACGAATTTTGTTAGAATCAGAAACGCGTGCAACCAGACGATTGATAGCGCGAAGAAAGCTCACAACGACAGGGTGATCAATAAGCTCCTTCGGTGCCCAACTGGTTCGCGCTCCTTCTGGTCAATGGGAAAAGCTGTCAGCGGTAACTTCGCATCGTCCTCTTTCCCTCCGTTGGTAACAGACAGCGGGACGTTGGTCACGAATTCAAAGGATAAAGCAGATGTGTTCGCGAATTTATTTTCCGCGAATTCAAACCTCGATTCCGGCCTTTTGGAGCCACCTGTGATCTCGCCGGTACGGCCTTCGATGCAGGATGTGAGATTTCGTCCGCGCACTATTCAACGCATTCTACGCGAACTAGATTGTGGGAAGGCAACCGGCCCGGTCGGAATACCAGCAATATTCCTTAGGAACTGTGCTCCAGAGCTGTCGCCGGTTCTTGGCAGACTCTTCCGCTTGTCTTATGCACGGAGGACCTGGTGGGTAGAAGCATGTTGCGCCGGAGAACGGCGCTCGGATTCTCTTCTTCCTCCATCATATATTGTTCACTGGACACAAAACACTGAGCGAAACAAAACAAAACCTCCGCAACATAATGTCCACCATATGAGAGCAGAAATAGACACTGGAGGAAAAGTTACACGCACTTCTTTAAAAGTAAATGATCTTTATTTTGTTTCGCATTCGATATAAATTTGAGAGTTTTCAATACTTCACCTGGACACGTTTACAAATTACAAAGCATTATTTCTTAAATCGGACTTTTATCTACTTCTTAATAAAAACGCGCTTTCTCGACTCGACATAATATATTTGCGTCCCCGAGCGCGAAACGAGGAACGGGAGATCACATGACCATTGCGGCCAGAGGATGAAATTTGACTCAGCGATAATCATCTCGTGCAGCGATGATTCGCATTTTTGGGGTGAGTTTATTGTACCGTGGTAGATATCCTCTCCAATAAGGATATCGTTTTTACCTACCACCAGAGAAACGTAAAGTCTCTCTTGGTGGTATGTGTCCGATCGTTCAGATCGATGCTATTCATGCGTGCTCGACAGCAGCGGAACCACGAAACAGGCAGGCGGCAGAGACAAAAGGGAGAAATGCCCAAATGCGCCGTTGGTAATACGGGTCATTGTTTACGCGATGCCTCGTCGCTATTATCGACGTTGGGAGAAAAGGTGCTAAAAGCAAATTGGATGTTTATGGCATATCTGGCTGCAGTAGAAACCGGGTTCATGTTTGCATTAGGAAATGCTGGAGAATTTGGTTTCAGCGTCTATTGCGCTAATTATATGCAGCTGCTTGGGTTGTTTGTTGATAAGACAAACAAAAAAGGTTGCCAGGCAATGTGTATGAAAAGGTATATGACGCGACTGGGAAAATAGACGGCGCAATATTTATTCTTTATAGGGATTTTAAGATTATAGATGGTGATCTATATAATTCGTGAAGCATTCACAGCTACTAATGCTGTTGCATTAGCGAACTTAAGGAAGTTGGGTAGTAATTATGGGGGTTTTTTCAGGTAAGTGGACCGTGGGGTTTGGCGGAACCGCTACAGATCTTTCCTGCCTGCTGGAAAATCGATCGAGTTCAGCCAATCCCAAGACGGGAAAAAAATGTCTCCCACAAAATTACCGTCCGATAGCATTACTGTCTATTTTATCTAAGGTATTGGAAAAAGTCATCAATACAGAGTTAGTTAAGTATTTGGAGTGCAACGGACTTCTGAATGATCGTCAAGACGGATGCCGTGGCAGGGGGTCCACGGAAGATCTTTTGATACTTATAACCGATATATGGACATCTGCGATTGAACGGCAAGGTGAGTCACGGGCGGTCGCATTGGATATCTCCAAGGCTTTTGACCGCGTCTGGCGCGGGGCATTGCTGATCAAACTTCGTTTATATGGACTTTCCCAACAGCTTTGCGACAGGACAAGGAGCTTCCTCTAGAATCGATCGATCCGGCTTGTTGTGGGCGGCGTGTGTTCGGATCTATATCCTGTTAATTCGGGGTGCCCCAAGGTTCTATTTTGGCTCCAACCTTGTTCTTGCTTCACATAAATGATTTGTTGGAGACAACGGATAACAAAATGCTTAGTTTTGCGGATGATAGTACGCTTGTTGCCTCCTTTTCGAGTGTTCGGCCAATTGGTGCATCTGTGTCGCATCAGCTGAGATGCAAACAGATTGACTCTCGGAATCAGGATCTAGATATGGTCCTGCAGTGGGGAAGGGCTAATCTCGTCGACTTCAATGCAACGAAGACACAATATACAACATTCACAAAGAAAAGTGGATCATCGGTTCCACAGCTGATGATGAATGGCCAGACCCTTGAGGCTGGGGAGAGTTTGAAATTGGTCGGCGTCACGGTCTGTGGGAATGTATCATGGCATAAATACGTGTCGAGTATCGCCAGGTCAGCCACAGGCTAACTGAGCTATCTTTTTAGAGCCAAGAAATATTTTACTCTGGCTCAACTTCTTCTCTTATATAAATCCCAAATTAGATCCGCGCTCGAATATTGCTCTCATGTTTGGAGATCGGCTCCTAAACATACCCTCGACCTACTTGAGAGCATACAGAGACGAGCGATCCGTCTGATCGGGGAATCGGCGCTGACGTCGGGACTACACTCGCTATCACATCGAAGGCGCGTAGCCGACCTCTGTCTGTTTTACACATATTATCACGGGCACTGTTCTTTAGAGATTCGTGGTACTGTTCCACGCAATTCGGCTTATATGCGCTCCACAAGACAATCCGATGGATCGCACCCGTTTGTGGTTCATCTCCTGACGGTGCGAACATCCCTGCATCAGAACTCGTTCCTCTACAGAGCGGGGAAGCTGTGGAACTCCCTTCCCACGCAAGTGTTCCCGGAGCGTTACAACCTGCAACTGTTCAAGAAGAACTGCAACAGTTATTTGATGGCATCTCGGGGCGCCCACTCGGCGCTATAGGTTCGTCTCTCCCGAGAGAAGTCTATTAAAAAAAAAAAAGACAAAAAAAGTCATACTGGCGAGAATCACACCGCACGCAGAAGAAATACTAGGAGACTACCAGCGAGGATTCCGTAGGAACCGGTCAACAAGCGACAAAATGTTCACAGGCAATTGCTGGAAAAAAAGTGGGAATACGAAGAGACAGTTCACCAATTGTTTGTTGACTTCAAAAAAGCCTACGGCTAGTCGCAAGGCAAAGACTTTACAATATTGTAGTTGAGCTGAGAGTGTGGCGGTTCCTCCAAATCCCACGGTTTACCTTCCTGAAAAACCCCCCATAATCATCACCCAAGACGCTCAAGTCCTCGCCAATGCATTCGCATTCGGCACCGAAAAATGCTGCACGCATTTAAGAGATCAAATCTATGATCTTTAAGTCCATGTAAAGAAAACTTACCTTCATGCATTCTCTTCGCATACCATTGCTCCTTAAGATTTCTTTATTAGCTTACCAGGAATTTCCAATCAATTTCGGCATCTACGTCGCCAGTCAAATTTCCTTAGATGAATTCCGGTAAACAAATAATTAGATTTACATACATTTGTAACCTTCATGACAGGGATCATAAATACTGCGCCGTCTATTTTTCCCAGCCGCGCCATGTGTACAACAATTTTCCCTATATACACATTGGCTGGCGACTTACACCCCAGGGACCAAAGCAAATGCGCATTCCGTGTCTCTAGCATCAATTTAATCCTACAGCATATTCAAATGCAAATAGGAACTCAATACCTACCCTTACTAGCGATGTCATTAACACAGTTCCCATTGTGTAAATGGAAAAACCATTAGCGCTTCTTCCTAATGGCGATACATTTACCTACGCATCCGCACTACAGCATAGACACAGGTCATAAATCTCTTTTATCCTACATAGTTCTGGATCCGTTTCCCAGTAACCTTCTCACATAAACAAACATCTCTACGATCCTTTCCCTTGCTTTGTGTTTCAGGTTATTCATAGCGTTGAGCCATGAAAAGAACCGACGTACACACACACACTTGTGTATCGTGAAGATCTCCTCTATGAGATCGGTTTGGTTACTCAAAAGAGAGACTTTACGTCTCTCTTGGAATAGGAAATGCACCCTTAATTTAAGAGAACCAACTTCACAGCTGAATTTCTTTTAAGAACGATTGAATATCGTTGAGTTTTATTCCAACCTTCAAGGCGGTCGGGTCGTCCGCCATCCACCGTGCCGGCGCCGGTACGGTGTGATACAAAAAGCCGAGTTCGAGTCGAACACGTATCAAGTCGTATTAATTTGCCCTTAAAAGTAATTTTTCTTGTGTCCCGTGTATACTACCACAAGTAGAGTACACTTCCATACATTGTGTTTGTGCGTCCGTTTAATTGTCGGTATAATTAGAATCGCCCCTTTGTAATCTAATCAAATTCAATAAATAATAATAAACTAAATCAGTGTGTTTTTCTTGGAGAGCTATTGTGTTCGCGGTTGTGCTCTAATTTCCAGCGTAATATTGGTGGGGTTTCTGCTGAACCAGCGCCCGTTCTGACGCCCTAGCGGAAACCACCACCAGAGTCCCAAAATATATAGCGCCCTGGTTTAAATCAGTGTGAACGAAAATAAAGGGCGAGTTACAATACAAAACCACCTCTCAGAACCATTTGAAATCCGCCACGGACTAAAACGGGGTGATGGCCTCTAACCTTGTGTTTTTAACCTTGTGCTCGAGTGGCCGGATCATACCTGAACGGGATCACGCAAGTGCTCGCATATGCGGATGACATCGCCGTTTTGGGCGATGAGCTAGAAACTGTAAGTAAAAACAGTCAAATCATCATGCAAGCGACAGAAGAGGTTGACCTAGAAGTGAATGAAGACAAAACAAAATATATGATTACGACGAGAGCAGGTGAACCTCAGGGAACACACATAATCGTCACAGGCAAGATATTTGAAAAAGTGAAAGAATTTAAATATCTGGGAACGATACTGACTGCCAGTATCGAAATGTCGAAGGAAATTACCAAAAGACTACATTCCGACAACGCTAGTTGGCACGCAGTCAGTAAACTGTTGAAATCCAAACTGCTACCACGTAACATAAAGCTCCGTGTCTGTAGAACCATGATTATGGTTTTCGATTGTTCTATACGGATGCGAAACATGGGCTCTCACAAAACGGGAAGAAAACAAATTTCGCGTATTCTATAATAAAGTTTTAAGAAGTATCTTTGGCGTAAATATGATGAGGCGACAGGACAATGGAGGAAACTCCACAACCACGAATTGGAAGAGCTATGCCGCAACCCTATAATAATGAGAGTAATCAAGTCGCGAAAATTAAGACGTGGCGGGCATGTGGCGCGAATGGGCAACGATAGAACCGTACGTAGAAATCTTGACGGAAGACCAACGGGAAAGAGACCATCAGGACGACCGCGACGGAGATGGGAGGACAATGTTAGGTTTGACATTGAGGAGATCGGATCGGATGGTCAAGCGTGGAAGGAGAGCGCACTGGACAGCGAACAATGGCGGAGTCGAGTCGCCGAGGTAATGAACTTCCGGGTTCCTACAGGCCAATACATAGTAACTAATAGTGTAATAGACTTTACCTCTTATATACGTATTATCAAGGAAATGGTTATTTAATTATAATTGCAAGGAATTCGATTTATTGGTACCCCGCAGGCAATCCGTCTTAATCGGTATAAGACTTGACTTTAGTTAATAAATGTAGGTTATGCATAATAGTCCTCGTATAGAGCATTTGCTCTTAAATAAAAAACACAAAAAACATATAATATAATTTCAGCTAAAAGTGTATTGTAGTGAAGCAAAAGTTGTGCAAGGGATCATTATTCAATTGGTAAAAGAACAAATGTATCTATCTGTACTGCAGTATTTCTTCTTTCCTGAAACGTTCTTGAAGAAGTATCATATTTTTACATCTTGTTTATTCGTAAAAGAATTTTGGGTTATTCACAAAGTGCATTCTAAAATCTCAGCTCGAAAGCTTATGTTATCCAACTAATATGTTCAGTAATTTGTATCTATTCAATAATGCTATGTTTTTTTTCTATCTATTCTTTTTTTCTTACAGAAAACTGATGTTTTAAAACCTTTTTTGTTGCACTAAAAGAAAGGTCTAAGCCCCTCTTTATTATATTTGTGGCTGTTTAAGCAGTCAGTTGATGAACTATTATTTAAGGCCACAGATCTTTTCCAATTAGCGCTATGACGCAGATGAACAAAGTCTTCTTCAGATATTTGTTTCACTGATCGGAAATTCTGTTGTAAATTTATCAACATGATAATTTACCGAAGTATTTAGTTAATAGAAAAATATACCCAATAGGACATTTACACCTGCCTCAGTTGTGTATCTTAAGTAATATTCAATGCTGTCCAGCTAGACACAAATAACTACTATAATTTATCTGATGATCAAAAAAGATTCTATTGAAAACTAATCCGTTAATGGGAATACTTTTGATAATCCGGAAAATATACAGTCAATGCAACTGAGGTTTAGAAGCCTTACAATTCGCTCCATCTAGAATATATAAATAAGACTTTAAGAAAGAATGTAGCTTTCACTGGTTTATGAAAGAGTATTCAGTTCGATGTAAAGAAATGACGTTTTGTCTATATATCGGTCTATCTGACCTTCAAAAGCATAAGTTATAATCATTATGCATAAGTAATGAGACAGTGATTGACAGTATTTTAGGGAAAGGTAAAGAAGACAGGAAATATTGACTGAGAAAAGAGACTTAGTTTGCTGGCACTGCCCCTAATCTTTGACCCATTCAGTGCCAGGCATATTACGAGTGTCTTGCCTTGGACGGCAAGATTTTATTTTGAAGAAACCATGGAACACAAAATATAGTACTGGAATGGCGTTTAGAGTAATTTGGAAAAAAAAACCTTACAAGCTAACCCTTAGCTGGAGTTACTGAATAAAATGCCTGTGCTAAATGTCGCTTACGAGATATCTCGTAGTCCTATTTACCAAGTAAATCTTTCATATTCAGAGATGTTTCCTTTTCATTTGTTTGATTTCATACGATTGTCTTCTAATTTCATCTGGCGACTATCAATACGAGGGTTGCCTTTTATATTTCGGGATTAGAGAACAAAAACAAATATTGATCATCGAAAATCACTTTATTGTTTTTCAAAATATTCCCCATGAAGATCTATACACTTTTGCATGCGTTCGAACCAATTGTCGAAGCACTTTTGCCACTCTGATTGAGGTATCACCAACGCATGCATACTGAATGCAGCAACCGCTTCTTCAGGTGTCGAAAAACGTTGACCTCTCAGTTTGTTTTTTACGTACGGGAATAAAAAGAAGTCATTCGGTGCCAAGTCAGGACTATACGGCGGATGACCCATCAAATCGATGTTTTGGGTGCTCAAAAATGCAGTTGTCGCAGCCGATGTGTGAGAGCTCACATTGTCGTGGTGAAGAGTGATCCGTCTTCGGCGGTTGGTTTTCCTGATTTCTTGGAAGACAACTGGCAAACAAATGGTTGTGTACCACTCAGAATTGACTGTTCTGCGTTGTTCTAGTGGTACGGTTGCGACATGTCCAGTTTTTCCGAAAAAAACAGGCGACCATTTGCTTGGAAGTACTTCGTGCGCGGACAACTTTTGTTGGATTTGGCTTATCTTGAAACACCCACACAGTCGACTGCTGTTTACTTTCGGGCTCATACGCGTAAATCCACGATTCATCACCTGTCACGATGTCATAGACGTGTTTCGAAGCACCGCGACCGTATTTTTTGAGCATTTCTTTAGACCAATTGACACGAGCCTTTTTTTGGGCGATTGACAAATTGTGTGGGATCCAACGCGAACAAATTTTTTTGACGGTCAAATGTTTATGCAATATCGAATGTATGCTGGTCCCACTAACGCCTAAGGTTGTCTCAATCTCACGATAGGTCACATGACGATCTTCCAATATCAGTTCGCGCACAGCATCAATGGTTTTCGGAACAACAACTGATTTTGGACGACCTTCACGAAATTCATCTGAATTCACCATACCATCGATAAACACTGGTCCTTGATGGAGCTTCATCGCCAAAAATTGAATTAAGTTCATCCATGCACTGTTGCTGAGTTAATCCACGCCGAAAGTTGTAAAAAATAATCGCACGAAAATGTTGACGATTTAATTCCATTTTTGGCCCGAGATGCATCTTTTAAGTTACTGTAAACAACACAAATAGCGCTCGTATGTCAAAACGTTCTGAGTGCGTATAACCTCAAAAATGTCCAACTTTACGACAGAGCTGTCATTGCCGGATTGCAACACTAGGGTTGCCAAATCCCGAAACATAAGAAGCAACCCTCGTATACGGATGTATAATGATCCTCGCTAGGGAAAACCCATAAGGCGATGGTAGTTAATATGAGATACAAAGCAATAAGAAAAATGGGCAGACAGGTAATATTTACTTAATAAAAGCAATAAGTGAATGTATAACTTCAAGTTGTAGTGGCATGACAAGAAGCGTACCGTGGCTTTTAATGTTACATAGAGTGGGATTAGAGGGTAACAGATTTGTTCTCACTAAATATCATCTAAGGAAATAAAAAAAAAAAACATGCCATATTTATAGAAGGATATCTAATAAAAAGGATCCACCACAGTTAGACCTTAGAAGAATTGAAACTTCTAGATTATGTTAAACCGGCAAGGGATTTGTTTGATCAATTTTTGACAGAATCCATTTAAATAATATTATTCAAAACATAAATCGCTATGCTGCCCAACAACTAACAAAGCCCCCCCCCCCCCGGTAGCGAGATTGAAAGGATGCCAGCGCCGCTAAAGAATTGGGGGTTTTCTTGTTTATGCACACCGGTACAAATAGTTTACCCTCCATCGAACATTATTGGAAGAAAAGTGAACAATTTCGACTTCTGGAATGTCTAGAAATCATTTTAAGCTAATGTTGAGATTTCTACATTTCAACAATCATCATCATCATCATCATCATTATCGGCATTACAACCGGGATCCGGTATTGGCCTTATTTAACAAATCTCTCCACCGGTCCCGATTTTGAACCGATGTCATCAAGTTTCGCACTCCCAGTATATGGGCGTCCTGGTCTACGCCATCCCTCCATCGTAGACAAGGTCTGCCGCGCTGTCTCCTTCCATACATCCTGCCACAAATGACTTTCCGGGCAGGGTTGTGGGTAATATTAGTAGCTGTGCCAGCACGGGAACGTGTTCACTAATATTCAACGTGAATATGGGGATGTAGTTGATCACCGGATTGATTGTCATTCACCGCATTGATTGTAAGCTGATCCTTTTGGCACAAGTCGCACGTTACGCCACGAAAGACAAAGGGAATAATTGTTTTTCACACTTCTTTATTAATTTCTCGTAATAGTTAAGTTTACACTTGAAATTGATTACACATTGTTTCTTTCCTTTTCGGCTTTATTGAACTTCCATAATATTTAAATTTACACTTGAAATTAATTAACTATTATACAGTGAATTAATTGATCAGTTTTTTGTTTATTTCATTATTAGACCGCACCTAAGAACTGAGTTTATATACATATCTTTCATGTTATATTTCACAAATACATCTCTTTTTGTGTTTTAATGACAAGTGTTGTTCTCCAATCACGACCACTGACTCCTTTCATAGCTATAATACTACTTGTCCCACCGAATGATTAACCTCGACTGCCATTGACTCGTGCGGAGTCAACCCTCGGCTAGGGGTGAGTTTTGTTCTTTAAGAGAAAGTGAAGTTTCTCTTTGGTGAACAAGGGGAGATGATCTCTCTGAGTAGATCCTGGTGAGTGTGCGGTTGATCCCGCGGAGATTACATTGTTTACCCATGCTGCGAGGTCATGGGTAAGCGAAACCGGGAGAAGGAAATGGAACAAAGGCCATCGTGGGAGATGTGCATCTAACTGTGTAAATAGGCTGCAAGCCATTAGCCTGAGTTTTTGTTAGGTATTTTTGGTAAAGGTCATTACATATAAAACAAAGCTACATTACATATAAAACAACGGCGTTTGAGTGCAGTAGATGTAAGATGGAAATCGAAGGAGGTGGGGTAAGAGTTAGCCGACCTCAGCATTCGCGAAATGGGTTCATTAGGGCCGTAAGAAGCGTGGTGGGTGGGCCGATAGAAGAGACGAGGGTTTCGCAGGTTACGGGGGTTAGTGTCCAGTGCGATGATGGAGAGCAGGCTTGGGCAGTTGATTGTGCCCGAAAGGAGACGGTGGATGAAAAGGATATCGGCATGAGTTCTGCGCTCTTCAAGTGTGTTGAGGTTAATCAGAAGGAGCCGGCTTGTGTTTGGGGGGAGAATCCGAAGATTCACCCAGTTCAGCCGACGGGGGGCAAAACGCAGAAAACGACGTTGCACGCTTTCCATTCTGCGAATATGGGACGAATAGTGTGGAGACCAGACCTGACTGACGCATTCAAGAAGGGGACGGACGAAGGCTATGTAGAGAGAACGCGAAACGTAAGGATTAGAGAATTCTTTAGACCAGCGTTTCACAAACCCAAGGGCAGAGTTGGCCTTAAGAATAATATCATCGATATGCGGGATGAAGCTAAGCTCCCAGTCAAATAAGATCCCGAGGTCGCGTATCGATGGTACAGATGATATCTGCTGGCTTAGCCGGAAGTAGGAACGCGGGGTGTGGGGGGGGGGGGCGTTCGCGGGAGAAGGTGATGAGGTGACATTCGACAACGTTGAGTTCAAGGCAGTTATTCCGGCATCAAGTTGAAAAGCTGTCGAGATCCGTTTGGAGAAGTGACGAGTCGAGGGGAGAGATGATTGTTTTGTACAGTTTGGCGTCGTCCGCATAGAGGGAGATGAATGAGTATTTAATAATGGAGTCAACATCATTGATGGTAAGGATAAATAGGAGGGGACCTAGATGGCTGCCTTGCGGAACCCCTGACGTGGGGAGAAAAGGAGTGGACAGGGAGAATTTGAATTTGACACGGTAGGATCGACCTTTCAGATAACGAGGTAACCACTTGATCAATAGGGGTTCGAAACCTAGGGAGGACAGCTTAAAAAGGATGAGATTTGGGAGATGTTGTCAAATGCCTTGTTGAAATCGGTGGTGATTACATCGACTTCGTTGCCATTCTCTAAGGCACGGAGAATATGGGATAAGAACTCGATCAGATTCGTTGTGGTGGACCTGCCCGAAAGGAAACCAAGCTGGTTGGATGAGATGATGGATTTACAACGGAAAGATAACGCGTTGTAAAGACTCCCTTCGAAAGTTTAGGGATTTGAGACAGTTTGGCGATGGGACGCTAGTTGCTTATATCGTTTTTAGGTCCTTTTTTATGTATGGGGGTTACATAGGAGGATTTCCAGATACTAGGGAAGATACCTTGTGAAAGTTATAGATTGGATATCCTTGATATGGGGAGAGAAAGAGAAGTGGAACATTTCTTTAAAAATACAGCTGGGAGTCCATCAGGTCCATGGTTGAACTCGTCTTTGAATAAGTTTAATTTCTCCTCAACTACGTGATGCTGAATAATTTGAGGGGTGAAGGGGCCGAGGGAGAATTCGGGCAAGTCTTTGAAGTAAGACGGATTGGGTTCGAAGGGGATGTCTGCGAAGGATTTATTGAAAACGAAGCGAATAGATTGGCAATAGTTAGGGGGTCGGTTGAAGTAGTCGCGCCATAAGAAAGGGAGTTAGGATAGGCGTCGGATTTTCGTTTATAATTTATAAAGTGGAAGAAAGATTTGGGGTCATTGATCAAGTTGTATTGTGTTTTTGTGAGGTAATTGGTGTAGGGGGAGTTGTAGAGCTCGGAAAATTTATAAAAGGAACCGAGATAGTTGGAGTTGTTTTGGATGGAACGCGTTTTCCGGAAAATGTTTCACAAGTTATTTCTCTTGCTGCGAAGAGTTCGGAGTGCGCGGTTGTACCATGGCGGCGACGAAACCGATGACCTGTGACGAAAATAAGCGATATATAGGGCGATCGCATAGTAGATCTCCTTGTAGATAGTGGCAGTCGCTTCTTCTACCCCCAGATGATCAAAGCGAAACGCTGTTTTGCTAAGATGCTCATTTAGAAGGCGGAAGTTAGCTTTGTGGAAGTTGTAGGAAAAGGTAGAGAAGGCTGGATTTCATGATCGCGATATAGGAATGAGAGCAGCAGGGGGTGGTAATTATCAACGGTAGAGAGGGCGTGTGGACTGGGGGCAACTGAGGACTTGTGTGGGTCCGTTGTGAACACGAGGTCCAGTTGTCTCCCCATATGATTTGGGACATTGCTTATTTGATGGAGGCATGAGTCGGTGAGACCATTTATAAAATTACGTTCCTTGGAACTAGTAGGGTTTGAGACATAGAAGGCTTGTTCGCCAGCCAATGTCCATTAGAGATGGGGGAGGTAAAAATCGCCAATAACGACGATATGGTCTAGTGAGGTGCTCAACTCGGTTAGGTTAACTACCGCTTCTATTGCGAGTTCGTATGACACGATGGGTCGTGAAGGAGGTATATAGAAGCAGATAATGAGAAGAGACTTATGATGCTTGTCGATTTTTATTGCGACGTAAACAAGATCCGGAGAAGAAGAGATGGCAATTAGAGACGAAGCGAGTCTGTTATGAGTGGCAAGCAGCACTCCACGGCATGGGGAATTGGGACCTTCTCGATGAGCGTTGTTATAATATTTTTCAGTGCACCACCGTGCTTCCGGTTTCCGGGGAAGGGTGGGCTACCGTTGTTGTCCTTAATACCGATCCACTAACGACGTAAGCAGTGAAAACTTCCTGCTAAGCAGCCACATAAACAACACTTCCGATTATTTTCTAAACTGATTTATTTTTAGTTTTCATTAAACTTATATTATTTTTTTGAGGAAGTCTCCTCACGTGCGCTACTGACTGACTCTCCTGAAGCGACTCTAGTTTAGTCACCTTTCCAACTGTTCACCTTCTCACTTCAAAAATTCAAATCCTCAAATCTCTTTATCTTCTTTCGAAGGTCAAGATGCATCGCCACTTATCGTTTCATCCTTTCTTGGGGTTTTTATATGTGTTAGCCATCTGGCCACAAGATCCGTGGAAATTGGTTGTTAGTTTAGGATCTGGGAATCCGTGTCTATTAGCAAATCATAAAACATCTGGTATGTGAGAATATGATGTTTATGATGGCTAGAATTGTGTGTCGGCGTGTCGAATTGATATGCCTTTGTGCACTTTTAGGTTTTAGATCTTGTAGGTTTTTTAGGTGCTAATTGCTTTTAGCATACATGGGAAAATAATGCATTATGCTGTTTGATTTTAGGAAATTGAATCGAACAAATGCATTAAATTGAATAAATGAATTTGAATTCAATAAATGAGAATTTGAACGTTTAGTTCGATGTGGTTTGACATTGAATTCAATGTTATGTTGGGGATATGAAATGGGAGGAAAATGTAATGTGGGAGAAAACTGTAATATAGGAGGAAAATGGTAGGGCTTCTTGGAGCACTACATTGTCATCGCGAAAAACAATGAAGGAGGGAGGAAATAGTGCAAGACTATTAATACGGGCGATAAGGTTAGTCTCAGTCAGAGCGTATATGTCGAAGGGGAGGGAATGTGCCTTTTCCAATGTCGATAGTGTTTTGGGGCGGAGACCTCTAACATTCTGATAGTAGACGGTTAGGGGGAGCGTATTGAGGGTATTGAGATGATAAGGGGGACAAGAGAGCGACTGATTAGGGTCAAAGGTGCTTGTCATTATTGGGAAAGGTCATGCTGTTATCGATATATTGGCGAAATGCCGAGAAATCGTTTAGAACTTTATTAGGGAGCATATCGAGATTTTTATGGAACTTACAGGCAGCGAAGGCTAGGAAAGTCGGTGGGTAGACCTTCCTGCTGGATAGAGGCCATTACGCTGGTTTTCATTTCACCTTCAGAACAGACTGAGTTAGATAAGAGGGTAGATAATTATGCCTTTTGATAATCAACCTTTCACACGATATGTCCCGCTTAGTCATTGATGGACCGTGTATGCCCACTGGCTAATGCAAACCAGCGAGTGGTCACACACTTTGTTGTACGTTTCTACTAATTTTCACCAATAGAAAATCTTTGTATTAAAAAACACGTTCCGAGCCGTCGCGGTATAAACTACTAGTGACTCCACAGTCCCATCAGAAATCTCATTAACGTTTAATTTGGCGACGCACTTGTGGTTTCGTTTTTGAATTGTTCTTGATGCACAGATCATAAGGGATGGAGCATCAGTCCAGCAGTGGATAAATCGCAGGTGGCTGAAAATATAGCCATGAGCAGCGGACTGAAAGCTTCTGGCTTGTTGCTTTTGATGAAACAGAACATATACCGGACCGATTGTTTACAAGAGCTTTAATTTAACAGAAACACATAACAATTCAATTGTAGCAGAACGTGAACCTAATCTGAGACTTTAGGGTCAGGCAAAGGGTACTTCATTGGATGATGCAGTGTAAGATTCAGTAAAGAAACGAAAACGAAAAAAAAAAAACGAAACAGGAAGGGTAAGTTGCCCCAATTCGTCGGGAAATACAGGGTCATTCTCGAGAGATACAATGCAGCTGGAATCGGTTTGTTCAATCTTTCAGCGCAGCTCTATGTCATTTAACATACTCAAAAGGAAATTCTTTAACATTTCTGTGCGCTATGCACGCGACCGTTTTTTGAGCAGAATTCAATGCGGATAAATATTTTAATGGCCAAATGTGAAAATGGGAATGTAACACCTCATGAATGCTCGTCATACTAACGTGCGGATTTGTGGAATGTCTGAATGGGTGTTCCGCCGAACACTGTTCACCGAAAAACAAAACAGCACCGGAGCGGATTTGACACAAATGAAACGCAGATAAGCTGTTTCCTGGAGCGTTATTTACAACTCTTATTTCAACTTTATTAAAAACTGTTTCGTTATTAACACATAAACTGTTGTTACAAAATGTTCGTTTAATACCGCGCTTAATTAACTCGATGACACGTATTACTCTCGTCCTTTCTTCGCACACTTTACTCTCGATACACGACAACGACTCCCTTTTCCTTTAATCGTGTTCGGTCTCAACCTCGTCGTTGAGGTACTCGAAGTAGACTCCTCGTCTCGTTGAGGATCACCATTCCACTTCCTGTCTCAATCCCCAACAATATCCTGCTACAGATCGTACCTATGTCTCCCAGAAGAAATCTTTCATTTCATCCGCTAACAGAATTTTCCACAATATCTGTTAGCGGCATGTTATTAATGCCCATGGGTAATTCAGGTGCCTGAAAAGGAGAAAGTCCATTGACGCATACATCCTTATATCATTATCACTATCCGTGGTGGTGATCGAAGTTCGGATCGACGGTTGTCGATTGTGTGCCGCTTCTATTTGCATAGCACATCTGGCGCGCGGCCGAAAGATATCCTGCAATTTGCATGGATGTATGGTTCATGGGTTTTGTTTGACTTTTGTCAATACACCCGAAATCCATTAGATCTTTCTAATGGGTGTGAAATACAAACAGACACTGTGGGATAGGAGTAGTTCCCTTGTAGGTTTTAAACCTCATACATTTTGAATTATCTTGTTGAGATAATTACGGTTGCCGTTTCTTTTGTTGGGTGATAGATTTGGTGGTCTTTGTGGTAGACCACCCGCACGTGCGTCCGTTATTCGGAGAATTTGCTGGTGATAGCGAATCCTTGTAACATCGTGTAGATGTTCAGGATTTTCGATTGTGCAGTGTTGGAGTGCGACGCATTTCAATCTTTATGGATAAGATGAATGAATGCTTTTACCTTTGTTTCAGGTATGCTACACTCGGCTTGTTGCTTGATATTGAAAGCCTTGGGACGTTCAGTTCCTTGCTTCTTTTTATATCGGTTCGCATTTTGAGACCTTCTATAACCTTTGTTACAGGTATTGTAATGACTATTGGCCGCGTGTCTGTGGGCACGTGCGCTGCGTTATCAGGTAAGTAAGTTCTTTGAAGGTAGGAACCTTACCTGCGCGGAATTGTGCGTTCGTAGAACGCTACAATATCACAAGCCCAAATTGCATTATCAGTTCGCACACAGTATCGATGCTCTCTGCTTTAACTACCGTATTCCGACACCATCGATGAGTGATAAACTGTGATCATATACGGTAATTTATTGTTTAAACTGGATTTGAGTTCCTCGATGAAGTCTTCAGATAATCAAGGTCAAAAGTTATAAAAAATGATTGCACGTAAGTGTTCTGGTACGAGGGTTGCCTTTTATATTTCAAATATTGATCATCGAAAATCACTTTATTGTTTTTCAAAATATTCCCCATGAAGATCTATACACTTTTGCATGCGTTTGAACCAATCATCGAAGCACTTTTGCCACTCTGATTGAGGTATCTCCAACACATGCATTCTGAATGCAGCAACCGCTTCTTCAGGTGTCGAAAAACGTTGACCTCTCAGTTTGTTTTTTACGTACGGGAATAAAAAGAAGTCATTCGGTGCCAAGTCAGGACTATACGACGGATGACCCATCAAATCGATGTTTTGGGTGCTCAAAAATGCAGTTGTCGCAGCCGATGTGTGAGAGCTCGCATTGTCGTGGTGAAGAGTGATCCGTCTTCGGCGGTTGGTTTTCCTGATTTCTTGGAAGACAACTGGCAAACAAATGGTTGTGTACCACTCAGAATTGACTGTTCTGCGTTGTTCTAGTGGTACGGTTGCGACATGTCCAGTTTTTCCGAAAAAAAAACAGGCGACCATTTGCTTGGAAGTGCTTCGTGCGCGAACAACTTTTGTTGGATTTGGCTCATCTTGAAACACCCAGACAGTCGACTGCTGTTTACTTTCGGGCTCATACGCTTAAATCCATGATTCGTCACCTGTCACGATGTCATAGACGTGTTTCGAAGCACCGCGACCGTATTTTTTGAGCATTTCTTTCGACCAATTGACACGAGCCTTTTTTTGGGCGATTGACAAATTGTGTGGGATCTTCCGCGAACAAATTTTTTTGACAGTCAAATGTTTATGCAATATTGAATGTATGCTGGTCCCACTAACGCCTAAGGTTGTCTCAATCTCACGATAGGTCACATGACGATCTTCCAATATCAGTTCGCGCACAGCATCATTGGTTTTCGGAACAACAACTGATTTTGGACGACCTTCACGAAATTCATCTTGGAGTGAACTACGACCACGATTGAATTCACCATACCATCGATAAACACTGGTCCTTGATGGAGCTTCATCGCCAAAAATTGAATTAAGTTCATCCATGCACTGTTGCTGAGTTAATCCACGCCGAAAGTTGTAAAAAATAATCGCACGAAAATGTTGACGATTTAATTCCATTTTTGGGCCGAGATGAATCTTTTAAGTTACTGTAAACAACACAAATAGCGCTCGTATGTCAAAACGTTCTGAGTGCGTATAACCTCAAAAATGTCCAACTTTACGACAGAGCTGTCAATTGCCGGATTGCAACACCAGGGTTGCCAAATCCCGAAACATAAGAGGCAACCCTCGTATTAGTTAGATTTTTCCTCATAAATTGAATTGTCAAGTCAATGTCAATAAAACGTTTATAAGACAAAACTTTTCGACTAAAAATATCGTCGAAACTGTCAAACTTTTTAATGGAAACATTAGATGATGTCTGCCGCTAGTCTTGCCAGACAAAATCCAATGACATTACAACCCTCATACGACCAAATGCTTCTGAAATCAATTCTAGTCTCCGCTACTTAACAGTTCTGAGTTATATGAATATGAAAAAGCAGTGGTTATATCACCCCTGTTACCTATTCGCATGGTAGTCGAGTTTTAAAAACTTATCACACCATGTTGACAATTCTTTTAGTGCTGGAAAAATTGATATTTACGTACGTTTAATGGTAATTTACGATTTCTGTTCCTGCATTGCTTTTAAATAACTGCATGCACGAATGAATGCGAAAAGTGCAAGATTTTTTTTTGTCAATACACTGTAAAGTCAATGAATTTATCACCATTAAACACCAGGTAGGCACAAATGCAAACATATCTAATCTGTATTCCATCCCCGTTCACATTGCTCTTACGGAGAAAAATAAAAGAACATTCTACCCTATCAAAATTCAATTCACAGCACGAAATGTACGCCCAAAATTCCATTCTTATATCTCAGTCTGAATGTTTGTAATGGTTTGTCATTCAATGTTTTCAAAAACATCAGTCGCTTGTTAAGTAATTAAAATCCAACCAATATCTCAGATGGTATACTTGAGATCTGATCATTTATAGAAACATGTGATACGCAGCTTACCGATGGCACACAGTCAAGCCATCAGCAAGCCTATAATTGTGTCTTTCCACGAATCACACGCATCACAGCTAAGCACACGCATATCGGATTATCGATTCTATCTGCAACTGTCATGTAATGGAAAAGAGTAAAAGGAGAACCTTCACAAGAAACCTTATGAAGACACGGCGAACTTGCATTCAGAGCTTCATTGTTGTTCCAACCACGAACGTCGATGGATAGTACATTGGTGCTATAAGACGACCTTCACCTTGCTCAGCTAGAGATACTTGGAGATTGCTTACTGGAATATTAACAAAAAATACATATAGACCATAATTGTTGGGTACATACTCGGACTACCTGGTGTGGGCACCCTTCCGCATATTACCCGTTCGAACTCAGTGTTGATAATGTTTGAGCCAGCGTGAGTTATTTCACAGTCGCACTTGGGATTCCGTGACAAACCAACCGCATAATTATTTCTCCAGGAGACACTTCTGGTCGGTTCTTATTGAACGTCGGTTCAAAATTTTTACCTAATTGAAGAATTTTTTATTTTGCCGTTTTGTTAATCGCCCGATTAGATCAAGGAGCCGTGTTAAGTACTTCATGAAGTGTTTTCATTAAATGAAGGATTCGCCAGCAATTTGTAATTAGTGAGTGCTAATTTACGACAGGACTGATGCTGGTTCAATTAAGTGGTTAAGTAGTTTGTGTAATAAACAAATCGCGACGGATCATTTGACGATGTGGAATAAATTTGTTTGTATCGTAATTATAACCAGTCTCCTGGTTCGAGTTGACAGCCTTGAAAAATTTACGAACACCACGGAATATGAGGATGACTCCGTTGTAATTGAAGGTGAGTTGGTTTTTTGATCTAAATTCAAGCAGATCTGGTCCTAAACGCAATCGTTTTGATATTGTTCTAAAGGCTTTCTCTTGACGAAGTGTCAAATTCTGATTGGGCCTACACGACCTGTGCATATTCATTTTAACGCAGATACATTTTTAAATTTATATTTTAGGATAAACAGTTCGTTTTGTATTCTCCATATCTTACATTGAATTAGTTCTTAGGCATGTGAAAAGATTTAAGAGTTTTCCCAGAAAAATAATATAATAAAAATTAATTTGACACAGGGGGTATCTAAAAAAAAGTACAAGTTTTTAATAATAGATCGGGGAGGGTGACGGTTTGCATTCTATCAAAGAATGTATGAGTGACGATATTTATCTAGTTCGCTTTCATCAGGCCTGTTCTGTTGTGTTGCTGTTGTTGTTGAATAACGCATTTATTGTACAATAATTTAACGAATGTTGACTTAGGACTAAAATGCTAAATCCTATTTTACAATATTTTCTCATTCTTAAAATAATTTACTGGCTCTACACGAGCACTCTAAATTACACCATACAATTTTGTGTAATGCCTTTCGGCGTACAATAATATTTTTATATTTTTATATTTTTATATTTTTATATATTTTCTATTACCCGAATATTTTAGAAGACGAAGTTCTCTCTCTGTATTGGTTTTTTTTTATTATTTTTTTTTATATAAATAATATAAGGTAAAAAAGTTTACAAACAAAAAATTAATAACAAAAAAACAAAAAATGTTAACATAAACACATTTTAAAACGAAAAGGAACCTAAATGAAAAATGGAAATAAAAAGGAAGAATAAATAAATATGAAAAGGGAAATGAGGAATGGGAAGGGAAGGCGTAGCGTCTGAAGATCTTACTATATTTGGGGATATTAAATCCTTTCTTCATTGTCAATCCACCACCAGTTGGGATGGGATCGGTCATTTATAGATTTATCTCGATCGCCTATTGCCATGATAAATCGCAAGTAAACTGCAGCATTTGATATATCACTGTTATAAAGAATCCGTTTGTCCCTGGCACCTTGAAAAGCGTGTTAAATAATAGGGACTCCGTGCTTGTTTTGAATAAGACATTTTCTATCCAAGAGAGGGAACGCTTCTGGTGCGATAAACCCACTTTGGAGTGTATGCTCCCGAGATAAGATTATTTTCGCTGCACATTGCCCTTGCAGTGTGACCAGGAATAATTTTGATAATGAAATTGTCTATCCTATTCAATCCTGATTTGTCGTACAGTGTCTTATTAGGATAGAATTTCGTGTATTGAGACTCAGGTGTTCTATGTAATCCGAGGCAGGTACGCAAGCACTGCCTCTCGAACATGCGAAACTTTTCCATGTAGGGTGGGGAAACGTTGAACCATACCGGGCAACCATATGTTACACTAATATTGGACGAATAAATGCTGAGTAGGAAATTATTTTAACTTTGTGATCTAGGAGACTATTTCGAAACAGACTTCTTGTCATTGCATATGCACTTTTAGCTGCAGAGAGGGCAGCTGCTATGTGCTTATCAAAGTATAGGTATTGGTCCATCCAAATACCAAGGTACCTGACAACAGTTTTCATTTGCAGCGGAAGATTATTGCTTCCTACAATGGAAAAGTTTTTCCAATTATTCTTTGTATCTCTTGAAGCTGTAGAAAGAGGTGTTCTGAAAAGGATGGTTTCTGTTTTTTGGAAGTTAATTTTCAATTTCCAATCGTCACAAAAGCGTTTGATTTTATTGAAGTCTCCTTGAAGAAGTCTGTTAATGGCATCGATATTTTTTTCTGATCTGTACACTACAATATCGTCGGGATATGCAATAGCATGATTAAGAGACCCAACTAGATCACTAGTATAAATATTGAAGAGAATGGGAGAATTCACGGCTCCCTGCTGTAACCCATTTTTGATATATAAAGTTTTATTGGAGATTTTGTCCCCACATTTTACCACAAATTGCTTATCCATTATCATATCGTAAATGATGTATAACAGATATTCGGGCAAACCTAGATTTGATAGCTTATATACAAGTCCTTCTAACCATACGGTATTGAAGGCCTTTTCTAAGTCAACCAAACATACGCCTGTGCATTGCCGTTTTGCCTTGTTCCACTGTATATCGGAAACAAGTTTTGTAGCTACATGAACTGTGTCGTGCCCCACTCTAAAGCCAAACTGGTTGGTCGGAATGATGTCGTTTTCATCACACCAGTTTACCAATGCCTTATTTATGATTTTCTCGAATATTTTGCTAATGTTTGGAAGCAGACTAATCGAGCGAAGGTTAGCGGGATTGCTCCTGTCCTTGCCCTGTCTGGGGATGGGATGGACTACTTCTATTTTCCAACGTCTTGGAAAGTATGCATTATTTAGAGCGTTATTGAACAAGGTAGTGTAAATTTTCACCGCTTCCGGAGGCAGATGTTTAAGAACTGTATTCGGAATACCATCTGTTCCAGAGGATTTCTTGTTTTTAATGGATCTAAGGATGTCCATGAGTTCATTCTTATTCACAAATATATTTCTGTGCAAATTTCTAAGTTCTATTGTTTTCACTGAAGATGGTGAAACTTTAGTTTTCGGAATGCCAACTTTGCCGTTCATTGTGCAGCGAAATATGGTTTTGGATAGCTCTGTTTTCGATATCGAGGTTAGAATGAATGGATTCATTCACTTTGTGTACTGCCTCGAAACAGGCGCTAATGGAGTTCGCTTCCTCTTGCGGATCCTCGACTACTATTAGTTCTTCGTTGGAGTTGATGTGTTCCGGGGTGAGTCCTGCGTTCAGCAATATTTGACAAATCTCGGGAGTCCTCGGGACTCGAAGGCAGGGAATGTCATTATGATCTTTTCTTCTAAATACTTTTTTTATTTGCGGAAACATATTCCCACCACTGGTTTTAATGGAGAGAATTTTACGTTTCCATTCTTCATTAATTACTGATCTGTAGTTGTCACGGATCAGCTCTTGAACGTTTTTAATCAATGGCTTAATCGTCTTTATTTCTTGGCTATAAGGATCGCTGAACTGTCTGTAGAGCAGTTTGAGCTGGGAGAGCAGAGCGCTTTTTTGTCTATAGAGGGCATCAATAGTTGAGTTTCTATATCTATTGAAATTCACCTCCATGTGCGCCGCTTTTGGAATGGAACGGTGCATTGTTTTGATGACAATGTTGTCCATCGTTGAGAGATAATGATCTATTTCCTCATTTCGAAGGTTTCTATTAGTTGGAGAGTCTACGCAATTAGAGCATAGTTCTCTTTTTATTATGCGATTAAAGCGCGACCAGTGTGCTTTTCGGAAAATGAACGAATGTATCTGGTCGTACTGCTCAAGTATTGCCTGTTCGTTTGGAACATGTAAAACGGCACCGAGGCCGTAATGGTCACTATCATACCCGATTGTGCGAAGGCAATTTCGAGTATTTAGGTCCGTGCCTAATAATTGTAGTCTCTCGTCAATCATAAGTAAGTCCAGAAAGGAGTTTCCTCTTGGATAAGATGGTGTACTTGTAGCGTACAATTCTAGTTTATATTCTGTTGCATTTGTTTGCCACCAGTTGAATAGTCCATTACCTCTTGTGTTCGGCGTGATATCACCCCAAGCACTGTGTTTGGAGTTGAAATCTCCCGCCAGAACAACATAATTGTTTTCCGAGTCTAACTTGAAATTACGAAAAAGGGTATCCATTTCGCTGATAAATTGCGAACACTGAGGAGCTTCAGGTGCATACACGGATACCACCTATAGATGCCTTTGACTTTTCAAAGGTATATCTATAATGCAAGCTTCCAGCAGCTGAAATTTGTGTACAGCTGTGCTGTAAACGACCTTGTGGTGAAGGCCTTTCTTAATTAAGATAGCAACTCCACCTCCTTGTGTGACGTGTGGACGATCTCGTCTAATGACTTTATAGTTTTTGTAGCCCAATTTGTGCCTCTGGTTTAGCTTGGTTTCGCTAGCTAGAAGCACATCGGGGCATTCGGCTTCAAGCAGGTTACCTAGATTATTCCTTCTTTCCACGTGGATTAGTGAATTCACATTCACAGCAAAAATGTTTAGTGTTAAACTAGTTGGATAGTTCATTGTGGTATGTTGGGAGGAGGAGGACGAATAAATAATATCTATTCGGGCCGCTTGTTCAGTCAGTTTTTTTTTCAAATCCAGCAATCTGTCCTTGTATGGCTAACAGGATTGCTCTTATATCTGAATTTGCCTCTGGAGCGGGCGCTTTTATGACGTTGCGTGAAAGTTCCGCCGCCGTTGTATTAATTGGATTACTAGCCATTTGAGAAAATGATATGCTAGGTGCGGAAGGTTTTGTGATATTACTTCCCTGTGCCGCGAAATTTGAGTTTAATGGACTACCGGCAATTTGAGCGAATGATACACTAGGTGCAACGAAGTTATTATAAGAACGAACCTTCATTCGTTTCTCTTCTTCAAGTTGTTTTTTTTTTTAAATTCCAACTTGGCTTTAAGTTGTTGGAATTTTGGACAACCTCTAAAGTTGGCCGGGTGACCTGAATTTTTGCACAGGATGCAAGATAGTTTGCTTCTATCCTGAACCTGTTCTTTACCTAAGGGGCATTCTTCTACGGTATGATTGTTTTGGCACTTTACACATCTAAATTCCATACAACAGTTAGATGCAACGTGGCCGAATCGTTGGCACCGCATGCACTGCAACACACGGTCAACCTTCCGTATTTTTTCCCAAATTATTGTTTGGTGGAAAATAACTTTAATATTCCTAAGTGCATTGACTTTGCTGTTGGGACTTAGGGAGACAATGAAGAACGGCAACTTGCGGTTGCGACTTCGGGAGAGAGAAGTGGAGAATGGCTTTACATCAATGAATTTAAAACTGTCGTATTCGACAGTTTGTAGTTCTGAGAGGAGTTCTTCCGAGGAAAAAGATGGATCAACTCCTTTAAGTACCATGGAGATAGTTTTCTCCGATTTAGGTGTGTACGTGAAGTACTCACTACTTGCTTCCCTTAGAGCAGATTTAATTTTATGATAATCATCTAAACTATCACATAAAAAACTTATTTTATTGTTATTTAAATTCTTCGTTTAAAATTTCTACATGTTAACTTACCCAATTTAATTAGGTCCTTAGCTTCCATAAAACTAACTATGATGGGAGGCACTTTCTCCTTCTTATTGGCTGCTGCTTGTTGTTTTTCCAGCAGGTGTTGCTGCTGCTGTTGTTGTTTCTCCTCTTGCTGTTGAATGTTGCTTTCCAATAAGGCTTCTTTGATTTGTCGATCCAAATCGTTCTTCTTTTTGGAGAGCTCCTCTTTCTTCTTATATAGCTCCGCAATGAATTGAGCACGTTCGACATCTATGTCACTCATTTCTATATTGCTGGTTTTGTGGTCTTCTGTTGCCAGGTCTTTAAATTTATTCCCTTCTCCGGAATAATGTGGCTTATCAGGAGTGGTCATTCCTTCTCTGCTAGTTTTTTCTTTGTTGTCTGGGTTGGCTTTATGCCGTTTGGTAACGAGGTCTGGCTGGGCTTTGGGCCTCCTCTTTGAAATTACTTTTAGAATTGCTTTTCTTTTTTCCATTATTTGTTTCCACCTTTAGTTCAATTGTTTAATTTGTGAAGCAACATGCAGAGAACATCTGCTTTCACACGCATACACATTAACACACAAACAGTTTTTTTATTGGCCGTTCGGCACATTGTCGTTTTATTCAAGTTACACCCTATTTTTGGGTTTAATTAATATTTATTATATGTTTTACGCGCACCTTGCGCAACACTTTGGCTACGAGTTCAATGACTATACAGCCGTTTTCAGTGACGGCCACACTTTCACACCCCTGTTCTGTTGTATCTCGCAACTAAATGAGCAGCAAGTTAAGAGTGAAATGTTAGAAAGATATGAACATTTTGTTTATCATACCAAAGAGATCTACCATTAATCGATGAGGTCCGTTTGGGATAAGCAAATAGTATGTATCCACAAAACATTCATGTTAAGAACACATTCCTTGCTATTGGGTTGCACCACATGAAATGTCCGATTTTTTAGTAAAAATCTAAAAGCCAATATTATATTTCCGTAAATTATTATTCAATCAAAATAGGATCCGTTGCCAGCTATGACATTCTCCCAACGTGGTACAAGGTCAAATATTCCTTTATCGTAGAAGTGATGACTTTTTGATGCAATGAAATCTTCAAAGGCTTTTATGACCTCTGCTCGGTTCCGGAGGATCTTCTGCCGGAAAAATGATTCCATATTGCAGAAAAGATGGTAGTCCGTTGGGGAAATGTCAGGAGAGTACGGTGGATGTGGAAGAATTTCAAATCCCAACTGCAACAGTTTCTGCACCGTTACTTGTGAGGTATGGGGTCTAGCATTGTCATGCAAAAGGATCGGACCGTGCCTATTGACCAACGCAGATTGCGTTTCAGCCAATTCGGTATGCAATATGTCGATTTCCTCACAATATTTGATAGCGTTTATCGTTTCTCCTGGTTTCTTACGTACAAAACCCCCCATCTAAACATGCATACCGGACCAAGCCCCTTTCAAAGTGGGATCACATAATGTGAATCCCCTTAAATTCATTAATACCCAAAATACAGAAATTCCTTAGTGGCATCGCTAAAAAATAAAATCATCGAGTACAGATGTACTCTATGGCGGCACCGTTTCCTTTAATCCCATTCAAGGAAACATTTCCTAAACGGAACAAGGGACGGCGACGATAAATACATTCGGTGGTACTATAATATTTATTGGTGCACCACCGTGCTTCCGGTTTCCCGGGAAGAGTGGGCTAGCGTTGTTGTCCTCTTTGGGTATGTGTCGAACTCGTAACTACCCTGTCCGCGCACTATCGACCATGTTGCCGAACGATTACACTGATGTTTCTGAATGAAATGTCACCAAAGAGTTTGTTGCAAGAGCAGTCACTAAAACAAACACTTCCGTTTCTTTTACAAATTGATTTATTTTTAGTTTTCATTAAACTTATATTATTTTTGAGGAGGTCTTCTTCTCACGCGCGCTACTGACTGACTCTTACAAGCGACTCCAGTCAAGTCACCCTTTCAAGGTGTTCAGCTTCTCACTTCCAAATTCAAATTCTCATTTCTTTATCTTCTTTCGAAGGTCAAAACGCATCGCCACTTATCGTTTCATCCTTTCTTGGGGTTTTTGTTTATGTTAGCCATCTGGCCACAAGATCCCTGGAAATTGGTTGTTAGTTTAGGATCTGGGAATCCGTGTCTATTAGCAAATCATAAAACATCTGGTATGCGTTTGGATGTTTATGATTGCAAGAATTGTGTGCCGGCGTATCGAATAGATATGCCTTTGTGGACTTTTAGGTTTTGGATCTTGTAGGTTTTTTAGGTGCTAATTGCATTTAGCATACATGGGAAACGAATGCATTATGCTGTTTGATTTTAGGAAATAGAATCGAACAAATGCGTTGAATTGAATAAATTAATTTGAATTGAACGTTTAGTTCGATTCGCTTTGACATTGAATTCAATGTTATGTTGGGGATATCAAATGGATTTTGTTATAGGTAGGATTTGTGTATATGTGGGAGGAATATGTAATGTGGGAGAAAAATGGTAGGGCTTCTTGGAGCACTACATTCTGCCGTCCTTCAAAAAAAAAATTAATCTGTAAGAGATTACTTTTCTAGGAGTGACGCGATAAAAGTGAAGGCGATGGCATCCTAACTTCGTTACAAATGTTGTTTTTTATACTTTCTTTCTTACACAAGTACATGTAACATAATGATTGTTTTTGGATATATTGAATTAGATTTCGGATTTGGTAACATTGAACATTTGCTTGAGTACTATGTATTAGTGATTCTATTTACAACATTTCATGACGTCATTTTTTTTTTGTTAATATAATGTATTCTAGAAATATTATCTATACTATATTTACATTTATTGGCAGGCTAAGACGTTTTTTTTTCATATTACAATGTATATATGGAGTTTTAGAGGAGTTTTACGAGCTATGGAGAAGTGTCGTTTTCAATTTTGTAGCGTTTTTTCTTAGTATCAATGTACAATATTTAAACATTTTGTTATATATTATATATATTTTAATGCTAAGGCATATGTAGGTAACGTACGTTTTTCATTTAGTGTTAGTTTCATTAGTAATTTTTGTTATGATTTCGGTTATTTAAGAGTTAATACATAATTTTATAAATGTTTGATTATTATATCAGTGTATAGTATTCTAGTTTTGTACATTTTTGTTTTATTTCTTATGTATTATGATTATTTGTTTCATATTTTGTTTATTCTTAATATATTGAAAATACAATTTTTTTTTATATAAATTATTTAGAAAGTAATATTTCTTTTAATTTGTGTTGTTTTTTTTTATGCAATTGACAAATTTTCTGTTTAGTTTATAGCTTTTTCTGTGTTTAAGCATACATATTTTTCATTTCCTGTTTTTGTGTTTCATTTGTTCATATAATTATTCTTAACATGTGTACTTAAAAATATTTTTTTCTTTTCTTTTTCATCATATATCATAAATATTTGCATATACTTGTTTTTTTTTTCAAAAGTTTCTACTAAAATAGAGATTTGTTGTGTTGGGAAAATTTTCTTTTATATCTCGAATTCAAAGGGTTTAATCTACGAATTGTTTTAAATTGTTATTATGAACTACACGAGTACCTTTTCCTATCTTTAGAATTGAGTTTTCCCTGGATAAAATCTTTATTACTTCGTATGGACCTTTCCACAATGAGGTTAACTTATTAGGTCTTGAATGGTTTTTCACCAATACTTTATCACCGACATTACATTCTTTGTGACCCACTGTTTGGTCATAGTATGTTTTGTTTTTTTTTTTTTTTCTAACGTATTTCCCTTGCGGTGCAATAGCCATGTTGCAATCCTACCTTTAGTTCGTTGGCATAGTTGCCCTAATTGTAAATGCTACTGGGATTTTGTCTAAGGGAAGTTGGTATTTCAGCAGGAAAACCGTACAATAGTTCGTGTGGCGTGTAGCCTGTACTGCTATGTGGTGTAGTGTTGTATACGAACATTGCGTATGGTGTCCAAGTGTCCCAAGTAAGAGGATCTTGGTTGACGTAATGTCGGAGGTATTCCGCCAAAGTCCTATGACTTCGTTCTAATGCTCCGTTTGTTTGTGGATGATAGGGTGCTGTATTGAGTTTTTTCATTTTAAGTAAGGAGCAGATGTCATTAAAAAGTGTGCTGAGAAAATTTGCACCTCGGTCAGTCAATAAGGAAGAGGGTATGCCGTGGTGGCAGACGATGTTTTCCACGAAAACCTTTGCTACTTCCTTAGTTTCGGCGCTGGCTAGAGCGTATGCTCCTGAAAACTTGGTCAAATCGTCCTGAAATGTTAGCAGGTATTTATTTCCATTGTAACTGACTGGTAATGGTCCTACTATATCTAGCGCAACTCTTTCAAATGGCTTGGTGCTTGTTGTAGTTATTGTCATGGGGATTCTGAGGTTTCTTCCACTTTTGTTTACTTGGCAAGAAGCACATTTTCGAATATAAGCCGTGACGTCGGCAGTCATTGTGGGCCAATCGTATTTTGGTCTCATTCGGTTTATGGTTCGCGTGGCTCCTTGGTGTCCACCGAAAGGCGAGTTATGATACTCTGCGAGAAGCTTTTGTATCTCGTCTGGGTCTGTTACGAGTCTTCTTTTATCAGAGAATACTTGTATTTTTATTTTAAAATGAGAAAACATTTCATCTACAAGTTTTTTGAAAGTTAATTTGGATTCATTGTCCATTGTAGGAATTGAGATTCCAATGGAGTCGAGTTTCTGGACTGAACACACTTCCTTCAGGTCGTTAAGGGAATTCTTAGCGATTTCCTGGTCGTTTGAGTTTCTAAAACGCCATGGTAGTGTAATGGTCCATAACTTGTCTTGTTCATAATTTCTCCTACTCCTAGTTTGGTGAAGTTTTGAATTCTTTCAGTCAGGGTTTTTTCTTCCATTGAATCTATCAAAGGGAGAATTATTACACGCAACTCCAGTTTTTTCCCTGCATGAATAGATCCAGTTCGTTCCTCCCATATAAGGTTGGTGAGGGTTTCATATGGTTGCATGTCTGTGTCTTTTCTAGCTTATTCTTTGCTTCTCGTAGAAACGAGGATGTTACTTTTGGTGGGGACGTCTGGGTTGGTTGATGTTATGCGACTGAAAGCATCGGCATTCGCGTTATGTTTTCCTTTTTTGTGAACGATTGTATAATCGTATTCTTCAAGGAGAATCTTCCATCGCATAAGTCTGGATGCGGGATCCTTTCGTCCTATAAGCCACTGTAAGGAGCTATGATCAGTGACTATGGTAAATTTTCGTCCGTAGACGTATGGTCGGAACTGGGCTAGTGCGAAAACGATTGCCAATAATTCCTTTTCAGATGTTGTATACCGAGTTACCTATGGCGCAAGGCTAATATCCTTGCCCGGAAAGACAAATTATTATGGAAAATTTAACAAGCCTCGGGACTTGCTAAATAAGGCCAAGACCGGATCCCGGTTGTAGTGCCGATGATGATGATGACACCAAGTTTTGGCGTCGTTTAGAGTTCGACTGGCGAAAGCAATCGGTTTATCTTGGCCTATTGTGCCTTGAGATAACACTGCTCCTAACACAACATTGCTAGCGTCAGTGGTTATTATAAATTCCCGGTTAAAGTCTGGATAAGCCAGTAGTGGTGGGGTAATAACCTTTTTCTTCAGGGTGGTGAATGCCTCGTCACAGAAGGCATCCCAATGAAATGGAATGTTCTTCCGCTGTAATTTGCTCAGGGGTTTTGCCATTTCGGCAAAGTTTGAAATAAACTTTCTATAATATCCAACGAAACCAAGAAATGATTGAATAACTTTTTGTTTCCTAGGTGTCGGAAAAGTTTTTACTGCTTTGGTTTTCTCAGGGTCTGGTTTTATACCTTCCTTTGAAATAACATGCCCTAAATAGGTGAGTTCTCTTCTTATAAAATGACATTTTTCTGGTTGGATTTTCAGATTGTCTTTGTAACTGCTCGAACATTTTTCTGAGTCGAGAATTGTGATCGTTCAGATCGTAAGCGTAAATTACTATGTCATCTACATAGACGAAACATTCGATTCCTTGGAGACCCATGAGTACATTGTTCATAAGCCTCTGGAATGTGGCGGGGGCGTTTTTAAGTCCGAAGGGCATTCGATTATATTCGTAATATCCGAAAGGGGTGCTAAACGCTGTTTTTGCCTTGTCTTTGTGGTCCAAACCATTTGCTAAGTCTAAAGTACTGAAATATTTAGCTTTGCCCAATTGGTCTACGATATCAGTAATATTAGGTAATGGATATGCATCTTCGATCGTCAGTTTATTGAGAGCTCTAAAGTCAACCACCACTCTCCATCGTTTAGTTCCATCAGGTCCTGCCTTTTTGGGTACTAATAGAAGTGGGGAATTCCAAGGACTGAAACTTGGTGGTACCACGCCATCCTGAAGCATTTCATTCACTTGTTTGTGGATTTCTTGCTTTGAGCTATCTGGGAGGCGATATGGTCTTATGTAAAGTGGGGGCTTACCTTCTTCAGTGATAATTTGATGCTCTATAGCGTCAGTGTGTGTGCGACGGTCGCGCTCTAAGAAAAAAAGATGGTTAAATCTGCGGCAGATGTCTAGGATTGATCTCCTTTCCTCCTGATTACAATGGAGTAACTCAAGAATTGATTCCAACCGTTCAAGTCTATTCTTTAGAAGATCGTTTGTTTCATCCGCCTGACATACATCGTAGTCGTATACATTTTCCCATTCGAATTCTATGTTGTGTGTACTTACCTCCTGGTCAGTGGCCAAAGTGTTCATCAGAAGCACTCTGACTTTGTTCTCCCTTGGTGTCGTTAATGTATTTCCAAGGTATATTCCTGACTTGATTTCGGATTTTTTAATTATTACCTGTTCACAGGGTTCTCCTTTAAGGGGTATTTCCACTATTTGTTGGTATCGCGGTTGTAACTTTATGAAGTCAACCGTGATGTTTTGTTTTTTATTGGAAGTTGTTATAGAGGATTTTGGGGTTTCAGGTTTGTTTTTTTTCTGAGTTTTGTCTTCTCTCGAATTCCTTAAGTGTGTAACACCGGAGTTTGGAACTCCAATCTTAACATTTAAATAATCGGTTATCAGAAATTTATTGGTCAAGACGTTATATTAGTTATTAATATTTTGTTATTATTGTAATGTAATATCTGAGCGTAACCCCAGATATTATCATTTATTATTTAATTATTAAAATGTAACACCTGAGCGTAACCCCAGATGTTATCATTTGTTATTTAATTATTGAAATGTATTCTTAAGTGAGATTTTTGTTAGTTACGGCGTTCGTGTTGTATTTGCTTTTATATGCAACGCTCCTCCCCGGCGTTTGCTAGCATCTCTTCCCTGAATGGAAACTACGAAAAATCCTTTTATTTACACTTTCATTTTGCTACTAATTTCACTTATTCAATATATAAATGGGAAAGTCGATCCCTGACACTGCACTGCTTACTCTACCCTATAGAAATCTACTGGCAAGAAGACCCGCTCTGCTTATGGGTGGCCGCAGTCTTCTTGCTTTCAATTTCTTAGTGCCTCGCAACCACTTTATATATCATTTGAGAATTGCTAATACCGCGGATGATGCATATTCACCTTTCAAACAAATAACCCATTCAGCAGTCATTCGCCTGTCATAATTCAATTATTCATTCCTGCAAAACTGCAGCGACATACAATTCACCAATTTCTTAATTGGTTTTCCTGCCTAAAATGCAGTTTCCTCAAATCAATTACTGTTCCTGCAAAAGGAGATTTGCGCAATTCCATAATCGTACACGACTCGGAGTGGCGATGCCTGAACCAATTACAGTACATTGCCCTATGTACAAATCGTATCATACGATTAATTGCGACTTATTGCTGCATTCAACACTTTCGCTGCGCTCAGCATTTCGTTGCCGTTGCGCTAACGTCTTTGATATCACATATCATGTAAAACATCCTGTTAACATATGTACCTGTAATATAAAACCGTGTAGGTCTGGTTTTGCTTTTCGTAATACGAAACGAAATGCAAGGTCCAGTCCACGACGGTTGGATAATTATCGCAAGGTATGCGATATGATTTGGTTGCCCGTAGGGAAGGCTTTGCTTTCGAATGAATGCGGGTATTGCATTATATGCAAAAAGCTTTGACTTAGAGGGAATCAGAGGGAAATAAGTGTTGCGGATGGGCAATTGAATGTGCTGGAATGTACTGGAGAAATCTAGTACATTCGCAGTGTATACCAGTTGCGCAGCAGCTGGCACCAGCTGGAGGATTGTCACCAACGATGACGCCATAGTGTTCCTTTTTGAATTGGCAGTTATGCCCAATGAGTCAGTCTGCAGTCAACCTTCAACGGGTTCGTTACATCGGAGCAAGCATCGTCATCACGAGTAAAACGGACAAGAAGTTAATCAATGTCGTTGTTGTTAACATATTTATTAAATGTTCAATAAACTAACTCAATCTCTTTAAAGGGTAAATTCCTCGAGTCGTTTTCTTCTTCCATGTGCCTTGTTCGTGCAAAGGCCAACCGAATTGAAATACGCAATCACTGGCGTAATTGAATTGCATCACACTCAGGACAGTGGTTCGCGAGAATCACCATTATCACCCATCGGTGGACGCAGCCCTCATCCTAACGGTTGCACCCATCACATTTTCTGGTCCGTTGAGCCGGATAAATCACATTGGCGCTTTTTCGAGCAGTGTTTCAACACAACGCTTCCCCGACGACATTCCTCGGTCGCCGGAAGCTCAACGATCTCGACCGACGACATTCCTCGTTCGGTACCGAGATATTACAACATTTCCTGGTCCGGGACGATAGTATTAGACAGCGTCAACAGTTCTGGTGGTTGAATGGCATATAAAGACCTGGATACCAAAGTCGGTATAGAATCATAGTATCATCAGCTAGCTTACATAGACTTAGCTTTTCTAGGATTAGGGTAGTATAAGATTTAAGTTAAGTTAGGTTAAGTGCTTTTACATGAAAAAAAAAACAAAGTAGGTAAGTTAAGTAAGTTAAATTTTAAGAAAAAAAAAAATTGACAACGTTTTTCAAATTTTTCTTTGTATTCCAACTAATTATCAGTACTGCCACAAAGTTCTGTCGCCGAAAGGCAAATTATACAAATGTTAAGTAATGTTTAGCTTAGAGCGTCTGCGAAGGACCAGTAAGTTATTATATAAGATATTTAACCTAGAATTTAAGCATTTTTTGTCTAGCCTTTAATTTAGAAATTAAGAATATACAAAGAAAAATAAAAAATGTTTTAAAAATGAAATGAAATGACATTTCCTGGTCCTTCGAAACGGATCCAGTGCCGATTTGGATCGTCTCATCGCCGCTCAGTTCGCGGCACAATACAACTGCAGCTCAACAAGCAAAATTGTAGTGAATTACAACCGATAAAGGTTCAGCAACGCAGACGAAGATTCATCAATCAATCGAAAACGTTTCGCGTAGTCGTGCTCTCTGCGCCGTAATTGCAACAATCCAGTTGTGTACCTGAACCTGGCAGCAAAAACCAAAAGGGACACAATAATAGCGGAAGAGAACAATGGTCAAAGTAAACCTCGCAGTTGTGAAAATAATATTATGAACATTTGTTTTCAAAACCAAAGTGTCAAAGAGTTGCCAAAATAAAAGTGTTCGATCAATTACGAAAGTGCAAATTTATAAATAATTGCATGTGATACCGACTTACGAAAAGTGAAACGAGAACAGTCGTTCATGACATAACGAAATTATTGTATTCGTAATCTACTGCAATTTGGTTGGAGTGAAGTTTATCGAAATTTTTGCCCCATTACGCAATTCTGCTGGTGATAGGATCAATTAATTCACTTAAATGTACAGCATTCAAACGATACAAAATAGCCATTGCTCGTTGTGACCGTCCATCGGCGGCCAACGGCGTGAAGTCCTCTAAGGGAATCAACACACGACAACTGTAAAGACAGTTCAGAGAAAATATTATCAGAATTAGACACGGAAACTAGATCGACAACCGCCAGCCACCTCGACACAAATCAAGGACGACTGAAATTACTAGGGATAACGACTGTGAAACATCCCTTCTTAATGAGGACATCAACAATTATCTAAACAACACATTAGAACCGGTTGACGGTACCGACGAACCCGGTTTATTAACAGTGAAGAAGGGAACAGTCGATGCAGCTATGGTCAAGAAGAATTCCAAGAATATTGCAGTTGACTTCTCAGCGAAGTGTTCCACTCCCACAAGCCAAGTAAGTCAAATAAAACGACGCTTAAACGCCAGTGCTATCCATGAGTTAGGTTTAAATTTAATATTTGATTCCGACGAATGTCAAAAGGCAAAAGTAAATTTGAATTTTCCAATGTAGTAGACGACAGCCGAGAGAGACCAGGTGCAGTGGTTGCTGGGTTTAATGATAATAACGACAAAGAAGCTTTGGTAGACAACCCGTCCGATGAGTTGCTTAACAGTGCCGAAATTACTCCGATCATGTTAGAGGGGATTGCATGTGATCTTATTTTACAAGCTAACGACTCAACTTCATGTCTTCTCGATAATAAGGAAAATGTTCCCCCAGACCAAGAGGCGAAGTTGCTGGGCAGAGACAAAACGCTATATCCTTCATTCCATGCCAGCTATAGATCACCCCTTAAATATTTATTTTCTGAATCACCTTTGTTAGGTGAATCGCTCAATGAGAATGAGGAGCCACTTGAACAAAGGAGTGCGGGGCAAGCGGCCGATCATGATCTTATATTAGAACCGCTGCCACCAGAAGAGGGTGGACGAGATCATTGCCACCTCCAAGGAATTGAACGCAGAACGCCGATAAAGCAAAATACTGAGGAAAAAGCAAAGAAAGTGGAAACGGCTGGCGTGCCACCGGGCCCACCGACTAACCTAGTCAATATGTCGGATCTGGACACTGATGCAGAAGATGCCGCACCGTTACAACCAGCCGAAAGAACAAATCGCCGACCCGATCACCCTATAGTAAAGGGAGAAACCGATCTACCGAAGCTGCGCCCAGTGCAGAAGCGAATGCTGGCAAAGACACCAACGAAGCAACACAACGGTTCCCCGACGACATTCCTCGGTCGGCAGAGATCATACACGTGCTGATTACCAACACGAGTCGGAAACCGCTGTTGCTGCAAAACGAAAGCAGAACGACGAACTTTCTACAACGAGAGTTCAAACCAAAGTGCCTTCAACATCGGCTCTCGTACAACAACCAGTGACGATTGAGGAACTCATCAACTTCATTATATAAAGTCTCATTTGAACAATACTTTTTATAGTCCGATTCCGGTGTCCGATATAATCTGAGACAACTTCTGAGACACTTCCTTTCGAACACCCGAATTTTTTCCATCAAATTTGGACCTATGTTAAACCATACTGGACAACCATATATGAGCATTGGCCTGATTAGCGTCATGTAGCATATGACTTTTACCCTGCTGTCAAGTTGGCTACTGTGAAATAGCCTCCTTGTCATAGCAAAAGTTTTCCTCGTTTTGAGCAAAGCAGCCTCTGCATGTCTGTTGAAATACAGATAATGATCTAGCCAGATGCCCAGGGATTTAACTAAACTCTTGGTTTCCAGTTTATCTCCATGCGGTCCCACGATAACTACCTTTCGCCGGTTTTTCCTTGTGTCTTGAAAGAGAGCTTTGTGCTGCTCGTATGCAGGTAAGTAGGAAGACTTGAGGTGAGTGTGACACAGGCTAATTTAAAGGAAATGGGTGGTTCTTTGGAAATGGCTTAAAGAACCCCCATACTTTATTTTTTCGAATTGTCCCAACAAGATATAATTTTTTTGAATGAAGATGTAGTGCCAATGAATACGAAGCAAAAAAATTGTCGCATGTAATGTTGCAACCGGACTTTTCTATTCCTTTTGTTAATCCTTTGACACATTTTTGACTTTTTTGCATTTCTCTAGATTCTTTTTTCCTGTGTAAATTTCTAGCTTACATTCGCAAGATGTTCCGTTGTCACAGAGAACCCAAAATTTGACTCCATATTTGCTTTATATTGCCTAAAACGACATTTTCCTCCGCATGAAATTAGTTGTTCATCAATTGTCATAGACGAGTTGTGAACATAAGCGTCTTGTAAATAACTATTTCACATATCAAAGATGTCTTTTATAGGTTCTAACTTATCATTTGAGCTATTTTACGTCTTTCGGAAGCATTAACACAACCGATAAGGCGCATTATATGTATCTGTTACGGCTCATAATATCGTCGAACACTAGGCACCACATTTCTGATGTTTCTTAAATTTTTGATTTATAAACTCCAATCAATAATAAAAGCCCAATAAATTAGTCATTAGGATATTAGACCTTGGGTGCGCGCGTCATGATCGTCAACACATGTTACCAAAGATATTCGGCAAGGATATTCTTGTAGTTCCTGTTCATTACTACTAAGGATATTCGACAAGGACATTGGGAGGAAGGATATTCTTGCATCACATATTTGCGAGGATGGTAGCAAGAGGTTATTCTTGCAACATGTGCTGTGTGTTATCATTTATAGCACTATTACATACACGTTCAGTACTGGGGGTCCATTGGACCCACCTGGAAAGTTATGCTAGCATTTCTAAAAACCCTCCTCCATATTAAAAAAAAATCCAATATAGAAAAAGTCAGGAAATCTTCACATATGTCAACACATATTTTATGTGAAAAATATTGCATAGAATATTGCAATCGAGTCCATTGGACCCGTCTGGTAGTTCTAGGGTTAAATTTGTACATAGTAATATCCGACAATATATTCAAGTCCCTTCAACAAGAAGTTTTTACACATGTACTGACGCTAGATTAAGGCAAGAAGTACTCTTGTGGGGGGCGAAGTCGTGGCGCCGGCATGGACGAAGGGTTCTATTCCGTCCTCACAACTAATTGTTCCGCCGTAAAACGTTCACTGAAAATCCAGAATCACAAAACAATGTTTTATCCTTGCAACCCAGCGGACACAGCACAGGAACAATAAAACGCACTATTTTGTTTATTCATTAATATATTTCTTTATTAAAAACGATGGTTACTCTTTTTTGGTTAATTGATTAATTACTTTTGTTCGAATTATATAGACTTGATTTATACAACGCATCCACCGTGTATAGAACTCGACTCCGGTTATATTCACGTCCCGCAGCGCTATGCGAGCAGCGTGGAGACCCGACTCGGTCGGGTGATGGAAAAAGACTCCGCTATATGAATTCGCTAGGAAAGGAAATTCGGCCGGTGGTGCATGCTCTCTAGATTAAGGGATGCATTTCCTATTACAAGAGAAACGTGAAGTCTCTCTTTGGGGTAGGTAACCGGATCTCATAGAGAAGATCATATGCATGTATATGTGCACATTGGTTTTTTCATGGGACAAGGCCATGAGAACAAGCTGAAAGATCAAAAGGCATAATGGGCATCAATGATATGTGATTGATTGATTGATTGAAGGCAGAACCCCCATTTTTATTTGGCTTAATGCAAGCTTAAAATTAACTTAACATAAAACCCTTACAGACTATCTTAAAATCTAGAGTAGTGGTTAAGACGGTATTCAATTATTCAATCGAAAAAAAGGGAGAAGAAAACCAGGAAGTTGAAGATTACTGGGCGATAGGGGAGGTAGGAAGCCAGGGAAGAGCGAGTGTAAGTGGGGGTGGTGAAGGCGGCCTATGCGCGACAGTGGAGGGCATGTGTACGGACTGATACAGGGGCGCGGGTTAGTGAGCGGGGGTGGGGGGTTGGAAAGGTGTAGGGCAGAATTAGTTTGATTTAGGACGGGTTTATTCTGAGACATCGTTGAAATCGACTGGGGTGGGGAAAGAGTTGGCCTGTCGTAGCATACGCGAGATGGGTTCGTTAGCGCCGTAAGAAGTGTGCTGAGCGGGTACGTAAAACAGTCGAGGGTTACGTACATTACGGGGGTTTGTGTGCAATGTTAAATTGGAGAGCAAGATTAGGCAATTGATTAAGCCAGACAGAAGGCGATGGACAAAAATGATGTCGGCATGGATTCTGCGCTCTTCAAGTGTGTTTAGATTGATTAGAGGGAGTCGGCTTGTGTATGGTAGTAGAATCAGCGGATTTTCCCAGTTTAGTCCGCGGAGGGCAAATCGCAAGAAATGACGTTGAACTCCCTCAATCCTGCGAATGTGAGTCACTTGATACGGGGACCGGGCCTGACTAGCGTATTCGAGTAGTGGTCGAACAAAAGTTGTGTAGAGTGATCGGGTTAAGGAATTCTTTCGACCAGCGTTTGACAAACCCAAGGACGGCGTTGGCCTTGAGGATTATGTAATCAATATGTGCGGTAAATTTGAGCTCCTTGTCGCATAGGACGCCCAGATTGCGAATAAATTCAACCGATGTTATCAGTTGGTTCAGTAAGAGATAGGTGCGTGGTTGAGTGGGGGAACTCTTCCGAGAGAAGGTGATTGTGTGACATTTGGCGATATTCATTTCTAGGCAATTATTTTGGCACCAAGTCGAGCAGCTGTCAAGATCCGATTGGAGAAGTGAGGAGTCCAGGGAAGAGCGGATTGTCTTGAACATTTTGGAATCATCCGCGTAAAGCGAGATGAAGGAGTGATTAATGCAAGGGCCTATGTCGTTTATGGTTAGGATAAATAGGAGAGAGACTGCCCTAGGGGGCATCTGAGGTTGGGAAAAAAGGATCGGAGAGGGTGGATCTAAAACGCACGCGGCAGGATCGATAACTGAGATAGGATGAGACCCACTTAATCAGCAGGGGTTCGAAAACGAGAGAAGATAGCTTGAAGAGAATGAGGTTATGGGAGATTTTGTCGAAGGCCTTGCTAAAGTCGGCAGCGACTACATCGACCTCATCGCCGTTTTCTAGGGCAAGGAGTGTGTGGGATGTGAATTCGACAAGATTAGTAGTAATGGACCTGTCTGAGAGGAAGCCGTGCTGGTTCGGAGAGATGATAGGTGCGCAGCGAAAACATAACGCCGCACATAGTAGGCTTTCGAACAGTTTGGGAATGTGCGAAAGCTTAGCAATGGGACGATAATTGGATATATCGTTTTTTTTCCTTTTTATGTATGGGGGTTATGTAAGAGGATTTCCAAAAATCAGGGAATATACTTTGAACAAGGGATATATTGAAGATTGACGCGAGCGGGAGAAAGAGAGAAGAGGAACATTTTTTTAAGAGGATAGCAGGGAGTCCGTCTGGCCCGGCACTGAAATCGTCTTTCAGTTCTTCAAGTTTTTTTATGACTTGGTGTTGTTGAATGTGTAGAGGGATGAGAGGGCCGAGGGAGAATTCATACATGCCAGTAAAGTAGGAGGGGTTAGGCTCGAACGAGTCGTCCGTGAAGGATAGTTTGAAGAAGGACGTGAAAAGATTGGATATGGCTTGGGAGTCCGTTGTAATAGTTGAGCCGTAGAAAAGGGAGGTGGGATAGGCATCAGATTTCCGTTTGTGGTTGATGAAGTGGAAGAAAGATTTGTGGTCGTTGTTACAAAGAGTGCATAGTTTGTGGTTATACCATGGGGCGATGAGAATTATAACCTGTGTCGGAAGTATGGGAGTGTCGGGAGTGAGTGACCGCCAAGTAAACAAGCCGTATCTCATTGGGTGTTAATGGATTTCTGTTTGCTCGTGCCGCGAGGTCCGATACAAAAAAATTGGAAGACAAAGAGATCGTGTAGATCATTTTCTATGATGTGCATTGCAGCTGTATTGATAGACCGCAATGCATCCTGGACATGATGCTAATTGGTTTTAGCATATTCACTGCGAATTGGTGTTTATGGCATCGCTGCCAAGAGTAAGTACACAATTCGTATTTGCATTTGCTTATGCTTTAGGATTTGTTTTATGCCTCTAGACGCAAGATGCGTGTATTTGCTTTTGTCCCTTGGACAAAGGCCGCCAGCCAATGTATATGGAAGGAAATTTATTGTACACATGGTGAGGCTGGGAATAGACGACGCAATGATCATTATCCCTGGTTATGATGGTTACATTATATGTGAACCGAATTGTTTCTTTACAGGAATTCATCTAGGGAAAATGCATATGGTAAGATTGGGATTTGCCTGGCAACCGAAAGTTTTGCATTTATGATCCGATAAGATGGACAGAATTCTTGTAGGGAATTTTGAGTGCGAATTGGTGCATGAAGGTAAAAATTCTCTTCCAGAAGCTTTCAGATTAATATGTCAGATAAACTTGATGCGTGAAGCATTTACATGTGCTAATGCAATTGCATTAGTGGGAAACTATGGAAGTTGGGGTGTAGTTATGGGGGGTTCTTCGGGTAAACTAAAAAGAACCCCCACACCCTTCCACAATGGAGCTGACAAAAACTATTCACTGTAGTTTGTTGGCAAAGAATCACAGCCAATTTGCTGTGAATGCACTTTTGTTTTAGCAAAACGGGTAAAGAGCCATGTAATAAAATGATACATATAAAATTATATGTATATAAAAAGACTAAGATATCTTTTAATGGAAGAATGGCGTGTTATTGTTAACATCAAATGTTAGCCAGATTTCAGAACATTTACCAATTACATTCGATATTTTGCCCCACAGAACATTTGAATGTACACATAAGTTACTCAAGTCATCCTAAAGCATTCAATTTACTGATGAATATCAGGTCGTAGTTATTTGGTTAGTTGGTGAAGTCCATTTCCTCCTAAGATGAATGCTTTTAGCACTAATTTATTTTTCCTTCTGTGGTTTTCCTATTTTTCATCTCCGCGAAAGGCGGATCAGAGTCTTTTTACTACCATCATCAAGTAGGAGGTTAAAATTAGTTGCAAGTTGAACTAGGGCTCTCTCGAAATTTAATAAGTAGGATAAGTAGAATCTATTAATTTATTCCTGTTTTGGCTTTTCCCTTCTTAATTGGATAATATTTGTGTAAAACGATTAATTTGAATAATTACACTCGGTACGGCTAGAAAGTCTTCAACGACCTCAAACGTAATGGAAAATCCTTTATAGAGGATCATCTTTATATTCATCTGTTAGGATCCTTTTTATTACGCAATTCTCTCTTATGGTAGCACGACAAAAACGGACGAAGCAATAACAAGCTGCAATATAATATATATCGTAGAGCGTCCTTGTCTATATTAAGTACCTACACTAACTTATCCACACAAAAGACTTAAGCTAGTGACCCACGAGATAAATCACTCTTGTGACCACGGAATTAGTGCTTCAAGGTTACCATCGTCCTCTCCCAACAGTTAGCAATTGTAATACAATTGAATTTTAAGAATTTGCTTAATTTTTTTTTTTTTGGATCAAGTTTAGATATTTAATCCGATTAAACTCGCATTCCTTCTTAGCATGAGGAAATACACAATCAATTATCTTACACCTTTCAAGTGAAAGGAATGAACGGTTACAAGAACTGTCCAGAAAGTCAAGGCACGAGAATTATTCAATAACTAAACCAGTCTTATGATGAAAAATATTGTAGTAAATCGGATAGCGATTTAGATGTGGTCTTGTGTTGTTCCATAAATCAAAAGCAATTGAATTCCGGATCCAGTTGAGGGAAACCACAATAGATCGGTGCAGGAAGCCAGTCAATGCCACAGTAACCAAAATATCAGTGTAAATAAAGTATTGGGTGGAAAGACATTATTTTCGGTTGCCACACATTGAGAGCATTGTACTTACTTTGAAGGGTTATTGTTTATTCCACTTGACATTTGATAACAGGCATATTTATTGAAATTATCCGCATGTTTTGTACATAGCTGTTATTTTGGGTCAATTTTAACATGGAATACACAAACGGACATTTACGATGTATTTTATTTTCTGTAAAAAAAGGAAACTGTTGAGGTGCATAAGAGGTTATACTCGTATACGTTTATCGTGTTGATTGCAGAACAGAACACACTTCTTAATTTATTGGTTTAAAAAAATTCATGGAAGTTTCCTCTCACATGTGGCCAATAATCCGGTTGCTGAATTTTGTGATGAGCATAGCAAGACCATAATTACAAAAAGTCGTTATATAACTGTACGGGTGATGGCACGAGGGTTAAATGCATCGTTTCAAGTATGCGAAAATTTGGGTTGTTTCAGATACCCGATAATTGGGTTCCACATAAATTGCAAGAGATTTACCTAAAACAACAAATCAGCATTTACGATGTTCATCTCAAGTTTTCAACCATTTTTTTTTAAAGGATCCTCATTGGCAATCCAAAATATACCATCTATAGGGTGGCGCAAAATTAATCATCCATTTTGTTTTTGAGTTACTTTTTTACTAAATAAAAAAAATGATTTTGACTGATGGAAATCTTTATTTGAACCTTTACAATTCTTTCTGTTAAGTTTAGAGATGACTGCAAACATGATTGAGTACGACGCTATAGTACTGATGATGGCCTTGCTTCCAGGTAGCCTGTCTCCTTGTCCTTGAAAGGATGAGGGATGTCTTTAGAGCGCTCCTGAGGGGACCCATTGCGGCTGCCGCCGTGCTTCCTCAAACCTGAGGGAAGAGTAGTGACCGATTCTAGTGGAAACTAGTGCCGCCACAGCCAGCGGCCTTCGTTGGCTTCCGTGGGGGCAAGTGGTGCTCAGCAGCAGCGATAATCTGTAAAAGGTTTTGTGGACGTGTCACAGCTCTACTCACCAGTCAAAATCAAATACAATTCTTACAGTTTTTTCCCTTAACTTTTTATTTTTACAGTAGATCTCATGGGGTACTTCCTCCAGGGACAATGAACATCAATATACTGGCCCGCGGAGATCATGTTTTTTTTTATTTTTTTTATTTGCATTTATTTATTTGCATTTACTTGACCAAAAATTAAGAGTTACAATAAGTAATACAGTTAACTTATAATAGATTGGTTACATAATAAGTGTTTACATGTTATTTGTTCACATTTTTCAAACAGTTCTTTTTTACATGTGCTTAAGATTTAATGTCATTTAAATATATTGGTAATTTTGTTTTTCCTGGAAAAGGTCGGAACAAAAACCTGGAACTGTATTTATTTTAACTTAGCCTACTTAAAATTACTTAACATAACTTAATCTAACTTAATCTAATCTTATAACAATTTACAATATTTGATATTGCAACGATAGTGACAATTATGCCTTAAAAATAATAATTATGAATAACTTAACTTTTTTAACTTTTCTTACCCCATAGAAACAATCTCCTTCCCCCACATACATAAGCCTACACCCAAATCAACATTGAATTCAACTCAATTCAAATTCCTAAAATATCAAAAGCCCAATTCGTGCATGTGCCTAAACAAAGGCATATCTATTTTCCGTCGAGACACAATTCGAGCAATAATAAACATCCTTGGAAATGCACAAATTCAAAAACCAACACCTAATTTCCACGGATCTTGTGTTACCCACCCGAATGACACGCAAACTCTTGTCTGCATAAGCCAGACGTATAACAAAAACAAAAAACCCAAATTCCAATATCCTAATTATGCATGATATCGGGTTTTCCAATAGAGAGTTGACAACTATGAACCTTTCACTAATCATCGAACTGTATCTATTAGAGACGCTACACTACTCCCTCCTCAGTAACTTCCTTATGATCAGTTTGTGTGCGAATGACGGAGCGAATGAGAGAACGTCGGAGCAGGCGAGTGTGCCAGTTGCTCTATGCGGAAGTCATGATCGTGTGTGAAGTTCTGTTTACCACGGGGAAGTGCGTGCTGTGTGTACAGATCACGTCGTAGTCACCAATTATAGCGTTTATGAATGATAGTGAAGAACGTGTGGTTCGAACTGACGCTATAACAGTTAGAATCACCAGAAATTGAACCTAAGCGCAACACATCAGGCTACTGGCCGTGTTTAGAATTCGATTTTTAAACTCAACTATACTCCACTGATGTGAATTGTTATGTTATCGCTATAGTATACGGCTCTGATGTATTTGCTTATTCGATTTTCGTCCCATGTTCTTCACTATTTTGCTTGTGTATTGTGTGTGTATCTGTTAGAGACGCTACAGTACCATAATGGGTAGGCGTACCGCGGAGATCACGAAGCATGGTCCTTTTAAATGGAAACAAATCGAGATTTGTATCTTGAAACGAACGATTCAAATGCAAAATCTCGATGTAGATACATTGGGTGTGGTGCCCAATGTTTGTTTTAAGATAAGAATTTAGTTTTATGAATTCTCATGAAATTATAGTGCATATGAGGATATGCACCGGAATTTGAAGTTTGTTTGCTTATGGCAAATTGAACATCTGGTTCGATTTGGCATGGGTTTGGTTTGTTTAGATTATGGGGGGTTGGGTGTATTTGATAAAGGAGTATTTGATTCCTGTATCAGGGATTTTATTTTATTGGGAGAATGTAATTGCGAATTTTGAATTTAGATTGTGGGGAGTTGAGTACAAAGCGATAAACGAATATTTGATTCGTTTATTGCGAATTTTTTAATTTCGATTAATATTTTGTATTAATCTAAGTTTAGGTGTAGGGATTTGTATCATGAATTTTAATGTATATGGGGGAAAAGGAGATGGTAGAGCTTTTCATAGCACTACAACGCCATTTGCAAAAATTATAACATCTTCCGATAGGGTGGTTAATTTGTGGCCACCCTATACATACATTATTCTAAAGTGACCATGGTGTTGCATACATGTGTGACATTAACCGTCGCAAATTAATTATAACATAACATAATTTATATTGCATTAAAGTTTTAACAACTTTAAAACCTAAGGAGTTCTGAAAAGTATGAAAATGGATGAAAATGAATTTCCTGTTACAATCAACGGAATTCTTTCAGTGTAGCTGTGAAACTTTATCACATGCCTACCTGTTACTAAAAACAAATCTCTATCATACATTTTCCGCTCCCACAACTAGACTAGCAGTTCTGCAATTCCCGCGTTCCATCTATGCCCATGCACCTGAATGTTATTTGGTACAAGCAAACAAAAAAAATCGGATCCCCTTACTGATTACCTAACACCCCATCACCTTCAAGGAAATTTCACCCATGCACATGCATGCTATTTGCAATGGGAAAATCAGATTCGCGTCACCTTGAATCGAAATTTTCCCATGGCCTTGGGGTAGAGCTGCACCCAGAGTCAGCGTAAGTTTGCCACCTCAGGGTGAATGGCGGCAAAATTGCAACGTTGCAGTTCCCATCAGCCTTGGCATGGCCTTCGACGGGGCTGGCATCGGGTGGCTATCTCAAGATGAGAAATCCTGATTTGATTTCGTGCATAAATAGGGAGTTCCGTTTTAGGCAAGAATTAATTAGAAGCAGACAGCCCATGCGTGTGCAATTAAAAGTGTCAAATAAATCAACACTAACAGAAAGGCCTCTCTTTTAAAAATAACCTCCGGCGAAGAACCAAAGGCGGTTGGGAAAACAAAGTAAGTAATAAATTTAAATAAATAAAAATAAATATTGTATAGAAATATACAACAACGGTATAAGCGTACTTAATACTTTTTGAATGAACAGAAGTGAAAAATTTAAATTGTATTTGGCCTCAACTTTTCTATGCGGAAGGAGTCAAAATAGATTGCAAAATACCATTGAAGCAATTGTAGAATACGTTACAGTCAAGTTTATTCTATGTCTCAATATAAAACAGATATAATTTTCTTTTACAACAAATTCAGATGATGTTAAGGATTTCTCAACAGAAACAAGAACCCTTTCAGATCTGATAACATTTGGCATACTCGTTGCTTAAATGGTTTTGATTCGCTGCCAGAACAAATATAACCCACTTTTCCATATTTAGTTTTATTCATGTACACTTCACATTAGACTACATATATTTAAACTGTAACTCGATGGCCAAATTGTTTGTAATGCATCACTTCACGCCTCTCAGATTACTGCCACACCCTGTGATTGCAATTTCTTGATGTCTTTTCACAAATATTTTTGGAATACAACACCTGAATGAACTCTTTTTCCTTCTTCTGTACTGGAGGAAGACTCACTCCCATAACATGACTCCCATATCATGTTCTTGTATTCATGCACGCGCCCAATCGCTGATTGGGTCGCCGTCAGAGCGATAAGGATCACACAAATCCTATTGCCATATGTACATCGTTTGTATTCTTATGCCAGGATCGAAAAGCAAAACAGCGCCGTGGAATGCTGACAAGATCGCCTTTGTGTGTATTTTACATTACATAACTTATTTACTCCATTGTTAACTTATTTCGAAAACAAACGACACAAATGAGGACCGCATTGGTCCAATTCCAATTTCAAAAATCCCACTTTTCATTTTTATTAGTTTTGATCCAAACATTAAAATTTCTAAACTTCTTGATGCCAGTTAATAAATAGAGATTGCAACGTAGCTATTTTCGGCTTCCTTCATCCGTACCAATTTTGTTCCCGTTTCAATGGTTTTTTTTTTTTCATTTTTTTTTTTTATTATTATTACACTTTTCTCGGGAGATGCGAACTTATAGCATCGAGTCGGTGCCCCGGGATGCACCTTTTTAAACAGGTGCAGGTTGTGTTGCGGAAATACTCGCGGGTAGGTTCCCACAGCCCACCTGCTCTGTAACGGAGCGGGTTCTGATGCAGATATGTTCGCCCCGTCGGGAGATGGCAAAGTGATGCGATCCGTCGGATTGTCTTGTGGCGCACATATAAACCGAATTGCACGGAACAATACCACGACTCTCCGAAGAACAGTACCAGTGATATAATCTGTAAAACAGACAGAGGTCAGCTACGCACATTCCATGTGATACCGACTGTAGTACCGACATCAGCGCCATGTCCCCGATCAGTCGTCTCTGTATGCTCCCAAGTAGCAGAACTCCAAACATTAGAGCAATATTTGAACACCGGTCTAATTTGGAATTTATACGGAAGAAAAAGTTGGGCCGGAGTAAAATATTTCTTGGCTTTAAGAATATAACTCAGTTTTCCACTGGCGAACCTGGCGATGTTTGACACTTGTTTTTACCACGATACATTCCTACAGACCGTGACGTCGAGCAACTTCAAGCTTTCCACAGATTCGAGGGCCTGGCCATTCATCATCAGCTGTGGAACCGATGAACCACTTTTCTTTGTGAATGTTGTAGATTGTGTCTTCATTGCACTGAAGTCGACGAGATTGATGTTTCTCCACTGCAGGGCCTTATCCAGATCCCGATTCAGAGAGTCGATTTGGCTACATTTCAGCTGGTGGAACGTTGATACACTAATCGGCCGATCACTCGAAAAAGAGGAAACAAGCATACTATTAACGGCAAAACTGAACATTCTGTTATCCGCTGACTCCAACAAGTCATTTATGTGAAACAGAAACAAGGTTGGGGCCAAAATAGAACCCTAAGGGACCCTGCAATTAACAGAATACAGATCCGAAGACTCGCCGTCTACAACAACCCGTGTCGATCGATTTTCGGGTAGGTCCGTACGAACGAAGCTCGCTCAGCAATGCCCCGTGCCAAACCTGATCAATAGTCTTGGAGATATCCAATGCCACTCACCATGCCTCCCAATCGCAGATGTCCATATATAGGTGGTAAGGATCAAAAGATTCCCCGTGGAGCGCATGCCACGGAATCCCTATTGACGATCATTCAGAAGTCCGTTGCACTCCAAATACTTAATTAACTCGGCATTGATGACCTTTTCCATCACCTTAGATAACATAAACAGTAATGCTATCGGCCGGTAATTTTGTGGGAGACACCTTTTCCCCTTCTTTGGGATTGGCCGACCTCGAGCGATTTTCCAGCAAGTAGACAATGTCCACCGTTCATAAGATGAGCAGAAGAGTCTGCCAAGAATCGGCGACAGTTCTGGAGCACAGTTCTTAAAGACTATTGCTGGTATTTCGTCCAGGCCGGTTGCCTTCTAAGAGTCCAGGCCAAGTAGAATGCGTTGAATAGTACGCGGTCGAAACATCACATTCCGCATTGAAGACCGTACCGGCGCAATCACAGGTGGCCCCAAAAGACCGGCATCCAGGTTTGAATTCATGGAAAATAAATTCGCGAAGACATTGGCTTTATCTTTTAAATTTGTGATTAGTGTCGTGCTGCCCGTCACTAACAGAGGAAAGAGGAGGAAGCAAAGTTACTGCTGGCAGTCCTTGCCATTGACCAGAAGGGACGCGAACCAGTTGGGCACTCAAGGAGTTTATTGGTGACTCTGTCATTGTGGGCCTTCTTCGCGGTATCAATCGCCTGGTTGCACGTATTTCTGATTCTAACAAAATTCGTTTTGTTAACCTCGGTGGTATTGGGGCGCTATTGCTTAAGAGCTCTATTTTTGGCCCCGGTAATCTGCTCGCATTTTCTTTATTAAACCAAGGTTTAGCAAATGAATTTTCTTTGACGGAATGCAGAATGTAAATCTCCATCCCGAGAAGAATAATCTCCGTGGCCGACTGCGCGTTTGCGTTAACATCGGAGTCTCCAAAGCTCACCTCTGACCACGGAGAGATGCAAACAAATCTCGCATATCGTTCCAGTTAGCAGCCCATTACCTCCATACATGGCGAAGCCGCATAGATCGGTCATTCGTTTAAAATGCAAATGGCTGTCCGGCCGATACCAAGCAGTGGTCTGAGTTTCCCAATGGCGCAGCAACTTCTACGGTATAAACGCTTGGCTCGAATGTCCTCTACAAGTTCAGTCAAATTGCGACTAACGGCTAACATTTCCGCTGCTCTCCTCCCCTTGTCTATTCTGTTAGAATGTACCAACCAGTCGGGGTTGTGTTCATTAAAATTGCCAAAGATAACAATTTCAGAAGCCGCGTGGTTGAATTGTATCCAGTCGATGGTACGTGAAAAATGTTCGAAAAGTGTCACCGGCCGATCGTCATTCGGGGAGCGGTAAAGACAACAAAGAAATTTAACAGAATTCCTCAGCACGACCATCAACCACATGGTGCCCAAGTTATTTGGTTCTAACTCCTCCATCCTTTGGCAAGCCATATTGGACCGCGTAAAGACACAGTCTCCACCCTTATAACAGAATCTCGAATGCAAGTCGTATTCTGAGCAACGAAGATATGTCGAATCAGTTGAGGAATCGACATGGATCTCAGTTACGCCAAGGATATCAGGTTTCGTTGTTTGAAAATATTGGTGGACGGCGTTTACACTCGTATTGATGAAACCGATGCCTCTGATGTTACAAAATGCCGTTATCAGTCGATAGTGGAAAACGAACCCGATTACGCGATGACGATTTTCTTATAGTTCGGTTATTTATCAAAATATGTGCATGATGTTCCCCCATGACATGGTACCCACCGGAGATCCGAATGGGGAACTAGTTTACCTGCGGAATTCTTTATCTCAGAAGGTACCATCATGACTTATCTCGATGTCAGTCCGAACCATCAGCCATACATCTGAAACATAGTAGAAAGTTTCTCTCGACCATATTGCGGAATGTACAGCGTGACGGGGTGGTATCTCACCTTCGAACCGACTTACCACATAAACCAACATTTTGTCATGAGCCGAACTCCGGAAGATGGAAGGGATCTCTCCCAACCATTTTGGTTGTTAGTTGGTATTTCTCCGGACGACAGGGTGTTGGGACCCCAACTACCTCTCGGCCTTTAGTCGCCTCTTACGACAAGCCGGCTTAGCTGTCAGCATATTCTAGCGCCCTACTCACAAGAGTGGTCGTTTTGGTACGTAACACCTCACATAAGTGTTTGTAGATGTTAGCTCACATAAAACGCAATATGTTATCGCATACTGTAACTTGCGAAACGCAAACATCATTAAATTCTGGTGGCAAAATTTTACACATCTACTTAATTGCATGATCCACGTGATATCTTCGCTAAACCTGGTATGCTCACAGCAAAATCTTCCCATTTTAAGGTGCGTAGCATAAAATGACACTAGTCCCACTAATATGACAGGTGTCAGCCGCCCCTTTTATATGTTTCTTGAATCCCTGGATACTGTAATGTTAAGGAAATACAGAGAAAATATGTGGAACCTTGACGATTTTATGCGTCATCCTTGGGCAGAGGCCATCCTAATTTAATTTTAGTATATGTTCTGGCGAAGCGAGAACAATTGTTTTATTCGACAGTTGTGTTTTAAATTCTAGCCTCCGCACCAATTGCAGAATATGCAAACGTTCAAGGCTGTAAGGATTCACGTATTCAGTAAGTACATGCTATCTAAGACAAACACCATCGGACGAAAATATTATTCATAAGCCTAATTAGAAGCGGTCAGAAGCTCTCATTTTATCGATTATTTATAATTTACAGCTAGTTGGTACATGTAACCATTCATGGTTAGCTTCACATTCGTGTACTTGAGACGGGTGCACAAATGCCATTTTTGAAATCTGGATGTAGTCCCGACGATGACGACCCAATATAACATCGGCAAAACCACGAACGATGTGCATCCCATCGTGACCCTTGAAATAGCGTTTCTATTTACTTAGGATACAGAAACCTATTTCGTTCTCAGGCGTGCAGCATCGACGATTTATGACCACAATGCCTGCAGCCCAATATGCTCGTTCATTTGTTTGAACAGGTGCAGGGCTGGTCGTTGCCTGTATTGCAGGCGAAGGGGCAACGTACTTGTTCTATACGGGCATATGGGAAATCCTCCAATCTAACCCCTTTCTCGATCGCCATTGGCCGTCGCCAAGTTGATCCGTTTCACTCCTCCTACGTCGATGTGATCCACCGCCGTTGAATTTGACGGATGTGGATTGCATCGAGGAGTCAGATTGCAACCGCCGTCGCGTACACATACGCCGTCGAGTCAGATTTTAGCCACCAAACCGTGCGGAAGTGTCCGAGTCAATCAGTCGAATATTTAGTCGTGTTGGTCGTTCACGAGAGTTGTCCATTGTGTCGAGTGTAAAGGTTGTTTAAGAACCATTGTCCGGTAACGCTGAACAGTATAAACAAGTAAATAAATCGGTTGCAACAGTAACTAAAAACGAACTGACAGTCAGATCGAATAGTTATTTTACCATGTGGAACTATTGTATTGTTTTAAGTTACATATCTCAATTGATGTACTCACTGTAGATTTGTGTATACACGCATATTTAATTCAAAACTCGGCGCATATAAGTGTTCAGTTAATAAATAAAAAAACATAAAATAAAACAAAAAAACTATTTTCCTCAAGACAGTGTGTTTTATTTATTTTCTCCTTCCTTTTGGCGGATTATTTTACTGAAGGATTCGTCGGTGATGTTTTGTGCTCAACCCGCGCCCGTTCTGACGCTTCTAGCATAACCTACCCACAAGTCCTCCCGTATGGGATGGCAGCATCCTCCTGGCCTTAGCCGATCTCGTTATCGGCATCCTCATTTATCGCCGAGATCCGGTTCAAAGAACCAAAAACTGTTACTGGCTTGCGGACGGCGGCTTCTCCGGCGACGTCTCAGCTTCCTCACCTCCTCTCTGGACTGTTTTCCGACGCCGGCCGGCCAAACGATTTATTCGATTCGCGTATCGTACTTTCAGGGCCGGGCTCTGCTCTGGACGAAGGGCGTCATTGTCTTGCCCAGTACGATTTCTTCTAAATAAAACATCGCTGCTACAATCGCTTAATCTAATCTTTATTTATTTACTTTCCTTTGTATACTTTGTTCGATCTCTATGCAAAGCCAAGTGGTCTCCCTATGATCGTACGGCGAGGAGTTCCCGTGGCAACTCCCGCTGCTCTGCCGATGTGCTGGCCTTATATTGGCCCGCAGCTGTCCTCTCGTTGGCTCGCTTCCTGGGCGCTGTTCTCCTCAGTGGCTTCCTGGAATCGGTGCGACGCTGATCGTTGTTTTCTAGGAACTTGTGTGCTGGCGCTTGCCTTGCCTTTCCTGGAAACTCGTGTCGACCTGATGCATCGCCAACGCTACCACACCGTAATATTAACCTGTTTGGGGGCGACTCCCCTACAATTAATCGGATTCACATTAATGAGAACTCCAATACCAATACTGTAAAAGTTCCAAAAGCAATGCCCCAGAACTTGGTTTGGTTTATACCGGACTCCGGAATCCCAACCACATAAAATACTATCCCAATGAAGCTTTATATAAGGGAGCCAACATTAACAGGATAGATAATTTCATTATCAAATTGATCCGAGGACATGCTGCAAGAGCAAGAAGTTCATATGTTTAGCTTTTCTTAAGTTAGGTAAGTTTTAACAGTTATATTTTTAAAAAATGGGTAATTCAGTTAGTAAGTTTAATTAAGTGTAAAAGGAAAAAAGTCACAGTAGCTTTTTTCATCCTAAATGTTCTTAGTTTTTACGAATAATTAATAAAGATACCAACAAGCCGAAATGAAACAAAGTCGACAGGCAACAACCGATAACAGTAGGCACATCAAATTTAGCCTAGAGTGTCCTTGGGGGAGCATTAAGTTAGGATGTATTATAAACAAGTTAAATATAAGAGAAGGTACAAAATGAAAAATGCATATAAAATGGAAAAAAAAAGAAAGTGCATGAAATCCTAAATGCATACACAGGCGGATCATAGAATTCAGATACCACATCTGGAAAAATCTATGAGGGCACAAATGAAATAATGCCCTACTCATAACAATAAGCAATTCCATGGAAACGATGCAATGAGATATACACAATATCTTTGCTATCGTTGACTATGGATGAACACTTGTCTAAATACAGGGTTCTAAGGGTTGTATTACCCACATCGACACAGAACATCGCAAATCATAGTCATTTTCAATGTTAGATGAACAAAAAATGAACTGCAAGGCATGCATCTGGTGTGTCTTTATTGAAATAGTCTAAACAAAGGGTAAGTGAAAACAGGTAATGAATCCTTCGATACGCATGATAGAAGAACAGGCGAGTCTGATCCCAACAATTGCACAGAACGGAATCCAAATTAAGTAGAGTCGTGAATTACTCGTCATCAATAAGACGTATGAAAAGTCATTGAATAAAGTGTGGATTATCTACTACTCGTAATAGTTTGATTGTTGAATGTGCGCGTTGATGTCAAATGTGTAGTAAATAAATTCATATATAATAAAGATAATGACATAAAATATAATGAAGATTTAACTAAAATAAAATTTAAATAGTAAGTTTTGTACTACTTGTATATTTGTGGTGTGTTAGATGATGAGTGGTTAAATCCTTATGTTACGCCGGTTGTAACATAAGGAGAGTTGATTTCTTTTGGTAACACATTTTAGCTTCTGTTAAAACAAGACTCAATCACTCAACATAAAAAAGGAAATAGCTATTTCTATTATTCATACTGTATCAATTGTTTCAATATAAATTATGTGTACATATTTATTATATTCCAACCGCGCTAGATTGTAATATTGTCACTGTGACAAGATTCATATCTGAGTTACGTTTCTACTTAAAACACAAATTTAGTTCAACCGTGCATTACATTAAAGTTGGTCAATAACTTTATTAATAGCTTCCTATCTTATTTCAATTTGTATTATTTCCTTTTTGGCATTCTGGCTTGGGCATCCTTCTTATTTCCTCTTTATGACTTCCTGCAATGCTTTTTGTAGTGCCTTCGGTTTTTTAGATGAGTATTTGATTTAATAGCATGGCCTTTTCTTAGAGCTCGTTCCAGATATCCCAAACAACTTGATTGCTGTCGGATGTGGGCTTCACGTGTTTTTCATTCGTTGCTTACTAAATACCAACCCAAACACGCTGGTGAAATGACCAACAAATAGCTCCCATCAGTATATAAAAAGGACTGGTTCAGTTAATCGAACTCATTGGGTGCCTAATGGGTGGCGATACTTCTATGGTATTGATCACTGTTTAAGGGGTTCTCTATTAATTACAACTATCGTGGATCTGTGTTTTATTTTATGTGGTATTATAGTAAGAAATGTAATTGAAGTATGCGGTTAGGTTTTGTATATGTGGCCGCTGGCTTGTAATCTTCTCTTTTAGATTTATAATCATTAGATTACCCTAATGGTATGTGGTATGATCGCTAAACGATGCAAATAAGGAACTTCTTTTGACTTCTTAAACAAAAGGTCTCGAAATCAAGTAGTTAGTATAAAAGAATATAATATGTGTAAATGATAAGAAGCCATAGGATACGAAGTTCAGTTTTGATGAATCGCTGTTTACAGTGAAAGCAGACAACAAGTAACTTATAAAAAACTGATTTGCTCATAGATAGTAGATAGTGTACCGATGTACGAGTTTACAATGATTTATATGGCAGTGCAAATTCTTAAGCGATTAAATAGGGGGTGAGTATCGATATATATTGATGTTGAATACTTGGATACTATAATGATGAACAGATGCATATTCCATTCCGCTGATAGGTTAACGAAAAATAATCTATCTTTATCCGCACAACAGAACTTAATCCTTTGTCTCTTGAACTGAACGACGATTCTGTGTGCCACTTTTGATGAATGATTTCATCACGACTAGAAGAAGATCATAGGTAAAATTTTTCGCTAGCCGGTGGACTTTAATAGTACTGCATTTATGTAATATTTTTTTATTTTATTATATTTTTACTATTTCATTTTGTATTTATTAAATAATGTATTATTGTTTTCTTATTCATTTTACATTTTTTGACTATAGAAAAAGTAAAATTTCATATTTTAATGGTTATAGAAAAAGAACAATGTCCAACCCATAAATGAATAATATATTAGTCAACATTTTATTTGAATATATTAAGAAGTGTAATGCTTTATTACTAACATTTCAAATCGATGGCAGCAAAATATAAATCACAGGCGTGGCGGTTCCGCCAAACCCCACGGTATACTTACCTTAGAAACCCCCATAACCACAACCCAGTCTGCATAAGCTTTCGCTAATGCAATTGCATTAGCATCTTAAATGCTTCACGCATTATATAGATCACATATATAATATAAAAAGTCCCTGTGAAAGAAATATTACCTTCATGCATCTCTTCGCATATAATTTCCTGTAAGAATTTCTTTCTACCTTTTCAAGAATCCCAGGCAAATTTCAATTTCCCATACCTGCACCGCAATCTCCACCCAGCATACCTGAAACATTTCCTTCTCCAAGGACATTTAATGCATACAACGCGTTAGATAAAATTCCTAAAAATAGCTCCTTAATGTGTATATGCACCATAAATACAAAACATTCGGCACCCATTGTTATCAATTAAAATACAACGTCGGGCGGCTTATTTTTACAGCTGTAGCAAGCCGACCGGCGATTCACCATCAATAAACAAACAGTCAACAATTTCGTACGTCGCCACAAACTAATTTCCCTGGATATACAAATGCAGGTGAGGGATTCGTTTTTGCCACCAATCCCATTAGCACATTTTTTTCTTCCCAACGTCTATTATAGCGACGATACACAGCGTAAACATGACCCTCATTACCGGACGTAGCATTTGGTCGCTTCTCCCTTTGTTCCTTTTTTTTTTCGTTTCAGGGTTCGTTTATCCTTTGCTAAATGCAACGATAAACACGGTGATGGGTACGATCACACACATACCACCATGATCTGCATAACGAGATCTGGTTCTCTTTTGTGGTAGGTAAAACATATCCTTAGTCGAGAGGATATCTACCACTACACCACAAACTCACCCCATAAGCGAATCCTCTCGTATTTCAACCCCCGATCCGGACGCTTCGTCTTCCGCTCCCTGTATCGCCGGGGATGCTTAAATACCGTGGAGTCTCCGTCAAATGTAGAAACGAACAATTTATAACAATAAATGTATTCAGTGTCAGTCGGGTGTTACGTATATAACAATTGAATAAAAAAACAAATAATGTGCAACAGACCGCATCACAAGTTCGAGCCTAAAATCATCTTAATTGTCAATTGTGTTAAATGATAACTCTTGATTATTTTTGCGGCACCATTAAAATAAATTAACATTAAGAGAAACAATAAAAACGACTTCCACAAACAACTTCCTGGTGTTTCCATTCTTTACGTAAACGGTTAGTGGCGGTGTTTTGCGGATTCTGTTTGAGAACAATTCCGGTGAACATTGACAAAATCTACAAATGAACATTGATAAAATCTACAAATTACTAACCCTAATTAAGTTACAAAATAGGATCTGAAAACAAAAATACAAAAATGTACAGACATACATTTACAAAAGCTAGCCGAAAGCCCTAGTTGCTAGTGTTACTAGATTTAAGTTACTATGTAATTTACTTACATTGTAATAAATAATAAATAAATAAAAAATAAAATTCTGGTGAAGAAATTTCTTTCGGTGTTTTCGCGGAACTTTCGATTAATGATGGGGAGTGAAGTGAACCGTGTGCCCGTGTCCGGCATAATACTTCTTCTCCCCACACAGGTATAGTAGGGCCGAAGGTATACAAGATCATATGACAAAGACGTACGATATTTCAGATCGGATATAGAAGAGAACGTTAAGTTTGGTGTCAAGTTTGTTGCTCCACTTCAAAATGTTGTGCAGTTGCTTAGACCATCTGAGGGCTCTTTGAAGGATTTGGATCACACATTTGATGAATTTCATTATAAGGTATAAATGCGACTCGGATGGGAGTCGCAATCTGCTCCTCTATATGGTCTTACGTCAAGGATATCCGAGTGGTGTCTTTTGTCTATGAGGAACTCCCCACTCGAATATCCTTGACGTAAGATCATATAGAGGAGCAGATTGCGACTCCGATCATCTTCTAGTGATGGGCAAAATTAGAAGTGGGCTCGCAGCAAACCCACATGGGCAGTCACGGGAGACGAGCAAAAATTCTAATCTGGGCACTAAATGGGCATCGATCACAGACACAATAAACAAACAGCCCAAATGGTATTAGGATTTAACAAAACAATTAAATCCTTGGTTTGACGATAAGTGCACGGCAAAGATCGAAGAACGTAAACGCCTCAGAATGATCCATTTAGAAACATATGATGAAGTCAACGCAGAAAGATACGCGACAACTCGGAAAGAGACAATGAAACTTTTCAAACGCAAAAAACTGGAATGGAAGAAGACTCGGATCGAAAAAATCATAGAAAATGCCAGAGCAAAGAATATCAGAGGTATGCATACCGGCATAAAATCAATTAGGAATGGCTACCGAGGGAGAGCCAACATAATTCGAGACGCAAACGGCTGTCTGGTGACAGAAACAAACAATATCGTGACAAGATGGAAGCCGTGCTTTGAAAACCTGCTCTCTATATCACACGGAGAACCAACCTACAATCCTAACCAACCTTGACCGCTAACAGCGCGTCACCTTACCCCAACTCGCCATGCAAAATCCGCAATAGCATACATTCCAAACTTTGCAATAAAACACACTAAAGCATCCCCGCATACATTTTCCCGAAATTGCTTCGGTCAATTCTTTACTTAGGTCATATTCCTTCCTTGCGACCAAGCAATCTTAATTTCCCCGGAAATTCATATGCTGTAATAAAACGCATATTCAAACCTACAACGAAATATTAATCATCATCACCAACTACACCGACCAGCATACCTTTCGCTGAAATTGCTTCGGTTAATTCTCTACCTAAATTATATCCCTCGCTTGCACCCAATTTCCCCCGAAAACGATTTCGGTTCCTATTCTACCTAAAAGATGTAAAACCACATCAAATACCTACAATCAAACCGTATGCATTTTCCCCAAAAACCACTTCTGCTCATTTCCTCCTTAAACTATACTTCTCGCTTGCAACCAAGCGGCAGCTAATTTTTCGCGAAACAACCATCACAACGATCAAGACCCTTGATCATACTTTGCTATGCCGCCGAAACCAATTTCTCGGTACACACAACCAACTAATCCAACTCAGCTTATACGGCGAGGTTTCCCCGGAACTGATCCCCTACATATGCATAGCAACTCTTCTCTAAGTTCCTAGTAAGTGGCAGTGAGTTTATTTCAGCTATGACTCAACCACCACGACGCGATGAATAGATCTTTCCATCTATTAGTCTGTCGAGCTTCAACCGCCACCGGGGGCACACATTAGAGAGTCGAGATCCAACCGCCACCAGGGCCACACCGCCGCCTACAAGCATTTTGTTTAGTTCCAAATGTTTCCATTCGATCCACTCAGTCGGTGTTGACGCAGTGTATTTCGGAAGTCGGTTGTCAGAACCTGACGACGTTTTGGCCATCTTGCGTTTGGTAATCCTCGCGTATCAAACAGCCTTTTGTAATATAGTGCGGCGCAACTCGGGTCACTGTTAGGAGCACGCGGATTTACCCAACCACCAGATGCCGAAAAGTACAAATTTCACACAAACAATATATTGGATAGGGGTATTGGATGGCCCAAGACTAATGACCTTGCCCGGAAAAAAAAATCATTATGCAAAATTTAACAAGCCTCAGGACTGTTAAATAAGGCCAAGACCGGTTCTCGGTTGTAGTGCCGATGATGATGATGATTGGATGTACCTATGACATTTGTATATGGTACAAGAACATGTGTGTAGAGAAACTTAGTGTACCATTAAAAAAAAAAAAACAAATGAAGTATAACCAACAAGAAATAAAAGGAAACCTATATTCAACAAGCCGGCGTGTTTTATTCCTTCTTCGGTGGTGTATCATCATAGTTCATTGTTCGTGGACAACGCATCTGCGCTCATTTTCCCCTTTCACTCGTATTAAAATTGTCAGCAGAAGGTGGAGAGGTAAGGAAAAGCGATATTTGTAGAGACACAATTTTCTACCATTCTAGAAACAGTTAATTTTATTTGGTTCCGAAAGACTGCGGCGACATAGGCGGTTTTACAGGTGCGGGAAGTAGAAAAGTGGAAAGGATGTGAACCAGGTGTCCGTGTCTTGGCGCATATACTTCCTCACCCCCACAAGGCAACCGCTCGAAAGATCCACCAACTTATCAAAACAATATGGGATAAACAAGTCACTCCGGAAGAATGGAAAAGGAAGTCACTCCCAATTGCAAAAAAGGCGACAGATCTGACTGCGAAAATAACAGAGGAATATCATTGCTCCCAACCACATACAAAATACTAACAAATGTCACACTGGAGAGAATCACACCATACGCAGAAAAAATACAGGGAGACTTCCAGTGGGGATTCCCTAAGAACCGGTCAACAAGCGACCAAATGTTCACAGTAAGGCAACTGCTGGGAAAGAAGTGGGAATACGGAGAGACAGTTCACCAACTGTTCGTTGTCTTCAAAAAAGCCTACGACTCAGTCGCAAGGCTAGGACTCTACCATATTGTAGTTGAACCTAAGCTGCAGGTATTAAATAGGGTGCGACCTAGTATGAGACCCACTGGTACGCCTGCGGCAGCGTGTAAAATTCGGGATAGCTTACCATTCACCTGAATTTGAAAAGTCCTGTTTTAAACGGCTTGATAAAAGCTACCACACAACAACTGAAACCAGTTTTCAATAATATAAAGACGAGATTTTCGATCCACGTCGTGTCGAAAGCCGTTTCAATGTCCAGGCTCACCGTAATGGTGGATCCCTTATTAACACTAAATCTACCACGGGCGGGTCAAATGAACGTACATAAGGTTTATACATTATTTATTTCCAAATTGAAGGTTTTTATGTTTCCTTCAATTCAAATAAAGAAGAAGGAATTGAAAAATGTTTTATTCATACACTAAATTGGACTAAGAGTTGTTATATCCTATAAATCTTAAAATATTTCATTTTTAAAACACGGGTCATTTGACCCCTAGTGGTAGAAATAGGAATATTTAAAATGTCGGTAGCTTTAGTGTTAAAGAGGCTTAAGCAGACATGGTTTTGAAATACGTTAAGACCTGTGGGTCTTGAGTGCGGTAGTAAACGCAGATCACGTCTTTGGCATTTGATGATCTGCACTTTGGTCAGTGTGTGTGTATGTGTGCTTGTGCTGTCTTGTACCGTGCGTGCGCGTTTGTAGTGTGTCAGTAGTAGGCCCTATGGGATGGGTCCAGGAATCCTCTATTATAGAGGAGAATGTTGTTGGTTGATCGTCGAAATTAGGATGTGTGGGGAGGAAGTATTGTGCCTAACACGGGCACTCCATTCACTTCCATCCCCAAATTCTATTGTTCACGCGCTAAGGAATGCAACACTAAACAAAACTTCACAACACAGGAAACAAGTTCAAAATACAGAGCGGACACAGCACAGGAACAATGAAACGCACTATTTGCCCTATTATGATTGCTTTACTTTATATGACAACTACATTTAATTTTTACTTCACTACTGGTGTTTCTGCCGCGGCGATGTCTTTATTAAACTTCGAAGGTAAACTCTAGGTAATATTACTATTCACTTAATTTATTCACATCGCATATACGGAAACTTTGAGTAACGTTTACTAAACACGACTCCGGTTTAATTACGCTGCTCCGCGGCCGGCAGAGAGCTGGAGGGGCATGGCCGTGGTGGTCAGCGGATGGAAAACGACTCAGCGATAATCATCCCGTGCAGAGATGATTCGCTTATGGGGTGAGTTTGTGGTGTAGTGGTAGGTATCCTTTCCGCTAAGGATATCGTTTTTACCTACCACCAGAGAAACGTAAAGTCTCTCTTGGTGGAATAGGAAACCAGATCTTGTATAACAATGTAGATCATGGTGGTATGTGTGCGATCGTTTAGATCTGAGTTGTTTACTCGTGCTCGAGGGTAATGGGTAAACGAAGCAGACAGACAGCAAAGACAAAAGGGAGATATGACCAAATGCGCCGTTGGTAATGCGGTCCATTATTTACGCGATGCGTCGTCGCTATTATCGACGTTGGGAAAAAAAGGTGCTAATGGGATTGATGGCCGAACGAATCCTTTGCATGCCTTTGTATATGCCGGGTAATTAGCTGCGGCAGGGAAAGAAATTGAACATTGTTTGTTAGTGGGAAAACAAACGATGAGTTGGATCCTATGTCTGTTTACATGCGTAGAAATATGGTTTATGGCATCTGTAAAAACAAGCTATCCGACATAGGATTTTAACACAGTCAAAGGGTGCCGACCGGCTTGGGATTCATGATGCCATATGCAATTTTAAGAATTATTTCTAGGAATTTTATCGAACGCGTTGTTTGCATTAAATGCCCTTGTAAAAGGAAATGTTTCAGGTATGCTGGGTGGAGATTACGGTGCAGGTGTGGGAAATTGCCTGGGAACCGAAGGTACCGAATAGGTTTTGGGATTCCTGAAAAGGTAGAAAAGAAATCGTACAGGAAATTATATGCGAAGAGTTGCATGAAGGTAAGTTGTCTTTTAGAGGGACTTTTTAGATTATACCTTAGATAATCCTAGATGCGTAAAGCATTTAAGGTGCTAATGCGATTGCATTAGCGAAATTATGTGATTGGATAGATTTATGGGTGTTTTTTAGGAAGGCAAACCGTAAGGTTTGGCGGAACCGCCACAGATGCCCTGCCCTTTTATACGAAATCTTGTCGAGATTTGTCCATGAAAAGTACTTAAACATTCTTGGTAGAGCAAACAAGTTTTCTCGTACATTTCGATTCGAATACAATTCTAAGAACTGTCGTGTGAGAAAATTCCCGGAAAGGAGCGTGAAAAGCATTTGGAAATACGTGATTTTGTGGATTTCCGGAATTGTGTCTGTGTGTTATATATTAACATTTGGATCAATATAGCACGCATTTGATTCGGTTTGAAATTTAAATGCATAATAAAAGAATGCATTGTTATTCGCGTATTTAATCAATTGGGGACTTTTCATTCAAATTTATATATTGGAAATGGGTTATATTTGGTATATATTTGGGTAATAGAATACTAGAGCTTTGCAAAACACTTTAGTGAAGCTTTCCGCCCATTAGCGGCTAAACTACTACCCCACGTTATTTTAGTAATAAGGAAAAGATTCTTTTAGTAATAAGGAAAAGATATAGTTATGCCAGTTAAATATTATTTTAAAAAAAAGTGAACGCAAAAAAATATTTTTCTCTTGAAAAATATTTATTTAGAAAATATGAATTTCCTCTTGAAACGTTTAGTATTTGACGTTCTATTGTAGCTGAGCTGATATATTTTGTCGTTAAGACGAATAGTTCCTTACCTATTAATTTGGACGCTGAATTGAGGATCTATCTTTGCAAAAATAATAGATCTCCAAATTTACACATGAACGCTTACGTCACTTGTGTATTTTGTTAACTTTTTCCACTGCCATCTTCTATATTATAAATATAATTTGGAGCAGAAGTTTTGTGACCCTTTTACAACAACAAAGGGGGTTCGTGAACAAAGGGGGTTTGGCAGACAGATGGTTGAACTGTAGGCACCATATTTCTCCTGCTTAAATACATTCAAATAATCTGTTAAAAAATACAAAAATACATTGAATTTAAAGAAACCGTGTAAATACTTATCGTCCTTTTAGAGTCAATTTGTGGGCGACAATATGTCAAAGGTACAAACCCACAAATCGGAAGAAGATTACGTGAAAGATAATCGTAGAATAACAATGTTGAAAGCTTGAGTACGTATACAAGTCTACTTAGAAGGAACGTGAACAAAACAACATGTGTGTGCTACGGATATGGATACTTTGTTAAAAGCATTGACCGAGGGTTGAGTGACATTCTCAGACCGTCAAAAAGTACAAAGACGAGAATTTGTTTACTTTACACAAAATTTGGGTTACCTTTTTACTTTAAGCTCATTAAAAGAAATTTTCAAAAGGTATGCAAAAAAAAGTCACAGGTAAGATCTTTATTGCTAACCTAAACATATATGTGTAGCGGTTAAGTAAGAAGATGCTTTAAGAAGATTTCGATTTAACATTAATCCTCAAAATCGTTCGCTACAGGCTACTCTGTCAACAATACAGATTTTCTTACGTACTTTGTAGTTTGCATTGAACCAAATAATAAACAAAAAGGAATGAGTAACATGTATCCAAAGTGAACTCTGATGTAATTTATTTATTTTACCGTTCCATCTGATTGAGTAAAAATTTGGGACGGATTTCGACGATCCCACCCAAACAAACACTACAATAAAAGAAGAAGATTAATGGAAGGGTCATAATGGATTGGTAAAAATTCAAGACACGTTTTATTCACTTCATGTTATACTCGTGAGGAAGCATTTTACGATTGTTTAAATTTGTGTCATTTCAACTTAAGCTTAACGCCAGTAATGGAATTTGCGATTGCAATGAATCATTAGATTGTGTCATTAAGTGGACCGGGTGGCTCTTTTCGATTGTCTTTTTTAGCTTCCTTGTTACAATGAAGTTATTTACTAATAATATGTTTGAATAGGTTTGAATATACTACCACATTGAAGATCACAGATCTAGATATTATTACGAGTTATTGTATTACTGGTGACAAAATCTCATATAAACACCAGCTGTAATATGTAACCTCCAAACATGCGAGTCAACGCCTGTGGTCATGCCTCAAGAAAATATAACATGCGACTATTCCCTTTCTTAGAATTTGTTACGCCCCTCAAACATCAATCCTCTCATATGATTGTTTAGCGTTAGTAGGATTCTGTAAGAGTATGTGTAATATATCCGACAAGGATAAGTTGCGACCTATGTATCTGCCGCAAATCAATAGTCAAATGTTATAAGGGCTTAACAAACTAACATATAAGGCTATCTCGAGAAAGCATTGTGTGAGAGATTATGATCCGGAATTTGGTTATAAAATTTACAATATTTATTTATATAAATAAATTTCATCTACCCCTTCAATATAATACTGTTATGCCAACTACTAAATTCCTATTTTCGAAACGCCCCTTGCCGATTTTCGAGATGGCTTCCCAAAGGTGCAGCGATTTACCTTTTATTTCTTCAATTGTGAAGAAATGTTGTCCTTTGGGTAGTCTTTTGAGTTTTGGGAATAGCCAGAAGTTGAATGCTAATACTGTGGTTATGAAACGTGTTAGATTGTGTGATCCAACCCCTGTAAGTTGTTATATTGGTGATATTCTTGTTCCTATATATTGTGTGTGATGTGGGTTGGGGTGTATATCTGTATATCCACAATGTGATGTTGTGCACTGGGGTGCTGTTATTACCATATCCTCCGCTGCCACTATACTTTATTTGGATACTGAAGGCCAGTGGTTAGCTAAAAAAAAAGGGGGAGGGGGTCTATTTTGTTATAGGTGATTATAACGTACGTCGGCGACCGCTAGGTCAACGGTGCTTATCTTCACACTTAGGTGCAGCGTAACGGCCTGTTACCTGCCGTTGGCAGTCACCCGTTTTGGTGGCGGAGCGACCACGGTAAATTTCGTGGACATAGCTCTGGAACGTTTTTGACACCACACCTACCCGTTAATTCCGGGGACTCCAGCCAATGCACCTCCTCCTTGAATTGCACGAGGTGTTTCTCTATGTCCTGGTAAGTGCGACAAAAGAAACGGACGGGTTTTTTTTTCTTTGACCAAAGAGTCTTTTGGTACATCATTTATTAGACACTTCGGGGTACTTAAACTCTATTTATATTTACTTTAATTTCAGCACTAAGTATTCTTCATTTTCTTAAACGAACGTAAAACAAAAAAAACGTAAAAAATAAATTAAACAAAGTCGCTTCATACGATGAACTTAAAAATTGTCACCTCCTTCGTGGAGGGGATCTGTATTCACTCTCTCTCTCCATTCCTGGCTCTTCGTTAACTTTCGAACACAATCTTCGTTATTACCGTGTCTTCGACAAGTGGCAACCCAACGATACAGGTGTGAGCCACTGCTAATGTTTGAGTTTAAGATCACAATGGGATGTATATCACAATTAGTGTTTATACCTGTAATTTTTTATTTCAAGATCAAACCAAAACTCAACGGTGGGGTTTATTACGCAACAAACGGTATTGGTAAATCGAAATTTAGCTAAAAAACTTTTGAAAAACCAACGTATTAAAAAAAAAGAATGTTTTTGGAACCAATCTAGGGTTGACCGTATTCAGGGGCAAAACATCTTTCATGATGGTATTTAGTGATCCAACTAAGAACCCATACTTTCAGCAACGTCTGTCTATGGCCTTTGAGCACGAATTTTCTAATTTCCTGTACATCAGTTGATGTTTGTGGTCATATGGGATGTGATTCATCTTCAACGACTCCTCAATCCTCTTTAAGTTATTTTTGCCAACCTTAAGCTTGAATTTTCAACATAATCAAAGATATTTTACAACTTTTTGAATGTTTTTGTGGCCGAAATTTTACTAAGCATACGAAAGCCAAAGTAAATTATTTGTTCAATAGATGTAGACGTTGTAAAAATTGCCAAATCACATTTGCTACTCACACAAGACATGCGTAATTATTTCGTAATTATCTATCTGTTCTAAAGGGTGGGCCATAAATTTTTTAAAATGGCAACACTTGATTTTAAAAAAACCGTTAGAGGGGTGGGCGGGCGAGTGGCGGGGAATTGTGCGTCGCTTCATGCAATTTTAGTCACGATGGAGCGCTTCACGGGACAACAGCGTGCTTTTTGTGTAAAACAATTTAAAAAAAAACAACGATTCCTACGTACGATGCCTATTTAGAATTGAATATGGATGACGCCGTGCAAGTGAGTGTCCAAGTGTTAATTTAATCAAAAACTGGGTCAAGAAGATTGAGCAAACGGGATTGTTGTATTCCAGAATACTACCCTTTATTAAATTTAACACTGAATCTCCTTACACATCCTTAAAAACTTCACTTAACATATATTACATTCTCACTTAATACATACCATTCATAAACATTCACAATATTACCAGTTACAGCACATTTAATAACCTGCACCTTTTTATTCATTCAAAACATAGTAACTTTGATTTTCGTCCAGATTTCATTCATGTAAAAAGTCACAGAGAGAAAATTAAATAGAAAAAATCAGTTCGGACAGTTCAGTTCAGAAAAAAAGAAGTTCAGAAAAGAATATACAGTTCAGAGAAAAAGATACAGAGAGAAAAAGAATAGATTAATAGAGAAGAAGTTATTAGAATAGAAATAAAGAATTAAAATTATTAAATTCGTAATTTGGAGAAAATAAGAATCAGAACATTCTGGTAAGCAATCGAATTTTTGTATTCTTTGCCAAATAATATTGAAAAGACGAACAGCTCAAATAAGCAATAGCAAATCAGTCTAGAAGAACATTATGCCCATCTAAAGTGAAAATCACCATTTACCAACCTGATAAGTAATCCGTCAAATAAACCAGCCGCAGAATTTAAAGGGAAGATTTAAAAATACAATAAAAGTATATCAAGATAAGAAGTGGAATTAAAAACAGATTAAATAAAAATAAGAAAAACAACAAAGAAAACTCAAAGAAGAGTAAAAGAAGAATCCTGAGTTTTAATTAATATTAATAGATTAAAAATAAAAGGTCCACGCTCTTCCCTCGAAAGAGGAAGCACGGCGCCGGACGTCAACAGGATCAACAACGAATATTAAACAAACAGGGCGGCCACGTTCAAGAAGAAGCGATGAGAACATTCGGGAGGTTGAAAATTCCGTACCTGGCAGCGAGTTTTTCAAAGTTTGCGAAGTCTATTGCAGGAGTGCCAAGGACGAGACGGGGCATTTATTGTCCAATCGACGTTATTTGTTTATTTGTTTTAAAATTACTTATTAATTATAAAATTAAAAGTTAACAATTTTTATTTCACAGGTTTCTTTTAATTTCCACACATATTAACAAATTTTTGGTTTTACTATGAATATTATTCATTAACCGTTTATCAAAAATACGTTCTCACTTAAAATATGAAGTATGCCAATATGTTACAAATTCAAATTAAATCGCACGACGAATTTTTAACACCAGTCTCTGGCGAATTTTACACGAGACGTCGCACAACGATTTCCAATTACCATCAAAATCTCGCTCATTCGTTTTCTTTATATAGGAGGATACAAATTTGGCCCATCCTACCATCTATTGTTTCACTGGAATTTGGTTTCGGTTCTCGCTGGCTTCAACCCCCTTCCAATAAATCGTCATGTGCAGTTGTATATAATGATAGGGAAACGGTAAATTTGCTGGGAAGGGTCAATGTACCAAATAAATGTGTTATAATATCTACAACCTCCATTACGAGAATTTTGTAATTCTTATAGGGTAAGAATTACGTCATGTGTGAAGCAGGGGATGAAACGGGTGGAAAATGTTATATACGATAGAAACTTTTGACCATGAAAAACACTGTTGGGATAGGATTATGTATTGTTAGGGATGGTGAAAATGTGATTTGAATTTGAAATGTGCTCTTAAGGTGTAGGACAATATTGTTTTTGAGTATGATATGTGTCTATTAAGGGATAAGGACGAGAATTTTCATAATTAATGGGGGGGGGGGGGGGGGGGGGGGGGGGGTCAATTGGCATTGCTAATTAGGTAACACGACGAGTATGGAGGTACGCGGCTGCTAACTGGGATGATTCTGGGATTTCTTCACGTCATTTGTGATCAGAGATCTGCTTTGGAGACTCCGATCTTAGCGCCTGTGCGAAGTCGATTATGGAAATTTATATTCGGCATTCCATCAAACGAAATTCATCCGATAAACCTTGCTTGGATAAAAAGTGCCAACGGATTACTCCGACAAAACATAGGGATAAGAGGCAGTTGTGCTTTTGCATAATGTTTTCTCTTTGATCGGGGTGCAGCACCTCCAGAATTGGAGTATTTTCTGGACGAAGGGCGTTGTAGTTTTGTCCGGTATAGCTCGACTTCCGGGGCAAAATTTTGTTGCACGTATAAAACTATAAACAAGATTTTATATTCACGGTTTTGCCCCGAAATTTGGTTCGGCGGGGCTATCGTTGTTGCTGTGAGTTGCTCCTAATTCCGGTAGCAAAAGTTCCCTTTGCAAGTTCGCCTCTTTGTTTGATGACAGGAAAAAAAGAAAACGTTTGTCTTTGGTTTTTGATTTGTTTAAATACTTTCGTTGATTAAATTCTTTTCTGGTTTGTCTGTATTAATAATGTCACTTATTACAATGGTTCGCACTAATAATTCACACAAGCTTCTTTAAAATATGGAATTCATAATTCATTAATTGATTGTAACTTTAAAGAAGAGTTTTTCTTGTTGTGTTCGATTTTATCAATTAACTCCTTTGACGCACACTATTATTATATTTATAAAGTATAGGTTTGGTTGATTGGTTTTCTGTTTTTTTCCTCTTTACTTGATACATCGTTTGATCACAGACTTTCGACTGTCACTCACGACTACTACTGCAGACTTTGTGCTTACACTCCTGATTACAGACTTTCGACTGATTATTGCCCGGTACGAATCATTCGGGTTTTTCGCCTTATCTTCTTAACGAGTCGCATTTGATCTCCTGAGAAACTAGGTCATCTTCATAAATGGTATCTTGTCCATTACCCACAACCCAATTCACTCGTTTGCTGATGATAGTGCGTTGACCAAACGTTCTCGACCAAACTCTTCGAACGTCATTACCAATCAGCAAGTTATGCTTAATACACTGAATCCCGACCTCAACAAGATATATCAATGGGGATTATCTAACCCAGTAGAATTCAACGCCTTAAAAACTCAGTCCTGCCTCTTGCCGTCAAAGGCGAATCCCAAAGTAAATATACTGTCGATGTACGGCATTTGCATCAACAAAGACAAGGAACTATTAATCCTCAGCACTGGAATCAATTCGACTCTTAATTGGATCGAACACATATTTGAACCGTTGGAAAGTGCAGCCAAATGTATGGGGTTCCTTAAGAGATGCAAAAGGTACTTCATTCCATGCAACCTGGCGACTATTCACAAGACGTGTATTCATCACAAAATGGAGTTGTGGCGGTTCCGCCAAACCCCACTACCCACTTACCTGAAAAACCCCGATAACTGCTACCCAACTTCCTTAAGTTCGCTAATGCATTCATATTAGCATCTGAAATGCTTTACGCATTAAATAGAGCAATTTATAATCTAAAAGTCCCTAGAAGAGAGTTCTTACCTTGCATGCATCTCTTGGCATACAAATTCCCTGTAAGAATTCTTTCCTAACTTATCAGGAATCCCAATCTCAACAGGTCCATTTCCCCCTAGACGAATTCCTGAGAACAAAATGATTTGGTTTACATACAATGTAACCATCATAACAGGGACAAAAACAAATATACTCATCTTGTGTCTTAAGGCATCAATTAAATCCTATAGCATAGGCAAATGCAATTAGGAATTGAATACCTACCCGTACCAGCGTTTACCATTGACCTTCTCACATAAGCAAACACAAACCCAATTAGCATCCAATGAGATTCGGCTCCTTTGCTTAGCCGAACTCACATCTCATGGGTACACACTCACATCTCTTTCTTTGTTTTAGAATTGTTTCCATGGCTTTGATCCATAAAAGAACCAATGTACACACATACATGTGTACCGGGACGATCTTCTCTATGAGATCTGTTTGGTTACCCCAAAGAGAGACTTTACGTTTCTCTTGGAATAGAAAATGCACCCCCTAATTAAGAGAGGCATTTATTTTGGTAGCGAATGAATCTCGGTGAGTCTTATTGCATCCACCGACCAGCGCGGACGACCTGCCTCCCGCTCTCCGTCGCACGGCGGAGAAGCGTAGATATACCAAAGCCGTGTCGAGAAAGAAGTCATCTTGTATAAAAATTATAAAAATCAATTCAATATTAATAATAAGTTCTAAGTAAAGAAATAAAAAAAAACGGTGATCACCAATAGACAGTGTGTTTAATTTTCCGTGCTGCAGTGCCTGGCAGTTCCTAGATGTGTTTACCTACCCGTTGTTTCCTGGATATTATCGTTCATACTTCCGCATCCGACGAACAGTCTGCTGCGGTGGACTTACGTTTTATGATGGAGGAGGAAGATGAACCGAGTGCCCATGACTGGTAAAATACACTTCCTCCCCACAGAGTACCGCCCTAATATTTAGTCAGGCGCATCCAAAACTGCACTACACGTGCTCGATTGGATGCAAACACGAGTAGTGAAACATATTGGGGACCCAGCTGAATATCGATCAAAACCGTCGTTGGAACATAGGCGCTACGTATGATACCTGTCTCGTTTCTATAGGTATTACCACGGTCGTGGTTGTTGTAACTGTTACATAATTAACATTGTCGATTGATCGAACAATCAACTCAGTGACAATAAAATTTGTTTACAACTTAAGCGGGTTCTTTAAAAGCTCAATTTCGGGTACTTTTCTGACAGAGTATACAATTTTTAACCGTCTCCAGTTCAATACTTTTACGCCAACCACCATATTTCTATACATGCACCGATCTTCCTCTTAGCTCTTCAGTCGTGTGGAAATAGTGTCCTCGGGGTAATCTTTTGAGTTTAGGGAATAAACAGAAGTTACGTGCTGAAGACCGTTATGGAACGATATTGATCGACAATTAGCAAAAAATTCATGAAAAAAAAAACTCGATGCTCTTGGCGCCAATCGAGGATTGACTCTCTTCAGGCGCAGAACATGTTCCAACTGATCCAATTGCATACCAATACTATCAGTAACACCTCTTACTGTCAATCAACGGCCTTTGGGCATCCGTTTTTTTGGTTACTTGGTGTGTATGAGTTGATGTTTTTGGTCGTTTCGGATCCGGTTCATATTCATCACGTCTCGACCCTTTTCGAATATGTTATGCCAACCTCATGTTTGAATTTTCCACATAACCGAAGGTCTTCTGCAGCATTTTGAATGTTTCTGCATTTAGTATGCAAAAGCATTTCCTCAATAAATTTTAACAATGGAGAAATCGACAAATTCACGTTTGATGTTTACATAACGCAAGCATAAATATTTTACATATTATCTATTCCTCCTGTAAAAAAATTTTCTCCGGACGACAAAAAACTCTATTCTCGAGTTGTCATTAAAATATTTGTCACTGACTTTGTACGAGTATCAACTAATTGGGAATTATAGCAGAAGAAAAAAAAATTTATTGTATTTCCGCTTCTGACAACTGACCGAACATATGAATAATGTTTTTGTCCAATGGGGTTTGGTTTAGATAGCATTATTTGTCGTGGATGCCGGTGTAATTTGAATCGTACTTTAATAGGTGTTCAGTGGGTTACACATTGCTGAGGAGAGTGGAGCAATTAAATATTTAGATGACGCGATTAAGGTTTATAATCATTAAATCATTTTACATATTTTTGCAATTGGTGTTATGTTTATTTACTGGCCTGTAGGAACCCGGAAGTTCATGACCTCACCGACTCGGCTCCGCCATTGTTCCCTGTCCTGTGCGCTCTCCTTCCACGTTCGATCATCCGATCCGATCTCCTCGAGGTCCAATCTAACATTGTCCTCCCATCTCCGTCGCGGCCGTCCTACCGGTCTCTTTCCCGTTAGTTTACCGTCAAGAATTCTATGCACGGTCCTATCATCGCCCATTCGCGCCACGTGTCCAACCCATCTTAATCTTCGCGACTTGATCACTCTCCCTATTGTAGGTTTGCGGTATAGCTCTTCCAATTCGTGGTTGTGGAGTTTCCTCCATTGTCCTGACTCCTCGTCATATTTACCGCCAAATATACCTCTTAGAACTTTATTCTCGAATACGCGGAATTTGTTCTCTTCCCGTTTTTTGAGAGCCCATGCTTCGCATCCATATAGAGCAATCGGCATGATTATGGTTCTATAGACACGGAGCTTCATATTACCTGATAGCAGTTTGGATTTTAGTAGTTTACTGGCTGCAAGCCAACTAGCGTTGCCGGAATGTAGTCTTTTGTTAATTTCCTTTGACATTTCGTTTCTGATCGTCAGCATCGTTACCAGATATTTAAATTCTTTCACATTTTCAAATATGTGTTCTCTGACCTCCACCTGCTCTCGTCGTAATCATATATTTCGTTTTGTTTTCGTTTATTTCTAGGCCCACCTCCTCTGCTGCTTGCATGATGATTTCACAGTTTTTACTTATAGTTTCGAGATTATCGCCCAGAACGGCGATGTCATCCGCATACGCGAGCACTTGTGTGACCCCGTTCAGGGATGATCCGGCCGTGTTGTCGTCTTGTACCTTTCTGATAGCATACTCGCGGACAAGGTTAAAAAGGCGTGGTGAAAGGCCATCCCGTTGTTTTAGTCCGTCCCCGATTTCAAATGGTTCTGAGAGGTGGTTTTCTATTCTAACTCGCCCTTTGTTTTCGTTCATGCAGATTCGAATGAGTGCGGCATATTTTTTCGGGATCCCCAGCTCAACCACAATATGGTAGAGTCTTTGCCTTGCGACTGAGTCGTAGGCTTTTCTGAAGTCCACGAACAGTTGGTGAACCGTCTCCCCGTATTCCAACTTCTTTTCCAGCAGTTGCCTTATTGTGAACATCTGGTCGCTTGTTGACCGGTTCCGACGGAATCCGCATTGGTAGTCACCCAATATTTCTTCTGCGTACGGTGTGATTCTCGCCAGTATGACATTCGTTAGTATTTTGTATGTGGTTGGGAGCAATGATATTCCTCTGTAATTTTCGCAGTCAGATCTGTTGCCTTTTTTGAAAATGGGGATGACTATTGCGGAATGACTTCCATGTCCCATATTATTTTAACCAGTTGGTGGATCTTTCGAGCGGTTGCCTCTCCTCCATGCTTCACAAGCTCTGCCGGTATGCAATCGATTCCGGGGGCCTTGTTATTTTCAGTTGATTTATCGCGTCTACAACTTCGTCGAAAGAGGGCTCTGGGATCTGGGGCTCGGCTGTATGTACGTCTGGTGCGTTTGTTTGTGGTTGATGGGTGCGCAAATTGAGCAAGTTTTCAAAGTACTGCTTCCATCTTGTCACGATATTTTTTGTTTCTGTCACCAGACAGCCGTTTGTGTCTCGGATTATTTTGGCTCCCCCTCGGTAGCCATTTCTAATTGAATTTATGCCGGCATACATACCTCTGCTGTTCTGGCATATTCTATAATTTTTTCGATCCGAGTCTTCTCCCATTCGCGTTTTTTGCGTTTGAAAAGTCTAGTTGTTTCTTTCCGAATTGTCGCGTATCTTACTGCGTTGACTTCATCATATGCTTCTAAGTGGATCATTCTGAGGCCTTCGATCTTTGCCCTGCACTCATCGTCAAACCAAGGTTTGGATTTAGTTGTTCTCTTAAATCCTAATACCTCTTGGGCTGTTTGTGTGGTTGTGTCTGATCGATGCCCATTTAGTGTCCACACTATTGGCTTCCTCTTCCTCACTACTCCCATTCTCTAGGATGTTAAATCTATTCGTTAGTTCGTCTTGATATTCATCACTTTTACGTAGGTCTTTCAGTTTATCAATCTCGAACTTTTTGCTCGTCTCCCGTGACTGTCCATGTGGGTTTGTGGCGTATCTACCAACGCCACTGCTACCTTTTCAATCTACCTCAAAATCTTCCCTCCTAAAGCTCCATTAATTTCATAATTTTACCATGCAAGCGCAATAACTTCCCCAAGCATTCTCCTACCGATTGCATTACCTTTCGGTTATGCAAATAGCATCCAACATCAAGCATCTGCCCATCAAGGACATTCACGCAATTAACGCGTTATATAAATTCCCCTAGAAGAAATTCGGTACGCCAGTACCGCATACATCAATGCATCTCAGCATTGTTCTAAAAGGAAAACATTTCGGTTGCCATACTAGTTAACCGAAGTGGATTATAAAAACAATCAGCAGAACCCCTGTCTGCCTGCATTTACTGTCCCACACGTGCGCAACAGATTTTCATGTTGCACCAGTACTCACGGCGGCTTTTATGCAATCTTCAAAGCACCGGCGCAATTCGCGCCTAGCTGCCAAGAACCGAATTCAATGCCAGTGTAAATACTCACACTGGAATTCGACCCATGACTCCCTAGGATTGCAATACACAATTAACATGGTTGTAAACACAACCATCATTGTGTAATTATCCCAAATGTATCCTAATCCCTAACGTAGTATTTGGACAACTGCAAATACTTATCCCGAAGATGCTTTTTCAGGAATTTTCATTCCCACGGTTCGACCACCCATGAGCTCGCATCACGAGCCAACAAGGTGATCCGCGCGCAAAGTAGTTCAGTCGATGAAAGTGTTGTAAAGGAGTCGAGTCTCCTGGAGTCCATTATTACCGTGAACAACAGACTAGGCTGCGGCATTCTTTGCACAAGTCTCCTAACTCCAAAATTATATTTCATTAGTGATAAGAAAGTCTACAACTGTGTTCATGATCGAAACAATTTATTTTCTGTAATAGTGCAGTTCCTAATTTACATAAAACAAATTAAGTACCGGTAATAAAGTTAATCTCAGAGAGCTTGTGTGTTTTACTTCTTGTGGACGGTCCGTCGCGGAGTTTTGTTTCCTTGGAGGACAGTGTTCGGCGGAACTATCGTGAGGAAATCTTGGTGAACCTTGCCAAGGCCGGCATAATACCAGTGAAATACCCACAATTGGTGACCCCGACGTGATGTAAACACAATTTTCTGATTCGGAGTCAGATCAAAACCGTGTCCTAAAAAATTTTAAAGGAACAGTGACTATTCGGTGCCGCGACTGTGACAGTGACAATCTTCCCGAACCGAGTGCTTCCGGAAACGCAGTGGCAGTAAGCAATTGTGGCGGCAATTGCCGAAGATCCATATAACATTCACCGGAAACAGGAACAACAGGAGCAACTACCCAACACTACACCAGCACCAGGAGCATCCGATCAATAACACCAGGGATTTAAGCAGGTATCCTTTCTTTCTTTTTTCAAATTATTCCCTTGGTAAAACAACAGTATCTTAACGTACATTTCCTTTTTGTCAAAGTTTTATTATGTGTTTAACTGATTGTTTTGGAAATATTAAATAAAGTTTATAATAATTCTAAATTTAAGTGAGACAAAAAAAGAAGAAAAAGATCAATAATATTGTAACTGTAAAACGTTTGTTTCCTTTTTACTTTCGTGGCTGATTGGCAAAGATACTTATATGTGTAATTAGATTAAACGATGCTTAGCAAGGATTTCAAATTTTAATACAGATATCTTGGGTAGGAAAATGTATTATTAGCCTGCAGTTGACGAAATGTTGTCTGCAGTTATTTAAATAAATAAGCAACAAAACATCAGCCTATACAAATAAAATTAAGACAATTTGTGCCTTTTTTATTATTAACAACACGAATAAAATAACTCAAAACGAAATAATAGAGTATCTGAAATAAATGCTAAGTGAAAAACAAAACAACAAAGTAAACACGAAATTATTTACCAACATCTTCGTTAATTGTACTTCCGATTTAATATTTTCCTTTTTTCGACCAGTTGCTAATTGAGAACAATTCATAAAAATCATTCTTCCATTTGATCGCCTTATTATGATTATTTTTACTTGAACGCAACTGCCTACTTTGACTCCATTAGCATTACTTAGAAGCATTTAATAATATTCCATGTCAGTTTTTGTTTTTTGTTATAACTTTATATTTTAAACATAAGTTTTTTGTCATCATTTTATTGTATCCTTAAAATTTTTGCAAACAAGTATATGTATCTAATTTCTTCACATGATATTGACAACAAAATTAAATTTGTTTAAATAAAAGCCTGTGTTACAAATTAGAAAAGAAGAAATATATTTATATCCTTAAACAGCACGAGATAAAGGCAAAATAAAATAAATTTTGTAAGCCCCTTCAGGGTATTAAGTAGCGCACAACCTTTCTCAGCACGCACACGACTCAGCTCAACTTCTCGCAACTTCTTTTCGACACTTTTCAACCCCTTCGACTTATTTTTAGCCTCATCCGCCTCTTTTCAACACCACTCGACTGCAACCGACTCCACCAACTCTTTCAAGCTCGACTCCATTCAGCCGTCCGGACCACTTCACTCCGTGGTTTCTTTTCAGTCAGGCCGGATTGGACTAGCGCGAATACTCCGCCGTCCCAGTTTAGCTTCCAATTGGCCCCGAAAACTGTACTGCACCACCCCGGACGTTAGTCTAAATTGTTCCTAGTGTCACAGCCTTTGTTTCAGTTTAGGCAAGGTAGTAAATCCTTTACTTACCCAACTCCATCGACTCCCGTGACATCATTGTTCACGCACGCGCACCCTACCTTCAGTTTCCTGACGTTGTTGTCTACGACGATTTACTCTGCCCGCTCCCCACCAAGCAATTAAATTCCTTCGCTTCTCTTCCTCTTATTCCGTTGCTAAACACCCACTCTTTCCAAATAGAAAAAATGGCCCACTCTACTAGGTCTAAGGCAGCTCAGCAAGAGCAGACCCAGCCGTGCTCGGATGATCAAGCGTTCGTAGACGCTTCCAGCATCGAGCACACCTCGCATTCCCATAGCATACACTTGCCTCCTTTCGACGAGAAGGACCCAGAGCTATGGTTCGCCGTAGCCGAACGCTTCTTCAGGGTTGCCGACATGCACGATGAGGAAGTCCGCGCAGTAGAATTGTTGCGAGTGCTAAACCACACGCAACGGACGCATGTTGCTCACATAATTGGGTCAACAGAACCAAATCCCTACAGCAACATGCAAGAGACGCTCATAAATGCCCTGGACGAGCCCAGGAGCAGCAGACAGCAGCGTTTGGCGAGCGAAACAAATGTTACTGGAATGAGACCGTCCAATTTTCTGACACATTTACGCTCAATAGCTGGAACCAAGATTTCGGACGACATAATTAGGCCTCATTTCCTGAGGTGCCTCCCGCAATATGCTCGCGCGGCATTAATAGTACAACCCAACCAGAGTTTGGGTCATTTGGCGAAACTAGCCGACACAATTATGGAAAGCTCAGACCCACAGTCTGAACCCCCAGCATACCAGATCACGGCGATTAACCGACACGCCGTTTCACCTACACGGCATCAATCCTTATCACTAACAGCACCCCGGACTTCTCTAGTAACGCCTTTTACACAAGCCACACCAAGAGAGGTAACACAAGCTACGATTTCCTCCCGTGAGGAATTTCAACCGCGCACCCAGCAAACAAAGCTCTCGAGATTCGAGCGAGACCTGAACCAACTGCGGGCCCAAATGCGAAATGTCGAGCGCGCAATCCAAAACCGTTCTAATAACCAACGGCCACAAACGAGGAACCCCCAATGGCAGTTTAACACGCCCAGAGGAGCACCAATCACAAACGAAAACGCACCAGACAACAGGCAAAATACACCTAGTGGCGCTCTGACACAGGCCCGGTGCATATACCACAGACGTTTCGGTGCAAACGCCAGAAATTGTAGGCAACCTTGCAGCTGGACGCGGCCAGCCCCCGCGCAGAACCTCGTTCGAGTGCGAACGGCCGGCACCCCTAATATAAGTCGCTTAACAATCAGGGACTCTAGATCGAATATTAATTTCACCGTCGACACTGGCGCCGACATTTCCGTCATCCCTAGATCTTTCGCCCCGCGCAACCGAGTGCCGGGCCACCTACAGTTGTTCGCTGCGAACAACTCCCCCATAGCCACTTACGGGCGGAAAAATTTTAAACTCGATCTGGGTCTCCCACGCCCTATCTCCTGGCACTTCGTGATAGCCGATGTCAGCGAGCCCCTAATAGGATCTGACCTATTAGGAAAACACAACCTGTTGGTAGACACTGCCAACAAGAGATTAGTTAGTCACAACGTCTCAACCCGTCTCTCCCCGCAAGCAGCTATAGGGGCGAACGACCCACCCGAGGACTCTACAGACCCAATCCCCGCGCTGTTGGAAGAATTTCGCAATTCAACAATTCCCCTCTCCAACCAGCAACAACACAGATCCGGCGTGTTTCACCACATAGAAACACGCGGCCCACCGGTGAGCCAGCGCCCACGTCGCCTGGCCCCCGAAAAATTACGAGCAGCCCGCGCCGAATTCGAATATATGCTCGAGCGAGGCATCTGTCAACCCTCGGTCAGCCCATGGGCAAGTCCACTTCACCTCGTCAAAAAACGCAACGGTGAATGGCGACCATGCGGTGATTATAGACAGCTGAACGCAGTAACAGTTCCCGACAGGTACCCAATAGCCCATCTTTACGACTATTCGTACAAGTTGCGCGGTTGTACAGTTTTCTCAACTCTTGACCTCACCAGGGCATACCACCAGATTCCGGTGGCACCTGAAGACGTACCCAAAACCGCCGTAATTACCCCCTTCGGACTCTTCGAATTCAAGGTGATGACGTTTGGCCTCAGGAATGCAGCTCAGACATTCCAGAGGTATATCGATTCGGCACTACGCGGCCTGGATTGCTGTTACGCGTATATTGACGATATACTAATAGCATCGCGGAACCTTGCGGAGCATCACCAACACCTCAGACAGGTCCTTGAACGCCTCAGACAATTTGGCCTCGTAATAAACCCAGAAAAATGCCAATTCGCCAAAGAGCAAGTTACCTACCTGGGTTACCATATCAACAGCCAAGGTATCCGCCCGCTTCCAGACAGAGTGGAAGCACTAACCCAATTTCCCCGTCCCTCCAACGTTCGCGAGCTGCGCCGTTTCCTGGGTATGCTAAACTTTTACCGACCCACACTACGAAACGCCGCACACATTCAGGCCCCTTTAAATGAGTACTTAAAGGGGGCAAAGAAGAACGACAAGCGCCCAATCGCCTGGACGGAAGCTGCAGACAACGCATTCCGTCAATCCAAGGCACAGCTGGCAAATGCTACCCTACTTCGCTACCCCGCAGAGGGCGCACCATTGGCCATCCAATGCGACACGTCAGACACGGCCATGGGAGCAGTATTGGAGCAAGAATGCAACGGAAACTGGGAACCGCTCGGTTTCTTCTCAAGGAAACTTAATACGGCCGAGCGGAAATATAGCACGTACGACCGGGAGTTACTCGCTATGTACAGCGCCGTAAAGTATTTCCGACACATGGTAGAAGGTCGCCCCCTAGTAATCAGAACGGATCACAAGCCACTGATCTACGCATTCCGGAAGAGGTCCGGGAATGCATCCCCACGCCAGGAACGGCAGCTCGACCTGATAGGTCAATACACCACTGAGATCAAACACATCTCAGGGGAACAGAATGTTATCGCGGACGCCTTATCCCGCATCGATACCATTCAGCTACGCGCCGCCATCGCCGACGCCGACCTAGCTCAAGCACAGCAGAATGACAACCAGCTCGAGTCTCTTCTCAAAGCAGAGACAGCACTTCAGCTGCGCAAGTTCCCACTCGAGCAATCCGCAGACGAGATATGGTGTGATATCTCCACGGGAACAGTCAGGCCCTATATTCCCGGAGAGCTGCGAAGGAGCGTATTCGAGACCTTTCACGGTCCTGCTCACCCCAGCGGACGTGCAACCGCTGCAGCCATTCGACGTAAGTTCGTATGGCCTCGTATGAATAAAGACCTCACGAGTTGGGCTCGTGCCTGCCTTAAATGCCAGCGCTGCAAAATTAGCCGACACAACGTGTTGGAGCCAGCGCAATTCAAACTCCCCGAGGCTCGATTTACACACGTCCACATAGATATTGTGGGCCCCTTAACACCCTCGAGAGGATTCTCCTACATCCTCACCATGATTGACCGTTTTACTCGGTGGCCAGAAGCAACGCCACTACGGGTAGTCACCGCCGAGAGTGTCGCCAGAGCGTTTTACTCGACTTGGGTTACACGTTTTGGCGTACCAGCAACGTTAACATCAGACCGAGGTCCACAGTTCGAGGCCACGATCTTCAAGCAGCTTACTGACTTATTGGGCTGTCAAAGAAGTCGTACGACCGCATACCACCCTTCATCCAACGGGATGATAGAGCGTTGGCACAGGTCGCTAAAAGCCTCCCTAATGTGTCATAACGACACGCAATGGTTCGACGCCCTCCCCACTGTCCTTCTAGGATTGAGGACAAGTATCAAGGAGGATCTGGGCGCATCCGCTGCAGAACTGACCTACGGCACCAACCTAGTGTTGCCAGGCGAACTATTTGTGGACAATGAAGCTCCACACGACCAACTACAAAGCGTAGGCTACCTCCGCGACCTGATGCGGAAGATCAGGGCAAAACCCGTAGCCCGACATGGCACCAAAAGAGTGTTTATCCACCCTGAGTTGCATAGCTGCACGCACGTCTTCGTCAGGGTGGACAAAGTTAAGAAACCACTCGATCCCCCCTACGAAGGGCCATATAAGATTCTAAAACGAATCAGCGATCGAGTGTACGAAGTGGAGATCCAAGGCAGATCAACCACTGTCAGCGTAGAAAGACTGAAACCGTGTTTCTCGGAGGCTAACCTCCCAAAGGCCACCACAAACCCCGATGCTACAGAGGAGCTACCCTCACCTTCTACGGCAGGAATACCAAACAGAAATAGCGGCCCCCTCACGCGAAGCCGCACCCGAGCGCCACCACAAGGCGCATGTACGGCCAACCTCACTTAACTACAGCCTTCTGAGTACTACTTCGCCCTACCAACAATATCGTGACTATGTCACTGGGGGGGGAGTACTGTGGCGTATCTACCAACGCCACTGCTACCTTTTCAATCTACCTCAAAATCTTCCCTCCTAAAGCTCCATTAATTTCATAATTTTACCATGCAAGCGCAATAACTTCCCCAAGCATTCTCCTACCGATTGCATTACCTTTCGGTTATGCAAATAGCATCCAACATCAAGCATCTGCCCATCAAGGACATTCACGCAATTAACGCGTTATATAAATTCCCCTAGAAGAAATTCGGTACGCCAGTACCGCATACATCAATGCATCTCAGCATTGTTCTAAAAGGAAAACATTTCGGTTGCCATACTAGTTAACCGAAGTGGATTATAAAAACAATCAGCAGAACCCCTGTCTGCCTGCATTTACTGTCCCACACGTGCGCAACAGATTTTCATGTTGCACCAGTACTCACGGCGGCTTTTATGCAATCTTCAAAGCACCGGCGCAATTCGCGCCTAGCTGCCAAGAGCCGAATTCAATGCCAGTGTAAATACTCACACTGGAATTCGACCCATGACTCCCTAGGATTGCAATACACAATTAACATGGTTGTAAACACAACCATCATTGTGTAATTATCCCAAATGTATCCTAATCCCTAACGTAGTATTTGGACAACTGCAAATACTTATCCCGAAGATGCTTTTTCAGGAATTTTCATTCCCACGGTTCGACCACCCATGAGCTCGCATCACGAGCCAACAAGGTGATCCGCGCGCAAAGTAGTTCAGTCGATGAAAGTGTTGTAAAGGAGTCGAGTCTCCTGGAGTCCATTATTACCGTGAACAACAAACTAGGCTGCGGCATTCTTTGCACAAGTCTCCTAACTCCAAAATTATATTTCATTAGTGATAAGAAAGTCTACAACTGTGTTCATGATCGAAACAATTTATTTTCTGTAATAGTGCAGTTCCTAATTTACATAAAACAAATTAAGTACCGGTAATAAAGTTAATCTCAGAGAGCTTGTGTGTTTTACTTCTTGTGGACGGTCCGTCGCGGAGTTTTGTTTCCTTGGAGGACAGTGTTCGGCGGAACTATCGTGAGGAAATCTTGGTGAACCTTGCCAAGGCCGGCATAATACCAGTGAAATACCCACAGGTTTGCTGCAAGCCGACTTCTAATTTTGCCCATCACTACGAGTAGAAGGTGATCGAAGTCGCAATCTGCTCCTCTATATGATCTTACGTCAAGGATATTCGAGTGGTGTCTTTTGTCTATGAGGAAGTGGTCTATTTGGTTACGCGTTACGCCGTCGGGCGATATCCATGTGGCTTTATGGATTTGCTTGTGCTTGAACATCGTGCTCTTCACTGCCAGATCTTTGGACGCTGCGAACGTGATAATTCGAATACCATTATCATTTGAAACGTCATGTAGGCTTTCTTTGCCTATTGTTGGTTGGAAGATATCTTCCTTTCCAATTTTCGCATTGAGGTCGCCGAGGAGGATTTTAACATCGAATGATGAGATCCCATCAAATACTTCCTCTAGGGTCTCGTAGAATGTGTCCTTCGTTTCTTCGTCGGTAGATTCTGTTGGGGCGTGTACGTTTATAAATACATAATTGTACCATGGGTCCTGTATTTTTAGCACCGATATTCGGTCATTAATAAATTGCACATCTTTTACATGGGACGTAACCTTCTTGCTTATGATGAAGCCAGTTCCGAGGTTATGTGTATCGGCACCGCCACACACCGGTGTAAACCCGTTGGTTTCGATTACTTGATGTGGGAGTCGAACTTCCTGAAACGCGACGATGTCCATTTTATATTGTTTCGCGTTTTCTACGACCGTCTGTATCGCGCCTGGTTTATATAACGTTCGAACATTCCACGTACCGACGCGAATATCCCGCTTTTTCAGTTTTTCCCTACGTCTTCTTTTTGCCGAGTCGGTGTTTTCTTGATGATTTTTTGCCTTATGGTAGTGTCGGCTCATGACACCTACGCCTACCGGGCTTTTCGTGGGATTGTTTTTTGTATATTGGTTATTCTTTTTTGATCCCACGAGACTTGGGGTTTGAAATAGTCCGCCACATCAGAGCCCCGTTTTGATGTGGTAAGGTCTGCTTACTGCTCTGATTCGACCCGGTGTCAGAGAGGCGCCGTTATAATACAGCCGGTATACCCCTGGCTGCAAACCATCCAATGGGCACGGTGACGCGTAACACCCTGGATTAGGGGTGCTAGATCTTTGTGTGTTACTCCTTGCTAGCCTGTCTGACATGGGTGACCCTACTGGAAGCATATGCTTCCGTCAGCATAGCCTGAGTGATTTATTGTACTTTAAGCCCCCGCACCACGTCAAGGTTTCTACCAAGCGGGGGTTGCAATTGGTGTGGAAGTGAGAATTTATAAAGTAACTATCGGATTAAATGGGAACTTTTTGCAAAAATGTGAAACCAATCGAAAGATGCAGTACGTGAAAACAAAACAGGCGGTGTTCATAGTTACGTTGCAAGCTCTATTAATTAACTGGAGACTAGTTTATAAGTTTTTAAATTCTGAGTCAAGGTTAATAATAAATAATGATACGGCAATACGAAAAACAACATTAGGCAAAGAGGCAGGAGATAGCTCGCAGAGGGCGAAGCCTTGAAACTGAAAATAAATGCGTTCTAAAAAATTAGCCTTAGACCAAAAAATTAGTACATATTTTTCAAACCAGATCTGTTCAGGATGTGTAGATATACTACGTAAGAGTGGTTCAGTGCGCTCTTTCCTTTTCAACCATGTTTAGCATTGTCTTCAAATGTAATTAATTATTTCCTGCACAATGTAAATCAGATACCTTATGATGGGTTGTATCCCGATATTACGATCATTGATAACATGTATTTTCAGCACAAGGACTACTCGCCTTCACATGCATTCAATCACCGATCTGATGAGTAAAGCGCCGTCTTATACCAATTGTTTAATAGGTTCTCACTTCATCAGTTTCCAGCAACAGACATTTAATTGCATTACCCGCAATTACCATGAACCATAAAGACAACTTGTTATTATCAGACATCTAAATTACTTAAGACATGTTGGGCAGAATCCGCACCAAAAAGGGGCGGAAAACTCGTGTTTACTTTTATTACTTGTACCTTTTCGAGGACGATGGATTGGACGCATGTTTATTTATTGTTGCTGTATTTAACATGTCACAAGTTCATTGATTACTCTGCCTGAAAACAAGACAACTGCCTGGCAGTTCAGTCAGCTGAGAGGTAAACAGGTTCTGAGACAAACTTGAATGTCATTCACGAAGATCATCTTATTGGAGGACTCTTGTAGATTAAGATTACTTGCTCACTTAACTCAGTAGTTTTTCAAGGATTATATTTGCAAGCCAGTAATTTATAACTAAGAGTTAATTAACAGTTTCAGTTAAATCTAGCCAGTTACAATGATGGATGTAAGGGTTCGTAATGTCATTCACTGAGGGCGAGCTATCATTTACCCTTGATCATGTAACTTCCTCCTCCTATAATTAATGATAATAGGATCTTTTTTAAATGGAGAGGTCATGCTTTTAAGTTATCTTTTTTATTCATAAATGTGATGTATTCATGATGAACCTAGAGATCCATTTAATAGGAATATCTAGTGTTGATCAGGACTCTCTTTTAGACCTCATACCAATAGTAAGAGTATACTTTTTATTGAGGCATTTATTGGCTTCTTCATGGTGTGATCAAGACTTAATAGGTCTGAAAGTAGAAACTCGATTTGTTTGTCAAATTCAACTTTATTGGAAAAGATACTTATAAAAAGATTAAGTGATATTGCTTGGTAAGAAACTCCTAACTATTCTGCAAGCTCTTCTTGGGTTTGATATGGATTTTCATCCAGTAAAACTTGAATTACTTCGTCATCAAATTTGTGTACTCTACCTGGACGTGGAGCATCCTCAACACTAAAATTTCCTTCACGGAATATTGCAAGCCACGGCTTTACTGTTGAATGATTCACATAACGTTCACCTAAAGTCGAGTTAATCAATTCCATAGCTTGAGCAGCATTTTATTTTTCATTTGAATAGAAGGCAATGGCGTAAATGTTGTTTATCGACATCCATCTCTTATACAACTGATGCGCATGGAATGACAGTCTGTAAATGACTAAAACTTAGTCATGAAAACAGCAATGACTAAGCTACAGATATCCAAAATAGCGAGTAAATTGAATACGTTCAAGTATGTTTTAATGCAACCAACTTCAGAGCCGAGTTTCTATTTGGACACATATCATTAATTTATATTGTTGGAAATTGTGCGAAAGTGCAAAAGGAAGGCTTGTACATGGGTGGGCTGAAAAGTTTCCGACCTAATAAAGATACAAGACATTTTTTCTTAAAATTTATTTTTAGTTTTCTACATAATGTCCTTGTAACTCTACACACTTTTCCCAGCGATGCTCCCATCTCTCCAACCCGTCCAAAGAGTACTCAGTATTTTTCTCTCCAAAACAACTGTTCACGAAGGTGATTGTCTCCTCAATTGACTAAAATCTCTGTCCTCCGAGCGCAATTTTTAGATTACGGAACAGAAAGTAGTCACTTGTGGCTAGATCTGGTGAGTAAGGCGGATGGTCATGGAGTTCAAACCGTAATTCGTGGATTTTTGCCATGGCAAGCGCTGAGGTGTGAGATGGCGCGTTGTCTTGGTGAAAGACGATTTTCCTTTTCTGAAAATGTGGCCGTTTTTCTGAAATTTCTGCATTCAATTGCTCAAGTAATCATGCGCAGTATGCTCCTGTAATGGTTTTTCCTTTCTGAAAATAATCGATTAAGATAACTCCAAGACTATCCCAAAACACAGTCAGTCCGACCCGAAAAAAAACAGTTTTTGCTTTTTTGGAGCCGATTCCCCCTTTGCAGTCCACTGTTTTGACTGTATTTTTGTTTCAGGTGTATAATGGTGTATCCTAGTTTCATCAACAGTAATCAAAAGGCGCCAAAACTCGGATTTGTTGGGCCTAAACTGCGCCAACATTATCATCATAATCATCGCCACTACAACCGGGGTCTGGTCTTGGCCTTATTTAACAAATCTCTCCTGCGGTCCCGATTTCGAGCTGATGTCATTCAGTTGGCAATCCCAGGCTCTGGACGTCCTGGTCTACGCCACCCCTCCGTCGCAGAGAAAGTCTGTCGCGCAGTCTCCTTCCATACACCCTGCCACAAAGGTCTTTCCGGACAGGCTGCTCTTCACTCATTCGAGCCAGGTGTCCTGCTGTCGGAGTCTACCGAGCTTGAGTTTTCTTACAACATTAGCTTCAAGGTAGATTGCGCACAATTCATGGTTGTAGCGTCTCCGGAATCGTCCTCCCTCACATACGGGGCCAACAATTCTCCTTAAGACCTTCCTCTCGAACGCGGGTAAGAGTTCAGAGTGCCTTTTATTGAGCACCCAAGTCTCGAATCCATACATGCTCTATCTGGATGAAGGAGCCCTGTACATCCGAATCGGATCTACCGATGATGTCGATGTCATCTGCGTAGACACGTATCTGGCTGGACTTGGTGATAATAGTCCTTCTAGTTGTGACGCCAGAGTCGCGGATTGCGCTCTCCAACGCCAGGTTGAAGAGGAGGCAGGCCAGACCGTCCCCTTGTCGAAGTCCATTAAATATGTTTATGGGTTTGGACAGCAATCCCGCTATTTTCATTTAGTTGGTCATCGTTAACCTACAAGGTCGTATTTAATTTATTTGGAATGCCGAACTCTCGCATGGCATTATATAGTTCTACCCTTGCTATGCTGTCTTAAAGTCTATAAATAGATAATATAATGGGATATTAAATTCCTTCGCCTGCCTAAAGGTGATCAATCACCGATTTGCCTGGGATGAAGGCACACTGATATTGAACAATGATGACTTTAGCGTATGGGGTATCCGATCTTGTAGGAGAGTGGAGAGTATCTTATAGGGAGTACTCACTAATGTTATACCTCCATAGTTGCTGCACAGTCCCTTCTTATGTAAGGGGCAAATTATTCCACGACGCCAATCTTCCGGCATCTCCTCTTGCTCCCATACGTGCACCACGATCTCATAAATTGCGTGATGTAACACTGTCCCTCCTTGTGTGATCAGCTCAGCTGGTATGGCATCAGCTCCGGGGACTTTATTTGATTTGAACTGTCTTATGGTTTTTAATGTTTCCTCATAGCTTGGTGGCGGCAGCATTTGGTCTTGATTTTGCATTGGTGGAGCCTACTATTCTTCTGTGAGTTGACCATTTAGCAATTGATTGAATGGCACTTCCCATCGCTCCAGTATGTCTTTAGGATCGGCGATCAGATAACCTTCTTTATCCTTGCAGTAAGTGCAGCGTAGTGTGTACCGCGTCATATTGCAGAGTATTTGGTAGAATTTCCGCGCCAAGTGCGGACCTCGCTCTCTACTTTTCTCTAGCCAAGTTTTTTTTTCCCAGGCACTTTTCTTTTGTCTGTGAAGTCTTTTTTCTGATCTTCTGTGCTCTTTGTATTTCTCCTCGCGTACCCGCGTCCTATGAGACTGCTGTATTGCCCGATATGCACCATTCTTACGTTCAGTCGCTAATTTGCACTCATCATCAAACCATTCGCTCGGATCTGTACGGCTACTGCCTAAGATGCAGTTGACAGTACTAATGACAATATTATTAAGGCGTGTCCATTTCTCTTCTACACCCGGCATTCTGGTCCTAGGACTTACTCTCCCTCCATCGAGATCTTCGGGGGCGATTTGTTGTATTATGTTTCTACAACAATTGAATATAATTTTGTTCTCACAGAACTTACCCCGGATCTCCTTCAGTTGATGTTGGAACTGCTGTACGGGGATGTCCTTTATGGTTACTTCTGATTCCTAATAAGTGTGAACATCGCGTCAACGCCTAGTACACAACCGATTTATTATACGTCTTTCCCAGAACACCAAGGATAGAAAATCTCAATACCAAACACTATAATCGACACTATTTCGTAATTTGATTTATTTCTTTTAGCTATTCATTATACTAATTGATTTAATCTTTTAATTTAGAACACCAAGGATAAAAATCTCAATATCAAACGTTATAATCGACACCATTTCGGAAACACAACCGCACGCTTTGATTGCTTAATCCACAAGAAGGACTATCTCGTGGCTTCACGGCACATATTCTTTTTTGTTCCGCTTCCACGAGTTATTTCTAGGAAGCGGCATAATTGGCTATTGGCTAATAGGGGGCGACTATGGCTAATACAAAGAAGGTGACTATTGCAATGTGAATGGGGGTTTAAGTGGGTTTTACGTTTATTTAAATTACATTCTATTATAAAGGGAATAGGCAATTCGTACTTTGTGGGGAAGGGAAGGATACGGGAATGATGTGTGCGTGAAGGCACGGGACGTTAATGACTAGAAATCAATGATTCAAAAGGGGAGGGATAGTTAATTGAAGTTTAATTATATTACAGATTCTTAACGCATGACCAAAGGTGTTACTGGTGTTCTCATTGCGTAAAGCAGGCATCTTGATTCGAACCTGATCCGCGGATGCAATACGTCTCCGTAAGGCAATCCACGCTTGGAAAACTATACCAACAAGATAGTGACCCGAGTCGACGTTGGCACCTCGGTGCGTTCGCATCGTCATGGGGGTCGAGGAATGGTGGCGATCTATCAAGACGTGGTCAATTTGGTTGTGAGTGGGTCTATAGCGTTAAGCAAGGATAGTGAAGAACGTGTGCTTCGAACTGACGCTATGACAGTTAGAATCACCAAAAATTGAACCAATGCGTAACACATCAGGCTACTGGCCGTGTGTACGAATTCGATTTTTAAAGTCAAGTACATTCAACTGATGTGGAATTTTTATGTTATCGCTCTGGTATACGGCTCTGAGGCATTTTTCTATTCGATTTTCGTTCGGTGTTCTTCACTATTTCCTTGTGTATTGTGTGTATATCTGTTAAAAACGCCACAGGTCCATGACGTGATACCCAGGTGACTTTGTGGATGTCTTTACGCGGAAACCTGGTACTCGCAACGACCAAGTTCTTTGATGCTCCCAGTTCGATGATTCGTAGTCCTTTGTCATTAGTGTTCTCAAGCCAACTATGGAAACCTGCGTAGTGCCTGGAAACCGGCTCCCGACCTATTTTCGAATTCAAACCTCCAAAAACGAATTACACATCGCATCTTGGGCAGGCATCGAAGGCCCGTTCGACGTTCTCGTAATATTCTTCCTTTCTTCATCAGGGGACTCCTCTGTAGGCCCGTGAACGTTTATGACGCGTATGTTCTTAAACTTGTCTCGCACGCGAAGAGTGCAAATGCTTTCGTTTATTGCATTAAAGCCGATGATGACAGGCAGTTTTTGGCTGACTAGAAAGCCTACTCCGAGCACATGGTGTTTTGCATGACAGCTGTAATAAATGTCAGGGCTCATCGATAGTATAGTGGTTAGTATGCCCACCTGTCACGCGGGAGACCGGGGTTCGATTCCCCGCCGGGGAGCCTCTGGCGCAAGACTAATGACCTTGCCCGGAAAAAACAAATTATTATGGATAATTTAACAAGCCTCAGGACTTACTAAATAAGGCCAAGGCCGGTTCCCGGCCGATGATGATGATGATGATGTAATAAATGTCATACTCGTTTCTTTGAATAACACCACTCCCCGTCCGTCTTATTTCTTGCAATGCTGTTATGTCAGCTTTATATTCCGACATGTCATCGACTACCTGCTGTGCAGCTCGAGCTCTGTATAGTGAGCGGACGTTCCATGAGAAAATTCTTAAATTGTTTAGCCATTTTCCTTTCCGTGGTCGTTGTCCTGTATCCGGTCCATATCCGAGGCTTCTAAAATTTTCCACTTTAATTTGTTTTTTCGGGCAAGGTTATTAGCCTTGCACCAACCTTTCTCGGGATATCGCTGTATGCATTGGCGGTTGCCTCAGTAGCTATCCAGGGGTGTCACGTGGAGACTGCATCTCAACTTGGTCCTGGCCTTCGCCGGGTTGAAAGCAATCAGTGACTTTGCCTTGTGTGTTCGCTTCCACCCCGCACCCCCTCAACTGGGACAACAGAACGTTGGCAATGTTCATTCAAACACTTTTTTGGTCTAACGTGAGAAAACGCGACACCTAACGCGGGGGCAGCTTTCTCATGGCTAAATCTTGATTTAATATGTGACAAACACGTTCTTTAGACATTTTCCTAGCCTCTGCTATCTCTCTCACTTTAATTCGGTGGTGGAGTAGCACCATGTAGAGAACTTTAGTTGCTATCTTCACGTTGAGGGCGGAAACTTTTTAGTCCACCCTCGGAAATGATTAAACTTAGTTATAAAAACAGCAATGACTAAGATACAGATATACAAAATGGCAAGCAAATTGGATGCGTTTATGTATATTTTTAATGCGACCTCAACTTCACAGCCAAGTTTCTACTTACACGCTTATTTTTTACCTTGTTTTGAGTGTAGTTTATAATAATCATACGTCTAGATTGCACGGACGCTATAGAGATGATGTGCAGTAAAGTTTTGGATAAAATAAGATTAAATGATTTCGATCCATAAGGATGAAGCAAATCCTTCCGATTAAAATCTAAAAAAACTAAACGTTCAATTTGGGCTAATCAATTAAACTCCAAGCAAATTGAACTAAACGTTCAATTTGCTCACATAAAAAAATCCGAAAATATAATCATTGAACCAAGGGTTCACCACAACAACCCCTAAGAGCCAAATGTGCAGGCCAGATGCCGTCTTTCAAACAAAACCACTGAGTATCATAAAAATTGCGCGCCAGCAATTTTACGAGACCTCAGAAAAATGGTTATCTAAAACCATTAAAACAACCAACGCCAGTTTCCGTTTTAACAAAATTAAGTTAAAACAAACAAAAGGCAAATATTCGCCTTTGTATCGATTTCCCACGGAAAAGATTCTTGCCCATTCGGCTACAATAAACAACATAGTGAATCAGAAATGTTCATTAGCACAATTCTCTATTTGTATTCCCTATCGTATTCTTACAAAAGGTATCCTTGATTCGGCTAAAAAAAACAACAGGCACCATAAAACGAATTGCACATTCATTTAGCGCCTAACAACATAGAGGATTATAAATGTGCGTTCGCACGATCCTCTGTTGGTTTTTCCCTTTGTGTTTCCGCTTTTGATCCCAAGCCGGGAAAGATAAAGAAAGGAAATAGCGGCAAAAGGGCCAAGGAAAGAAAGAAAAAAAAAAGAGATATCCTTCGATCTTCAGGATGAAGACAAAAACAGGTCTTCGTGAGGAGTTGTGTTTGGAATTACGACCTGGACGGCGCGTCCAAGAGTTGTTGGAGAAGAGTTGGAAACAAGCAAGGAACGTGGTGAGGTTGAAAAATCGTGTGTCGGGTTATTTTAATATATCGAATGAGTTTCTAGTTGTTATTTGTTGAGTGTCTTAAAACAGAGTATTGCTGCATGATTGACTAACTTTAGGTGCGTTCCGGTATGTGCTTTTTATATATTTATATATATATATATATATATATATATATATATATATATATATATATATATAGATATATATATATATATATATATATATATATATATATATATATATATATATATATATATATAAAATAATATTATAGTTATATATATATATATATATATATATATATATATATATATATATATATATAAAATAATATTATAGTTTGTGCCAACAGTGGTGAATTAATATAAGTTGAACATACAAAACATAAAGAAGTGTGCTGTTTGTAAATAATTCCTATTCGACCAAGTAATATGGTTTATTAATAAATAAATAGTTCAACTAAAGACAAAAGGGTGTTTTACTTAAAGTGAGGGATTCCAACGTGTGCGTGATGTTTTAAATGAGTGACAAAAAGATCCTTACACACAGCAGTGATTATGATACGATTTGTACGTAGAGCAATGTACTGTAATTGGCTCGGTCATTGCCACTACGAGTCAAATACGTTTTTAACCGATCATCATCATTATCATCGGCACTACAACCGGGAACCGGTCTTGGCCTTATTTAGCAAGTCCTGCGGCCTGTTAAATTTTCCATAATGATATTTTTTTTCCGGGCGATGTCGTTAGTCTTGCGCCAGAGGCGATACCGTTGCATTTTTTGCAAGGAAAATTAAACGATTATGGAATTGCTCAATTCTCTGTTGCTGCAGTTTTTGCAGAACAAGTAAAACGATTATTGAATATTGCGAATGGATTATGACAGGCGAATAACCTCGGAATAGGTTACACGTTCTGGGTGAGGATAATGCATCATTTGCATTAACTCACCAATAATTTGGTATTTAAGGGGTAGTGCAAGTGAGTTTCTTTACAGTGTAGCGTAATAACCAAGTAGGAAGGTTGCAGCCATCGGAATTGCACAGCGGACCTTCTTAATTTTCTTTTTATAAGTAGCAGTGTAATAATATAACAAGAAGACTGCAGCCATCGGAATTGCACAGCGGGTCTTCTTGTTTTTAAAAGTCAAAATATTAAAAAAAATAAAGGGATGGACATTCCCAGGATTTCTAATAAACAGTAAAGCTTTAAAGTTAGTATAAAGAAAAAGTGTTGTTTCAATTCATATCAACAACCACAGACCGAAGGAAGACCGCCACCCGGTAAGTTAAGCAATCACATCAAGACCGCAGGAAGCCCCCACAAAGATCCTGCCGCCAAGAAGAAACCGCCCCCAGGAGACGTGAAACTAACAAGTGAATATCAATAAATTAATAACCGCGGAGGAGTTTTCCCCGAGAGATAATCAAATATTAAATGTTAACATTAGGGGTTACACTTTAATGTTACACACTTCATCAACCACAAACGGAAATCTGATGCCTATCCCACCTCCCTTTTCTACGGCTCAATTACTACAACGGACTCCCAAACCATATCCAATCTTTTCACGTCCTTCTTCAAACTATCCTTCACGGACGACTCGTTCGAGCCTAACCCCTCCTACTTTACTGGCATGTCTGAATTCTCCCTCGGCCCTCTCATTCATTCAACAACACCAAGTCAAAAAAAAAACTTGAAGAACTGAAAGACGATTTCAGTCCCGGCCCAGACGGACTCCCTGCTATCCTCTTTAAAAAATGTTCCTCTTCTCTCTCTCTCCCGATCGCGTCAATCTTCAATCTATCCCTTGCACAGGGTCTATTCCCTGATTTTTGGAAATCCTCTTACATAACCCCCATACATAAAAAGGAGAAAAAACGATATATCCAATTATCGTCCCATTGCCAAGCTTTCGTACATTCCCAAACTGTTCGAAGGCCTTCTATATGAGGCGTTATGTTTTCACTGCGCACCCATCATCTCTCCGAACCAGCACGGCTTCCTCATATATTTCGAAATATCTCACCTCGTTTTTTCTCTGTCAGTGTCTGAAATTTGGTTTTCGTTGTTTTATATGCTTATTTTCTTCCTTTATTGAATTAGTTGGGTATTTTTATTAGACCTCCCCAGATACATATTCTTACGAATCTTTAAAAGTCCATTAATTAGGTTTCAAGTCCTATTTATGTGTATTAATGCAATTTCCTTTCAGTTTCCCCAATTCGTCAACCACGTGAAACCCACCAGTTACCAGCACATTGGATACCATTAACAAGAGGAAGCAATTGTTCCACATCTTACGGAATTGTTGGTACCTGCGTTGATGTTACGTCGTGCTATTCAAGACAAATTGACGGTTATTTTCTTCGATATATTTGGGGATCAGCACAGTCGTGGAGCGTACGCGATCGAGATGGTTGTAGCTTTATCAACGAAATTGGCTTACACGTTCCTGGAATTTGTTGTGGTTCAAATAACCGCGAGGACCATGACTTCAAAGAAAATAAAAACCATTTCCATATTCCTAATCAAGTAGACAATAATCTCAATAACGATTTTATAGACGAAGCCATAAAAGGAAGGCAAGGATCGCCCCATCAATACCAATTTCTTTGGCCACAGCAAGCCATTTATCCTCTAGCTGCACCGGCATGGCCACCACCACTTCCTACCCATGGACCATCGATTAGCAAATGGCCTCCGCCTATTCCAACACATCCCCCAAACCACCACTATCCAACGCATCCTCCACATCCAGCTTTACCAACAACTTCTGCACCTACCCGCCCTTCTTCGTCGCGACCAAACCCTGCACGTCCAACCCCGACTCGCCCTACGTATCCTACCCACAAGCCAACACAAAGACCTAGTCATCCGCCATATACCACCACTGCTAGACCTAGTTATCCTACTTATCCGGTGACACAAAAACCGGTTACTACCACTGAAAAGCCGACAACAACAGCAATAAGATGTGGGGTAAAAAACGGAGTATCACCAGATCAACAGAGAATTGTCGGTGGAGAGAATTCCAGTCCCAATGAATGGCCTTGGGTGGTGGTACTTTTCAATAGGGGAAGGCAGTTTTGTGGTGGCAGTTTAATTGATGACATTCATGTTCTGACAGCTGCGCATTGTGTTGCAAAGTAAAATGCATTAACATCAGTTACCTTAATTATAGATTACAAGAGTCTTTTGTAGAATGACGTCGTGGGATGTTGCGGGGTTAACAGCCAATTTAGGAGACCACAACATACGAACATCATTTGAAGTGCAGCACGTAGAGAGACGAATCAAACGGCTAGTACGACATAAAGGATTTAGCTTTAGTACATTGGTAAGACTTAAATTTACCCATCATTTCTTGTTGTTGTCTTTTTATTGTTTTTTGTTATTTAAGCATAACGATGTGGCAATATTAACACTTGACCGCCATGTGAAGTTTACAAGAGAAATTCATCCAATATGTCTACCACATGCTTCCACCCGAAAATCGTACACTGGTCAGATCGCTACAGCGGCTGGCTGGGGCAGTCTGCGCGAAAGTTTGTATAAACAATTTTTCTAATCACTGTAATACTTTTTACATCAATTATCTAACAACGCAACCATCAACATATGAAATGATTATGCCAATTTTTCATTATAATTGAAAGGAATGTTTTTTCTTACTCATTAAAATTATATTATATTATTATTATTTGCCCTGTGAGTAGGGCGTTCGAATATACTCACAGCTAGGCAGGCTTATCGTAAAAGTCGACTAAAGGCCGAGTGATAGGTGGGGTCTTAACGCCCTGTGGCCCGGTGAAATACCACCCCATCAAACTATAGGCTCCGTGAAATAGTCGGGTAAATTCCCTGGTCCTCCTCCCCAGTTTACCTGATGGACCAGTTGGAGTAAAGGTTTGTTTAGGGGGTAAGTCGGTCCCAAGGGGAGATACCACCCCGTCACGCTGTATATTCCGCGATATCGTCGGGATAAATGGTCGACTATGTTTTGGATGTATGGCTGGTGGCCCGGACTTTCATGGAGATAAGTCATGATGGTACCTTCTGAGATAAAGGATTCCGTAGGTAAACTAATTTCCTATTCCGGTCTCCGGTGGGGACTATGTCAGGGGGAACATCATGCAAATATTTTGATAAATAACCGAACTTTAAGAAATTCGACATCGCCTCATCGGGTTCGCTCTCGAGGCTCTATCAGCGTTCGACTGAAAACGGCATTTTGCAACATTAGGGTCATTGGTTTCACCAATACGAATGTAAACGCTGCCCACCAATATTTGCAAACGGCGAAACCTGATATGCTTGCCCTAACTGAGACCCAAGTGGAATCGTCAATTGATTCGACACGTATTCGTTACTCAGGATACGACCTACATTCGAGATTCCGTTTTAAGGGTAGAGTCTGCGTCTTCGCACGACCCTATCTGACTTGCCAGAGGATGGAGGCGTTGGAATCCAATAACTTGGACACCATGTGTTGGAGGGTCGTCCTGAGGAATTCTGTTAAATTTCTTTGTTGTCAACATTGACATTTTTCAAACATCTTTCACGTACCGTTTATTGGATACAGATCAACCACGCGACTTCTGAAATAGTCGTCCTTGGTGATTTTAATGTCCACAACTCCGGCTGGTGGGTTCATTCTAACAGAGCCGACGAGGCTGGGATGCTGTCGGAGATGTTCGATGTTAACCGCAATTTGACTCAAGTTGTGGAGGAACCTACAGGAGCGCCGGATACATGAGGTGATTATGCGAACACCCTGGATCTGTTTTACATATCCGAGCCAAACATGTATACCGTGGTTGTTGCTGTGTCACCGGGAAATTCAGATCACTGCCTGGTATCGGTCGCGCAACCACTCGCATTACAAGCGAATAACCGGCCCATCCTTCGTCATGTATGGAGGTATTGGGCTGCTAACTGGGACGATTTGCGAGATTTATTCGCATTCTTTCCATGGTCGGAGGTGTGCTTTGGACACTCCGATGTTAACACATGTACGGAGTCAGTCACGGAGATTATTCGTCTCGGGATGGAGATCTACATTCCGCATTCATTCAAACGAAGTTCGTCTGATAAACCTTGGTTTGATAAAAAATCCGAGCAGATTACAGGGACCAAAATAAAGCTTTTAAGTGGTGGCGCTCCAATCCTACCTGGGTTAACAAAAGGAATTTTGTTAAAATCAGAAACGCTTGCAACCAAGCGATAGATACCGCGAAGAAGGCTTACAACGACAGAGTGACCAATAAACTCGTTGAGTGCTCAACTGGTTTGCGTCTCTTCTGGTCAACGGCAAGGGCTCTCAGCAATAACTTCGCTTCCCCCTCTTTTCCTCTGCTAGTGACGGGCAGCAGGACGTTAGCCACCCCACCTAGGCCAAGGAGTTTCACTTCATTGATCGACTAGATGATACTTGTCCCTGCCAGATCAGCAACGTTCGAAACCCTTTGGATAGGCAGCTTGACCTCACCTTTACAACAGTCCCTATTAATACATCAGTCTCACCTAGCCCCTTCCTCCTTATATCTATACACCAACACCACCCGATCTTCTCGTGACCTTCTTCCGAGTCCAATCGCCAAAAATTCTATAAGAATCTCTTAGTTTTCGTTGCAAATCTTTTATTTCACCAAGGCAACATGGTTTTCTCAATGGCCGATCAACTACAACCAAGCTCGTTAAGTTCACTTCCTTTACACTCTCAGTACAAAGGGACGGTTACGAGGTCAATATGGTCTCGACCAACCTCAGTAAAGCATTCGACGAAATCTCCCGCAATCTAATTCTATTCGAATTATCCACCCTCGGCTTCGAACCTGGATTGCTGAAATGGATTTATAAAGGATAGACTTTATTCCGTTCGGTTCAGGTCCATGATATCCAACCCCTTCCTTGCCGCCCCTGGGGTCCCTCAAGGTAGCCACCTGGGCCCTCTCCTATTTATACTTGCCACTAATGGCATCGATAAGGTCATGAAGAATTCCAGGTTATCCCTATTCGCTGATGATACTAAGTTATACAAGATCATCGAGTCGCCACTTGATGCTGCACTGCTGCAATCTGACGTTGACAGCTTCTCGACTTGGTGTGACAAAAATTGCTTTGTACTTAGCATCGGCAAATGCCAATCAATAACCTTTTCCCGTCAGCATACTTAATCATCCTCACGTTTCTATACCCTTCATAACCAACCCCTGACCATTGTCCAATGTGTTCGAGATCTTGGGATCCTTTGCGACAGGGAGCTTAACTTCCTCTCTCACATTGAAGAGATGATCCGGAAAGACAATTCTACCCTCGGATTTGTGAAACGATGGTCTAAGGAATTCTCCGAACCTTACGTTACTCGATTCCTGTACCTTACCCTCGTTCGTCCGCTGCTTGAATATGTTAGCCAGGTATGGTCTCCTTACCCCTAATCCATATTCGTAGAATCGAAAGTATTCAACGTCGCTTCCTTCGGTTCGCTCTCCAAGGGCTAGGATAGGAAACCCCTTAATCCTTCCCCAGTACATTAACCACCTAAAATTAATCAACCTCAGAACCCTTGAGGGGCTCAGGGTCGTGGCTGATATAATGTTCAGTAATCAAGTCCTCTCCGGGTCGGTCGACTGTGCCTACCTTCTTAACTTAACTCCTCTGAACACAAACCCTTGAAATAGGCTTAATCCCCGCCATCTCTACATCCCCCCACCCGCCGGACCTCTTATGGTCTCGACGGTCCCATTTCGCGGATGCTGTGAAATGTCAACTTCTATTCCACCTTGTTCGGCTTCGATCTCTCTACCCATACCCTCAAGCCCCGCCCCCTAAAACAATCTTAAGTGGCTCTTCTACACTTTACTATAACCTGCCTCCACCTCTCGCCCGTTCTCCTGCCATCTTAATTTATCCTGGTTACCTTAGATTAAGCATAATTAAGGTAGTTCTTAAGCTCCTTAGTTTGTAACCTATATATACTTTAGATGTAGGTAATTATGTTGCTTGAATTAAACTAATAAATCGGGTACCCCGCTAATTTTTTTTTTTTTTACACAAACGTGCGCACAAAAGGGGATTTTGGAGTATCCTGTTTTTCCTTTTATTACAATATGTCAGAACACTGTGCGAGTGGATGCATAGTAATTTCACGATTTCTGTGTGTAAATGTTGAACACCTTCAATATATTTAAAAATAATTTTGTTGCAAAAGGCAGTTTTCCATTTTAATTAATCGATCAGTTTTTGCTCGTCATTTCTCAAACAATTATAAAGCAATGTAATCTGAGTTGGAATATTTATTTGGACTTGGGTGATTTAATTTTTATTGGTATCCGTCCACATGATCCAGGATTTATTTATCCTTATATTCAATCGTATACAAACTTTAACTATAAACCTTCACTAAATAACAAATAAATATATAGGGGCTTCTGAAACATGTACTATTTTTTCCAGATGGCCCACAGCCATCGGTTCTTCAAAAGGTGAGCATCCCTGTTTGGTCAAATACCGACTGTGCTCGGAAATATGGCCGTGCTGCTCCAGGAGGTATAATCGAGTCAATGATGTGTGCAGGTCAGGCATCCAAGGATTCTTGCAGTGTAAGTTTGTTTTAGATTCCAATCATAAACTGGAAGTTAAGAATTTTTTCTTCATTAGGGTGATTCTGGTGGACCATTGATGATCAATGAGCAAGGTACTTGGACCCAAGTCGGAATTGTATCGTGGGGGATCGGATGCGGGAAAGGGCAATACCCAGGCGTATACACAAGAGTGACATCACTTTTGCCTTGGATAATGAAAAATCTTAAGTGAAACTTTGCCAGTAAATCCAATTCCTATTTTGGAAACGTGATACTATTTTTTGGATCGTATTTGAAGTTGTTTAACACAAGCATTTTAAAATAAACTAGTTTAGGTTTCTATAAGAATCCTTTTTAATAAAACAATTAATATAACTGTTTCTGAAGTTTTCTAAATACAATCATTAGAATTAAAAAAAAAAAAAAACGTAATACAATGTTTAAAGGAGATGGTTTTCATAACTTGAGCGGGATTCTGAGCTGAATTAAGCGAGAAATTATGTCGGTTTTGGATATACTATAGCTCTTCCAATTTGCGGTTGTGGAGTTTTCTACATTGTCCTACCTCTTCAGCATATTTAACGCCGAAGATACTCCTTAAAACTTGAAAACCTAAATTAAACATACAGTATCTCACTGTGTTTGTCTTACTTACCCACATATTAATCTAAACATATAGCCATCCAGCCTGACCGCCTGCCGCCGTCGATGAGGTTTCTGCTGACTTATGTCAACAAAATATTTTTCCTCCTCGTGCACCGGAGCCATACGGCTAGCTTATATATTGCCTACATCGGTGTGTTTGTGTAATCAGGTGTCCACCGATCATCGTTTTCATCGAACGGCAACGTACTTGTCCTATACGGACACATATAGAATCCTCGCCTATCGATGCAATTCGCGGCCAATGAATCTGATGGATCTGGGTTACGTCGTGGAGTCAGATTTTATCATCAGTCGGGTGCGGAACTATTCTCTGTTGAAGTGCGAGTTATTCGGTCGAAGTTGTGAAATATTACCGGCAATCGGGCGTTCGGTAATTAATGTGCCTACCCGAGTGTTGACAAAAAATCAGTATTGCAAAAGCAGAGTTGAGAGAAAATCGTCGCTTAGTTAACGCCAATTCAAACATCCACATAATTTATTTCGGATCATTTCATTTTTTTTTATAACTATTTCTCGTCATCGAAATGTACGTAAAATAGGATATTGTGCAAATGAATAATTAAAACTTATCGTAAGCAAACTAATATACAACCTACATCCAAGATTAAGTGTTTTATTTTGTTTTTCTTTGCTTTCTTCGAGGACCAACTTGTGTGCTTGTTTTTCTTTGTTTTCTTCGGGGGTCGACTCGGTGTGCTCAGTAGTGTTGCGGGGTATTTGTCTGAATCCGTGTCGTACGCTGACACACTAGCAACATTCCACACAAATCTTTTATTAATTTCCTTTGACATTTCGTTACTGGTCGTCAGTATGTTCCCAGATATCTAAATTCTTTAACGTTCTCAAATATCTTTCCCCTGGCGTTTATATACGTCCCATGGGGTCCAGATGGTTTTAGTTGGTAAAAATCCGGCTGGCCTCTGGATCGGTCCATAGGTATCTTTTGAAGATTTCTACCTTCTTACCAAAAAAAAAACAAAAGAAACACACACACACACAAACACACGCACGCACGTGCACACCGACCAAAGCGCAGATTATCGCCAAAAACGCAATATGCGTTTACTACAGCACGCAAGACCTACCGGTCTTGTATGATTTCTTTTACACCATCCCTCCACCCAAGTAGTCAGAGACCCTTTGAACTACCACTGTAGATACTATCCTTAGATACCTTTCGCCTTTTTTCAGATAGCTCGAGACCGAACCCAACATCCTCACGGATGTAGATGATTTTGGTTGTCGCAAGATTACCAGAAGAGAGACACGATGAAGGTCACATATCTTGTTGTATCGTTTAAATCGGTCTCCCGTCACGTTTTCTTTTTTTTCTTTTTTTTTGTATCGCCAACTTTTCTTATCTGGATCCCGTATCGATGGTTACTATTAATAAATTGATTCTCAAACTGCACTGCATTTTTCCTTCATTGTCAGATAACCACTAGCATGTGTACACATACGTTTTTGCCGGGTCCTTTGATAAAAAAATACGTAATTTTCTAGGGAAATAGATTTTTTTAAATTTTAAATATTACCCTTCGGGTTCTACACATTTCGCCCATCTTTCAGATAATTTATGAATCATCATCATCATCGGCACTACAACCGGGAGCCGGTCTTGGCTTTATTTAGCAAGTCCTGGGGCTTGTTAAATTTTCCATAATGATTTTTTTTTCCGGGCAAGATTATTAGTCTTGCGCCAAATTTATGAATAGCATCCCAAAAAAGCAGCTTGCCTTTCGCGGCAAACCATTCGTCGAGTCATTTGCCAACTTCCTCGACTTCGCTGAAGTGTTGTTCTGCGAGAGCGTGCCCCACTGATGCGAAGAGGTAATAGCCAGATGGCCCCAAGTCTGGCGAGTACGGCGGCTGCAGAATGATGTCCTATCCAAAATATGTCAAGGTATCTTTCACTAGTTTTGATGTGTAAGACTGCGCGTTGTCGTGTAACAAAATCACTTTGCCATGTCTTCCAGCTCATTGCGGTCGTCTTTCGATTAATACGTGGTTTAAATTAATCATGTGTTGACGATAGCATTCTGTATTAACGGTTTGGCCGGGCTTCAAGAGTTAATAATACATAATACCGCTCTTAACCCAGCAGACACAGAACATGGTCGTTCTTAAAACGAATCTGAAGAACCCCCCATATTCGCAACCCATATTTGCACCTCATTCTCCATGCATAAACGCATCGGCAGAAAACCTCCTAAGGATTCTCAGGCATTCATAATTCAATGCATCATATTAGCTTTCCTAGAAGAATTCCTTAAAGAACAAACCTCATATCCCTGAAAGAAAACATATTGGTTACAGTACCATATAACCATCATAACCAGGGATAATGATCATAGCGTCGCCGATTCCCAGCCTCACCATGTGTACAATAAATTTCCTTACATACACATTGGCTGGCGACCTTTCACCCAACGATAAACAATCCAACGCAGCTGCATACAATTAGTGTAATAGACGCTAAAACCAATTTCCTTAGCACGCACCATATGCAAACAAAGGAATGCTGTTCTTCAGCAGGCATTCTGGCGATACGACAAACAATTCAAGTTGCTTCAAGTATCCCAAATGCATCTAGCATCTAACGAGTTCCAACTTGTTTACTCAGTTGAACTCTCAGCTCATAAATCCCTTTACATCTTTTAATTTTCCTGGATCCGTCCCTCATAACCTCGCGGCATGAGCAAACATAAATCCATTAGCACCCACTGAAATACGGCTTGTTTACTTAGCCGAACTCACATCTCATTGATGCCCATTACCCCTTTTGATTTTTTTCAGCTTCGTTCTCATGGCCTTGTCCCATGAAAGAACCAATTTGCACACATAGAGAGCCCTTACCGCCGGCCGAATGTCCTTCCCTAGCGAATTGACATCGCTGAGTCTTTTTCCATCGTCCGACCGAGCCGGTCGGGTCTCCACCTCCGCTCCCGTGTCGTTGCGGGTACGGTTCTAATTTTTAACACATTCAGAGGTCGCGAATTTTCAACCTTAAAATCATTATACCGTGAAACGAACAACCGAATAACCAAGATGTGCCCGGTGTCAAATGGGAATCAATATAGAAAAACAAAAATAAATTCACGTAACCAAAAACAACAAAAATCTATATAGACTAAAGAGATGTGAAATAATTAATTTATAAATTTTTTTTATACTATATCCGTTAACATACTAAGCCATTATACAGAGTTACACCTATAGCGTTTGAAATAATAGTGAAGAAGATCGTGTGATTCGAACTGACGCTATGACAGCTCGAATCACGAAACAAATTTTACCTAAGCGTTACACATCAGGCTACTGACCGTGTTTAGAATTTGATTTCCAAACTCGACTATATTCCACTGGTGTGAATTATTTTTATTTATCGCTTGGTATACGGTTCTGATGTATTTTTCTTATTCGATTTTTCGTTCGGTCTTCTTCACTATTTTTGCTTGTGAATTGTGTGTGTATCTGTTAGAATCGCTACACACCCACATCTTATCTATTAAAATTAATCAAACTGTAGTGGACTAGATCGTGTGTTTTATTTCCTTCGGATACCAGTTGTGAACAATACGTGTTGGATATGTGGCGGTGTGTCCAAACCCCACGGTACACTTACCTAAAAACCCCCATAACCTCATCCCAAGTCGCATAAGTTTTTGCTAATGCAATCGCACTAAGCACGTGAAAATGATTCACGCATTAATTAGATCAAAGCTATAATCGTAAAGTCACTGTAAAGAAAACCTACTTTTTTATGCATCTCTTCGCATACAATTTTCCGTAAGATTTCTTTCTTTGCTTATTTGGAATTCCAAACCAATTCGTCACCTTCGGCACCAAACAAACAAAATGATTCGGTTTGCATACAATGTAACCGTCATGACGGGGACCATAAATATTGCGCCGTCTATTTTCCAACTTCGCCATGTGTACGATAAAATTCTTTACGTACACATTGGCAGGCGACCTTTTTCTCCCAGCAATAAAATTCTCTAACTCGCACCATGTGCAAACAGAAGAACGCTGTTCCTACATAGGTTTCCTGCGATACCAAAAACAATTCATATCGTTTGTGGTATCCGAAAAACATTTTTTTCATTTAATGAGCGGCTGCTATTTATTTAGCTGACCCTCATTACCGAATGATGCATAAGCAAACCCATTAGCATCCGACGAGTTCGGTTTTATTTGCTTTACCGAAATCGTATCCTATGAATGCACTTTATGCCCTTTCTTTGTTCTAGGCTCGTTCTCATCCATGAAAGAACCATGCACACACGCCACTGCACTGAAAGTGTGCATTTCTGTGGCGGCCACACCCTTAAGAGAAACGTTTTTCTCTCTTTTCCCTTACCTTAACCCTAACCTAGGATGGAATTCATGTCAGAGTTCTATCCTCGGTGGGTCTTATTCCATCCACTGATCAGTACGGTTACGCGTCACTCCCGCTCTCCGCGCGCCGCGGAGAAGCACAGATATACGGAGTCATTGGCGTAGTGAATTTTATTCGCCATCCATAAAGCCGAGCGGTGTTTTGTTGATTTATTTTTATTTGAACCAAACGGTTCCGGAAAAAAATTACATAAAACTCATAAATCCAACGATGTGAACTTGCATTTAATTTGTCATTTCCAGTCTGATGTTCGATCAATAAAATAAAAATTAATTAAGAACTGCGTGCGTTTTACTTCCTTTTCCTGTTGTGGACGCTGCGTCGTCGATTTCTGTTTAGTGCTCGTCGGTGGAACAACTTATGATGGAGGAGGAAGTGAACCTAGTGCCCGTGACTGGCACATACTTCCTCCCCGCAGATCCTTTTAGTGACGATGGGAGAGGGGGTGAACCTATGCCGTACGCCGGCACCTAAACATCCTCCCCACAGTCTTCTTGCCGAAGCGATTTGGCCTTGATGTTGAAGGACCGGCTTCGCCAGGTGAAAGGCATGAATTTTCTGCTTCGGATTTTTAAAATAAATCCATCTTTCGTCACCCGTCACAATTCGATTCCTTTCGTGGCATTGAAGCAGCATTTCACAAGTGACTTTGCGATTTTCCATTTGACGTTCAATCAAATCAAAGGAACCCATGTACCAAGTTTATTGATCTTCCCCATTGCTCGTAAACGTCTGATGATTGTTTCTTGTGACACATGTAATGCTTCTGCTAATTGCCGGTCGTCTTCACATTTTTTGTGGTCTACCAGAGCGCTCACTGTCTTTCAGATTGAAATCCCCACTTTTAAATTGCGGAAACCATGTCTTACATGTTCTAATTGATGGAGCGTGTTCGCCATATGTTTCTACCAACAAATGATGACATTCAAAAGCCTTTTTCTTTTGATTAAATAAGAAAAGCAATGCGTGCCTAGTTTTTGGGCGGACTCAACTTGTATGTGTTTGTAGTTAAATCTGAGTCGAACAATATGACGTATGTGTCAAATTAATACGCTGCCTTCGGAGAATTTTCAGCCTTGGTAGTATGTTTTAATTGAATGAATTTTGTTTCTTTTATATCAATAAATTATTTATTCAACTTTATAAATTATATCAAAATCATATATTTCTTTTATGTATCGTATCTGTGAACTGTAAATTATGTGAAGATTTCTCCTTTAGAAATGTAATAAAATAAGAAAATTTAATTTATTCTTCAATGCAGCACTTGAAATAAATTCGTAAGACGGTTGAAATGATTGCATCTCTCAGGATGATCTGGAATTAAAATATTAAGTTATTTTTTCGCCACCCCTAAATATTTACTTATTGGGGCTGCCCCTAAAATAATTAGAATCACAGCGTGAATTCTCTCATATTGGTTAACTTTTTTTCAATCAATACACCTAATTATTGTATCGTTGGTGTGTTTGTTTTATATTGTACAGCAGGTAAATACTTGAGATGGTTGGAAAAATCCTCTATTTTATCAACATTTTTCTGAAAGAAGTATTGGGGTGGGCAACGGGAAGGGATCAAACGAGACGTCCAAATGCAAGCCGGCTTCCGCTATATCGGTTTGCATGATTGTAGTTTTATAACTAACCATTTAGCAGTAGTCGTACTCTATTAAGAGCTTCGAGCAGAATAATCAGTAGTTTAAAGATTTATACAGTTATACTCATATATGAAATACTACTTTACTATTTATTGTCCTGAAGGAACCCGAAAGTTCATGACCTCACCGACTCGACTCCGCCATTGTTCCCTGTCCCGTGCGCTCTCCTTCCACGTTCGACCATCTGATCCGATCTCCTCGAGGCCTAACCTAACATTGTCCTCCCATCTCCGTCGTGGCCGCCCTTTCGGTCACTTTCCCGTTGGCTTACCGTCAAGAATTCTATGCACGCTCCTATCGTTACCCATTCGCGCCACATGCCCTGTCTTCGCGACTTGATTACTCTCACTATTGTAGGCTTGCGGTATAGCTCTTCCAATTCGCGGTTATGTCCTGATCCTCGTCATATTTACCGCCAAAGATACTCCTTAGGACTTTATTCTTGAATACGTGGAATTTGTTTTCTTCCCGTTTTGTGAGAGCCCATGTTTCGCACCCGTATAGAACAATCGGCATGATTATGGTTCTATAGACACGGAGCTTTATATTCCGTGATAGTAGTTTGGATTTTATCAGTTTACTGACTGCATGTCAACTAGCGTTGCCGGAGTGTACTATTTTGTTAATTTCCTTCTACATTTCGTTACTGGCCGTCAGTATTGTTCCCAGGTATTTAAATTCTTTGACATTTTCGAATATCTTGCCCCTGATGTTTATGTGTGTTGTCTGAGGTCCATCTGCTCTCGCCATAACCATGTATTTCGTTTCGTCTTCATTTATTTCTAGGCTCACCTCTTCTGCCGTTTGCATGATGATTTCACAGTTTTTACTTACAGTTTCTATATTATCACCCAAAACGGGTATGTCATTCGCATATGCTTGACCCCATTCAGGGATGATCCGTCTATGTTGTCGTCTTGTACCTTTCTGATGACATACTTGACCACAAGGTTAGAAAGACATGGTGAGAGGCTATCCTCCTGTTTTAGTCCATCCCGGATTTCAAATGTTTCTGAGAGGTGGTTTTCTAACTCGCCCTTTATTTTCGTTCAGGCAGATTTGAATGAGGGTGGCATATTTTTTCGGTATTCCCAGCTCACCTACAATATGGTAAAGTGTTTGCCTTGCGACTGAGTCGTAGGCTTTTTTGGAGTCAACGAACATTGGTAGTCTCCCAGTATCTCTTCTGCGTACGGTGTGGTTGTCGCTAGAATGACATTTGTTAATATTTTGTATGCGGTTGGGAGCAATGATATTGCTCTGTAATTTTCGCAGTCAGAACTGTCACCTTTTTTGAAAATGGGGACGACTATTGAGGTTTTTCATTCTTCTGGAATGACTTAATTATCCCATATTGGTTTAATCAATTGGTGGATCTTTCAAGTGGTTGCCTCTCCTCCATGCTTCACAAGCTCTGTCGGTATGCACTCGACTCCGGGAGCCTTGTTGTTTTTCAATCGATGTATTGCGTCCACAACTTCGTCGAAAGAGGACTCTGGGATCTGAGGCTCGGCTGTATGTACGTCTGGTGGGTTTATTTGTGGTTGATGGATGCGCACATTGAGCAGGTTTTCAAAGTACGGCTTCCATCTTGTCACGATATTGTTTGTTTCTGTCACCAGACAGCTGTTTGTGCCTCGGATTATCTTGGCTCTCCCTCGGTAGCCATTTCTAATTGAATTTATGCCGGCATACATACCTCTGATATTCTTTGCTCTGGCATTTTCTATAATTTTTTCGATCCGAGTCTTCTCCCATTGGCGTTTTTTGCGTTTGAAGAGTCTTGTTGTCTCCTTCCGAATTGTCGCGTATCTTTCTGCGTTGACTTCATCATGTCTTTCTAAGTGGATCAATCTGAGGCGTTTACGTTGTTCGATCTTCGCCCTGAAGTCATCGTCAAGCCAAGGTGGTTTGGACTTAATTGTTTCCTTAAATCCTAATACCTTTTGGGCTGTTTGTTTGATTGTGTCTCTGGTCGATGTCCATTTAGTGTCCACACTATTGCCTTCCTCTTTCTCACTACTCCCATTCTCTAAGATGGTAAATCTATTCGTTAGTTCGTTTTGATATACAGCCCATTTGCGTAGGTCTTTTAGTTAATCAATGTCGAAGATTTTGCTTGTCTCCCTTGATTGCCCATGTGGGGTTGCTGCGAGCCGACTCCTGATTTTGCCCATCACTAGAAGATGATCGGAGTCAGAATCTGCTCCTCTATATGATCTTATGTCAAGGATATTCGAGTGGTGTTTCTTGTCCATGAGGAAGTGGTCTATTTGGATACGCGTTACTTCGTCGGGTGATATCCATGTGGCTTTATGGATTTGCTTGTGGTTGAACATCGTGCTTTTCACTACCAGATCTTTGGATGCTGCGAACGTAATAATTCGAATTCCATTATCATTTGAAACGTCGTGTAGGCTCTCTTTACCTATAGTTGGTTGGAAGATGTCTTCCTTTCAAATTTTCGCATTAAGGTCCCCGAGGGGAATTTTAACATCGAATGATGAGATCCCATCGAATACTTCCTCTAGGGTCTCGTAGAATGTGTCCTTCGTTTCTTCGTCGGTAGATTCTGTTGGGGCGTGTACGTTTATAAATACATAATTGTACCATAGGCCCTGTATTTTTAGCACCGACATTCGATCATTAATAAATTGCACATCTTTTACATGGGGCGTAATCTTCTTGCTTATGATGAAGCCAGTCCCGAGGTTATGTGTATCGGCACCTCCACACTCCAGTGTAAACCCGTTGGTTTCGATTACTTGATGTGGGAGTCGGACTTTCTGAAGCGCGACGATGTCCATTTTATATTCTTTCGCGTTTTCTACTACGGTCTGTATCGCGCCTAGTTTATATAACGTTCGAACATCCCACGTACCGACGCGAATATTCTGCTTTTTCCGTTTTTCCCTACGTCTTCTTTTTGCCGAGTCGGTGTTTTCTTGATGATTTTTTCCCTTATGGTAGTGTTGGGTCATCACACCTACGCCTACCGGGTTTTTCGTGAGTTTTTTTTTGTATATTGATTATTCATTTATGTTCCCACGAGTCTTGGGGTTTCAAATAATCCGCCACATCAGAGCCCCTCTTTGATATGGTAAGGTCTGCTTACTGCTCTGATTCGACCCGGTGTCAGAGAGGCCCCGTTATAATACAGCCGGCTGCAAACCATCCAATGGGCACGGTGACGCTTAACACCCTGGATTAGGGGTGCTAGATCTTTGTGTGTTACTCCTCGCTATCCTGTCTGACATGGGTGGCCCTACCGGAAGCATATGCTTCCGTCAGCATAGCCAAGTGATTTATTGTAGTTTAAGCCCCCGCACGACGTCAAGGTTTCTATCAAGCGGGGGCATATACAAAATAAAAAGTTAAATTTGCATAAAGTTCTCCAATATTTGATGTAAATAAAATAAACCACAGATTCTTGAATTACTTAAGATTTTCAATCATTCCATTTCTAATTTATTACACACTTATTAGAGAAAGAAACCAATATTAGTTTAACATATTTAGGGCTTTGTAAATAGTTATTCAATTACTCATTTTTTATTACATAATATTGTTTTGTTGTTCTTGTTAATTTTTAATTAAAAAGAGGAAACGCAAGAGAATTTATAACAATTTATTATATGTGAATTTATTATATATGATTTGTCATTAGTTTATAGATACGATAATATCAAACAATTTGACGAAAATTGAACAGAAGTAAATAAACTAAATCTCTTTTGTTAATTTAAAACTGAATATGAAAAAGAGTTATTTCCAATTCGTTATTATATATTATCGGTTATCCGTTTTTTTTTCTAACTTAACTCTAAATTAACAATTAATTTCGTTCCTCTAATTTTTTTTTCTGCTTAGTTTTTGTTAAACAAGAACGCCATAATCAGGATTCAAAGATACATCGGTATCCTGAAGCTATAGAAATAGTGTAGAAATTTATAGCATATGTCATTGATTTTGTTTTTGATCATTTTGACGATAGAGCAAATGTTGGACTTTGATCATATTTCGGGTCTACAATTAATTTCTATTGACATGAGAAATAATTATAGATCGGATTGTCCGGGTCCTGAAAGTAAGAGGAAACCATAAAAATTTAAGTAAAACGCAATTCATTTTTTATTTATATAAATACGAAGTATATCTGAAATGATAGAATTGATTAGCAACGGCGCCGTTAGTTTTAATATGCAAACAAAAGTTCTATTTTGTTATACAAAACTATTGCAGTTTTATATAAATTAGATAAAAGCATAATAAAGGTTTTTTGTTTAGCTTACCTTGTTGTTTGTAGCATAAACATTTCTTTTTATCTATTTTATGGGATTATTTTAGATTTAATTGCGTAATTTAAAAACTGTGAGTCTCTATATATTGACCTGGCTCTTTTCTTTCCCAGTTTACTAATCGGTTCTATTTTGCTTTTTACAGCCTAATAATTACTTAGTATAAGCTAGTTATTTAAAAAAAAAAAAAGACGCCAAAATTAAAAAGTAAACTTGCTAATCAATTTGGATATGCGGGTTTTCCAAATTTATGTTTAACAGAAATGTTTCGCTCAATCATTGTGGGTACTTTACGAATATGGATTTAACGTCTATCACTCATTTTCAAAATCACCCATACCATGACGTGGTTTCGTTCACACGTTCTCTGTGAGTTTGTATACGTGTTTTCTTTATTTTGCCGATATTACAGAGGAATCTATTTAGAGGGGGACATAAATCCTTAAGCTACAGCTTTTGAGCGGTCATAGCAAGACTAATGGCACATAAGGCCCCACATATAACATATCCCAATATGCTCCGCTCAATAGAAAGGCATCTCTGTCCTCGGATACCTGGCACGGAGCGGAACTGTTGTTAGAAGGGCTGCAAAGTGCATGTAAAAAATACGCGACAAGTTCCTGGGCCCGATAAGATCCTAAACAAAGCTGTCAACACTATGTTTAGAGGGAGATTAGAGCTAATCGAGGCCGCGATGCAGAAACGCTTAGATGGAATTTTTTCCGATTCATGCAGTATTTCTGCCCAAGAAACAAAACCATCCGTCCACGGCAATAGCTCGTCCCAACGGGAACCGACGGAATGCTATCAGATCATCAATACGGCTTCGGGAGGACGCAATCCATCTTCGTACCCATCAAAACAGTGGTCGATATGAGAGCCGAAGCAATAAAAGGACAAAAAATCGAGAAAGGGAACAAAGAAATTCTGTGCTGTGCCATGGTACTTTGGCGGCTTTTCACTGATTGCGGGTTGTATTCCACCGAACACTAAATGAACTAAACACTGATAAAAATCACAACACTTTTTTTTCACTTTGTTTTCCTTTTTTATTTGTGTATTTGCACACTCTCTCTGGTGAATACTCGCGCCCACACACTCGCCCGTTTTCGCGAAGGTTGCGGGTCTTTTCCCTGCGGATGTTGTAACTTGACTAACTTAAAAACTTTCTTCAAGGGATGGAAAACTCAGCCGTTTGTTTTTCTTTTCTGTTCCGTTCTCTTATCCCTTGGTATCCTCTCTTTAGCAAGGGATTTCTCCTTTCCATGAGATCGCACCCTCACTTGTCCTACGATTTCGTATTGTTCGTAGGCATACTGTGTGGATGCACCCACATACACAGACGCGAACGTTGCTGTCCGTGTGGCCGGAGTATGCCGAGGATCATCAGGATTTTCAGACATCTGCGGTATCCCTTTGTGTACATTACCCGTGTGTGGTTTATGTCTCTGGTGATTTCCTCGGCCTTGGCGCAAGGCTAATAACCTTACCCGGAAAAACAAATTATTATGGAAAATTTAACAAGCCTCGGGACTTGCTAAGTAAAGCCAAGACTGGATCCCGATTGTAGTGCCGATGATGATGAGGATTTCCTCGGCCGAAGTCATTATCTTTGGCTGCGATATTTACATTGGTTTTTATTTCCTTGTAGGAACAGTGTCGGTTATTTGGTTTAGTGTTTACCCTCTGTTCCCACAATAGTCCTTTCGATAAATAAAACTAAATTGCGGTTGGCACGCATACGAAGGTCATACATTTGTTTATTCCTTGGCCATACATTTATCGTCTGGAATTTTTCTTGCTGTCGGCATCTGGCGCTGCCACGCCGGTCACTTGTGTTTGCTCAGCTAATGGGTCGTCAAACAATTCCCTTTTCTGGGTAGTGTCCTTCGATAGCCATGCAGGCATGAGGAATCGGTTGAGAAATTGGGCCCACGTGTCTGTGAATACGTAGGGCCGAGGACGCCCGTATGCATATCCCCTTTAGCTGGATGGAAAGGTAAATTGGGCCCACGTGTCTGTGGGCACGTGGGGTTCAGGACACGGTATGTATGTCACATTTGGCTAGGCGAAAGGTATTTAACCCCATAGTGATTTGTGCGGTTCGTAGGACCGCCACAGTGTCACTTGGGCAACTGGTTGTCCATCAGAAGAGCCCTTAGATAAATGGACACTGCGCTCTGTCTCCGATTAATCGTCGTAACCTATTTCACTAAAGGCTGATATACGGTACGTTTGAGGGCAGAAAATTGCATGATGTTTCGACAGAAGTTTCTCAAGGGTGAGTACGTGGTCCCCCCTGCGAAGTATTATGTATGATAGAATCTTACAAGTACGACTGCCGTATGGAGTGAAAATTATTGAGTCCACCGATAACATCGTGGTTGTAACAATTGTCAATGTTATACACGAGGTGGAAGCCACCATTAAAGAGTGAATTCGATTGAGTAAAGACTAGTCGATCACAAAACGGATGCAGTCCTTTTCACCAATCAAAAGGGGCGTGAAACACGCACACTTTCAAACCGTGGACTTGATTGGGTCCCAATGCCCAGTCGTCCGGTGAAATACCACTGCATAACTCTATATGCTCCGTGAAACGATAAGAGAAATCCTTGTCCATCTTTCGGAGCTTGAGTGATGGGGTCGATCGAGAAAAAGTTGCATCTCGGGACGCCAACTCAGTGCTATAAATTCGCCCTTCCTGGCGAAAGTGAAATATAAAAGGACTGTGGCGTTTCTAACAGATACACACCCAATATGAAAGCAAATAGTGAAGAACACCGAAAGGAAATTCAAATAGGCAAAAGCATCAGAGCATAGCAATAACATAACAATTCCACATCAGATGAGTGTACTTGCGTTTATAAATCGAATTCGTACACGTGGCAGTGGCCTGGTGTGTTGAGCATTGGTTACATTTTCAGTGATCGCAAATGCTATAGGACTGTGGCGGTTCTACGAACCACACAAACCACTATTGGTCGAGATGTCGTCGTTCCATCAAGGAACACACTCACCTATAGCTAAATTACGCGTGCCCACAGACACGTGTCCTCAAAAGTGCCCCTTTCCACCTGAAGCAAACGTAGCATGCATCTGGGAGGCAACAATTCAACGTATCCGCGCGCGGCCAGTAGCCTGGTGCTTCAATGCTTCGCTTTTCACCCGTTTAATCGTATGTTCAAATCACCGTCTTAACTGTCCTTGCTTAACGTAACTACCCCGACGTTATCTCTGTACACACATTACACACTTTCCCATAGTAAACAGAACTTCACGACACGATCACGACTTCCGCATAGAGCACCGGCACGCTCGCCTGCTCCGACGTTCTCTAGCTCGTTCGTTCCTCGCTCCGTCTTTTGCACACGAAGTTGATCATAACAAAGTTACTGAGGAGGGAGTAGAGTGACGTTTCTAACAGTAAACACACACAATATACAAGTAAATAGTGAAGAACATTGAAAGGAAATTCGAATAAGCAAAGCACCAGAACCGTATACCATAGCGATAACATAAAAATTCCACATCAGTTGAGTGTACTTGAGTTTAGAAATTGAATTCGTACAAGCGGCAGTGGGCTGATGTGTTGAGCATTGGTTACATTTTTAGTTTTAACTTTATTTAGCACAAAATATTAACTAACTTCACACACAGGATTTTGCTGCGCACGCAACACACGACTTGAAATATCCATTCTTTTACATCCGGTTTCGATGATAGTAAGGTCCTCGATATATATTTTCGGTTAAGTTAAATTGAAACGCGACTGTCTTTACTTTATCGTTTTAATGCGTTTTTTTTTTTTATTGGACTTCTCTCGGGAGAGGCGAGCCTATAGCGCGGAGTGGGCGCCCCGAGATGTCATCAAATAACTGTTGTAGTTCTTTTTGAACAGTTGCAGGTTGTAACGCTCCGGGAACACTCGCGTGGGAAGGGAGTTCCACAGCTTCCCCGCTCTATAACGGAACGAGTTCTGATGCGGGGATGTTCGCGCCGTCGGGACATGAACCACAAACGGTTCGTCGGATTGTCTTGTGGAGCGCATATAAACCGAATTGCGTGGAACAATACCAAGAATCTCCGAAGAACAGTACCCCTGATAATATCTGTAAAACAGACAGAGGTCGGCTACGCGCCTTCGATGTGATAGCGACTGTAGTCCCGACGTCAGCGCCTAGTTGCGCAGATGAACTTTCTCGTTGAGGTTTCTCAATGTCGACTGTCTTTCTTCGTTTTTTTTTCTTTTTGAATACCAAACCGTTAACCCTCCTTGTGAGAGTTCTCTAACTGGACTGTGGTAACTTCTCTGGGGATGATTCCATTCACCCCAGAGTTTTCCTTCCCCTTTTTCCACTTTCCTTGGGTGGTGACTTTCCCTCATCGAGAATCTTTCCACCAGTCAAGATCGTGCTCACACATACAGGCGCGGAGATTCTTGCTGCATGGTGTAGATCACTCTGTGATCGGATTTCACACCTCTAATGCATCATTTATGCACACAATCGAATGTGTGATTTACATAAGACGATCGTGGAATAATGTAATTTTCGTTGTTTACATATCCCTATGGGAACAGCATTGGTCTATTTCTGGTGCTCGCATTGGCCTTTGTTTGGACGAAGTATATTGCGACAGAGCCAGAGGTGTGGTCGACGGATTGAATTTCCGACAATTCGCCTATCGACGGAGATGCGATGTCTGCCGATATCTGGCGCAGCTGTGCCAACCGCTTGTGTATATACAGTTTATGGATTGGTACACAATTCCTATGCTGAGTCCTGTCCTTCGATCGCCGTGCAGGCGTAGGGCTGTTGGTCGGACTTGTGACCCACGTATCTGTGGAGACGTGGGGTTGTTGCCTCCCAGATGCATGCTTCCTTTGTTTCATGTGGAAAGGAGGACTTTTGAGGACACGTGTCTGTTGGCACGTGTAATTTAGCTATAATTGAGTGTGTTCCTTGGCGGCATGACGACATCTCGACCAATAGTGGTTAGTGTGGTTCGTAGAACCACCACGGGGTCATATGATCAAAAGAAGCTGTGGAGTACCTGAGAGTTTTGCTCATCAACAGACTATAATTTAAGTTACATGTAGAGTATGCCATAGTCATACATGCAGCCCTGGATGCGTTTTTAAGAAATATTGTCAAGCATCGGTGGAGTAGGGTAATGTAACTCGAATTATTCTGTCAAGGGTAGTCACATCAGTATCAGCGTATCCCCCGTCAATGTGGGGAAAAGTAACACACAGGCTTACCGAATTATCATCATCATCATCATCGGCACTACAACCGGGAACCGGCCTTGACCTTATTTAGCAAGTCCTATTGTTAAATTTTCCATAATGATTTGTTTTTTCCGGGCAAGGTCACTAGTCTTGCGCCAGAGACTCCCTGACGGGGAATCGAACCCCGGTCTCCCGCATGACAGGCGGGTATACTAACCACTATACTATCGAGGAGCCCATTACCGAATTATGGGCTATAATATATGCGGTTTCAGGACGATCTCCAATGAAGCAGCATTTGTTGTAGCCGGACTACTCACCATAGACAACCTAACTGAGGAAGTTTTTTGGATGTATAAAAGGGTGCTTAGTGGTATGACGACGACAAATTTAGAAGAAAGAGAAGCTTCTGTTTCTATATAGTAAGCCACATTGAATGCATGCTTAAAAGGCAGATGAACATTTAGACCCATGCTATCCGTTAGAGTGTTCACGCGGGAAGTACAACTACTGCATTATGGATTTCTTGCCGGAGCACGGTGGGTATCGAAAACAACGACAGTTTACCCCTCTGTACACAATTCGGAAAGATGAGAACTCGAGATTGTATGTAGCCGTTTCACTTAATGGAGAAATAATCTCTCGGTGTTAAATCACCTCGGTCGGTGCAGTGTTGGACTGAAATTTGCACTGTAAAAGAACAAGACGAGAAGTGGGACAAACCAGCTCCGTGAAGAAAAGCTCAGTCAGTTCCGCGAAGAAAGTGCTCTGTAGAAACCCGAAAGTTCATAACCTTGCTAACTTGGCTATGCTCCGTTTCCCATCGACTTTCAAAGTGAAGTGGAACGACGATAGGCTGAGTTTGTAAGGTTGCTACATCTATGCATCTGAGTGTAAGTTCAATTGATGATCCTGCATCAGTGAAACGTTAACCAGAAAGCTTACTAATTAATCCTGAAAAATATTGCCAAGTTGCGAAACTTAGGATTAACTGTAATATATTTTGGTCCTAATTGCAATTCAATACTATCAAATATTTTATGTTTAAATACAAAAAATATTGAGTTTCCCACAACATAAGTTAATTGATAAATTTCTTTCATATTATACATACTTTTAAAAATATTATACATAATTAGTTTAAACGTATTTTCTATAGTTAAGTACACGAAGCAATGCTGTAGTACGTATTTTCAATGTCATTTCTTAATTGATACGAAACACAACAAACAACAAAAACACCAAATAACAACAGCACTTTAAAAACCATCAATAAATTCCAATCAAAACTCAAAAATGGATTACTACGAACAACGTTTATATACAAACAGAAATTAATTAAAAAAGGAATAAAGAAAACATCATCAGATTAGACAAATAAGAGAAAACTTCACCTTTTTGTTTTTTGTTTACAAAAAAACAACTTTTTACACAATCGGTATGTTAACAAATTGTTGTTTCTTTTCCAATGAGATTGTAATGAAAATTATTTATTAAAATATATTATTTCAACAAAAGCTATTTTGTTAATTCGGTTAAGTAGAAAAAGAAAACGCTTGGAAAAGTTAATTATAAAATGTAAGTAATACTTTTTTTAATGCGATTCATTTAACATTTTTTATCTTGTGTTGATAAATTATAGCAATACATAATACATAATTAAATATAACATTATCGGTCTGTATGTGCTTACAAAACCCAAAAGGTGGAGTTTACTCCATTGTCTTGACTGGAAAAAATAAATTAAATCGATAAAAAACTTCACTTAAGTGTCTGTTACTTTTTTCATATAAACAATCTGGTTGGTAAAATAATGAGAAAGTTATAAAATTAAATTTATTTAAAACAAAAATAATTCAAATAACGATGAGGGTGTACTTAAGAAATTCTGTTAAGTGAATGAACTGATCCCAATATAATTTTATATTGCTGCGGAATTGAATAAAATAACAATAAGGATGTAAAAAATGTTGATGAACGAACAAGAATGATTGAATGTGTTCATAGTTTTCATTGATAAGCCCGTAAGTCTAAGTTTACTCACTATTAAAAACGTTATTCACTTTCAAAACAGTTTTTGGCTCAAAGTGATTCAATTTTACTATTTTAATTAGATGGAATGGAATTTTTGTACGAGCCTACCAAGAGCAGTTTGTGGGAGCCATAAGCGCCAACATAGAAAAAAAAGCTGTCGATGTACATAGTTTGAATGCCTAAAAATTATAATGGAGAGAAATGATCGTGTGTTTCACCTAAAGGGCGTTTTTCTATGTTTATCCAGCTGTTTGAACTTAATTTTTGAACTCAGCCGGTGCGCATTTTCTGCGCTCATGAATATCCTTCGTTCTTTTCTGTATTATTTGACCTACCGGAAGTTTAGTTTCCTCGTCATAATAGTCTTATTGAGTATTATTATTACTGTAGCAAAGAAGTACTTAATAAAAGTTACTCTTAACTGTCAATACTCTGTGGCGTCTCTAACAGATACACAAACAATTCACAAGCAAAATAGTGAAGAACACCGAACGAAAATCGAATAAGAAAAATACAACAGGGCCGTAAACCATAGCGATAACATAACAATTCACATCAGTGGAGTATAGTCGAGTTTGAAAATCGAACTCAAAAATCGACCAATAGCCAGATGGGTAACGCTTAGGTTCAATTTTTGGTGATTCAAACTGTCATAGCGTCAGTTCGAATCACACGTTCTGCTTCACTATTATTTCAAACGCAATAACTCCTAGTGACTACAATTAATATCCAAGACAACGTTTTTTGTAGACCTATACTATTCTATCGGGAACTCGTTAACACTGTTATTGGTTAATGAAAATTTAACTGCCACAACGTAGTGGCTTTGGGTGGTGAAGAGTTTTCTATTCTGAATAACGATCCCACCCAGTATGTTAAATGAATGATTGATTATCACTTATATTCGACCCGAATTACGTTAAGTCACTCTACGAAAAGTTGATGTGATATCCACCTTATTTTACGAGTGTTACACACAAAACCTACTACCTCAAATACTTGCTCCTCACAGTCGCCTCACGGCATTCGTCTGAAACAATTAATGTGAATTTCCCCGCGATGATTAATACATGGGTGGCCTGAAAAGTTTCCGCCCTGAACGTGAAGATAGCAGCACTCGTCAATAAAAGCTAGTGAATGTAGTTAGGCATCTTTTGACAGTTACTCGCCAAAATTTCAGCCATTTTGGACATCTAGTTTTTATTTGACAGTCCTTTTTTTTTGTAAAATGGACAAAATTGAGTATCGAGCTGTCATTAAATTTTGTTTTTGAAAAGCAATACGCCCACGCAAATCAAAGATGAGTTGGACTCTGTGTATGGGGACTCTGCATCATCATTTACCACAGTGAAATTTTGGGCAGTTGAATTTAAACGTGGCCGCGAGAGCTTGGGAGACGATAAACGTTCGGGACGTCCAAAAACTGCAACAACTGACGATAACATCTCTAAAGTCCGCCAAATAGTGCTAGACGATCAACGAAATAAAGTGAGAGAGATAGCAGAGGATATGAAAATGTCCAAAGAATGTGTTTGCCACATATTAAATCGGGATTTAGGCATGAAAAAGAAAAAGTCCGCACGTGGAGTGCCGCGTTTGCTCACACTAGACCAAGATCGTGTTCAAATGAACATTTCCAACGTTCTGGTGGCGCCGTTTAGGCGCAATAAATCCGAGTTTTGGGCGTCGATTAATTACAGTCGATGAAACTTGAATACATCTTTATACGCCCGAAACAAAAATACAGTCAAAACAGTGGACTGCAAAGGGGAAAACGGCTCCAAAAAAAGTAAAAAACATCGACTCACTCAAACGGCTGTCAAATAAAAACAACCCAGTCAAAATGGCTGAAATTTTAGTGAATAAATGTCAAAAGATGCACAACTACATTCACTGGCTTTTATTGACGAGTGCTGCTATCTTCACGTTGAGGACAAACTTTTTAGCCCACCCTCGTATGCGATTAATTGACATCATCATCATCATCGGCACTACAACCGGGAACTGGTCTTGGCCTTATTTAGCAAGTCCTGAGGCTTGTTAAATTTTCCATGATAATTTGTTTTTCCGGGCAAGGTCATTAGTCTTGCGCCAGAGGTTCCCCGACTGCAAATCGAACCCCGGTGACAGGCGGGTATACTAACCACTATACTATCGAGGAGCCTTGATTAATAAACATACTAAGTGATTTATGAGTACCTGTAAAAATATTGGGTGGGGGGGGGGGGGGGGGGGCGCAGGGTCTCTCAGGCAAAGTCTCTGCGATCCTTGTCCCTGTTTAATCCAAGTTGGCATGCAGTCTCCACGTGACACCCCTGGATAGCTACTTTGGTACCCGTCAAGTAGTGAACCAATGCATGCAGCGACATCCTGAGAAAGGTTGTCACAAGGCTAATAACCTTGCCCGGAAATACAAATTATTATGGACACTTTAACAAGTCTTGGATATGGACGGATACCGGTGGAGAGACTTGCTAAATAAGGCCAAGACCCGATCCCGGTTTTAGTCCCGATGATGATGATGATGTAATTGAAGATCTGAAATGCATAACATGTCATCATGGATTTCAAATGCAACACACATGCATTTATTTTATGGCGGCAAAGAAAGTAAATACCCTATTTACGGGTCAAAGAGTGATACTCACTAAATAAACAATTGCGTGGAAACGATACCAATGAGATATACACGAATGGACTTTTGTATAAACACAAGCAGCCTAGGATCGTGATACACATATCCCGACTAAAACAAGTGCCGGCGATCAATCAGGAATCGCCGTCTGAGCATAGAGCTGGTTTTGGGTAAACCAAGAATGAACTGCGATATATGTTTCCTAAAGGATGTTTCTGCAGATAATGCAATATGATTGTAATGACCCACTACAAACAAAGGGTAAGATAAATTGCAAATATATTCATTGATCTCCACGATCGAAAAAGAGAAGCCAATGAAGGCGGCCATTTTAAAAAGCCGGCCATGTTTTAAAAAAATGAATTATGGACTTGTTGAGTATCAATAGAACTGTTTAGAACATCAAAATATAAATGCATTCAAGTTCGAGTTTTTGTGTAGGAAATAATGAATGACATTCTTTTGACAGGGAAATTATAGCAAGGAAAAGATTGTGGTAGAACCTAATGTGCAATCACTTCACCATGACACCGAAAAACCAGAGACATTCATTTATCACTGGGTGGGTTAAAATTTAAAATATCGGGGTCAGAGATCCACTGAGGTTCGAATAGGGCAACAATTTCAGGCCTATGTGTACAGATCATTACATATTGGGGAGCCAGAAATGCTGTGACATACGACGGATGCGTTTTTTACTCGTCGGTAAAATGAATTAAAAAAGTTACCATTGTGAATAGTGAATGTTTACAATACAAAGGAGACATCAGTGGCACCATGTTCGCGAGTAGTGTGATCTCATCAGGTGAGCGCTTTCAACATTCTTTGAGAAGAAGGACAAATGAAAAACGGTGGACGAAGCTGTCCAAGATACTTGACATATCCCATTTCGTTCCATGAGTGTTCCGCCACAGCAAGATTGAGGCAAGTGGGGACACCTAATTACAGGCGAGGGCAATAGGCACAAGAAAGTAGATAAAATAATAATAATAATGTAACACTTTAAGAATATTTATAATTAAGCATTTATAAAAAGAAAAAAAATTAGTGTTAGCAGAAAACCACGGATGGATGACCACCATGAAATGGAGTGTCAAGTACTGTGGTGGTAGGTACGCCGTCTCCAGCGACGTCGGATCTACTGAAACGGGAACGTTTGGTCGGCTGGGGAAAAAATAGCCGAGTGAGGCCAAATGATAAATCCCGAAAAAACGACTACAAAGGAAATGAATGGGATCATCTGTAAGAGTTTCTACCATGAAGCGCGCAACTCTAACGAGATGTACGATGTTTAACGAAACGTTCGGGACAGCTCTACCCAAACCGAAGAGACACTGAAACATGGCATTAGTGCGAAAAAATGTGCAGGGCTAACCCTAGCAGCAAACCGGAAATCCAAGAGGATAGCGGGCACTGGGCAGTAGTCCAAAAAGGGGGAAAACACAGACCCACTGTTGAGACTAGATAACAAACGGTCAAAGAACCGGCGAAGCAGGATAAAATCCTAATAGAATCTGCATCAAGTTTATCATACTCTAACATACTTCCCAGGGCAAGGGCTGATACCAAGATGAAAGCCGTAAAAAAGGCAGTATCTAAAATTCGGTGAACCCAAAAGAGGGGGTCTGATTTTTCTGTTAGAGAAATCGATCGGCAGTGCGAGACAGTATACAGGCGCCATTAACGAAGTGCTGGGAGAAAAGGCCACCGTGATAACATACCGCATGTCGGTAATAGACATGACACCTATCCGCAATTGACTCATAAAGACAGCTTTATGGCAAGTTAGTGGAAAATACGCTCACAGTGATATAATAGTGACATAATAATAGAATTGAGCAGAAGGAATGACATCCACCACACAACACAAACAGGTCCTAAGTGGAAGAACAGTGCGTTCGACGAAAGTTCCTTCAAAGTAATAATGAGGACCTACAACACAACAACCGAAAGAAGCATGGCGGAAATTGTCGGCGAGTCAATAGAGATGGTGAATACAGCGTCTGTTGCACCAATGCCAAGAAGGATATCAACAAACGGAAGAAAAGCATGCTACTGGTGGGCGGACGAAATTAAAACACAAGAGCATTGTGCTTACAATCCCACTGCAGAATGCAAAGGTCAAAAGGAAGAGGTGGCTTTCAAGAACACCTTGGCAACTTAAAAAAGCTAAGACACAGTCCGTCGTTCGCACATGAAGCTAATCGTAACAAAGTTACTGAGGAGGTAGTAGTGTGGCGTCGCTAACAGATACACACACGGCGGTGGCCTGATGGGTTGCGCTTTGGTTCCATTTTTGGTGATTCTGACTGTCACAGCCTCAGTTCGAATCACACGTTCTTCACTATCATCCCAAAGGCTATAACCCGACTATAGAATATGCTGTGCTAATTCCAAAGAGCAAAACAAGAAATAGCAGAAAGCAGTAGGAGACCAGCCTGAAGAGTTAACCAGTCCCATAAAGGAAATCCCAAAGTCAGTTCCGCTGAGAGATTGGAGATTGGTGGGCGATGCAGGGGTGTGTTTCAGTACTTAGGTGCAGCGTTGTTACATACTGTGCTACTCTCTGAATTATGCATGCTGAAAGCTCGGGCTCATGGTGTATTTAGAAACTTACACACCCTCTGGCGCAACAATAAAAAAGAGCAAATAATTACTCTCTAAAATACCGGTGTTGCACAAATTAGAATTGTCGTTTCGTGTTATTACATCTAATCGTCACACACCTGTATTACCTCAGTGTTGAATATATGAAAGGAGTTCACAGTGTATAAGCAAAAGTGTCCACTACATATGAGGGTGATTCAAATATAAACGGTAATTTTACTTTTTTGCTTAGCAAGAAGTTGCGAGGCAGATAATATTGTGCGTGGTTGGTTTTTAGTTTGAATGAAGAGATGGGGAACCACCCTGGCTAGCGGTCGCGTTCGACTTTGTAATCAGCACAGCTATGAGCGAGCTAGAGGTACATACGTTTGTTGCGCAACGGATTATTATACAATTTTTAACAACGGACATTCTTTTTCGATTGAAGGCAAATTTTGGTAATGATACACTGTCCCAGAATCGTCTGCATACGTGGGCCAGATAATTTAAAAGTGGGCGAGAACGTATCGAAAACGAAAGTCATGATCGACACCCAAGGATAAGTCGTACAGATGACAACACCCGTGCCGTTCAAGAGCTTTTTGAAAGTGATCGCCCCTTAACTGCAGGAAAAATTTCATAAGAAGGGGGTATCAGCTATGGAAGTGTTCAATCCACTACCACTGATAACCGTAGCTTCAAAAAAATTACTGCTCGATGGGTTCCGAGATTATTGACCGTAAATCAAAAACAAGTCAGGGATACATTGGAAGAAATGGCCTGGGAAAGCCTCGAACACCACCCTTACAGCCCAGAATTGTCTCCCTGTGACTATTTTTTGTTCGCATCCTTAAAGGAATCACTTGGAAGAAAAACATTCGAAAGTAATGAAGAAGTCCAGCAGCACGTCCGCAATTGGGTATCAACTCGCTACGAACAAGAGATATTAAAGCTTCCAAATCGCTGGCAAAAGTGTGCAGATCGCAGAGGAAACTATATTGAAAAATGTTGATTGTATAGTTAGTGTATAAATGTATAAAAAGAAATTACAGCCTAGATTCGATTACCCGCGTATTATGTGTCCTATTAGAATTTTTTTTCATATTCTGCTGGCAGATGGTCAAAGGGTAACGAGTGGTAGGTGGGGACTCAACGTCCTGTCGCCCGGTGAAATACCATCACATCAAACTATAGGCTCCGTGAAATAGTCGGGAGAAATCTTTGGCAATCTTTCGGAGCTTGGCTGATGAACCGGTTCGAGAAAAGGTTGCGTTAGATGGCAGTCGGTCCCAAGATGAGACACCACCCCGTCACGCTGTACATTCCGCGATATCGTCGAGAGAAATCTTCGACGGTGTTTTGGATGGCCCGGACTGGCAAGGGGATAATTCATGATGGTACGTTCTAATATAAAGAATTCCGGAGGTAAACTAGTCTCGCATTCGGATCTCCGCGGGACTATGTCAGGGGCAACATCATGCAGATATGATGATAAATAACCGAAATTTAAGAAATCGGATAATCGAGCTCGCTCTCGAGGCTCTGTCGACGCTCGACTCGTAACGGCATTTTGTAACATCAGGGGCATCGGTTTCACCAATACAAATGTAAACGCCATCCACCAATATTTGCAAACAGCGAACCCTGATATCCTTGCCCTAACTGAGATCTAGGTGGATTCGTCAACTGATTCGACTTATCTTCGCTGCTCAGGATACGACTTACATTCGACATTCCGTTTTAATGGCGTTGTCTGGGTCTCCGCGCGGTCCAATGTGGCTTGCAAGAGGATAGAGGCGTTGTAACCCAATAACATGGGCATTATATGGTTGAGGGACCTGCTGAGGAATTATGTTCAATTTCTTTATTGTCTTCACCGCTCCCCGCATGTCAATCGGCCGGCGACATTTTTCGAACATCTTTCACATACCGTCGACTGGATACAGATTAACTACCTAGCTTCTGAAATTGTTGTCCTTGGCGATTTTAATGTGCACAATTCTGGCTGGTTGATACATTCTAACAGAACCAACGAGGCTGGGAAACTGGCGGAGATGTTTGCTGTTAGCCACCACTTGACTCAACAGGTGGAGGAATCCACGCAAGTGCCGGATGTCCGAGGCGATTATGCGAACATCCTGGATCTGTTTTCGACATCCGAACCGAGTATTTATACCGTAGAGGTTTCTGCGCCACTGGGAAACTCAGACCACTGCTTGGTATCGGTCGCGCAAGCACTTGGGTTTCAAGCGAATAACCGACCTAAACAGCTTCGCCACGTATGGGGCTGCTAACTGGGACGATTTGCTAGATTTTTTCGCATCCTTTCCATGGTCAGAGGCGTGGTTCGGAGACTTCGATGTTAACGCTTGTGCGGAGTCTGGCACAGAGATTATTCTTCTCGGGATTGAGATCTACACTCCACATTCCATCCAACGAGATTCCTCTTATAGCCCTTGGTGGGGAAAAAAAGTTCGAGTAGATTACAGCGGCAAAAATGGAGCTTTTAAGCAATGGCGCTTCAATATCACCGACCTTATCAGAGCAAATTTTGTTAGATTCAGAAACGCGTGCAATACTGATTGATACTGCGAAGAAGGCTTACAACGACAGAGTGGCCAATAAACTCCTTCAGTTGCCTGGCTGGTTCGCGTCCCTTCCGGTCAATGGCAAGGGCTGCCGGTAGTAACTACCCTTCCTCCTCTTTCCCTCCGTTAGTGACGGACAACGCGACGTTAGTCACAGATTTAAAGGATAAAGCTAATGTGTGCACGAATTTATTTTCCCCGAATTCAAACCTCGATGCCGGTCTTTTGGGCGCACCCGTGATCGCGCCGGCACGGTCTTCGATGCGGGATGTGAAGTTTGGCCCGCGTACTATTCAACGCATTCTGTGTGAACTAGAGTTTAGGAAGGCAACAGACATGGATGAAATATCAACAATAGTCCTTAACAACTGCGTTCCAGAACTATCGTCGGTTCTTAGCAGACTCTTTCGGTTATCTTATGCTCGGAGAACATTTCCTACCTGCTGGAAAATTGCTCGAGTTTAGCCAATCCCAAAGAGGGGAAAAAAGTGTCTCCCATAAAATTACCGACGATAGCATTACTGTCTATGTTATCTAAGGTGATGGAAAAATTCATCAATACATATCAACTATATGGAGTGCAACGAAGTTCTGAATGATCGTCAATATGAGTTTCGGGGCAGGCGGTCCACGGGAGACCCTTTGACACTTATAACCGATATATGGACATCTACGATTGAGCGTCATGGTGTGTCAAGGGCGGTCGCATTGGATATCTCCAAGGCTTTTGACCGCGTCTGGCACGGGGCACTGCTGAGCAAACTTCGTTCGTATGGACTTTATCAACAGATTCGCGACTGGAAGAGGAGCTTCCTCGAGAATCGATCGATCCGGATCAGTATCCTGTTAATTCGAGATTGCCTCAATGTGCTATTTTGGCTCCAACCTTGTTTTTGGATCACATAAATGATTGGTTGGAGACAACGGATAACAAAGTGGTCAGTTTTGCGGATGATAGTACGCTTGTTTCCTTTTATTCGAGTGATCGGCCGATTAGTGCATCTACGTCGCACCACCTGAGATGTAGACAGATGGACCCTCTGAATCGGAATTTGGATAAGATCCTGCAGTGGGGAAGGGCCAATCTCGTCGATTTCAATGCAACGAAGACAAAAAATACAACATTCAAAAAAACAAAGTGGATCATCGGTTCCAGAGCTGATGATGAATGGCCAGGCCCTCGAATCGGGGAAAGCTTTAAATTGCTCGTCACGGTCTGTTGGAATGTATCGTGACATAAACACGTGTCGAGCATCGCGAGGACCGTTCTTGTAAAACTGAGTTATCTTTTTAGAGCGAAGAAATATTTTACTCCGGCCCAAAGTCTTCTCCTCTATAAATTCCAAATTAGACCCGCGCTCGAATATTGCTCTCATGTTTGGAGGTCGGCTCCTAAGCATACCCTTGACCTACTTGAGAGCATACAGAGACGAGCGATCCGCCTGATCGGGGACTCGGCGCTGACGTCGTCACTACAGTCGCTATCACATCGAAGGCGCGTAACCGACCTCTTACTGTTTTACAGATATTATCACGGCTAATGTTCTTCGAGGATTCCTGGTATTGTTCCACGCAATTCGGTTTATATGCGCTCGACAGGACAATGTGACGGATGGCACTAGTTTGTGGTTCATCTCTCGATGGCGCGAACATCTCTGCTTCAGAACTCATTCCCTTACACAGCGGGGAACCTGTGGAACTCCCTTCTCACCCGAGTGTTCCCGGAGCGTTACAACCTGCAACTGTTCAAAAAGAACTGCAACTGTTATTTGGTGGCGCTATAGGTTCACCTCTGGCGCAGGGCTAATAACTTTGCCTGGAAAAACAAATTATTATGGACAATTTAACAAGTCTCGGATAAGCACCGGATACCAGTGAAGCGACTTGCTAAATAAAGCCAAGACTACATCCCGGATGTAGTGCCGATGATGATAATGATAGGTTCACCTCTCCCGAGAGAAGTGTAATTAAAAAAAAAAAACCAAAAAAAAAATGAAGGTGTTAAACCCTCGAAAAATTTTTCTCGATTGAAGACACAGTTTGGTGACTTTTTACTGTTTTATCATCACGCGTCGTCTTCTTCGGAAATGCGTGGCATGGTCGTATCGGGGCGCCTACTCGGCGCTAAAGGTTCGCCCTCCCGAGAGAAGTGTAATAAAAAAAAAAAAAAAAAAAAAAATCCGCTTATCTCAAGTCGCAGTTAAAGTTTATCCAGGGTTGGGAATGTTTTAATAGCGCAACAGATATGCGAGAAAAATAAGAAATGGTATTTGAATGGTATTTCAAGTCCGTACTGCACTGGTATTCTTCTGTAACGTAAAAGTGAGTGTCTTGTAATGACCGTTAATATCATATATGTAATTGTTCCGCAGGCCTCAGCGAAATGTACGAAATACAGAATAAGGAACGATTCCTGCTTGAGGCACGAGTTATCGTCAAAATTCGCTCTATACATAGTTCTTTCATAGGTCTGTGGGGGTTCTTTAAAGACTTCTCCAAGAACCACCCACTTCCTCAACTTAACCTGTCTTTCCTCTCACCCACAAGACACCATACCTACCTGCAATTTTGGGCAGCGTAAACTCCCATCAGCATTTTTGTTACCTGGAAGAAAATCTCTCCGACGGAATACATAATTTCGAACTTTTCTGGTTCATACTCCATGAACCAGTTTACATCTCCTATCGGCTCAACTTGTCATCAATTAACGATAAACAAACGCTGGTCAGCGTATTGCGGACACAGCTACAGCCGATATTCATTTCTACCGCATATAATTGTATATCCTATCTATCACCTAAGGTTCGCTGAGTTGCGACCAATTTCGAACTTTTCTGGTTCATACTCCATGACCCAGTTTACATCTCCTATCGGCTCAACTTGTCATCAATTAACGATAAACAAACGCTAGCCAGCGTATTGCGGACACAGCTGCCGCCGATATTCATTTCTACCGCATATAATTGTATATCTTATCTATCCCCTAAGGTTCGCTGAGTTGCGACCAATTTCCTAATCACTATACAACCGAGCATTTGATTTAGGCATGAACACGATCATTTGTCTACCCACGTTCATGTCCCATGAAGACCCATCATCTAATCCAAACAAATAACCCATAGCCACCGTCGCTGAGTTTTCTGTGGACTTAACGTCCATGAACAATTTTCCCTATTCTGCTATAGAGCCATTGGGCTAAAGCAAATAGATTCCTAGTCTCTGGTTGAACTATCATCACCGGCAGATATCGCCTACGACGGCATTTCCCTGGAATCTTAAGTAAATACAATGACGACCCTTTGCAACATAGGCACATCGTGAACATTGTGCATCCCATCATTGGACCTGTGAAATAGCGTTTTTGTTTGCCTTGAAGCAAAAACCTATTTTCATTCCCAGGCGTACATCATCAACGATCTATGCCCACATCGCCGCGGCCCCTGATGATCGTGCATTTGTTTGTTCAGGTGTCCACTGATCATTGTCTGCATTGCAAGGCATTGAACTTGCCTATACGGCATATGAAAATTCTTACATACTCGATCACGATTGGCCGCCGCTTCGGTCGAGGAGTCAAATTTCGTCCTCCCGTGGGGTACACTTCGGAGTGCGGTTGCGTTTTAATTAATTTTGTGGAACTAGCTTTTTGGAAATCAAGTCCGATTGTAACAACAAACAATTACGTAGTATTCGTATCCGTTCTATTAAAATTACATCTGAAGTGAATGTTGATTGCATTCCGGCAACGCTAGTTGGCACGTAGTCAGTAAACTGCTGAAATCCAGACTGCTATCACGTAACATAAAGCTCAGTGTCTATAGAACCATAATCATGCCGATTGTTCTATATGGATGCGAAACATGGATTCTCACAAAACGGGAAAAAAACAAATTCCGCGTATTCGAGAAAAAAGTTTTGTGGGGTTTCTTCGGAGGTTAATATCACGAGGAGGAAGGACAATGGAGGAAACTCCATAACAACGAATTGGAAGAGCTATATCGCAAACCTACAATAGTGAGAGTAATCAAGTCGCGAAAATTAAGATGGGCCGTACACGTGGCGCGAATGGCCAACGATACGACCGTGTGTAGAATTCTTGACGGTAGACCAACGGGAAAGAGACCGGCCGGACGCCCGCGACGGAGATGGGAGGACAATGTTAGGTTTGACCTTGAAGAGGTTGGATCGAATGGTCAAACGTGGAAGGAGAGCGCGCGGGATAGAGAACGATGGCCGAGTCGAGTCGGTGAGGTCATGAACTTCCGGGTTTCTACAGGCCAATAAATAATAATAATAATAATAATAATAATAAATAAGTGAATGTTGTGAAAATATATCAAGCAATTCCGAACGAACTCGAAGGCGTGCTTTACTACAGGAATCGTGCTTAATCAATAACAATTTAACAACAGAAAGAGTTCCGTGTGATTATTACCTATATCCTTGTATTCGATGTAATTAGAAAAGAAAGAGACCCTTTAATCGCCAATTCGTATGTTGCACTTAATGTTAATTTATCACGTTAAGAGTTACTGTGAAACCACCAATTAATACCACGGACCACAAACGGTCGTCGAACAAGTCGAGCTATGTAAACGTGCAACAAAAAGGGGAATAAACGAAAATTAAGAGAACCGAACTCCAGTGTGTTTTATTTTCATTACTTTTCAGTGAACAATCTGTGGTGTTTCGCTTAACCCGCGTCCGTGCTAACGCATTAGTGACAAATACCTACAGGTCCTTTCTTAGCAGTGGAAACCGTAAAGAATACAAAAGAAAAGGTTTATTGCAATATATTCACTTAAACTGAAATTTCTCTTTAAAACAATATCCATCTGATAAAAACCGGCGAACTTAAGAACGTCCCTATTTTATGACATGCCAATAAATATATTTTTTCTACTAGACAATTAACTTGCAATAGCTAGAAAAATGGAGATTTCGTTCCGCAATTTTCAAATAATTCTCATTATTTTAACACCAGAATTTCGCAATAGAATAATTTTGTTTATTCCTTTGTTTTAGATAAATGACTGATAATATATTTGCGTACATTGATTAAAATAAAAAAAAAACATACAAATAGCTAATAGATCGCACACAAAATATTTTAAATTTTCACAACGATAACAAAATATCTTTTTTAGAATATTGTACCTTAGAATTGTTCTATCAGAGTCATAACTTGGAATTCTTATTGTTTACGGTTTCGTTTTTGCATAAAACTTTCAACCAATTAGGTAAGTTCGGAATTTGTTGTTCTTGTTCTTCAGACTTTAAATATTCAGTTGAAACGAATTGTCCGAAAAAAGCCAAAAACCATTTTATTCTTCTTTTTTTCGTTTTTTTTTTTCTTCTTTTTTTAAATCATTTTATATAGTTTTATATGTGTGCTGATGTGGATCCTTATCTATGTAACATGAGTCGAATGGAAGCTATACGTTTTTACAGGATAAGGATTGGGCATGGGAGCAGGAAATGGAATTACGATTCGCCAGGGTATATGACTGCCTAAAACTTTTATAACTAACTCGTTTGAAATAAATGTTTTATTTATTAAATTATGTTTAAGCCATTTCTTCGAAAGCAATTTTAAATGGCAGTATTGTTGCGGCAGATGGAGTTGTTGCCTGAGGTAAATCAAGTTTTTGTATATATTGTTTTGTTTTCTTTGTGACACGAAATATATTATATTATGTATTTGTTTTTGTTTATTCGTTTACACTTATCCGGAGAGTATGTAATCTACTATCAACGATGGCAAGATTTAAAATAAATTATTTATATTATATTTCATTTTATTATGTACACCAAACTAAAAAACTTTCAACTTTGAATTTGACTCACCATGACTAATAGTTTCGGGTAATATTTTACAATTAATAAATAGGAGAATTTTTAATTGAGATCAACGTTATTAACTTCAACTTGTATTTAGGGTGCAACAAAAAGCAGCTTGTAAAACTACTACTGAAATCAAAGAATAAAAACTATAACTTTAATTTTTAACCATTCTTTGTATTCTTTGGCCATACATTTAGTCACGGGAAATACTAGCTTTAATGGAGTAAATATTTCACCTATTTCACAATAATAATTAACACGTCTCAGTTGAAGACAATATACTGGTCCGACTAATTTTCGTATGTCCAAGCGCTGGTTACGGAATATAAAAATACGGGGTTACCCCACCTTGAAATTTTCAGAAAATTGACTTTTTTTGGGTAATTAAATCGTTTATACTTTTAAGAATATTTTAATTTAATTATTCAAAAACTCCCAATGTTAGTGAAGTTACAGTAATTAGCTGTGAGCGCGTCAGAGTTGGCTCGAAACTCATATCCATATCAAAACGAATATCCATAGCCAACATAAGAGCTCAACGGGAGACTAAAGAGGCCAGAAAATTGAGAAGAGCAGCTCAAAAGGGATCAAAGGACATCACAGCAACAATAGACGACCTCGTGTATGATCCGGGAATCGCTGATTAAACGTAATTAAAAAAGCATATTCAAGTGTAACTCCATTGACTTCTATTTGAATATTGGTACAGTTGATGTCAAAATTTCTATCTGACCATCGGGGAAGTGTTTGAAAATTCATAAACAAGCGGGGTCACCGTATCCAAAAAGTAAGATACATTTTCTCATTATATCGCGCTTGAATGTCACAAATTCCTTTTTTTTCGAATTAGCAGCACTGTGACAGATATCTGTGCCCAATTTAAAATCGTAATCGTGTTTTAGCTTCGCTTGGTTTTATACGGCACAATAAGTGGTTGTCGTATTGGGATTTTCTTGAGCAGAGAAGTTGCATTAAATTTTCTTTCCTTTCTTCTGTGCAGAAACGTATATAAAGTTACAACTGCAGTGAGTATATGAGTATGTGGGTGTACGAGGTCGCGACCCCGCACGGGCGAGAGCCGCCAAACCGAATTGTCGAGGATTAAGTCCAAAACGCAGCACGGCACGCAGATGCCTGCCGAGAGAAATAAAACACTAAACACCGGACAAATAAAAATATAACACACACTATTCCTTTTGTTTAGTTTAATATTTATATAAATTGAAAAATACTATTGTTGGATAACTTGTTTGAATTAATAGATTATTGTACCGTTTCATTTTCTTATGGGATACTAACATTTTACGGTAGCCCTGCGTGAAAGTTACATTATGAAGTCAGTAAAAAAAACACAATCCGCAAATAATATTCGACATGGAGGTTGCAAACACTTCGACGCATCTCCGCAGCCGGCGGAGAGTGGAAGATCGCGTGACCATGATGCTCAGCGGATGGAATTTGACTCACCGAGGATAGAACTCTGACATGAATTCCATCCTAGGTTAGGGTTAAGAACAAAAGAAGAGAAAGAAGAACTTTTCTCTTAAGAGTGCGGCCGCCAAGGAAATGCACTCCTTCAGTGCAGTGATGTGTGTGCACGATCGAAAAGATGTTATTTACACGGGTTCGAAGGTAGTCGAACAACAAAACGGGCAGGCGGCAAAGACAAAGGAGATTCATGATCTATGTCTATGCTGTGCAACGTCGCTAAGATAGACGTTAGGGAAAAAAGGTGCTAATGAGATGCGATACTTTATACAATGGAAATTGTGTATCGTATCTTGGGTCGGTGGCAGAAACGACTCCCTTGCATGCCTTTGTATGTGTCGGGTAATTCGTTTTGTGGCGACGAACAAAACTTGAAGATTGTTTGTCAATAGGGAAATGCTGGGAATACGATTATAGTTTGCCCTATCGCTAGATGCCTGCCAAAGGACAGCGTTCCTTTGTTTGCACTTAGTACATTGCTAAGGCATTAGTCTCAATGTGGATGGTGCTAATTACATGCATCTGCGTTGAACTATTTATCGCTGGCTAAAGGGGTCGCCAACCGATGTGTGTGTAAATAGTTTTTGTACACATATTGAAGCTGGGATAATAGACGGCGCAAACCGAGTCATTTTGTTTAAAGGAGTTTGTATGATACCGAAGGTGCCGAATTGGTTTGGGATTCCAAATAAGTAAAGCAAGAAATCTTACGGAAAATTGTATGCGAAGGGATGCATGAAAAGGTAAGTTTTCTTTACAGGGACTTTAAGATTATAGATTTGATCTATATAATGCGTGAAGCATTTTCAGGTACTAATGCGATTGCATTAGGGAAGTTAGGAAATTGGCTGAATGTTATGGGGGTTTTACGGTAAGTAGACAGTGGGGTTTGGCGGAACCGCCACAAGTAGTTTGTCGGAAAGAGATGTTTACAAGAGGTATAAACAGTTCATGGGAGGCCCAGAATGGGTTGAAGACGAAGAGGAGCTCGCGCGACCATCAACTTTTACCGATGAAAATTACATTTACCAAATCAATGATTTGCTGCTCAAAAACCATCGATTAACAATTAGGGATCTTGCTGATGCTAAGGGCATTTCAAAAGGACCAACAATATTTAAAAACATATTTGGGCCTGCATCAAATCTGAATTGGTACCAAAAACACTCAATGTCTTTCAAAAAGAGCGTCACATTAAAATTTGTACGGATATAAGACTCGCCCATGAAACACATTATTATGAGTGATGAGACTTGGGTCTATGCATACGAACCGTAAACGACCAAATATCGTGCCAAGCTAACCCAAGACCGAAAAGCGCACGCCAACGTCGCCCAAAAATTAAAGATATCTTAACAGTTTTCTTTGGTTTTCATGCTGTTGTGCACAATAAATTCCTCTGGTTGGACCAAATTATTCATCATCATCATCGGCACTACAACCGGGAACCGGTCTTGGCCTTATTTAGCAAGTCCTGAGGCTTGTTAAATTTTCCATAATTATTTGTTTTTTTCCGGGCAAGGTCTTTAGTCTTGCGGCAGATGTTGCGTGACGGGGAATCGAACCCCGGTCTCACGCGTGGCAGGCGGGTATACTAACCACTATACTATCGAGGAGCCTTGGACCAAATTATTAACAGGAAATATTCTTTGAGTGAAATTAATTGCAAAAAGAGGCCGGAATTGTGTCAAGTTTCGATTTTTGCATTACGATAATGGAACATCTCACACTGCATTAATCCTTCGGAGTTTTTCACTACAAATTCGGGCGGTCCATAACAGCGGTATTCACCCCATTTAACACCGTATGACTTCTGGCTATTACCAAATCCCAAAAAAACCACTCTGAGGACAAAGTTTTAACTCAGTTTTAGAGGCACAACCTGAATTGTTGCCCACTTTGAACGCCTTTCCAGAAATGGTTTGTAACCAGTATTTGGAAGATGGGACAAATGTTTACATAACTGTATTGTGTGTAAAGGGGATTACTTTGAAGGTGAAGAAATAGGTTTGGATTCCATTAATTCAAATAAGGGTGTAGGTGGAGAATAGAACACTCGCCGGGTGAAAGATAGAATTCAATATATTGTGGTATATGGAAAACAATAGGTGTGGTATATGGAAGCACATATAACTGAACATGACAAACGTGTTAAATATGATTGCAGATATAGACAAGAATTTTAAGATAAAACGGGGCAATTGAAAAGTCCCCGGCCTGACACATAGATGGCACTAGAATTAAATCCATATGATTTTTAGTTAGCCCTAACCTTCAAAAGACGCGTGTATAAATTTGACAGATGTCGGATCATTCGTTTGTGAATTATAGTATTTTGAGTGAAGCAACTTCTGTTATTGTGAAAAAAATGGATAAAAAGGAATTTCGCGTGTTGATAAAATATTGCTTTTTGAAGGGAAAAAATACAGTTGAAGCAAAAACTTGGCTTGATGACGAGTTTCCAGACGCCGCCCCAGGAAAATCAACCATCAAGGATTGGTATGCTACGTTTAGACGTGGTGAAATGAGCACCGAAGATGGTGAACGCAGTGGACGCCCAAAAGAGGTTGTTACCGACGAAAAAATAAACAAAATGATTTTGAATGACCGTAAATTGAAATTGAATGAAATAGCAGGCACTCTAAAGATATCAACTGAACGTGTACATCATATCATTCACGAATATTTGGGTATGAGAAAGCTCTGTGCAAAGTGGGTGCCGCGCGAGCTCACTTTTGACCAAAAACAACGACGAGTTGATGATTCGGAGCAGTGTTTGGAGATGATCAAGCGTAATAAACCCGAGTTTTTGCGTCGATATGTGACAATGGATGAAACGTGGCTCCATCATTTCACTCCGAAGTCCAATCGACAGTCATCCGAGTGAGAGACTGCACACGATGAACCCGCCCCAAAGCGTGGAAAAACGCAACAGTCGGCTGGCAAGGTTATGGCGTCTGTATGCCATGGATGCGCGCGGAATAATTTTCATTGACTATCTTGAAAAAGGAAGGACCATCAACAGCGACTATTACGCGGCGTTATTGGACCGTTTGATGGACGAAATCGCCGAAAAACGACCGCATTTGAAGAAAAAGAAAATGCTGCTTCACCAAGACAATGCACCGTGTCACAAGTCAATGAAAACGATGGCAAAAATCCATGAATTGGGCTTCGAATTGCTTCCGCATCCACCGTATTCTCCAGATCTGGCCCCCAGCGACTATTTCCTGTTCTCAGATCTCAAAAGAATGCTCGCTGGGAGGAAATTTTCGTCGAATGAAGAGGTGATCGCCGAAACTGAGGCCTATTGTAAAGCAAAGGACAAATCGTACTACAAAAAAGGTATCGAAAAGTTGGAGGGTCGCTATAATCAGTGTATCACCCTCGAAGGGAATTATGTTGAATAAAAAAAACGAATTTTGCCAAATGTGTTTTACTATGGAAGGCCGTGGACTTTTCAATTGACCTGTTAGAAAAATGGTTGGTTACGAGTAATATGATGATTAAAACATATTGTTAAACCAAATCTTCTTTTAGATCGATAATTTTATTTCCAATAAGTCGCAGATGACACACAAAGAAGGATATTTAACTCTTTGAACAGAAGGGTGCATAATTTTAGTTTGACACTTAAATACAGACATTTTTATAAAAAGCTAGTTGAAACAGTTCTTTTAGGAAGACCTAAATGCGTTGAAAGCAATAATGTCCTTGTAGTAGGAAATGTTTATGCTGAGTGGAGATTGCGGTGCAGGTGTGGGAAAGTTGGAATTTGCCTGGCAACCGAAGGTACCGAATAGGTTTTGGGATACCTGAAAAGGTAGAAAAGAATTCTTACAGGGAATTTGTATGCGAAGAGATGCATGAAAGGTAAGTTTTCTTTTACAGGGACTTTTAGATTATAAATTTGATAACCTAGATGCGTAAACCATCGCTTGTATTAGCGAAATCTTATGCCGTTTGGGATGTAGTTATGGGGCTTTTTCAGGTAAGTGGGCCGTGGGGTTTGGCGGAACCGCCACAGATATACTCATGAAGATCGGCAAAAAACTGAAACCTCCGCAGAAAGTATCAAGAAGATCCACGATATGATTTAATACCTCAAACGTTTCATATATATGAGAGAGCTTAAACTGTAGATATCTCGGAAGATAGGGTATTAATCTGAATATATGAGGGCTCTGCCCTCATTAAATAAATATCACATTTTACATGATGAAATCAGGGTGAGAAAGTTTGGTACAAGATGGGTCCGTATTTGTTAAAAGCTGATCGTAAGCAAATTGGGAATTGACATTCTCAGCAACATGTATGTCGCTTGAAAGAAAAAATCCAATTAATCTTAAATTTTCACAATGTTCACAATCGAGGGTTCACTACTTCCCACTTGAGTCATAGCAGGAAGCAAAAACAATTGCATCGGTAAGAAAGGATATGTCTAATATTCCAAATTGATAACACGCTATATTTACCAGATCATCATCATCATCGGCGCTACAACCGAGATCCGGTCTAGGCCTTATTTAGCAAGTCTCGAGGCTTGTTAAATTTTCCACAATAATTTATTTTTACGGGCAAGGTTATTAGCCTTGCGCCACATATTTACCAGATAAGTAAAAGAAATAACGGAAAATGGCCTGCGTTGCAAGAGAAAATTATCTTGCCGTCCTAGAACAGAAAATTAGGAAACTGGAAGTAAAAATTATTGAAAAATCTCATTCTATTCTTCAAGTTTACTTCCTTCTGACTTTAAGCCATTCTCTTATCTTACTAAATATGTGACTCGAAAACGTTTTAGGTCACAGATCTGCACTTCACGTAGGGAATCTGGTTAATGCAGAGATGTTGGACAGAGTGTCTCGAATAATAAATAAATTGCATTGAAGGAAAACGTTTTAGGTCACAGAACTGCACTTCAGGCAAGAAATCGAGTTGTTGAAGAGACCTTGGACGAAGTGTCTCGAATTAGAAATAAATGGCATTGAAGGCTAAAGTTTATTTCTCGCTATAGACCAGACTAACCGGGAAGCATCAGCTCGAGGATTCTAAAATGATCCTGACAGGTTACAATAATAATAGCATACGAGATTTTTTTTTTTTTTTTTTTTGATTAAAACGAGCTATGAACTTTTCATATTTAACCGGAATAAATAGCACGTTTATCGACTAATGGCTTCTATGACATAGAATACACGATTTTATGTATGCACAGCCACATGCAGTGTTTAAACAATTTACCAACTTTACAGTTAAAGTGCCAAAATAGAAATAATCTTCGACATTTCCATGACGCATTAAACTCCATACATAATTAATTTAACATAATTCCAAGGATATGAGTTAGTCGTTTCCTTCTACGGCTTAGGACACACGCTATATTATTTCATAAAAATGTTTATAAACATAATAAAAACTTAATACCAATTAATAGGATATGAACTTTAAAGAAAATTCGAAAATCCTGGCTTTTAAAACGGTCAGCAGTTTACCATAATTAGGTATTTATTGTACATAGTTTAAAAATTAAATAATGTTACTTTAAATATTATTCAACGAAACATTTAGTTGTTCAATATATTATTAGGAAAACCTCTTAGTAAATAAGGAACTATTGCCAAAAAGCTTACCATTAAAATAAATTACAGTTTATACATGTTCTTGATTTAAATCAATCGACTAGCTCTATTAATTATATGAATTGAATTGATTTTCAGTTAAACTTGATGTTACCCAAGAATACTGAATGGCCACCTATTTGTTTTCGATTGTCACAAATACATTTCCCCTACACAATCAATTACAGTTTTTCCTTTTTCCAGAGATTTAAAATTAAATATAAAGTTTTCCCCGATTTAAATTCCAAATTCTAATATAAGTAAAGAGCTTTCTACTGAAAAAGTTCCTTTATCAATATTCTTTGGAAGAGGAATAATAAAAATGCACTGTATCTGGTATCTGCTCTCTGCACACGTTATTGCCAGTATAAAAAATGGGAATAATCCTGGATGTGATCAAAATTTAAATGCAAATAAATGCCAAGCCTTCTCGCTTGGGATGGACTTCCAAAGTTCAACGTGGAAGTGAATTTATACGCCAAATTTCTTCCACCTTCCAACTGAAGACGACTGTTTTGATCCCAACACTGTTTCGGGGGAGTCACAATTTCCATTTGATATTTCGGGGGATTCAGTTACACGACTAAGATCTCGGTTAACCGATTTGGAACTTAAAACACGTGGACAACGAACAGTGGGCGTTCGCCTTTTTGAAATGGATGTTTCTTCTTGTAGTGACTTGAATGTATTCGAAGGCAGAATCTCGAAACTTCCATCTGTCGAAGAGTTTTGATTCTTTTTCGAGTCCCATGTATTGTAGTATTCAGAGTATGATTGATTTTTGAATTCTTGCGGTGTCAAAGCGGGTGTTGAATCAATAGATGTGTTAGATAAGGAATCCATTTCTTCTTCGAGCACTTTCTTGGCGGCTTCTTGAAGTTTTTTCATCGGTAAGCTTTTCAAATTACTGCAACTCTTTTTGAGTAGAAGACTTTGAACCAATTCATTGACCAACTTATCACTGACTGGCTGAGATGGTTGTCCGCATATAGGCGAAGCTGGAGAATTTGGTGATGACAAATTATCAGCATCAATACTGCTGTTTTTATGTAATGGTAGAGACAGACGTTCACGTCGTTGGGCTAGACTTTCTGCGTCTTGTATGCAATTTGGATTTTGTCTGCGGGTTATGGATACATTGTGTACAATTTTTTTGCGAGGTTTGAATGTTACAACTTCATCGTGGGTAGTTCTATTTTCTGTGTGTGGTTCCTCTTCGATTACATCGCATTCATCTTGAAGAAGCTTGAAAAGTCTGGAATGTGTTGAAGCGCGCTGATAACGAGTCATCTTTCGGAGTTCTGGAAAATTGTCGGATTCTGTATCAGTTTCAGATAAGGGCTTATTCATGTCGGTTACTCCGGAATCTTCCTCCTCCATTTCAGACTCAGAGCGTTGAGAACTGTTTCGACTTAAAATACTTCTCGGAGATGTAGTACAGTCGACGAGGAGAGCGTTTTGTGATTTTGGAATAGTCGACTCGGCGGAAATATTCTCGAATACGTGGACTCGTTCTTTAACGCTCATCGATATTTCTCCATTTACTGAAATTGGCTGTATTGAGGAGAGGTCTTCGTTTGTTATTGACTCTTCTTGAGGAAGAATGTTCTCGAGTTGGTTGTCTGTTACGCTATCAACTGGTGGAAAAAGATTCAGTGCAGTGTTTTCTTCTTGCTTAATGACTATTTTATCTGAGCCATTAGGCATGATATCCGGCTCCTCGTCTAACTGATTTTGTTCCAAGTTATTATTGGTGTCTGTGGTCTCGAGATTTAAGGGTTGCGGTGTATTTTCTTGAGATTGTGTGTCGAGTTTTGTATCGATGACAGGACTGTTTTCCTCTTTATCCATATTTACTGTATTCGCAAAGAATGCTACCGCATTTTTATAGTTGTTTCGCCGAATTTCACACTCATCGAAGGCTGGTTTATAAGGCGGATCATCATTCTCCTCACTTGAACCTTTGATTTCAGCCCAAAAGTCAATTTCTTCTGTTACTTCATTGTGATTCGAGTTGGTCGCACCAATCTTTTTCTGTGTAATCCAAAAGTCAACAACAGCATCTTTTTGAGCACAATTATTTCCTATTTCTTCATCATTGATTAGATTCTCTCCAGTAACTTTAGCTTTTCCAAATGTCGTCTGTTTACTAGAACTAACTTCATGCCACCGTCCAGTTGGTTGCTCAAATTCAGACGAGCGAATTGAAACTGATTCGAAGTTAATGACGCCAATATCGGGGTCGTCATAAGTTTGTAAGTCTATAATGGTTGATGTCTTGCGCTTAGGTCGGATTAGGAATTTTTGCAATTCTTGTTCTTTTGTCGAAGGTTCATAATTCGAGGTTTCACTTAAGGACTTCGATGATTCTGGAAGAATAGGAGTAATCTCATCTCTTTCTGCCCAAATATCTATATCTTGATGGTCTTCTAAACCAATCGATTTAGAAGATTCAGGTATGGCATTTGTTTCGGCTATTTTTTCTGGAATAGGGTCAATATTACCTATTAAATGAGGCACTTCTCCTTCTTCATTTTTATTTCTGGTTGAGAATGTAATATGACTATCGGCATCTTCGAAAATATTTGGCTCGTTACTATTGCTCTCCGACGTTACCAAAGCTTGTGGTAACTCACTGTCGGCGCAAACTTCTATATCATTTGGCGGCGATCTCATAACGTCCCAAGCGCTTTCTGGTGATTTACTTTCGTTGGCTTTCATGCTGTCAATTATCGCCCAAAAATCAACCTCCTCTGACTCCTTCATAAGCTGTTCTGGATCCGTCATATATTCCTCAATAGATTCTTGTTGGTTATTCATCTCGTGTACATCTTCAACCGGTTCTTCTTCGAATAGTTTCAAATTGGGTGGTTCGTTAAATTCTTCAGGCATCTCAGTGGGACAATCTTCCTTGTCTTCTAAAGTGAACACAATTCTAGAGAACGTATTATTTCTATCATTAAGGACTTCACTAGAAATACTTTCTTCTTCAGTTTCATCTACTTTCTTCTTCTTCCTTGTTTTCTTTTTTGACAACTTCGATTTTGGAAGTTTGCCAGCATCTTGTTCAAAATACTCATGGTCCACGTTATCTTTGACGATCTCAATCTTCTCTGGCTCAGATCCCGGGTATTTTCGGGATGACTTTTCTTCCCTTTCTTTTGACTGGATTAGACAATCATTGCCGCTTAGTGTTGGCTCTATATCGGTTTCACTTAAAACAGCCTTCATACAGATCGGTTTTATAGCAGAGACCACTTGTACAGAATATTCTCGTTCCAAGACCTGAATACAAAAATCTATTTTCTCCTTTTTCAAGTTGTCCGTATTGAACTTCCTAGTGTTCACTAAGTTTTTCGGTGTATCCGTAACTGTACTGCTGATTTTTCTTACGTTATCATCCACTTCTGGTTCCGAATTGACTGCTGTCGGTTGGTCATTCTCACAATCATCTTGATCAAAACTTGACCTGATAGTGGCTACGAAATTCCCAGTATCTACCTCCTTACTGTAAGTTTTGACCAAGCTCGGTCTTCTTATGTTATCCTGAATCATTTTAATGGTTGTTTCGACAATTTTCGACTTATTTTTCGCGTTTGATAGTTTGATAGTCGAGAGATTAGGCTCAGGCTCAGGAGGTCGTTCAACAGACTTAATGATTTTCTTTTTACGTTTCTTTATCTTTGCAGTCTTAATTTTAGGTTCATCTTTTGGACTGCTGTCTGCGTTTGCCTTTGTCTTTTCCTCTGCTGGCTTATCGTCGGAATTTTTGATGCGAATTGTATTCCAAAAGTCGTCAACGTCATCATTGACTATTTGTTCTGATTTTGGATCTTCTGTTTTGGGCTCCGAATTGGTTTTGCCCCAATAATCCATCGTCATTTCGAAGAGGAGCTGGGCTTCCTTCTTTGTAGACTCCAATGTTGCCCAAAAGTCTATTTCTTCGGTGCTGTCGCCGCCCGATTGTTTTCGAGCTTTCGTTTGATCGGCTTGCGTTTGATCAGCATTTTCTGAGTAATCGATGGTAGATTCCGTAGAGTTATGGAATAAGTTAGACACTTTTTCGGACTCACTTACCCTTTTCTTTCTTTTCAACGTATCTGAATCAGGTTTAGCGTCGATTTGGGGGGCTGGTTCATCGGCTGTAGCTATGTTGTTGGTTATGTCACCCGTCCAGGTTTGATTCATAAACTTGTTTCTCATTGGTAAAGAAAACGACACTGAGACATCTTCTGAATCGGAGTCATATGTGGACTCCCATTTCGACTTATTTGGTAAATTCGAATTTTGTTCAAGTGATTTTGCCGATGGACTTAAACTGATTGTAACACTGACATCACATTCAGAAGAACTGTCACTTTGGTCCTTAATCTCCGCCATGTTATTCAATTCAATTCGCTGGTCTTCAATTTCACTGTTTCCAACTTGTACCGTCGTTATGTTTTCATCATTCGACGATCGACTGAAAGAGAACATGAGAGGTAATCTCACCGTCACGGAATTCGTGTTGTCATGGTCTTCTTGATCAATATTATCATTCTCTGATTTTTCGGTAATATCATTTGTCAATGTGGACTCACTAACTGACGCACTCATTTGGCTCGAAGGTCGTGGACTAGCATTTTCTGATTCATTTTCTTCGCAAATTACACTGAGACCGTCCATTATAATCACATCGTCTTCCTCTTCACAGAAGTTGTTATAATGATCGTTGTTTTCGAAAATGCTGGGACTTTCATCTGCCTCGCTGTCAATGATCTTGTCTGAGCTTTCCTTATCTTGGCTTAAACTTTCGTCATCAGACTGTGCCCAATCCTCGTCAGATGAATCTGTCAAAGGTAGAATTTTCTTGTTGTATACGTGAACATTCGCTACCGACTTTATAGACTTTAGACCACCATTATGATACTGAGCAGGAGTAGATACAGCTTCTTGGTCTGTCGATGAAGGTGAGAAATCCCCGATATCCGATGAAGTATTATTATTGTCAGACTCCGATTTAATAGGCGAGGGCGCACTGTCAAATTCCTTATCGCGTTCACCATCGTATGGCTTATTGTCCTCACAACTAATATTTAAATCAACTTCACTTAACAGAGGTATCTCATAATACTTTCGAGAGCCTATTTCACCTACTGATCCTTCTCTTTTTCTCTGCCCGGATGAATCCTCGGCACTTGGAGTTATTACTATATTTGGAAGCTCCTTTCCAATAGAACTACCTCTACAGACAGACTTTGAAGTTCTGCAATGCATACAACTTGGCGCATCGTATTCAGTGGGGGGATAGAAATAATAAAAGTATGGATAAGGGGGGTAGTGTGGAGGAGGAAGAGGAGGTTGAGAAGAGTGGTGTTGGTATTGGTGGGGATATGAATGAGGGGGACAATATTGCGCATGGTCGTGAAATGATCCAGGGTATTGCCAATTACAAATGTCTGCACCAATTGGTGGAGGCATTGGATGAGGCATACAACACGGTGGTAAATACGGATAGGAACATAAATATGGGGGAGGAACAGGAAATTGGCAAGGGCATTCAGTCATTGATTTATTCGTTTCTTCCGAGTCTTCCATCTCGGCTGCAAATGATAGTAATTGTAAGGAAGAAAGAGAAAGAAACATACATAAATATGATAAAGTAAGACGTGGGGCATTTTTCTTGATATGGTGAATAAAAGCAATGTTTGAGGAAATGAGGGGAATATGAGTCGCGGGTAGGATCAGGATAAGTTAACGAAAGCAGCCGTAGAATATACCATCATCGGCCACCTTCTAGTCTCCTGTTACCGATTTTCCTAAAAGCTTTCACCGAGTTTAGTTAACCGTTTCTTACTAAGAACAAAATTACATTCTCTGCAACACAAGCTTAATGCTAAATGAATCAAAATAAATAATAAAAGTATTGGTTGATGGAAAACAAATTAAACAAACAAGAAACAAAGGGTTTAAGTCCAAATGCATTATTATATAACTAAAAGGTTTGTTTTAATGTTTTCCTTATCCTTTTGTTTGTTTTCGAATGTAATTTTTATGGTTTTAAATAATTCGCTACAGATCTTCATTTCATGAGTGATCAATTTTAGTTTGTTTATGTGTGTAAAATGATGCAGTGATCAAATAGACCCAAAACGTATTTACAATCAAAAGTGAGATGTACATGTTTGATGAAGTCAGATATCGGCGAGGTGAATATCATCAGATTATAAATTTTATGCAATTTAATTAACATTTGTATTTAATATAATAAAACTGAATGTGTGCTAATCTTCGGAAATATTTTTACCCTTTTTAAGAAAATGTTACATGCAAAAACTGCCAAATGCTTCCACAAAAGTAAAACCAATTTAAATTGAGGCGCTATATCGAATCTCAGAATTTCTTTTTTTTATAACTCTGAGAAACATTTACAATACATGGGTGGCTGAAAATGTTCCGACCTCAACGTGAAGATAGCAATACTCGTCAATAAAAGCTGGTGAATATAGTTGTGTATCTTTTGAAAGTTAATCATCAAAATTTCAGCCTTTTTGGATACGTACTTTTTATTTTATAGTCGTCTGAGTGAGTCGATGTGTGTTTTTGTGCAAATGGACAAAATTGAGTAGCGAGCTGTTATTAAATTTTTATTTTTGAAAGGCGATACGCCTACCCAAATCGAAGATGGGTTGGACTCTGTGTATGGGGACTCTACGGCATCATTTACCACAGTGAAATTTTAGGCAGCTGAATTGAAACGTGGCCGTGAGAGCTTGGGAGACGATGAACATTCGGGACGTTCAAAAACTGCAACAACTGACGACAACATCGCTAAAATTCACCAAATGGTGCTAGACGACCGCCGAATTAAAGTGAGATAGCAGAGGCTATGAACGTGTTTGTCACTAATTAAATCAAGATTTAGGCATGAGCAAGCTGCCCGCGAGTTAGGTGCCATGTTTGCTGACGTTAGACCAAAAACGTGTTCGAATGAACATTTCCAACGCTCTGTTAGCGCAGTTTAGGCGCAATAAATCCGAGTTTTGACGCCGATTAATTACTGTCGATGAACCTTGGATACACCGTTATGCGCCCGAAACAAAAATACAGTCAAAACAGTGGACTGCAAAAGGGGAATCGGCTCCAAAAACACCAAAAACCGATTTTTCGCCTGCGAAAGTGATGGCGACTGTTTTTTGGGATAGTCATAGACTTAATCAATTATCTTCAAAAAGGAAAAACCATTACAGGGGGATTCTACGCATCATAACGATTACTTGACCAAATGAAGGCAGAAATTGTGGAAAAACGGCCACATTTGCGAGAAAAAGAAAATCCTGTTTTACCAAGACAACGCGCCGGCTCACACCCCAGGGGTTGCCATGGCGAAAATCCACGAATTACGGTTTGAACTGCTTGACCATCTGCCTTACTCAGCAGATCTAGCCTCAAGCGACATCTTTTTGTTCCCTAATCTAAAAATTGCGCTCAGATGAAAAAGATTTACGTCAAATGAAGAGGCAATCACCTTCGTGAACCATTATTTTGCAGACAATAACGCCGAGTACTATTTGGACGGGTTCGAGAAAAAGGAAAATAAATTTTAAATCAAAATGTCTTGCATCTTTGTTAGGTCGGAAACTTTTCAACCCACCCTCATATGTCAAATTAGCCATCGTGAACGCCGTGCGCGAACGTGTGCGCTTGCACAGATGTGCACTTTCGTGAACCACTCGCCAGATAATCAAATACTTAAAAACAATTTTTAAAAAAATAAAAATAATAATAATAGATGAATGTGTCATGTGAAAACTCGTTCAGCAAAACCACGTCTAACCGACAATTCATCCGGAAAGTAAAGTGATGTGTGTAAAGTTGACATCGCAGAGAATGATGACGTTCACTAGTCAGAGGTAATAAATAAATACGGAGAATTGGCCACACAAAAGACAAATAAAACAGAAAACATCGTCAGATACATCTTCACGATGCAAAAGCGAAAAAAAAACACATACAAAGATGAAACCAGACAGTCGGAGAAAAAGAAGAAAAACCAGCAACCAGAGGAAACAACAAAGCCAAACCAAAATAAACACCAACAGCAGCAGTCACAACAGAAGCGGCAATCACAACAGTAGGAGCAAACCACAAAGAAGGTGCGGATACCACCAATCGTCATCAGCTTCGCCGAAGCTAAAGATATAATAAAATTAGGTAAGTTGGCCTCTCTCACAAAGTCAAACTGCTCATCCATAAACAAATAATCAGACCTACTCTGACATGTGCGTGTCCACTGTGGTATCATATAACACCAGCCCAAATGGAGAAGCTACGCACTTTCGAAAGGAAATACTTCAGGCTGGTCACTGGCCTCAACCGACAACCAAACTCTTACAAGTATTACAATAACAGCTTGCTATACAATGCCGCTAATATTGACCGTCTCGATAGACGCCGCCTAGAGCTGTCTATCAAATTTATTGAAAACCTCCCAAATAATCACAACCCCATAATAACTTCACTACTACCAACTCCTCTAGATAACAGGGCTCACTATCTGAATTGTCTCCGTACTAGAAGTCTCTTCACCTCTGGAAGATTGGTTAATGACTCCAACGAGGTAGTGTACCATAACACCGAGCTGGCACCCAATCAGTTCAAATACTGTAACATACAACCATTCTCCAACATTCTGCGTTTTAACGAATAATCGGAAAGTGTTACCGCAGCTGAGGACACTAACTGACCATATCCCACGCCAACCTACTTCCTTAACCATCAATCCCTGTATTCCCCAATTCACATTACGTATTTAACTTATTACAAAATAAATTAGGTTAAGCTAGAATAAGTTAGAGTTAAATTAAGTATTAGATTAGATTAAATTAAAAAATAAAAATCCTGGTTTTCTGACCTTTTCCAGGAAAATTGTTAATATTAAAACCTAAAATACTCGAATAGTTATTCACACATTCAGTTATGTTTGAAAAATGTGTAATGTATGCATGTAAACAGTTGTATCACTAGAATTATAAGTTAGCTGTGGTACTTAATGTAAACATTGATTATTGGTCAAATAAATACAGTATGTTAAAAAAAAAAAAAAAAAGCTAAGTTGGCATATGTTAATTTTAAAATTAAAAGAATTGGTTTTGAAAATATAGCGTACCATGTGATAGCATTGAGGACTATATTGAATTCACAACAGTTTGAGAAAGAGCAGAAAGCGAGTACTTCACGCACACACCTACTCTCAAAGGAGTAGACCTCGAATTTTTACCCGAGCAAATCCTCGAGGAACTACAATCTGTCGAAACTGATAGTTTAAAATTCATTTCTGTAAAGCCATACTCCATCTTATTTTCAAGAATAAGCCTTGATAGCAAAATTGATGTGCTAAGACACATAAAACATCTCAACTATCAAATGATGAGTTGGGAAAAGATTGATGGAGCCTAACGTGTGTTACAATGTCTGCGTTGTCAACGATTTGGGCATTTTGCTGCAAACTGCAACATGCAGTTTAGATGCGTCAAGTGTCTAAACATTCGTAACACTGGGGAATGTCCACCTGGAAAAGAACAATTATCAGATAAAAGCAAACTAACCTGTGTGCTATGCAAAATCTCAAGCCATACTGCTAATTTTAGAGGATGCCCCAAATTCCAAGCCCTTAAAGTGGATAAGCAAAAGCTTGAGATCGCAGATCAAAAATGAAAGGTCGCTCATACAACAATTTCATTGCGCCCAACATATCATATGCTCAAACGAACTCTGGCTTAAATAATCCAATCAACTTAGCGCCAAAGCATCAACCTCCGATGAACGCACGCGCTACAGAAGTAGAATCAGATGTAAAAATGATTCTCCTCAACATGCGCGCGGACTTCGAAAAAATAATTAGAGAACAAATAGATTTTCGGTATTCATCGCTGTTTGCAAATAAAAAGCCGTAATCATTAAATTCTGCTTAGAGACTGTGGCGGTTCCATGGTTCGCTTTCCCAAAAAACCCCCATAACTTTCACCCAGTCTGCAAAAGCTTTCGCTAATACGATAGCATTAGCATCTTAAATCCTTCACGCATTAAAGAGAACAAATTTGTAATCGAAAAAGCCCCTGGAAAAGAGAATTCTTACCTTCATGCATAACTTCGCATTTAAAATCCCAAGAGTTCTCTCCAAGCTTATCATAAATTCCCTGAAAGAAAATTCATCGGTTCATATATAATACAACCGCATAATCAGGAAATATTACCCTTGAGTTGGCTTATCCCAGCTTCATCATGTGTATCATAAATCACCATGCAAACACATTGGCTGACGACCTACACCCAAGGGACCAAAACAAATATACGCATCTCTTGGCACCCATTAAATCCTACAGCATAAGCAAATGCAAATAGAAATTCGATACTTACCCTTACCAGTGATGCCATAAACACCATTTCCCGGTAATCTAGCCAAAAACCCATTAACACCATTTCCTCGATTCGTCGCGTCTATTTATTTAGCCGCGACGCACATCTCAAAAAAAGATCCAATTAGCATCCGACGAATTTCGGTTTTATTTGCTTTACCGGACTTGCATCCAATGAATGCACATTTTCCCTTTCTTTGTTTAGATTCTTTCCCATGACTTTGATCCATAAAAGTACAAAAGTACACACAGACATGTGTACTGTGGCGATCTTCTGTATGAGATCTGTTTGATTACCCCAAAGAGAGACTTTACGTTTCTCTTGGAACAGGAAATGCATCCTTAATTTAAGAATTTCTTTCGACAACAATTGAATATAGTTGAGTCGTTTGCCATCCGTTGACCACGCTGGTCACATGCCGCTCCCACTCTCCTGTGCGCACGGAGACGCGAAAATACGCGGAGTCGTGTGGGTAAGAGTTTATAAAGTATTTTCGTAAAGTTGTGAATGTATAACAATCGCAGACGTGTTGGCGATCGTGTCAAAGTTGTTGAAAGTATTGATTAAAATTTGTCATTTTATGTGTTGTTCGATTTTGATATATAATACATTCAAAACTAAAAAATAAATCTAAGTGAAAGTACAAAACGTAACGAATAAAGAATTAACATGAACTAAATCAGTGCGTTTCATTTTTCGATTGTTGTTCCCCTGGTGATCGTTCTTTCGGGTTCAGTGTTTTACGCGGCGAACATTTCATGATGGACGAGGAAGTGAACGGAGTGTCCGTGCCAGGCACAATACTTGCTCCCCGCAACACAACTCAGGGAAATTGTTGGAAGCTGAACGCTCTGATATCCTTCTGGCTAGCGAAACAAAGCCAAACCAGAAGCATAAATTGGGCTACAAAAACTACAGTATGATAAGAAAAGATAGACCCCAATCCACAAAAGGGGGCGGTGTTGTACTCTTAATTAAAACAAGTCTTCGACCTAGGATCCTTTACAGCAAAGAAGTGCACAACTTTCATGTGCTGGAAGCTTGCAAAGTAGATATTCCTCTTCAAAGTCAGAGGCATTTATATGTGGTGTCACTATATGTCCCACAAGCTCATCAGGGCGCACAATTCATTAACGAATTAAATACGCTTTTCCAGTGTCTTTAGTTGCAATTGGAAACTAACTATTTCCTTTTACCAGGCGATATCAATGGTAAACATGCTACTTGAGGCAACTTAACCCACAAGACGAGAGGTAATGCTTTGTTCGAATTGTGACAAGCAAGCACCATCGAACACAAGTTAGAAATTTACGTCAGTAGCACCGCTTCTTTCCCCAGAGGGGGCTTCTACTAATAGACATCCATATTGAACTCTTAAATATAAATACTAGTATTGGAAACTGTCTTCGAACTATCGAATACGATAGTGACCAATATGGACTTGTAGTCACAATTCACATTCCACGTGAAGAAACCCTGCTCGACTAATGTGATCATCTTTATTCCTTCAATTTTCATAAAGCTCACGTTTCGAACGCGTTTCCAAAAGGGAAATCAACTCAAGTGCGATGGTTCCACATATCAATAGAAATTTAAAAAATGAAGAGATAGATCATTATCACCTTAAAACGGATGGTATTGTCAAGAAGTTTATGGAGCTCTCTATTCCCAAAATTTGTCGGTCTCAAGATTACACATCCCAATACAGAAACGCAGGTATCGATGTTCTGATAGGCAAAAAAGTTCTCTCCTATCTAGACTGAAACTCTTCTTTCGGCAATTCACCAACCGACAGTCCAGTTCACGTAGAATGCGTTGAATAATGCGCGAGCGAAATCTCACATCCCGAATGGAAGACCCTGCCGGTGCGATCACAGGTGGGCCCAAAAGACCGGCATGAATTCGGGGAAAATAATATCGTGCACACATTAGCTTTATCCTTTGAATCTACGACTAACGTCCCGTTTTCCGTCACTAACGTAGGGAAAGAGGAGGAAGCGAAGTTACTGTTGACGGCTTTTGCCATTGACCAGAAGGAGCGCGAACGAGTCGGGCACCGAAGGAGTTTATTGGTCAGTCTGTCGTTGTAAGCTTTCTTTGCGGTATCACTCGCCTGGTTGCACGCAATTCTGATTCTTACAAAATTCGTTCTGTTAGCCTCGGTGGGATTGGAGCGCCATTGCTTAAAAACTCTATTTTATGCCATTGTATTCTGCTCGCATTTTTTATCAAACCACGGTTTATCAGATGAACTTCGTTTGATGAAATGTGGAATGTAGATCTCCATTCCGAGAAGAATAATCCGTGTGACCGACTCCGTGCAAGCGTTAACTGCGATGCGCAGAAATATCGCAAATCGTCCCAGTTAGCAGCCCCATACTTCTATACATGGCGAAGCTTGTATGCAAGTGGTTGCGCGAGAGATACCAAGCAATGATCTGAGTTTCCCAGTTTTGCAGAAACCGCTATGGTATTGTGGGGGTTCTCTATACCCACAATGCCAACCAATCTTGACCGCTAACAGCGCGTCACTTTGATCCAACTCCCCATGCAAAATATGCATTTGCATACATCCCATACTTACCAAGAACCCATCTCCCAATCTGCAATAAAAGACTTTTTCCAAACTCCCAACAGAATAAAATTCAACAGAATATATTCTAATCATCCCCACATACATTTTCCCAAAATTGCTTCGGTCAATCCTTTACTGAATTTTCATTTCCTCTTCGTAACCAAGCAATCTTAACATCCCCGAAATTCATATGCCGTAACTAACGCATATTCAAATCCACAACGGAACATTAACAAGTATACCAAGCCGCATACATTTCCCCGAAATGACTTCGGTTAAAATTCGATCTAAACGATATTCCTTGCTTGCACCCTAGCAACTTCAATTTCCTGGTATACACAACCAACGAATCCAACTTAGTTTACACGGCAAGGATTCGCTGGAACTAAATTCCTATGCAGGCATAGCAACTCTTCCACTAAATTCTTAGGAAGTGGCAATGAGTTTACGACGCCACTGCCACAACGCAATGGATTTTCGATTTCATCAATCAGTAGCTCTTCAACTCCCAACACGCGCACGTCGAGGGTCCGCCCCCCGACAACCGACGCGACCACACGGGGGCGCGCACGTCCCCCGTGGGAAAGCAAGGTCGAGCCGCACCGCGTGAGCCTGCTGCGCAAGTCCCAACCTAAGTCGAGTTCGATACGTCGCCAACCACGCCTACCCCGAGCCGAACGTTCCCCTTTTATTGCCGCGGTCATGGTTCCGGGAAAGAAGTGTCTCATCTCGTGCCTAGTTCGTAAAAGCCGATCTAATAACATTAATAAAATCTAAGCAAAGAAAGGAAAGTCAAACAATATACGTTTCACCTCGCGCCTAGTTTGCGAAAATCAATCTAATAACGTTAATAGTAATAAAAAGACCCTTCGGCCAACCAGTGTTTCATTTTTTTCCCTTGCGCCTGTGGTCACTTTCGCTGGTGAACAATTCTTGCGGTGGATCTTCACGTCGGGGAGTTAAGTGAAACTGCGCCCGTGTCTCGGCACCAACCTAATCCCCCACAGTATAAATACTCGGTTTGGATGTGAAAAAACAGGCATAATCACCTCGGGCATCCGGCACTCGTGTTGGTTCCTCCACGAGTTAAGTCAAGTTGTGGCTAACAGCAAACATCACCGCCGGTCACCCAGCCACGTCGGTTCGCAAATCGTGCCAGCTCCATACCTCCATACATGGGCAAGCTGCTTAGCTGGATTATTCACTTGAAATGGAAATGGTTGCGCGACCGATACCAAGCAGTGATCTGAGTTTCCCAGTGGCACAGCAACCTTCACGGTATAAATGGGTATTCGCATAATCACCTCTGGCATCTGGCACTCACGTAAGTTCCTTCAAGAGTTCCGTCTGATGCGGCTGGCAGCGAACATATCCGTCAGCCTCCCAGTCTTCCTCGATTCTGTTAGAATGTACCAAGCAGCTGGAATTGCGCACATTAAAATCGCCAAGGACAATAATTTCAGAAACTGGGTGGTTGATCGGTATCCAGTCGACGCTATGAGAAAGATGTTTGAAAAATGTCACCAGTCGATCGTCATTCGGGGAGTGATAAAAACAACAAAGAAATTTAACACAATTCCTCAGCACGACCATCAACCATATGATGTCCATGTTACTGGGTTCCAACCACTCCATCCTCTAGCAAGCTAGATTGGACCTCACGAAGATGCAGACTCCACCCTTAAAACGGAATCTCGAATGTAAGTCGTATTCTGAGCAAGGAAGATATCTCGATTCAGTGAGGCCAAGGATACCAGATTTCGCTGCTTGCAAATATTGGTGTATGGCGTTTACATTCGTATTGGTGAAACCGATGCCCCTGATGTTACAAAATGCCGTTCCCAGTCGAGCGTGAGCAGAGCCTTGAGAGCGAGCCCGATTATACGAAGACAAACCTCTTAAAGTTCGGTTATTTATCATAATATCTGCAAAATGCACCCCCTGGCAGAGTCTCGCCCGGAGATCTGAATGGGAGACTAGTTTACCTCCGGAATTCTTTATATCAGAAGGCACCATCATGACTTATCTCCGTGTCAGTCCGGGCCATCAGCCACACATCCGAAACACCGTCGAAGATTTCTCTCGACGATATCGCGGAATGAATGCATGACGGAGTGGTATCTCATCTTGGAACCGACTACCACCTAAACCAACCTTTTCTCGATAATTTGATAAAAATTTTATAATAATCCATTTTGCAACAGATGTATGCAGCTCTTGATCGCTCGTGGCTATACTGACTGCAAAGTCCATCGCGACCGCTACCCAAGCCCGTTTCCCGACTCCTCAGAAACCAAACAACAGCCACGCACAAGATTAACATGCTCGCAACTTGTTACTTTGCAAAAAAGTAAAATTACCGTGTAAATTTGATTAACCCCCGTATCAATCCTCGGCACTCGAATTTGTTGGATTCTCAATTGGAAGAACTATATACTCTTAGTTGAAGCTGCAAAAAATATGCAGCCAAATGTATTAGTAGGTGCAAAAAAAAACTTCACTCCACCCAACCTGACCGGTATTTACAAGGCCATTCCTCCTAAAATAGAATTTAACTACCATATTTGGTCAGGTGCATCAAGAACTGCGATACACGTGTTCGTTAGGATTCAAACTTATTGGGTACCCAGCCGTAAGTTATTCGATTTCGTCGTTAGAACCCGGACGTGACGTGTTATGCCCATCTCTTTTCTATAAGTATCATCACGTTCCTGGATCAAATGAACTTGCTGGATGTAATCCGCCTTTCCAGACATTTTTACGCGATATCCATCGATCTGATAATGCGAATCAGTACACATTGAAAATCAACATAGAGAGTCGTTCTTTAGCCGAATCACACAAATTTGGAATTTTCCGCCTGATCTTCATGTGTGTCCTTGTCGTTGTAATATCCAGGCATTTAAGACATTACATCGGCACCTCTTTTCCGTATCCTCTAGCTCTTCTTTACATCGCATTGTACTCTGAAATTTAAGGGTAGTTCAAAATCCTCTTTTACGTGTGGTTTAGTGTAAAAAAAAATATATAAAAAGCATCCTGTATGGCATCTAAACATTATGATGCATTCTACTAGTACTTACGCCTAGTTTCGAGACTTGAGTGCCTAGTAGAGATTAATCCATGCTCCAGAGGAAATTACATAGCATGATTGTTAGCGGCCTAAAGACGATTCCAATGGTACAACAACGATCAAACGGATGGCATTAATATGGCAAAAAGAGTAACACAAACGGAACTCTAAATTTGTCTTGAGTGTCTAGGAAATAAGTTAACTGATTGTGACACCCCATTTGGTTTCGATTATAAAACTTATAATGATTTCTATCTCTTCCCGGATACAAATCACTATTGCCGAGCACACATTTTTCCCTTTCTCACCAACTTTCATGACATACGATGTCATGATTATGGTCTTATTAAAATATCGATAAAGTAGCAAGCTTGCATCAGTTATCTCAGCATATGGTCTTATTAATTGCTTTCAAATATAACACACCATCGCTTAATGTCCGGGAATTTACACTTAATAGAGAAACAAGTTGGAACACATTCTAAAAATAAATTGAAGTAATTTCATTTTTTATATTCCCAATTAGCAACACATTCTTAGTTTCCAATACATAACCACAAATTATTCGAAATGCATTAGCGCATCTTAAAACAAAATTTAATTATAAACATTTTTCAAATCTGAAATCAGTCTGCCGATAGATTCTGACTTCTCGCAAACAACCATTATCTATGAGTAAATGATCAGTGAGTGAAAAATGAGTATTTGTGAAGTATTATAAGTTTCATGAAGACGACAGATTGCTTTAAAAATGTTTCATCAGATCCTTACCAGCGTTCTCTGGGGTCGTCATTGCTTGCAGAATTTTAAACGATCGGCTGGGTATGGCGCTTCCAGTGTATTTTTTAGGCTCCGGCACCTGTTGCTCACTCGGGTGTACATATTGTTGCTGTTCTAAAAGTCAATTAGAAATCAAGTTGATTTATTTGTAAGAATCGACAGGACGATTAGCAAATTTACCTTCATTGGTGAAGACAGGTCTCTGAGTCACATATTTGTTAGGTTGTGGCTGTTTCATTACAGGTGGAGTTCCTGTAGAACATAGAACTAAGAATTAGTAAAAATTCTTGTGCAAGACTGCAAAATTAATTAGTTAAACAGGGCAACGCAAAAAAAAATGTAAATATAAATGTCTTGAGTTTATACTTTTTCACTGGTTTTTTTTTCAGAAAATTAATTACCATTCCTAGTATAAAAGTAATTAAGCCATTAAAGGGATTTCCCTGAGTTGGTGTCGGTTGACGAAATTTTGTCACAAAACCAGTCATAGAAGTTTATTACTCATTCCAAGAAAACGGAAAATTTACGTTTGAGTCTATAATTTTTCAAGACACTATATTTGTTCTATCAATGGCTGCAGTGACGAAAACGATATACGAGCAGTCGACTAAAAAATGTATTTCTTTTTATGTGTTGATCACTATACATATTAGCTAGACTATCATCATTCTAATATTTAAAATTGATTTAAAACATTGGAATTATACAGCTACAATATTTAATATGCAGACAGTCACACTCCTGAACTCTATATCCTAAGAAATTTATTTTAACTAGAGTGTAACTATTTGAGTCTGTAAGACATGAAAACCGATTTGAATTTACTCATGTAAAATTCATATAATTTCTGTATATTTTATCGTTTATGATTATTTTACTTTGTAGATGAAATGGGCTTTCTAAATTTTTAAGGTGTTGTTGAATTCGAATGTAATATGCAACAAGAAGGGGAAGAATTATTTAATCCATGTGACAAGAAGTTTATAACAAACTAATTAAATGAACAAATAAATAATTTATCTTCTTCGAATTTCGTCACAAATTAAAGTAGATACTTCTAAATGTAAAATGTAAAATTCATACAGCGTCTGTATATTTTATCGTTTATGATAATTTTACTTTGTAGATGAAATGGGCTTTCTAAATTTTTAAGGTGTTGTTGAATTCGAATGTAATATGCAACAAGAAGGGGAAGAATTATTTAATCCATGTGACAAGAAGTTTATAACAAACTAATTAAATGAACAAATAAATAATTTATCTTCTTCGAATTTCGTCACAGATTAAAGTAGATACTTCTAAATGTAAAATGTAAAATTCATACAGCGTCTGTATATTTTATCGTTTATGATAATTTTATTTCATACATGAAATGGGCTTTCTAAAATTTTTAAGGAGTTTTTGAATTCAAACGTAATATGCAACACAAGCTGTCAAAATTAAACCACCCACTTTAAGGGAATATATTTTTTAATCCATGTGACAAGAAGTTTATAACAAGCTAATTAAATGAACAAATAAATAAACTATCTTCTTAGAATTTCGTCACAGATTAAAGGAAATACTTCTAAATTAAGCATTTCATGGCAGCGGTGTAGATCAAAGCTTTTAACATTTAGTAACAAAGTTCAAAAAAATAGAAATACATACTGCGTTAAATTATTCATGGCGAATAATTGAGGCAAATAAAAATTAGAAACTTATTTATTATCGCGGACAGTAGTAAGACAACAAAGGCTGAGGAAAATTTTGTGATTTGGTCCAAAATCGTTCGCGTAAATCCCTAACAGTAAGCTTAAAACACAGCTGCTCACGTTATTAATCAACTATCACAAAACAAACAATTGGCAAAAAAAAAATTATGTGCCAATATTAGAACGATCAAAAAAGTCTATACCGTCAACGTCTGTTCTGCTCGGCGAACATCGGTCTATAGCACCCTGGAGCTTTTTAAAAGTTTTTGACGGTATCGAAGGGCCGCGATATCTAGGATCTTCGGCCGCCTTAGAAGAAACATCCTCTTCACCCTCTTATGTTTCCAAAACAAATATTTGTTATAAATAATGTGAATATGGAATTTTTAATAAGACGGGGGACTCACCTTGGTTCCTATTCCGATTGGCAAAATTTTGTTCGTTGTTTAGTTGCATTCGTCTCATTTGTTCTGTGGGGCTGGTCAGTTGGCCGGGTCCCATTTGTCGGGCATATGTTGGCTTTTGTAATTGTGGCTCGGGGTCACTAGTTTCGGAGTCACTAAACTTGTTCTTAGAAGGACTATCATCTACAGTATCCGTAATTTTTTGTAAAATTCTAAATGATTTCGATTGGTTTGGAGTTGTATTCCCACCAGCCCAGGCATTTTGATTCCGAGGATCACTAAAATATTGGAAAGAAAACGTATTATATTCTAAAGTTTAAAATACATTAATTTAATGTTGAATTAACTAACACTCGATACGACGATCATGAATTTGTGACAACAATTTGTGCATTAGGTACTTGACAATTTATATTCAAAAGAATAAACAATAACCTTTTTTTATGTGCAAGCATTTTAAAAATCTGTTAATTGCAAAATACTTTAATTGAGTGTTATAGGATTTATATTTATAATGGTTATTGAATAGGAAGTATCTGGCTCGGAACACTGAGAGAGATTTCAGGTCTAGATATAATTGGCATCAGCTAACATACATGGGTGGTCTGAACAGTTTCCGACCTAACAAAGATACAAGACATTTTTTCTTAAAATTTATTTTTATTTTTGTACATAGACTCCTTGTAACTCTACACACTTCTCCCAGGGATGCTCCCATCTCTCTAACCCATCCAAGTGGTACTCGGCGTTTTTCTCTGTAAAATAACTGTTCACGAAGGTGATTGCATCCTCATTTGATAAAAATGTCCGTCCTCCGAGCGCAATTTTTAGATTAGGGAACAAAAAGAAGTCGCTTGGGGCTAGATCTGCTGAGTAAGGCGGATGGTCAAGGAGTTCAAACCGTAATTCGTGGATTTTCGCCATGGCAACCGTTGAGGTGTGAGACGGCTCGTTGTCTTGACGAAACAGGATTTTCATTTTTTGCAAATGTGGCCGTTTTTCCGTAATTTCTGCCTTCAATTGGTCAAGTAATGATGCGTAGTATGCTACTGTAATGGTTTTTCCTTTTTGAAGATCACCGATTAAGATAACTCCATGACTATCCCAAAAAACACGCCATCACTTTTCCAGCCGAAAAAAACAGATTTTGGTTTTTTTTTGTTGAGCCGATTCCCCCTTTGCAGTCTACTGTTTTGACTGTATTTTGTTTCGGGCGCATAATGGTGTATCCAAGTTTCATCGACAGTAATTAATCGGCGCCAAAACTCGGATTTATTGCGCCTCAACAGCCCCAACAGAGAGCGTTGGAAATGTTCATTCGAACACGGTTTTGGTCTAACGTGAGCAAACGCGACACCCAACGCGCGGACAGCTTGCTCATGCCTAAAACTTGATTCAATATGTGACAAACACATTCTTTGGACATTTTCATAGCCTCTGCTATCTCTCTCACTTTAATTCGGCGGTCGCCTAGCACCATTTGGTGAATTTTAGCGATGTTATCGTCAGTTGTTGCAGTTTTTGGACGTCCTGAACGTTCATCGTCTCCCAAGCTCTCACGGCCACGTTTAAATTTAGCTGCCAAAATTTCACTGTAGTAAATCCCCATTCATAGAGTCCAACTCATCTTTGATTTGCGTAGGCGTATTGCCTTTCAAAACCAAAAATTGAATGACAGCTCGATACTCAATTTTGTCCATTTTCACAAAAACACTCACATCGACTCATTACAACGGCGGCGGAACTTCCACGCAACGTCATAAAAGCGCGCGCTCCAGACGCAAATTCAGATATAAGAGCAATCCTGTTAGACATACAAGGACGGATTGCTGGATTTGAAAAAAAAAAAAAAAACAGACCGATTAGATATTATTTATTCGTCCTTGTTCTCAGACAACCCAACATACCACAAATAATGAACTATCCAACTAATTTAACACTAAAAATTATTGCTGTGAATGTAAATTCACTAATCCACGTGGAAAGGGCGGATAATCTCGGTAACCTGGTTGAAGGCGAACACCCCGATGTGCTTCTGGTTAGCGAAACCAAGCTAAACCAGAGGCTCAAATTGGGCTACAAAAATTATAAAGTCATTAGACGAGATCGTCCACACGCCACACAAGGAGGAGGAGTTGCTGTCTTGAATAAGAAAGGCCTTCACCACAAGGTTGTTTACAGCACAGATGTACACAAATTTCAGTTGCTGGAAGCTTGCATTATAGATATACCTGTAGTGCTCTAAAAAGCCCTACCACCTTTTTCCCCCATTCCTAATCCAAAATCCTAGCTATAATACGCTAAAACACATAAACCTATCAAAACCCGAAAAAAAACCCAAACATAATTCAAAATTCGCAATAAACGAATCAAACATTCGTTTATTGCCTAACATTTGCCCCCACAGCATTATTAAATCCAAAATCTCGAATTAAAATCAAATTCGCAATAAACGAATCTAATATTCGTTTATTGTTCTACATTTGCTCCACAGCATCACCCAAATCTAAAATTCAGAGATCGTTATCTCTATCCCAAATTTTCCATTCAGGAAAACAAACAAAAAACTCAAAAGCAGATACATTCACACATCTGCGCGATAGTTTCATAAGAATTCAAGAAATTGAATTCTTATCTAAAGTCAATACAACATCTCGCTCGAGATATCCAAAAAATCGAGATTGTTGCACGAAAATGTGTATCTTTGGGATACAATTTTCGATTCCTTTTCCTTTATAAAGGAATAGTTTAGTGATCTCCGGGCCGCAGTCTTAAATCGATCTTAGTCCCTGCAGGAAATACCCCAGTGGAAAAACTAACGAAAATAATTGGAAAAATAAAACTCTTTAATTTGTAAACGAAAACAACACGGATTTTTATTTAGCGGCCAATTGATAGCTAAGTATCACCTGGCCTGGAAGACCAAGAGAAGACCAAGGACAAAAGGCCAATTAAGGACGTTACTCTTCCCTCAGGCATACGAGGAAGCACGGTAACGACCCCTTTTGTAGGACGAGTTTCAGGAGCGGTCAAATTTTAAGAGATCGCCTTGTCCTTTTAAGGACCAGGAGACACGCTTCCTGGAACAAAACCCCTACAAAGAATACAACATACCTTTGAAAAGTCAAAGGCATCTATACGTGCATCTATATCAGCAAACTAGATACCCTTTTTCGTTTTGTTCTGAGGGGAGATTTCAACTCCAAACACAGTGCTTGGGGTGATATCCCGCCGAACACGAGAGATAATGCACTATTCAACTGGTGGCAAACAAATGCAACAAAATACAAACTAGAATTGTACGCTACAAGTACACCATCTTATCCAAGAGGTAACTAACTTGTGGAATTACTTATGATGGACGAGAGACTACAATTATTAGACACGGACATAAATACTCGAAATGGCCTTCGCACAATCGGATATGATAGTGACCATTACGGCTTCGGTGCCGTTTTACATGTTCCAAACGAACACGAATTACTTGAGCAGTACGACCCGATACATTCGTTCGTTTTCCGAAAAGCACACTGGTATCGCTTTGATCGCATAATAAAAAGAAAACTGCGCTCCAATGGCGTAAATTCTTCGACTAATAGAAACGAATTAAGTGTAAATGACTTATGAAGCATAATTTGTATGAGTAGATTAAGAAATTTATGAATAATTGGGTGATTGATTGGGAGTATAAATACCCCAATTATTTCAATAATAAATCAATCAAAAACCAAAGCGTGTTTGATTCAATTAATACAATTAACTCTACCCCATACACTTTCAGTGGGCTGCGCTTAAACAGCAACGAATAGGGAAGTCAGGGTTAGAACACCAGATGGGCGATGAACACCACATGGCGATTCTGCCATGTCAACCATAAAAAACACCACAAAGCGCTTTGCTCTCCCAGCTGAAACTGCTCTACAGACAGTTCAGCGATCCTTATAGCCAGGAAATAAACACAATTACGTCATTGATTAAAAACGCTCAAAAGCTGATCCGTGACAACTACAGATCAGTAATTAATGAAGAATGGAAACACAAAATTCTCTCCATTAACACCAGTGGTAGGAGTATGTTTCCGCAAAAAAAGCGAACTCAATTGGCGCCTGTTTCAAGGCAGTGCACAGAATGAATGAATTCATTCATTCTAACCTCGACATCGAAAACAGAGCAATCCAAAACAATATTTCGCTACACAATTAACGGCAAAGTTGACATTCCGAAAACAAAAGTTTCACCATCTTCAGTGAAAACAATAGAGCGGATACGCCGCTTAGAAATTTGCACACAAATATATTTGTGAACAAGAATGGACATCCTTAGATCCATCAAAAACAAGAAATCCTCTGGAACAGATATGGTATTCCGAATACTGTTCTTAAACATTTGCCTCCGGAAGCGGTGAAAATGTACACTACCTTGTTCAATGACGCTCTAAATAATGCATACTTTCCAAGACGTTGGAAAATAGAAGTAGTCCATCCCATCCCCAAAAAGGGCAAGGACGGGAGCAATGTCGCCAATCTTCACTCGATTAGTCTGCTTCCAAACATTAGCAAAATATTCGAGAAAATCATAAATAAGGCATTAATAAACTGGTGTGTTGAAAATGACATCATTCCGAACAACCAGTTTGGCTTTAGAGTCGGGCACGTCACAATTCATGCAGCCACAAAACTTGTTTCCGATATACAGTGGAACAAGGCAAAACGACAATGCACAGGAGTATGTTTGGTTGACTTTGAATAGGCCTTCGATACCGTATCGTACAAATCTAAGTTTGCCCGAATATCTGTTATACATCATTTACGATATGATAATGGACAAGCAATTTGTGGTAAAATGTGGGGACAAAATCTCCAATAAAACGTTTCATATTAAAAATGGCTTACAGCAGGGAGCCGTGAAATCTCCCATTCTCTTCAATATTTATACTAGTGATCTAGCTGGGTCTCTTAATCATGCTATTGCATATGCCGACGATAATGTGGTGTACAGATCAGGAAAAAAATCGATGCCATTAACAGACTTCTTCAAGATGACTTCAATAAATTCAAACGCTTTTGTGACGATTGGAAATTGAAAATTAACTTCCAAAAACCGAAACTATCCTTTTCAGAACACCTCTTTCTACAGCTTCAAGAGAAACAAAGAATAATTGGAAAAACTGAATTTAAACGTGGCCATAAGAGCTTGGGAGATGAAGAACATTCGGGACGTCCAAAAACTGCAACAACTGACGATAACATCGCTCAAATTCACCAAATGGTGCTAGACGGCCGCCGAATTGAGGTGAGAGAGATAGCAGAGGCTATGGAAAGGTTCAAAGAACGTGTTTGTTTATTAAATATAAAATATATACATATTAAATCAAGATTTAGGCATGAGAAAGCTGTCCGCGTGTTGGGTGCCGCGTTTGCTGACGTTAGACCAAAAACGTGTTCGAATGAACATATCCAACGCTCTGTTGGCGCAGTTTAGGCGCAATGAATCCTAGTTTTAGCGCCGATTAATTACTGTCAATCAAACTTGGATACACATTATACGCCTGAAACAAAAATGCAGTCAAAACAGTGGACTGCAAAGGGGAAATCGCCTCCAAAAAAACATAAAAACTGTTTTTTCGGCTGGAAAAGTGATGACGACTGTTTTTTGGGGATAGTCATGGAGTTATCTTAATCGATTATCTTCAAAATGAAAAAACCATTACAGGAGCATACTACACATCATTACTCGACAAACGGAAGGCAGAAATTGCGGAAAAACGGCCACATTTGCAGAAAAAGAAAATCCTGTTTCACCAATACAACGTGCCGTCTCACACCTCAGTGGTTGCCATGGCGAAAACCACGAACTACGGTTTGAACTGCTTGACCATCCTCCTTACCCACCAGATCTACCTCCAAGCGACTTCTTTTTGTTCCGTAATCTAAAAATTGAGCTCGGCGGACAGAGTTTTTCGTCAAATGAGGAGGCAATCACCTTCGTGAACAGTTATTTTGCAGAGAAAAACGCCGAGTACTATTTGGCCGGGTTAGAGATATAGGAGCATCGCTGGGACAAGTGTGTAAAGTTACAAGGAGATGATCTAGAAAAATATAAAAATAAATTTTAAGTAAAAATGTCTTGTACCATATCTTTGTTAGGTCGGAAACTTTTTAGGCCACCCATGTAACTCAGCTGATATCAGGACATGGATGCTTTCGAGAACACTTGCAAAAGTATAAGCATGCCAATCACTAACACTGCTTATGAAGGGAATACGTACTCACAAAGTGCGTGATTTTTGAGACCACAGAAATTATCTTGAAGAGACATACGAAACAGATAGTTACTAAGCCAGAAATAATAGAATACTCGTACATGCTAAACTCAAAATAAGCACTGTCCGTAACAAATCAAATTCGATGTGACGCGATGCAGCAAGATCAAGAACAAATGCTGCCGTCACCAAGCATTGAGGAAACAGTTAAAGTCATAAGACAGCTCAAATCAAATAAAACCCCCGGAGCTCATGGCATACCAGCTAAGCTAATCAAACAATGAGGGACAGCGTTACATCACGCAATTCATGAGAACGTGGTGCACGTAGCAAGAGGCGATTCCGGAAGATTGGCGTCGTGGAATAATTTGCCCCATACATAAGAAGGGAGATATCACACTGTGCAGCAACTATAGAGGTATAACATTGCTAAGTACCGCCTATTAGATACTCTCCACTATCCTACGAGATCGGATAGCCCCATACGCTAAAGCCATCATTTGTCAATATCAGTGTGGCTTTATCCCAGGCAAATCAGCGACTGGTCAGATATTCACCTTTAGGCAGGCGATGGAAAAATGTCTGGAATTTAAGATTCCATTATATCAGCTATTTATAGTCTTTAAGGCCGCCTACGACAGCATAGCCAATGTAGAACTATATAATGCCATGAGAGAGTTCGGCAGTTCCAACAGATTGATACGGCTTTGTAGATTGACCATGACCAACGTAACTAGTCAAGTAAAAATAGCGGGATTGCTGTTCAAACCAATAAACATCTTTAATGGACTCCGACAAGGGGACGGTTTGGCCTGCCTCCTTTTCAACCTGGGGTTGGAGAAAGCAATCCGCGACTCTTGAATAATAACCAGAGAGACTATTGTCACCAAGACCTGCCAGATACTTGCCTACGCAGATGACAACGACATCATCGGTAGATCTGATTCGGCTGTACAGGACTCATTCAACCAGATCAAACAGGTGGCACAAAAACTGAGATTGCACATTAATGAAGGAAAAACTAAGTACATACTAGCAACTTCTGCGAAGAGAAGACCTAACATTGGTCAATTGTGCAATCCTTTAACTCCCTTGGGTCAATAGTATCAGCCGATAACAATATGGTGGAAGATATACGCGGACGGCTGATCAAATCCAACAAAGCCTACTCTGGTCTATCAAGGCTCCTTTAATACCGAAATTTATCCAAAACATCCAAGCTACTACTGTACAAGACCATGGTCTTACCAGTGCTCATGAATGGATCCAAGGCCTGCGTTCTCAATAGAATGCACTCTGAACTCTTAGTCGCGTTCGAGAAGGTCTTAAGGAGGATTGTTGGCCGCGTATGTGAGGGAGGACGATTCCGGAAACGCTACAAACATGAGTTGTACGCGATCTCATCATCATCATCGGCACTACAACCGGGAGCCAGTCTTGGTCTTATTTAGCAAGTCCTGAGGCTTGTTAAATTTTCCATAATGATTTGTTTTTTCCGGGCAAGGGCATTAGTCTTGCGCCAGAGGCTCCCCGACGGGGAATCGAACCCCGGTCTCCCGCGTGACAGGCATATGTAAATAGTACTTTTACGAACATTTTGAAAGCTCACAACAAAACGGGTGACGGTCCTATAATGGAAGTCCAAGTGGTAGCAAGTCTTAGATGACACCTTAGTTCTTATGTTATGTTCCGTTTTAGTGGTCGTATTAAAATCCAGGTGGTTCATTATGTTTACGTCCAAAAGGTAGTGGTTGTGGGATCAATCGATATAAACGCTGGCATGAAAAAGTCACTTGCAAAGATTCCTTTCTGAATGAATCTGTCGTTCATGTGACCTTTTGTTCTTTCATTAAGTGGTTTTCACTATAAGGGCCTATGATATTGCGAATGAAAAATATTGTTGTTTCTAAGATTTGCAGTGAAGTTTTTGAAAATCGGGAGAAATTTACCGTTATTGTCGTGAAAAGGGCTAAATAAGGCCATGACCGGTTCCCGGTTGTAGTGCCGATAATGATGATGATGACTATTTACACATTTTAATTTTAATTTTTATCAATACAGAAAACTAAACTCTCGACTAAAACAGAAACCGTTTTTTTGTTTAACATTGTATCCATTTTCTGTAAACTACATTTCGAAAGTATAAAAGTTTACTACTAAGAGTTATTAAAAACGAATACAAATATAATATTCTTGGAGAGTCAATAAATTAAATTAAGCGATCTTTTTGGGACGTTTTAAAATAAAAATATGTAAAGATTTTGACTGTTCCTTTAAATGAAATGTCTATGAAACCCCGACGAAAGTCTCTCAAATTTAAACAACTTTTTACCACATATATTCATTCATTATAATAAATGAGATGAAAGATTAGTCAAAATATATCTTGAAGTTACTTAAAAAAATCAATTTCACAAACGTGGGAAACGTTACAAACTAATTGATCATCTCATGACAAAGAATCAAGTTCCAAGGGAAATTTATAAATGTTTAAAGGTTACCAGTTATTCTTTTGAATTTTTTCATACATGTCATATTGAGTTTTAAAATGCGGTACAACAACAACACAAAAACATGAACAACCTGTCGACAACAATTTAAACATTATACGTATATTTTTAACTTTAACATCTAACAACATATGCGACATCGAATGCGTGTTTCATCTTAGCACTTTCAGATGAACCTGTCAAGAGGAATGATGATCGATATAACAAGTGTTTTTGAGAAATAGTGTTGACATCACAGAATAAATGCGTTACAATGATCTACACAACTTAGTTTTCTTTTATAGTTCGTTTGTTGTGTTTTTGAAAATTAATTTTTTGTTATCTACTAAATGATGTTTGTGAGTTTATTTGGCTTTTGTTTGTGTCAATATGTTTAACTTCGACATTAACGACCATTTACGATACCTGAGACGATTTTTTCTAAATCTTATCTCAGCTTCTAGCGGGCAGTCGTGAACGAATAGTCTATAGTTGTCACTTTTTATTGTTCATAAAATGCGATGAAATAGAGAAAAATAAAATGTTTAAAAATACATTTTTGTATAAGCTCTGTTGTTACAAAAGGCGCGAGAAAATATTTTGAAAAAAAAAACAAAATAAAAGTGTTTAACAGATTCACATCTAAATGTAATGAATTTTATTCTGATCATTTATTCGATGGAATTGAGAAACTTACTTTTGAATGACCAACGGCTGCTTGGATATAGGTCCCCGTACGTTGTTTGCACTCAAAGGACCGTCAGGTGATGATGATTCCAAGTTGATTGGTATAATACGTTCCATTTTACCAGAAGGGGTGCTTTGTAGAGGAGGTGAAGTAACTCGGTTGGGATCCTGACCTTCTGGGTAGTTGTTGTATCCTTGATCTACAAACTGGTTTGGTGAGCGGATGACATATCCCGTAGACCCTGGTCCTGTAGACGTAAAGAAAACCAAATACAAATTACATTGTGCTATAGAATACAATAAATAATATATACAGATGCTTTGTTTATTATGATCTGTCAAAGGCTCTTCAATCCCGATACATGTCTATCACATTGAACCTTTTGCTTCAGATTACCTTCATTCTAAGTGTACTCGGGCAGAGATGCTTAATAAAAGACAAAGGAAAGTTCTTCAAAATATTTTTGGGATCATATGTGAAAAAAAAAAGTTCCAGAGATGCAAGATTTTACCCCAACATGGGTATAAGGAACAACAAGCATGGCCGATGGGTGCGAGCATAGAGCTCAGGGGAGCAAAAGGAAACCTGGTGTTGCACGATGCAACTAGTGATGAAGAGGGTGCGTCATATAATAACATGTTTAAAATAACTCTCAACCCTCTACACTCGAGGTGTTAGCTTGTGTCAGAACCGATTAGCTCAGTTTCGATTGCGTTGATCTGTACCACAAGAAATAATGGGGCGAATTCAAGAGAACAGTTCAACAGTACTCCTCTTGAACGAAAACGCCACAAAAGCCCTGGAGCGAAGAGGAGCGACGTTAACGTTTTGTCGGGAACAAAGGAGGTTAGACAAACCTGGGTATGCCGCAATATTTGTTATACATCATTTATGATATGATAATGGACAAACATTTTGTGGTGAAATGCGGGGACATACTCTCCAACAAGACCTTCCAAATTAAAAATGGCTTACAGCAGGGAGCTGTGAATTCTCCCATTCTATTCAATATTTACACTAGTGATCTAGTGAGTTCTCTCGAAAACGCCATTGCGTACGCCGATGACATAGTGGTGTACAGAACAGGAGGAAAAATAGACGTCATCAATAGGCACCTTCAATATGACTTCAACAAAATCAAACAGTTTTGCGACGACTGGAAATTAAAGATTAATTTCCAGAAAACCGAGACTATCCTTTTCAGAACGCCCCTATCCAGGGCCTCGGGGGATACAAAATACAACTGGAAACACTTTTCTATTGTAGGTAACAATAACCTTCCACTGCAAGTGAAAACTGTAGTTAGATACCTAGGAATCTGGCTAGACCAGTATTTATATTTTGACAAGCACGTAGCAGCGACCCTCTCCGCAGCTAAAAGTGCATATTCTATGACAATAAGTCTATTCCGGAGTAGTCTTCTTGACCCCAGAGTCAAAATAATTTCATACTCGGCATTCATCCGACCAGTTTTGATTTATGGCTGTCCAGTATGGTATAATATATCTCCACTTTATATGGAGATTTTTTTTTTTTTTTTTTTTTTAACATACTGTATTTATTTGACCAATAATCAATGTTTACATTAAGTACTACAGCTAACTTATAATTCTAGTGATACAACTGTTTACATGCATACATTACACATTTTTCAAACATAACTGAATGTGTGAATAACTATTCGAGTATTATAGGTTTTAATATTAACAGTTTTCCTGGAAAAGGTCAGAAAACCAGGATTTTTATTTTTTAATTTAATCTAATCTCATACTTAACTTAACTCTAACTTATTCTAGCCTAACCTAATTTATTTTATAATAAGTTAAATATGTAATGTGAATTGGGGAATATGGTCAGTTAGTGGCCTCAGGTGCGGTAACACTTTCCGGTTGTTCGTTAAAACGCAGAATGTTGGAGCATGGTTGTATGTTACAGTATTTGAACTGATTGGGTGCCAGCTCGGTGTTATGGTACACTACCTCGTTGGAGTCATTAACCAATCTTCCAGAGGTGAAGAGACTTCTAGTATGGAGACAATTCAGATAGTGAGCCCTGTTATCTAGAGGAGTTGGTAGTAGTGAAGTTATTATGGGGTTGGGATTATTTGGGAGGTTTTCAATAAATTTGATAGACAGCTCTAGGAAGCGTCTGTCGAGACGGTCAATATTAACGGCATTGTATAGCAAGCTGTTATTGTAATACTTGTAAGAGTTGGGTTGTCGGTTTAGGCCAGTGACCAGCCTGAAGCATTTCCTTTCGAAAGTGCGTAGCTTCTCCATTTGGGCTGGTGTTATATGATACCACAGTGGACACGCATATGTCAGTGTAGGTCTGATTATTTGTTTATAGATGAGCAGGTTGACTTTGTGAGAGAGACCGTTGGGTTTCCACATCACTCTTCTACAGAGATTCAGTTATATTGTGGCTTTACGTAAAGTATTTTTAATGTGGGTGGAGAATGAAAGGTCATTGGAAAAGGGTATTCCCAGATATTTTAAAGTCTTAGAAGGTTTTATCTGGGTGTTATTTAGTTTGAGTCTAATTTTGTTGTGGGTGCGCCTTGTGTTGTTTGTGCAGTGCTCATTTTTACCCTTAAACACTATAAGCTGGGTTTTATCAGGATTTAGGCGAATTTTCCATTTATTGAAGTATGTTGATAGATTTGGGAGGAAGTTATTAATGCGGTTTCTTGCCTCTTTTACAAACTTGCTGCTGGAGTAGACTATGGTGTCATCAGCATAATTCAACATTACGGTATTGGGTAATTGAGGCTGCGGTATGTCTGAAGTATAAAGGAGGTATAATAGTGGTCCAAGAATTGAACCCTGCGGAACCCCTGCGGTTATATTATACGATTGGAAGATAGAAGAATTTATTTTGACCATGAATTTTCTACCAGAGAGGTAGGAAGTAAGAAGTTTGGTAGTATGGGTGTTTAATCCAAATATGTAGTGCAGCTTGTAAAGCAGTCCTGAAATCCAAACACAGTCGAATGCTTTAGATATGTCGAGAGAAATACAGACCGTCGGGCTTTGGTTTTGAAGATTAGTTGTGACATCGTGCGTTAGCTTTAACAGAGCATGACAGGTGGAGTGTTGTGAGCGAAAGCCAAACTGGAAATTTGGGATAATAGCGTTGTTATTAGCAAATGAAAGGAGATTTCGATATATCTTGCATTCCAATATCTTGCTTAATGTGTTTAATAACGAAATTGGACGATAGTTGCTGCGGTTGTTGGAAGGACTGGACTATAACCGTGGTTTTCCAGTTATCTGGGAAATGTGATCCGTTAATTATGTGGTTGAGAAGAACGAGAATAGGGACTAGATTTGACGGGAGAAGTCTTTTGTAAAGAAGGTTTGGAATTCCATCTAAACCTGTCGACTTCTTGTTATTGCGTGATGTTATAAATTCAGATAATTCGCCTGCTTTTAGGAAGGTCGCATTATCCAGGGGATGAGACGCTTTGTTTGTTTCATTGAATTCCGCGATGAAAGGGGTGAAGGATGGGATCATTGTGCGTGAGATGTAGTTGTTTACAGTATCTTGAAAATTGGAGATTGAGAGGGAGTCGTTTTGTTGATGGACTTTATAAAAGTGATTAGCTAGACAGTTTGCTATGTCAATATCTGATTGTTAGTAGGGTTGATAATATAATCGATTCGAGGTTTGTATTTTCGACCCGTTAGTCTGTTGATATTTTTGAATAAATCACGATTGGGTTTAATATTTTTCAGTATAGACGTGTAAGCCTGGTCGGCAAATTGTTTTAGTTGTCCATTTATCAGGGTAGTCAAGAGTTGAATTTGATTTTTAATAAAAGGGGAGTAACTACTATGTAGTTTTCGTCTAAGCTGTTTTTTTACGCGTAACAGTTTTGTAAGGATGTTGGGTAAAGGTTTTCCTAGGAGATTATGAGGGATGGATGTAGGTGTGTGGCTGAAGAGGGCATTTTTTAGTATTTGCTCTATTCTTAAGGCTGCTTGATCAATTTCAGCAGGGAGTAGATTTGAAGTCTCTGGCAAAGTATAATCTGTAAAACTGGCAGCAATGTCCCTATTGACTCTTTTCCAGTTTGTCCTGGAGAAATTCGGGATCGGATTGAATGAGTAACATGGTTCGAGGGCTGGGATTTGGACAGTGGTGTGGACGGACCCATGATCGGAAGGAAATTCGAAGGATACTGTAGGGAGGTTAGGCGAGTAGACGTCTACGGATTTTAGGAAAAAATCTATTGTTGATTTAGTAGTATTGGAGATACGTGTTGGCTGTAATGGACAGTCCGCATATATATATGGATGGAATTGAAGGAGTGCTAGAAGTTGGCAACCGTATTTATTGCACTTAGTGTCGTTAAATGAAGTATGCCGAGCATTCCAGTCTCCTCCTATTATGAAAGGTGCAGGTAGAGACTGTTGGATTATCTCAGTGATGTCGGAACTAGGGAAGTTTGGTTCCCGAGAAGGGTGAATGTATACGGACGACAGTACAAGCACTTTATTGCTTTTGCAAAAGATTTTAATTGCCGTGTACTCAATATTATTTATATTGGTGAACCTAATTTCGGAAAATTAGAATTTCTTGTGTATTAGAATTCCAGTACCTCCACGAGGTCCAGTGGTTCGTGGATTAGAAACAAGTGTATAATTCGGGATAGATACTCGGGAGTTTGGTTTAAGCCAAGTTTCTGAGAGGAGGAGGATATCTGGAGAAAACTTTTCAACGAACAATCGGAGGTGTTGTCTGCGAATATTGGAATATATGGACTCTGCGTTGAGGGAATTATATGGAGAAGTTTCGTGTGTTCGAACGGCAGTGTTTGCGTTCCTGCCTCGGACTTTATAGAACACCAGTGTCGCAATACAAAAAATGCTATCCCAACAAAATCCTGTATAACAAATCAGGGTTAAATAGGATAGACAATTTCATAATTAAAATTATTCGTGGTCACACAGCAAGGGCAATGTGCAGTGACAATAATATTATCTCGGAGCATTCTATCCCAATGATATGTATCTGGAGAATACCGTCCAGAATGGGTTTATTCCCCCAGAAGCGTTTCCTTTCTTGGATCAAAAAGGCCTCATCCAAGACATGCATGGAGTCCCGATTATTTACCACGCTCTCCGTGGTGCCAGGGACAAACGAATTCTCCATGATAGTGATATCTCCAATGCCCCAGACCGCATGCGTTTTAGCACGGCGATCAGTGAAAGAGGTAAATCAGCCACAGATCGAACATCTCCCAAATGGTGGTGGCTTCTCAACGAGGAGAGGACTTCACTTCCTCAGATATAGTATGCCTCTCAAGAGCAACGCTCTCCTTCCTCTTGTCCCCCTCCCCCTGTCCGCCTTTCCCAATTACTTTCATGTAGCTATTTTATTTTATTTTTTATTTCTTATTTTATGTTTTATTCGTTTTGTTTTGAAGTTTTTGTTTGTTATAATAATTATAAAAAAAAAATTGTAATAATAATATATACATGTAAACGAGGAGTCCCACTAATGTATGACTTATTTCATATATATATATATATATATATATATTAAAAAAAAAAAAAGATGTACGCCGAAAGGCATATATAAAAATCAAGATGTAATGTGTAATTTAGAGAGCTCGCATAGAGCCAGTAAGTTAATTTAAGGATTGTGATTGTAGAAAAGGGTTTAACATGTACCCCTAATATTATACATGTAAAAAGAATTAGGAAAATAAATGTGGTTTAAAAACTAAAAAAAAAAAAAAAAAAAATAAAAAAAAAACGTTTATATGTGTTCTCTGAGGTCCACCTGCTCTCGCCATAATCATGTTTTTTTTTTTTTGTCTTCATTAATTTCTAGGCACACCTCTTCTGCCGCTTGCATGATGATTTTACAGTTTTTACTAACCGTTTCTAGATTACCGCCCAGAACGGCGATGTCATCCGCATATGCGAGCACTTGTGTGACCCCGTTCAGAGATGATCCGGCCATGTTGTCGTCTTGTACCTTTCTGATGACATACTCGAGCACAAGGTTAAAGAGACACGGTGATAGACCATCTCCCTGCTTTAGTCCGTCCCGGATTTCAAATGGTTCTGAGAGGTGGTTTTCTATTCTAACTCGCCCTTTGTTTTCGATGATGCAGATTTGAATGAGGGCGGCATATTTTTTCGGGACTCACAGCTCAACTACAATATGGTAGAGTCTTTGCCTTGATACTGAGTCGTAGGCTTTTTTGAAGTCAACGAACAGTTGGTGAACCGTCTCTCCATATTCCCACTTCTTTTCCAGCAGTTGTGTTATTGTGAACATTTGGTCGCTTGTGGACCGGTTCCTACGGAATCCACATTGGTAGTCTCCCAATATCTCTTCTGCGTACGGTGATTCTCGCCAGAATGACATTTGTTAATATTTTGTATGTGGTTATAATAAGTTATACATTGGTATTGTGGGGGTAGAAGTATTATGCCAGACACGGGCACTTGGTTCACTTTCTTCCCACTCTCCCACCGTTTGTTTCGCCGCAAATTGTTCACCAAGGAAATAAAAAAATGAAACAGTAAAATGTTGTTTCGCTGTGAATCTGTTATTTTATTGTTTTCTTATTTTGAAACAGTTTAATTTCACATTTGTTATCCATGCAGATCGTGGTGGACACGAAGGAAAAAGAATAAAACACATGTGGGTGGCTGGTGATCACTGTTTTGTATTGTTTTGTTTTTCTTTACTTCACTTAGAACATATTATTAATATTATTAAATTGATTTTTATAAATTGTATACAAGATGAAACACTTTTTTCTCGACACTGTGACCGCAGTAATTAAAAATTTGACTCAACTTATTATTTGACCGTAGATTGGACAGCGACTCAGGAGGCGTGTATTTCGTTTGGGTGACGATTATCGGTTCATTTTAAAAACGGCGAAATTAAATTCAGCTCCGAGCGGCGTGACCTTCCGCGGTAGTGGTTGAGTAATGACTGACTGTTATTAAGGATGGAACTGTAGCGGTTCTACGAACCACCACAACCAACTATAGGTTGAGATGTCCTTTCCGACAAGGAATATACTTACCTGTATTCATTACACGTGCCCACAGACACGTGTCCCAACAGCCGGTGACCATACCTGTAACAAAGGTTATACGAAATTGTAACAACGTTGAACCCGATATCAAAAAGCAAAGAACTTAACGTTCCAAAAGCTTCCAATATCGATTCAACGTTCCATCCATCATATTCAAAAACAATTGAAAAGTCCAGAAATGCATAATCTTCAATTCCGAACATCTGCACGATGTTTCCATGAAATACCATTGTCGGTAAGTAAACCGAACATGGGATGCATTCTCGGGTAGCTAAAAGCAATTAGCACCTAAATTCCTTGCATGACCTAATGCTAAGGCACACTTGCGCAAACAAACTATTCGTTACGCCGCTGATTAACAGGCGAACAATCATAAACGCGTAACACTATCCCTGATAGATGTTTATGATGGAAAAGGCAACAAAGCCTTACATCCCATAGTCCGTGTACACATCCGAAATGCAGGCGGTCCTTTGCCGCATGCCAGATGTGCAGTTCAAATAAACCACGGAAAGATCGGAGAATAAGCGGCGGCATCCGATCAACAGACAAAGGGACAAGATACCGACCACCAGCAACTGATGGTAATGATGATGATAATGATCACGAGTAAGATTTCTCCTTTTCCAGATCCGATGGGAAATTCTCTCTTTGAGATGCCAAGGGAAATATTAGGCTGTTAACAGATACGATGTGGAAAATATGTTAGCAGACACGATGAGAAATTTCCTTTTGCAGAGGCAAGTTGAGTAATGTGAACGGAATATTTTAGGATAGATACAATTAGGATTTATCGAACAGTCGAAACGAGGAGTTACAGTCACTTTGAACCCCAACGAGGAGGTCGGTGCCTGGAAAGAATTTGTATTAGTTTAAAAAAAGTAACGTCGAGTGTGTAATCTAGCGGGTGAAATTTAAAGTTGTACCTAGTGATTCGTTTTGCCACAAACACCTAGCAAGAACACTATATCGTGCCGTCGAACGACAGTATTAAATTAGAAAAACATTATATTGTGAACCCCAGAGCGGTTGTGTCTCGTCATCAGAAATTGTAAAACTGGGAACACTCGAACGTTTGTGTACCTACCGATAAAGGAAATACAAAACTAAAAAACTAAAAGTTCAATTAAAACAATCCTTTCTGAGTTTCAATTTTGTACTGTGTGCGCTCCGTTGGTGTTTTCTTTTCTCTGCGGTAAACAGTGTTCGGCGGAACACTTGGACAACACACAAATCCGCCAAAAAACTTTTATTTCGCACGACGATCAGGCAATGGTAATCGCGCTGTCCTGTGCATTCTTCAATTCTCTACGCTCATCGAAGTGAATAAATACTTGTGTATTCGTTCGACGGTCGATGGGCATAGAAAGGATGAAGAAATCAAAAGGAAAGCACAATAACCCAGGGTTGATCTGGCTTTGGTGTGGGTGTATCAATGCAGCCTCTGAGGATGACCCACTGATCTAGTGCGGTGACTGTGGTGATCTCAGTGTGCATTGAAGTATGGGAAGATAAAAATGGAAAGGAGAGGAAAATTGTTTGTGCTATTCACCTGTAAAACGAGATCATTGATCCCCAGCGAATAGAGTGTCTGGGGAAAGTCAATAAGGCGCCGCTGATGCTTGGGAAATAATCAGCGTGAGAACCAGACTCAAAGACGCTGAAATAACCCCAGCGGTTTTGCTATGATGCAACAACGTCGTTTGGTAAGATTTAGTTGTCGCTAACCAATATGACGTTGAGATTTCTACCGGAAACGTTGCTCTCTTTATTAGAAAATGGCAAACTAAATTAATCAAAAATAAAACACTTGTCAAATCTGCTACCCCTGGAAAAAGTGTTGCCAGCTTAAATATCTATAAATGTATATTCTTAATGACCTTTGTTTCATAACAATAAGGTTCATATACCACCATCAACGGCACTACAACCGGGATCCGGTCTTGGCCTTATTTAGGAAGTCCCGAGGCTTGTTAAATTTTCCATAATAATTTATTTTTCCGGGCAAGGTTATTAGCCTTGCACCAATCAAAGGTTCATATACACGCGTGGGGAAAAACGATACCATATATAGATGAGGAAGAAGGGCGATCTTGCAATCTGAAACATATTCATCATCATCATCGGCACTACAACCGGGATCCGGTCTTGGCCTTATTTGACAAATCTCTCCACCGGTCCCGATTTCGAGCCGATGTCATCCAGTTTAGCACTCCCAGGCTCTGGGCGTCCTGGTCAACGCCATCCCTCCATCGCAGACAGGGTCTGCTGCGCTGTCTCCTTCCATACATCCTGCCACAAAGGACTCTCCGGGCAGGCTCCTCTTCACTCATTCGAGCTAGGTGTCCCGCCCACCGGAGTCTACCGAGCTTGATTTTTCTTGCCATATGAGCCTCAAGGTAGATTGCGTACATGGTTGTAGTGTCTCCGGAATCGTCCTCCCCCACATACGGGGCAAACAATTCTCTTTAAGACCTTCCTCTCGAACGCGGGTAAGAGTTCAGAGTGCCTTTTATTGAGCACCCAAGTCTCGAATCCATACATGAGTACTGGTAAGACCATGGTCTTGTACAGTAGTAGCTTGGATGTTCTGGAGAAATTTCGGGATTTAGAGAGCCTTGATAGACCATAGTAGGCTTTGTTGGATTTAATCAGCCGTTCACGTATTTCTTCTTCCATATTGTTATCGGCTGATACTATTGACCCAAGGTAGTTAAAGGATTGCACTACTTCAAATTCGTGCTCCACTACCCTGATAGTTTGACCAACGTTAGGTCTTCTCTTCGCAGAAGTTGCCACCATGTACTTGGTTTTTCCCTCATTAATGTGCAGTCCCAGTGTTTGTGCCACCTGTTCGATCTGGGTGAAGGATTCCTGTACCGCCGATTCGGTTCTACCGATGATATCGATGTCATCTGCGTAGGCAAGTATCTGGCTGGACTTGGTGACAATAGTCCCTCCTGTTGTAACGCCAGAGTCACGGATTGTTTTCTCCAACGCCAGGTTGAAGAGGAGGCAGGCCAGACCGTCCCCTTGTCGGAGTCCATTATAGATGTTTATTGGTTTGCACAGCAATCCCGCTACTTTTACTTAACTAGTTACATTGGTCATGGTCAACCTACAAAGTCGTATCAATTTATTTGGAAAGCCGAATTCTCTCATGGCATTATATAGTTCTACCCTGGCTATGCTGTCGTAGGCGGCCTTGAAATCTATAAATAGATGATATAGTGGAATCTTAAATTCCAGACATTTTTCCATCGGCTGCCTAAGGGTGAATATCTGATCAATTGCTGATTTGCCAGGGATGAAGCCACACTGATATTGACCAATGGTGGCTTTAGCGTATGGGGATATCCGGTCTTGTAGGATAGTGGAGAGTATCTTATAGGCGGTACTCAGCAATGTTATACCCCTATAGTTGCTGCACAGTGTCATATCTCCTTTCTTATGTATGGGGCAAATTATACCACGACGCCAATCTTCCGGCATCTCCTCTTGCTCCCATACGTGCACCACGATCTCGTGAATTGCGTGATGTAACGCTGTCCCTCTTTGTTTGATCAGCTCAGCTGGTATGCCATCAGCTCCAGGGGCTTTATTTGATTTTAGCTGTCTAATGGCTTTTAGTGTTTCCTCAATGCTTGGTGGCGGCAGCATTTGGTGTTGGTCTTGCATTGGTGAAGCCTCCAATTATTCTGTGATCTGACCATTTAGCAATTCATTGAAGTGCTCTTCCCATCGCTCCAGAATGCCTTCAGGATCGGTGATCAGATAACCCTCTTTATCCTTGCAGTAAGTGCAGCGTGGTGTGTACCGCGTCATACTGCGGATTATTTGGTAGAACTTCCGCGCCTGGTGCGGACCTCGCTCTCTACTTTTCTCTATTTCACAGACAAGGTTTTTTTCCCAGACACTTTTCTTTTGTCTGTGAAGTCTTTTTTCAGATCTTCTGAGCTCTTTGTACTTCTCCCCGCGTACCCGCGTCCTATGAGACTGCTGCATTGCCCGGTATGCAGCATTCTTACGTTCAGTCGCTAGTTTGCACTCATCATCAAACCAGTCGTTCCGATCTCTACGACTACTGCCTAAGATGGAGTTGGCAGTACTAATGACAGTATTCTTAAGGCGTGTCCATTTCTCTTCTACGCCCGGCATTCTGGCCCCAGGACTTACTCACCCTCCGTCGAGCTCTTCGAGGGCGAGTCTTAACGCATGACCAAAGGTATTGCTGGTGTTCTCATTGCGTAAGGCAGCCGTGTTGATTCGAACCTGATCCGGGGAATTCGTCGTCAGGGGACTCCTCTGTAGGTCCGTGAACGTTTATGAGGCTTATGTTCTTAAATTTGCCTCGCACGCGAAGAGTGCATAGCCTTCCATTTATTGCATTAAAGCCGATGATGGCAGGCTTCAGTTTTTGGCTGACTAGAAAGCCTGAAACATATTCAGAATGTTACAAACTGAGACCATGTGAACCCAGAAAAACCAAAATACTGCACTGATGTGGTTAAGGTTCTTACGATCAGTTGATAATACGAGTAGCATAAATGTTATTTACCATCGATTTCTTGGGTCATTCGTCTCTTCCAAACGAGAGTGTTCTTACCGCTGTGGAAAAGGCACTAAAGTACTTTCGTTTGTAAGTATCTATATTGCTTGGATTAAACTAATAAATTGAAAGGTGGCCGCACTAAACTACGGGAAAAAATCCACTATTGTACGTTTGAGTATCCACACTTTTTTTCCGGTTTATCTCAGAGATGGCGCCAGAGAAAACTCTTCAGCACACACCAAATCTAGTGAAAGACACCTTGAAATCGCTTGGATGGGACATCATTCTGCACGCGCCGTACCCCCAGTCTTGGCGCCATCTGACTATCACAATGGGGCACGCGCTCACAAAGCAACACTTCAACGATTTCGAGGAAGTTGCAAAATAGCTCGACGAACGGTTTACTGTGAAAGACAAGCAGTTTTTCTGGCCTCTGTAGAAGCCGATGGCCAATATTTTGAATTAAAAAATGCATTTACCTAGAAAATCACGTATCTCTTTTTACCAAAGAAACCTAGATAACCACTCAAGACTATATGACTATATACTATTCATTTTCAAAAAATCTTTTTTTTTAAATTTATGTATGAAAGTACGACATCTCTGGTAGGTTTGTGGGGTAGGGGGTCATTGTGCCGGCGCACGACACGGGGTCCTACCACCAGTTCTAAAAGTGTCTGCCGCAGACCGAAAGAAAAACACAATCGAAACTCCACAATCCAGCGTCCACAACGGGAAAAGGGAAAACACTGAATGATTTTTGACGTTAACTTCTCTTTATCCTAACCAATTATTATTCTCTTTAAGCACTGAATCTATATAGTTCAAATATAATAAAACTAAATAAAAACAAAACAACAAATTAAAAACCAAATTAACATAAGTTGATTCTTAATTAAAATCCTTAGAATGATCGTTTAGAAAGTTAAAAAAACTACTCGGGGGTGTTAATTCGGGACTCGACTATATTCGCGTCACCGTGCGCACCGGTGAGCGGGAACGGCATGACTATTGCGGTCATCGGATGGAATTTGACTCCACGATATTCAATCGTTTGGGGTGAGTTTCCCCGAGAGAGAAAGTGTTTCTCTCGTGGTGAAAACAAGGAAGAAAGACTTGGCAACGTATGTGTATGTGTGAGTGAAGATAACATTGGTTTTTTTCATACACAAGGCCATGGGAATGAACCTGAAACAAAGAAAGGAAAAAGGGATCGTGGAGATCTTTGTTTATGTGAGAAGATTACTGGGAAACAAATCCAGAACTATGTAGGATAAAAGGAATTTATGACCTGAGAGTTCAACTGAGTAAACAAGTTGCAACTCATTAGATTGTAGGTGCATTTGGGATACTACAATGATTGAATTGTTTGCGTATCGCCAGAATGCCTGATGAAGGACAGCGGTCATTTATTTATTCATGGTGCGAGTTAGTGAAATAATCTCAACGTGGATTAATTACATGCAGCTGGTGTTGGACTATTTATCGCTGGCTAAAGGCGTCGACAGCCGATGTGTGCATAGATAGTTTTTATGTACACATATTGAGGCTGGGATTAGCCAACTCAAGAGTAAGATTCCCTGATATGCGGTCGTGTGATATGCGAACCGATGAATTTTATTACAGGGAATTTATGATAAGGTAAGAAAGAACTCTTACAGGAATTGTATGCGAAGAGATGCAAGAAAAGGTAAGAATTCTTTTACTGAAGCTTTTTAGATTAAGGTGCTAATGCGATTGCATTAGCAAAATTATGGGTAGGGTGAAAGTTACGGGGGTTTTTCAGGAAAGCGAACCGTAGGGTTTGGCGGAACCGCCACAGGTTCTTTTGAAATGTCTAGTACATTCGAAGAAAATTGAATGATATGGAGTATTTTTAAGCCCCGCCCATCTGACCGGACCATATAGTAAATAAAATCTTTTAACCCGTTGATCTCAAAACTGGATTTCCAAAGTTGGTTGATATGACATCTCCAAAAGTAATGAACCGGTATACAATTTTGAACGCATCTTTTAAATAAACGTTACTCGGGGGTAGATTACGAAGTTTTTGTTGCAATGATTAGAATTTGTTTTACTAAAAAATGGTCGATATTTTTATTAAGATCATGTTTTCAATTGAAAGTTGTCCTTCGTCCGTCTCTGAGATTTAGTAATCGCCTATTGGAATCTCTTCCGCTTTTTAATTTCAAATTATCCTGTCTCAACTCATCACTTCCATGAGAAATAACTTCTTTTTTTTTTAGAACTTGAGTGATAATTGTTAACTTTTACAATTCTAAATTTTTCTTTATAAAAAATCAGTTATTCTAGAAATGATGATAAAAGTTAAATAAAATTTGTCAATGCGCACATATATACGGTTTTCCAATAGGGACTTGACAACCTTTTTTCGGTAGTAAATTTTTATAATTTGCAGACGTCTCCCGATCAAAATGCTGAGTTTACTGAAGAAATTGACAGTAACAGTTCGATGATTAGTGAAAGGGTGCGTTCACAAATTTAATTCAAAGTTGTCAAGTTCCCTATTGGAAAACCTGATATATATATACGAGGGTGGCCTGAAAAGTTTCCGACCTAACAGAAGCTGCAACCCATTTTTTTCTTAAAATTTATTTTTATTTTTCTACATAGTCTCCTCGTAACTCTATGTGATCTTCCCATCTCTCTAACCCGTCCGAATAATACTCGGCGTTTTTCTCTGCAAAATAACTGTTCACGAAGGTGATTGCCTCCTCATTTGACGAAAATCTCTGTCCTTCGAGCGCAATTTTTAGTTTAAGAAACAAAAAAGTCGCCTGCGGGTAGATCTGGTGAGTAAGGCGAATGGTCAAGCAGTTCAAACCGTAAATCGTGGACTTTCGCCCCAGCAACCGCTGAGGTATGAGGCCGTGCGTTGTCTTGGTGAAACAGGATTTGCTTTTTCTGCAAATGTGGCCGTTTTCCCGCAATTTCTGCCTTCAGTTGGTCAAGTAATGATGCGTAGAAGGCTCCTGTAATGGTTTTTCCTTTTTGAAGATAATCGATTAAGATAATTCTATGACTATCCCAAAAACAGTCGCCTTAACTTTCTCAGTCGAAAAAATAGTTTTTGGTTTTTTTGGACCCGATTCCCCTTTGTAGTCCACTGTTTTGACTGCATTTTTATTTCGGTCGAATAATTGTGTATCCAAGTTTGATCGGCAGTAATTAATCGGCGCCAAAACTTGGATTCATTGCGCCTAAACTGCGCCAACAGAGCCTTGTAAATGTTCATTCGAACACGTTTTTGGTCTAACGTCAGCAAACGCGGCACTCAACGCGCGGACAGCTTTCTCAGGCCTAAATCTTGTTTTCTGTTTCATCTCGCGACAGCGCAAACATCCCTGCATGAGAACTCGTTTCGTTACAGAGTGGGAAAGCTGTGGAATTGAATAAGTTACGATTTAAATTGATTGCCACCCATCGTATTGTTGGCCTCCAGCAACTATTATCTGTTCCTAAAGCTCAAGCGGTGGCTCAAGGGAAAGAGATTAATGTCGGATGAGAAAGCCATTAGGGAAACCGGGGCGTGTTTCGAAGGCTTAAATGTTTCGTACTACAGAAAGGACGTTCAAATATTGGAAAATCTCTATACCAAGAGTATCACTCTCGAAGGTAACAATGTTGAAGAATAAATATAACTTTGCCCAAAAGACGGTTGTTTTCAATAAAAAATGCGGGACTTTTCAACATGTAGTATATATATATAACGGATTGATATTCTATGAAATGAAACGGAAAGATTTTGTCGCAACCAAATCTGTAAAAAAGGCAACGATTAAAAGAAAAAAAAACTTTTTTTCAAAACTAGTATGGAAGAATGTATTTTTTTTTATTCATGCTATTTCTTTTTATTAAAATGAAATGAAAAATAAGGAAAGCCAAATCATCTCAGAGAAATTACAATCTTGCATTGTATAAAATAAGACGTTCAAAACCGTGAACAAAAGAAAAATATAGCGACAAGATGAGTTTACTACTATGCTAAGTGTAAAGAGAGAAATAAGTTCAGTTGTATTAAGGAAATAATTAGATTTTACACTTGGTTGCTTATTTCTTCTTTTATAGCTTAACTGGATTGTTAATAAACTTGAATATTTGTGTATTTTTATAGCATCCACAACACTTCGTGATCGTGATTCAAAGTTAGGAAGACGGTTTTCCAAACGTGAGAAAATTCTTCTCGTGAAAGTTCTTATATATGCCAAAAGGTTATATATCAAAACGCCCTAAATCTATATGACGGCCCCTAAGGAACCCATATTTCATTTATCTACTGTAAATACGCAATCACCTTCCGCTTATAACTTTCCACTCATTATTCATCAAAAACGAGTTTGAAGGAACGTAAAAAAATACCTCAGAGGATGGTTATAACTCATCTTATGCAACCCCTGCTTTAGTATAACACTTCGGTTAAAACTGCTGTAAGAGAACCATGCAAATTCCGCCATTACGCTGAGCGAACGTCAACGTCAGCTAACACTTTTAAAATCAACGGCAGTCTATTCAAAAGAGTCCTGGTGGAAACAGTACCAAGTTGAACACCATCATGTAAAGACGTGTCGAAAACCGACAAACGATAGTTAACAAATCTCAACGGAACGGTCTTAAAAGTGAAGTCATGTAGACCAAATAACTGAACAAGACAATATATTCGATTTTCACACCGTGTTTTTCTTTGTGAAAACTGACAATAGCAGTGAACATAAAAAACCAAATTGTGTGTACGAACATTCGATGAAGTGTCACACTAAGTGAAGTAAGAAAGGAAGTGTTTGCGGTTGTTATGTTACATGAGCAGTGAAGAAATAATCAAAACAAAGGCTAGTATATTAAAAGGCAAAATAAGCCAAATAAAACGCTCTTCATGCACCAAAGCGATATTAAAAGCGGCAAAAAAATCAAAGAGAGCGAAATAAGCCACATAATAATGACTCGCAAACCTGCAGAACTCATGTTAGAACAACAACATATGGTGGCGGAGAATGCATACCCCTCTGCCATCAACCATGGTGGGCATTTTTTTAACAACACATTCGCTTGTCTGGCTTCTTCTGAATCTGAGGACGAAGAAGAAGAAATAAATCAGCTAGAAGCGAAACTAGCTATAGCAAAAGCGCGACAAGAGGGAAGAAGAAGGAAGAAAAAAATGTAAGCGCTGGAATTAACAAGAAAAGCCGAAGCCAAAAGGAGGACAACATCAGCAACAAAAACGAAACTCAAGACCAGATGAACAAAAGGCAGCCCATCAGCCAAAAGTACAACAGCAGGAAACCAGCAAAAAAACTAAAATCCCACCAATCAACACGGTAGACATCGATTGTGAAGAATTGATAAGTCCGTGTAAGTTAGCTGTAGGTAATAGTAATTTTGTGATTAAAAGACTGGGAGGCAATAGGCATGCGATTCAAACATATAACGTTGGTGACCATAATAAACTTAAAAATGTTTTGAAAAGAGCCACCGCGGAATTCTTTTCCTACACGCCGAAAGAACTTACAAATATTACAGTTCTATTAGAGGGCGTCGACCCTGAAACCGAACGGGAGCCTCTTTTGAAAATGCTCTAATAGCAGCAAGAGCTAAAGTACGATCACCTTGAATTAAGTATTTAGAATAAGGTAAAAGCGAGAGCCGGAAGTTACCTTTCTTTCTGGTAGAGTTAACCCGAACTAGTAAAATTAGTAGTCTACGGAAAATAACAGTCCTGGACCACCAAAGTGTAACATGGGACAAACTATAAACAGGTAAAAACAGTCTTAACTGCACCCACTGCCAAAGGTTTGGGCATTCAGTGGGGAACTGTGAAATGCAGCATCGTTGTGTGAAATGCGGTCAGGATCATAATGCAGGAGAGTACCCTTTGGGTAAAGAAAGGGTGAAAGACAAAACCCTTTTAAAGTGTGCATTATGTCGGAATGAGGGACACCCCACCTACTACCGAGGTTGTCCTAAATACCGAGAATTGACGTCGAAGAGTGTGACTCAGCAAAGAAAAACTGAAACAAATCGCACAAAATCAATGGCTGTTACCTCACAACGGTCTTACGCTCAAACAGCGAGAGGCGGGGGAACGCCAAAACAGGTTCCAACACTGATATCCACAAATATTTCGGCATTGACTGACACACAAGCAGATATGTTCACAATATTGCTCAATCTACAGAGACAGATGACGCATCTGCAAAGTCAAATAAGCGAGTCTATTCCCACTTGGCCAATCTAAATAAAAAGTTGGTATAAACCCTCTAATCAAAAAATCAATTAAAGCTCTTGACGCGAATGTAAATTCATTCATAAGGACCGAGAGAAGAAACACTCTTTTTAACCTGTTGCAAGACGAAAACCCTGATGTGATTATGGCTGGGGAAACTAAGTTAAACCAGAGGCATAAACTTTGGCACAAAAACTATGATATTATACGAAGAGTTCGAACCAGTTCCTCACAAGGGGGAGGTGTCGCCATTTTTATTGGAAAAGGACTCCAACACAAAGTCATATATAGTGGTTCCGTGTGCTTGAAGCATGCATCGTACGCATACCACTTCAGCAAGGGGGGGTATGCGATCTCTGCTTATGCACCCGAGGATCATCAGTATAATCCCTTTATATCAGGGCTTGAGACTCTCTTTCGATGCTTGCAACTCCAACTGGATAAAAACTACTTTATTATAGGTGGAAACATGAACGCCAAATATAAATATTGGGGAAATTGTATCTCCAACAGTGGAGGAAATTAACTGGCTAGCTGGTTAGATCCATATCGCGTAGAATATAAAACTGACCTTCTAGCTACGGAATATCCATCGTTCCCTAGAGGTAGATCCTATCTGGATTTCATGTTCATTGACACAAGATTGAGACTATTAAACACCAACAGACATAACAGAAACTGTTTACGGACAATTGAATACGACAGTGACTACTGTGCATTCATGGCTGTAATAAAGCTTCCGAAGGAACTAGCAGAACTGAAGGAATTCGGGGTCCCACAACCCTTCAACTACGGGACAATGGGAAGGCCACGATTCACTAGATCGTTAACAAAAGAATTGCGTTCTAACGATATCGAACTACCAACAAAAAGAAATCTGACGAATGATGAAATCGACAAATACATTTAACAGATGGATGGAACTATAAAACCAACAATGGACAAAACAATTCCTAAAAAACAGAACCGGACAATATGAACTTGTATAGGAACACAACAATAAACACATTTCACAGGGAAAAAGAAGCAGACTGCTAACAAAACTACAACAATTGTAATGACAGTTTGCAGACAGACACGCCCAGGAGATAATATCACTAAAATCCCGATTAAAAAACCTCCAACAATTACTAAAAGCTAATTATAGATTAACAACAAATTTGTATTGGAACAACGCAATACGAGCTATAAAACCTAATAACCCGAACATGTTCCCACAAGTTAATAAGATATTCAGGAGAAATAATCAAAATGAGATTCTGTGTCTCGACTTACCACGTAATGATGAAGACAAGCAAATGTTAATCAACATAGGCATAGATACAGAGAACGCTAATAAACTCTTCGTGACAGAAGATTCCTTAGAAAACGTGAACACTGTGGGAGCTGTCTTCCAGCAAATGTACGAGGTAAACGAAAGCACCCACCGAAACTACAACTTGGAAAACAGAGTTCTAGTGAATCACTTGCACCTTCGAAATGAAATTTCAAATTGGCAATCAGAGAATCTCGGTTTTACCGAATTTAATGACAATAATTTGGCATATGCTATTAACGCCAATACCTGGGCTATAGCCCACTAATAACGAAGAAGGAGATCCAGGGTATCTTGGACTCATTAAGAAACAAAAAATCAGTGGGAGTAGATGGAGTACCAAATATCTACCACCATTAGCAATGGACATGTACGTGTGCACAGTTCTATTTAACAATGCGCTAAATAATGCACACTATCCCACGCGTGTTTAGTGTGCCAGTGACATCATAGATAAAGATGATGTACATGAGGTCATTGATTCACCTAAACCAAGAAACGCCATCCGATTCTGAACCCGGATAACCCCCAGAACGATAATGCAATTAATTGCACATTTCATCGCAATCGGTAAATCACAAAAAAGCAATTCATTGCACATTTGGGCACGATCAATAGACCACGGAAAAATAAGTAATTGCACGAAAAATTAATTAGGTCAATTTGCAATCGCGAATGGTGAACTGTGACGCAATTCGATGCAGGTAACGGGTTTTCCAATACGGACTTGACAACTTTGAATTTGATTTGTGAACGCACCCTTTCACTAATCATCGAACTGTCACTGTCAATTTATTCAATAAACTCAACATTTTCATCTTGGTTAAGTACACGAACGAACAACGTCAGCAAATTATAAAAATTTACTACCGAAATTTGGAGTCGGTGACCGCAACTTTAAAAGCGTTAACTCCAATTTGCGGTCGTAATTCTCGCCCTAGTAGACAGGCAATAACAAGTTTAGTGCAAAAATATGTTATTGTTGTGTGATGTTGCCGTGCCAGTGAGACAACGGGTTGGTCGAAGTGTCGAAAATATCGCTGTCGTTCAGCCGTCCGTAGCAAACGATCCAAATCAGTCAATTCCACTGCGTTCTCCAGAATTGGGCATCGCCCAAACCACTTTATGGCGAATTTTGCGTAAGGATCTTGGTTTACACCCATACAAGATCAAGTTGACTCAAGCATTGAAGCAGATGGACCATTTGAAGTGACGTGCGTTCTCCGATTGGGCTCTGGAAAAGATGCGCCAAGATGATGAATTTCATCGCAAAATCATCTTCAGTGACGAAGCTCATTTTTGGCTCAATGGGTTCGTCAATAAACAAAACATGCGTTATTGGTCGGGTGAAAATCCGCATGTGCTTCATGAATCACCACTTCATCCACAAAAAATAACTGTTTGGTGCGGTTTGCATGGCGCTGGCGTCATTGGGCCATATTTTTTCGTCGACGATAACGATCGTCACGTTACTGTGAATCGCCATCGTTATCGCGCCACGATTACCTATTATTTTTGGCCCGAATTGGAAGATATGGACTTGGACGACATGTGTTTTCAACAGGACGGTGCCACAAGCCACACAGAACACGATACAATCGATTTATTGAAGAGCAAGTTTGATGAGCGTGTTATCTCAAGAAATGGGCCAGTCCTCTAGACTATTTTCATTTGGGCTACGTCAAGTCAAGCCGACGACGTTGGAAGAACTCAGAGCCAACATTGAACGCGAAATAGCGGCCGTTTCGACCGAAATGTGTGGCCGAGTCATCGAAAATTGGGTCCAACGAATCGACTGCTGCAAACGTGCCCGCGGTGGCCATATGAACGAAGTCGAGTTCCAGTTATAAATGTTTTGATTGTACTTCAAGGCGATAATAAAGTTTTTGAAATATCTCAAATGGTTTGCGTTTTATTTAAAAAAAAAAAAAAAGTTGTCAAGTCCCTATTGGAAAACCAGATATATCGGCTGACGCCGCACTTTAATGCAATTGCAAATTGGAATTGAAAATCGAAAATTAAGTCATTGAAAATCGGAATTGCATTCTCGTCATCGGGAGGGTTTGACCCCGAGGTGACGAGAAGAAGTACGAACAAGATAGGAGGCAGTCTGGTGGTGAGTATTTAGTGGAAGGGAGCCTGGTAGTGAATCGATTACGAGGTAGACGGGCCGAGAGAGCTAAAGAAAGAAAGTTGTGTCGCGAAGTGGAGAATGTCAGTGCAGCTCCGGGATCATTCAAATTAACAGAGAAAGTCGTGAAATAAAGTAAAAGAAGTAGATGGTAGATGACATTAAGCATAAAGTCAAGCAAAGTGTTTACCGAACCTCCGCCTGGAGAAAATTGTAAAATAAAGTAAAAGAAATAATTTGTAGATGATATTAAGTATAAAGACAAATAAAGTCTTTACCGAACCTCCGCTTGGAGAGAATTGTGAAATAAAGTAAAAGAAGCAGCTAATAGATGGTATTAAACAGAAAAACAAATAAAGTGTTTACCAAACCTCGACTTGAAGGAGATTGAAAAATATGAAACGTGAACCCAACAAATTGTGTTAAGAAGCAGTTTTGTTAAATTTCTAAGATAGAACTAAGAAGCAAAGAAAAGAAAAACTCTCTAAAGGAATTAGATGAGGTGTTATAGTTAAAAGAAGAAAAAAGAAAAATAAAAGTGGATGAAAACTAATGAATGACTTTGAGTATTGATTTCTTGGTTTTTGGTGAAAACAACAAAAAGAAAAGAAAAGTAGAAAAGAGGGAAGATTTTGGTCGTCGTTTCCCTTGGTGTCGTAACTCTAGAATCGGTAAATACCTAAAACCATAACTCGCGTTAGAAAAGAGCAATCATTCAACCTATGCCAAAAGAGGACAAAGACTGTACAAACTCAATGAACATGCGTTCGATAAGTTTACTCCCAAGCATCAGTAAAGTATTGGAGAAAGCCATAAACAAAGCTTTGCTTAAATGGGTTGATGACAACAACATTATTCCAAATAACCAGTTTGGCTTTAAGGTGTGTCATGAAACCCCACATGCCGCAGCTAAACTGGTTTCCGATATACAACAGAATAAATGCAAGAACCAATGCACGGGGGCCTGTCTGATCGATTTGTAAAAAGCCTTTGACACCGTTTGGCTTGAAGGATTATATTACAAGATCGTCAGATAAGGCATGTATAAACCTTTACTCTATATACTTTATGATATGTTAAATAACAGGAGGTTTGTGGTCAAAAGTGGCAAAGTGACCTCCAGTATAACGTATAATATGAAGAATGGTTTACAACAGGGATGTTACATAATTAACCTAAGTTAATTATCAGCCTTTAGAACTTGTCTCAGATTATATCGAACACCGAAATCTGACTATAAAAGGTATTATTCAATTGGCCTTATATAACGAAGCCTACATAAACAGGGTGAATAATTTTATCAGATGAATCAGAGGGCATATTGCGAGAGCAATAGTTGCGTCCAATGACCTAATTTCCGGTGCTTATTGTCTTTGTTTTATGACAGGGTGCATCGCAACGGCTTTGTTCCACCAGAGGCGTTCCTCGAATTTGATATGAACGGTCTTATACTGGATGAATCCGGAGTTCCGCTGATTTATCATGTACATAGATCTTCCGTGGACGGACGATTGTGCTACGATCGTTCAATAGAGCTATTTCACATAAAGACCGGGATGACATTATTAAACAGCACCAACAGTTTTGGTGGTTGAATGGCAAATAAAGACCTATGTACCAAAGTCGGTAAAGTAATTCCAACATCAACCAGTTTACACAGATTTAGCTTTTCTAGAATTACGGTAGAGTAAGGTTTAAGTTATATTAAATTATATTCTTAAGCATTAAAAAAAATAAGTGTATATATAAATGTAAGTTAATTTTAAGTTTAAAAAAAAACAAACATTGACCCAACGTTTTTTAAATTTTTCTTTGTTATTAAAATAAACATGATTAAAAAACAAACAAAGTTCCGTCGTCGAAAAGTAAATTGTACAATAGTTTAGCTTAGAGCGTCTGCGTAGGACCAGTAAGTTATAACATAAGATAATTAAGCTAGAATTTAAGCATTTTTTGTCTAGCCTGTAATTTAGAATTTAAGAAAAAAACAGAAATGAAAAATGTTGAAAAATGACTCCTGGTGGGAACGTACGACAATTCATTGCAAAATGGAAGAAAAAAGAAGCCCTTTATATATTATTTTTCGTATGCCTTAATATTTTGGCGCAAGGCCAATAGCCTTGCCCGAAAAAACAAATTATTATGGACAATTTAACAAGTCTCGAATATGGACCGGATACCGGTGGGGAGACTTGCTAAATAAGGCCAAGACCGGATCCCGCTTGTAATGCCGATGATGATGATGCCTTAATATTTAGTAAAAATAATCTTATCTTTGTTAAATAAGAAACAAATCGTTTTTATTGTTCAATTCCTACATATTTACTGTCATATTTTGAAATAGAGATAAATGATACGGGAAAAATTAATTTGTTTGTTTATTTGGCTGACTATTAGAGATTAACCTAAATATAGAGCCAAGAAATATTTTACCCCGGCCCAACTTCTCCTCCTATATAAATCCCAAATTAGACCCGCGCTCGAATATTGCTCTCATGTTTGGAGCTCGGCTCCTAAACATACCCTCGACCTACTTGAGAGCATACAGAGACGGGCGATCCGCCTGATCGGAGACTCGGCGCTGACGTCGGGACTACAGTCGCTATCACATCGAAGGCGCGTAGCCGACCTCTGTCTGTTTTACAGATATTATCACGGGTGCTGTTCTTCGGAGATTCGTGGTATTGTTCCACGCAATTCGGCTTATATGCGCTCCACAAGACAATCCGACGGATCGCACCCGTTTGTGGTTCATTCCCGACGGCGCGAACATCCCTACATCAGAACTCGTTCCGCTACAGAGCGGGGAAGCTGTGGAACTCCCTTCCCACGCGAGTGTTCCCGGAACGTTACAACCTGCAACTGTTCAAAAAGAACTGCAACAGTTATTTGATTGCATCTCGGGGCGCCCACTCGGCGCTATAGGTTCGCCTCTCCCGAGAGAAGTCTAATGAAAAAAAAAAAAAAAAAAAAAAAATTTATATATAGTCTCCATATCGTTGCATTTGTTTTAAATGACTTATTAACTGATTCCCGTTTAGTACTTGAGTAACTAATTGTAGTTTTTAAAAACAATCTCAAATAACGTTCTACCATATTGTGATACATATGTAGCGTTTCTAGCAGATAACCGCGACCAACAGTGAAGAACAACGCCAACTAAAAGACAAGCCGAACAATCAAAGTACATCCATTAAAGTCGCATGCCATAGCAATAAGATAGCATTTCCACATCAATTGGGTGTAACTGAGTTTAGAAATCGAATTCGTACACGCGGCAGTGACCTGATGCGTGGAGCTTTGGTTCTATCTTTTAGTGATTCTAACGCGATAGCATCGGTTCGAATCGCACGCTCTTCACTATCGTCGTGAACTCTATACATATCGACATACAGAGGATTATACATCTATCTTTTTGAATCCGTAGCACCTACCATTTTCCATTAATTCATGACAAATGTGCAATCAACAACCTAGGTATAAAAACTACCGACAAAGAGCGTGATATAAAAATCTTCACGAAAAACATCTAAAATTAGACTCACAAAGAAAGGAAGATCCTTTAAGGCCACTCTGTTCAAGTTTAAATATATGTATAATACTTCTATGGTTCCCATATACGTCCACATCTTCAACTTCGTGTGGTCACTTTCACTTTATTGTCTAAACTCACCATGATTTTGTGCACCTGGCGTTGATGACTGAGGTGAAACACTAGTGTATTGTGGTGAATTGGTATTGTAGAATGGCTGAGGTCCAAAACCCGCACTGGAAGGTGCACGTGTAGGCGTTGGTGTATGTTCCATTTGAATAGGAATTATCCGTTCCTGAAAAATAATTAAAGCCACTTGAGTTTTCTTCCTTTTTTTCGAAATCATTTAAAATCAAACCTTAGCATTGGCACTTGGTGGAGTTTTATTGATTTGTAATTTCAACCCAGTACCTGGGTGGGCGGGAAATCCATTACTAGGCGCAGGTGGGGGAGATTTAATCCGATTTAAATTCGATGAATCTACCGATTGGGGCTGCGTTTGTGGAGAACCCCATCGCCCAGCGGGTGCTTGACGTACTTGTCGTTGTGATCGGGCATTTGGTGATTCTACATATGTTGTCGATGTTTGTTGTTGACCCGAGACAGGGGGGATATACAATGATCCAACTTGTGACTGAAAATAAAATTGAATAAGACAAGATAACATCCTTGGCCTTTGACATTTAGAAGTTCTAAAATGTTCTCTCTTGAGAAATCAGAAATGAACAAAATCATCAAGGGTTTCCCGCATTGTATAAGGGTTGGCTATTTACTAACGAAATCGCTCACGTTCCAAATTAACGACACATGGAGCAGTGTCATACATCTGACACCTGTATAACATGTAGTCTTCCTTGGAGCCTATAAAGATCCATTTGGAGAAGTGAGGAGTCGAGAGGAGAGATGATCGTTTTGTAGAGTTTGGCGTCGTCCGCATAGAGGGAGATGGATGAGTATTTAATAATGGAGTCAACGTCATTGATGGTAAGGATAAATAGGAGGGGACCTAGATGGCTGCCTTGCGGAACCGCTGACGTGGGAAGAAAAGGATTGGAAAGGAAGGATCTGAATTTGACACGGTGGGACCGATCTTTCAGATAAGAAGATAACCACTTGATCAATAGACAGCTTAAAGAGGATGAGAATATGGGAGATTTTGTCAAAGGCCTTGCTGAAATCGTTGGTGATTACATCGACTTCGTTTCCATTATTTAAGACACGGAGAATATGGGATGAGAACTCGATCAGATTGTGTATTGTAAAGTTAAAATCGTCTGTTATTATATAAGTTTAAAACGGAGGATGTTAGAGTCGCCAATACAGACTAATTTTGTTTTTATTTTTGTTTAATTTTCTACATTATATTAAAAAACGACGTTTCGATCATTGTATTTGATCGTCATCAGGTCTAAAAAAGTTAAAAATGATGTTAAAACTTAATATTTAACCATAAGACACACATTAATTAATTTAAACCAAGCTTACCAACAAAATGGAAACAGGGAAATTACAATATAAAAATCGATCAGATTGGTTGTGGTTGACCTAGCCGAACGGAAGCCATGCTGTTTGGGTGAGATGATGGATTTACAACGGAAAGATAACGCGTTGTATAGAATCCCTTCGAACAGTTTAGGGATTTGAGACGGTTTGGCGAGGAGACGGTAGTCGCTTATATCGTTTCTAGGTTCCTTTTTTATGTATGGGGGTTACATAGGAGGATTTCCAGATACTAGGGAAGATACCTTGTGAAAGGTATAGATTGAATATCTTTGATATGGGGAGAGAAAGAGAAGTGGAACATTTCTTTAAAAATGGGAGTCCATCAGGTCCAGCGCTGAACTCGCCTTTGTGTAAGTTCAATTTCTCCTCAACTACGTGACGCTGAATGATTTGGGGGGTAAAGGCGCCGAGGGAGAATTCGAGCAAGTCTTTGAAGTCAGACTGGTTGGGCTCGAAGGATGTGCCCTTGAAGGATTTATTGAAAAACGAAGCAAATAGATTGGCAGTAGTTAGGGGGTCGGTTGAAGTAGTCGCGCAATAAGAAAGGGAGTTAGAATAGGCGTCGGAATTACGTTTGTAATTTATAAAGCGGAAAAAAGATTTGGGGTCATTGATCAAATTGGATTTTGTTTTTGGGAGGTAGTTGGAGTAGAGGGAGTTGTAGAGCTCGGAGAATTTATAAAAGGAACCGAGATAGTTGGAGTAGTTTAGTAGAAGGAACGCGTTTTCCGGAAAATGTTCCACAAGTTATTTCTCTTGTTCCGAAGAGTGCGGAGTGCGGAGTGTGCAGTTGTACCATGGCGACGATGAAACCGATGACCTGTGACGAGAATAGGGGACATATAGGGCGATGGCATAGTAGATCTCCTTATAGAGAGTGGCAGTAGCTTCTTCTACCCCCAGATGATCAAAGCGAAACACTGTTTTGCTAACATGCTCATTTAGAATGCGGAAGTTAGCTTTGTGGAAGTTGTAGGAAAAGCTGTCGTGAGGTAGAGAAGGCTGGGTTTTATGATCAAGATATATGGATAAGAGCAGCCGGGGGTGGTAAATCTAAATGGTACAGAGGGCGTGTGGACTAGGGGCAACTCAGGACTTGTGGGAGTCCGTTGTGAACACGAGGTCAAGTTGTCTCCCTATATGATTTGGGACATTGCTTATTTGATGGAGGCATGAGTCGGTGAGACCGTTTATAAAAATACGTTCCTTGGAACTAGTAGGATTTGAGACGTAGAAGGCTTGTTCGCCAGCCAATGTCCATTGGAGATGGGGGAGGTTAAAACCGCCAGGAACGACGATATGGTCTAGTGAGGTGCTCAACTCGGTTAGGTTATATACCGCTTCTATTGCGAGTTCGTATGACACGATTGGTAGTGAAGGAGGTATAGAGAAGCAGATAATGAGAAGAGACTTGGGGCGCTTGTCGATTTTTATTGCGACGTAGTCAAGATCCGGAGAAGAAGAGATGGCAATTAGAGACGAAGCGAGTCTGTTATGAGTGGCAAGGAGCATTCCACGGCATGGGGAATTGGGACCTTCTCGATGAGCGTTGTCATCGTGAAAAACATTGAAGGAGGGAGGGAATAGTTCAAGACTATTAATACTAGGGATAAGGTTGGTTTCAGTCAGAGCATATATGTCGAAGGGGGGGGAATGTGGCTTTTTGAGAGTCGATTGTGTTTTGGAGCGGAGAACTCTAACATTCTGATAGTGGACGCTTAGGGGGAGCGTATTGAGGATATTGATATGATAAGGGGGGCGAGAGGGCGGCTGATTAGGGTCAAAAGTGCTTGTCATTATTGGGATAGGTCATTTTGTTATCGATATATTGGTGAAATGCCGAGAGATCTTTTAGCACTTTATTAGGCAGCATATCGAGATTTTTATGGAACTTAACGAACAAGGTGCGAAGGCTAGGGAAATCGGTGGGGAGACCTTCCTACCGCATGGAGCCCATTACACAGGTTTTCGTTTTACCTTCATAACAAACACAGTCAGATTTGTCGTGGAGTTATGAAAGATAGAGGCGGACATTCTTGTACGTCATTTTGTTCCTAAATTTAGACAAGGTATACCGATTGTCAGAAGAATTAATGGTGTGCTGAGTGAGATTGACAGACGGGGGTAAGAGTGGGTCAGAATTTTCTACTTTCTTCTTAACTTTTCTGCTCCTTTCCTTCTTTCCTGTTCACACTGTATCTCTTGATATTGTACGGGGTAGAATAACACTCTTGTGTGTGCTTATTAGTAAAACAAAATGAGTACGGTTACCCTATAAAATATTATAGTTTTTAACGTTAAGACATGTTAGGGTCACTTGTCTAATCTTTTCGGCTGCCAAAAATAAACTGAATATTAAAAATGGTTGCAATTGACCACCATTTCAAAAACAACACTAAGTCGTCAATTGAACCTACGTACGCATCGCGTCTTATATATCACAAAGTCCATAGTAACTGCATCACGAAGGTACCAGAATATGACTTCAGCCCCCACACATATACAACTTTCCCTTAGCATGCTTGAGCATCAAATATACATACATATACTTACATTCTTCTGTTGGGATTGCGGTGGCCTTTGTGGTGATGTTGCTTCTGAAGCCGGACTAACAGCTTGTTGGGCATTGACATAAACCGGAATCTGTTGGGATTGTTGCAAATATTGCGGCTTAGGAGAATCTGATAGTCCGGGGCTAGTAACTTCCTTCGAGCGACTATCATTGCTCTGTACGCCAGTTGGGATCTGCCTCTGGACACGCCATGGAACAGATTGTTGTTGCTGGTGATTATGTGCTTGTGATTGAGGCAAAGTTGGGCTTTGATATTGGGGAAGTTGAACGGTCGGTTGATGTTGAACGGGTGGTGTTTGTTGCTGCTGTTGAACAGGTGTTTGCTGCTGAATCGACGGTTGATATTGTGAAGTTTGCCTCTGCAGAGTTGGTGCATATGAGGATTGGCCAACGTTTTCAAAATTTCTTTGCTGTTCAAATTGTTGAATCGGTGTTCTTGGTGGACTCGCTGCTCTCTGAGTATAATATTCTTGATGCGATCGATTTTGTTGTGGAAGCGGAGAACTAACCGGTGTCGATCGGCTTTGTGTACCAAAAGAATCTTGAATTTGTTGTTTTGATTCTTGATTATTCAACGAATTTTGAATGTAATCTAAACAAAAGTTTGAAGAGAAAAATATTAGCGATAACAATTTAAAAAATGAATGAAACCTACCAGGTTGATCCACCATAGGGCTTTTTGAGCGCTCCTTTTTATACTCCTCCACCCAGAAATTATTTTTTTCCTGTGGTGGTGGCACTTTTTTTAAAGTAGCCATTGGATTTGGAGGAATTTTAATTTCAGGCCGGAATCCAATTGGTGGCGGTTCAAAACTTTGTGGTGTTGGTGACTTTCGATTAGCTGCTACTATATTACCGTTCGATTGTGGTGCTAATTGATTTAGAGGAGCAATTGGTGGTGGTGGAGGCGGTGGACCTGTTGCTTTAGTTCCTTGTTGTGGAGGTGGTGGTGGTGGACCAGAAGGGAGCACTTGAAATGGCATACCCATTGCAGTAGCACCTAGTTGAGCTGCTGCCGCTCCAGCAGGTACGTTACCATTGGTCTGTGCAGGTGATGGACGGGGTTGTTGATGTTGCACACCAGCTCCTTCAATTTGGGCATTGCGTGCCAATCGCTTCGCCATTCGCTGACTCTTTATTTGTGATAAATCAATACCGCCGGGTGTGTATGTAAACGGTTTTTTATCCTTAGTTAACATGGCATTTTGTACACATGCCGGTGCTTCTCCAAAATTATACTGTGGCATTTGAGTCGAGAGACGTTGTGCTGGGATTGACCCCCCTGTGAGAGGTGGGGGAGCTGGTGGTGCACCATACCTACAAAATAAAAATGCAACATCATTAATTGAAAGTGTATAAATATAAGTAATTATACACTAAGCAAAAAGCAAAGATATATCAAGACGATAAAAGTTATTCGGTTCAAGTTGATGGTGTCATATTAATCACCTCATATATATTTGCACACCAAAAAACTGATTTGCATACAAAACGTACGTATAAAAAAAAACATTAACTGGGATGAATTAAGCAGCTAAGTATAGATGGAAAAGAATGCAGACACGAAATAGATGCGAGGACACACATACGAGTAGATGTGGTATTCGTAGAACACCAGAACTTATCCAACGCTACATATTGAAAACCGCAAACACTTGTTAAGTGAACTCTAGATTACTGGAAGATACAGTAGACGTATATCTACCGTATTTAAAAATAAAGATGTCTTTATAGGTTGTGGTTATTTAATTACAATAATTAGATATTTCTCCTGATACTAGTGTTGGTGTAATTTCAATTATACCTCTTAGGCTTTGGTATTATAGCGATGAATATTGATAAAGGCAAATAATTTTCTTAAGTAAGCCGTTGCGATATCTTTGTGCGTTAGCTTAGTTCATGATACCATTTGACCTTATTTAACACTTGCCATGCATCATGTGCTATAAATAAGTTGACAGCAATATTCGAATTACAATCACGCAGCCCGGGGAGAACCATTGAGTCATGGTGCAAGCAGTTGAAATGTGTTTTTCTTAGTTCAAGTGCGAAATTTTATGCGTGACGAATGCAACATTTATATAGCATGTCGCTTAAGCTGACACTCAAGTAGTCTCTTGTCTGAGTTTCTAGTTCGGTTTCGTACATCAATCCACTCCGCAATAATTCAAATCAATTCAAGTATACATGTATTTTGAAATAAAAAATGAAAGCCATTCCCATCCACCACAATAATTGGAGACACCGAAAACAAAGTGGATGCCGATTAAGCTGTCAATGCAGAAAAAACCAGTAATATCTGATCTTATAATGCACAATAATACTCTAATTGACCCTTTTCTTTCGGACGCGCTGTACTTTGATATTCGAGAGTCCTGCGCGAATTTTGTGTAACACCTTATGGCAAATATTATTTGTTAAAGGATGAGGCAATAATCATTAAATGTACAATTAAGTGTACTTGAAATATGTTTCTAGTAGAAATATGTTTACTTAATGTAATGTTGCGAATTTCACTTTTTATAAAGATATCATTCAAATATCTGGTTACATGCATTATTCAAAACGGATCTTCGAGTTTTGTGCCACACGCGAGAGTAAGATCAGTTGAATGTTGTTGATTTCACGGCGAATATTTTCTTAGAGATCCATGACGGATCTCTCCGTATTATTTGTGTATTTCAGTAATTCTTTTTTTTTTTGAGATAACCACATAAAAAAATGCATCATGAAAGGCCCTAAAAGCTTCATCCTACTCATTCCAAAATCCCCGGAGATGTTAAACCATCCAAATGGATGTTTTTCTTGACCTTTGATGGTACCATTTGATATTTCAACATTTGGCTGATCACAACAGTTGAGCTTTGACCACAGATGACTGATCAATGGTGACTGTTTAGCTGGTACACCAACACGCTTTGTAGTAAAATATAACGCCAGTAACAATTATGCCTGGAAACTTTATTTTATATCACGATCAAAAGATGTTTCCTCGAAGCACTGGGTTGCTTCGTGTGGTAGTTTTATTTTATATATGATCGACATTCTGAGAAAGGTTGGTGCAGGCCTAATAACCTTGCCTGTAAAAACAAATTATTATGGAAAATTTAACAAGCCCCGGTTATGGACCGGATACACGACGACGACGAAATGGCTAAACGATTTAAGAGTTTTCTCATGGAACGTCCGCTCTCTATACAGAACTCGAGCTGTACAGCAGCTAGCCGATACCCTGTCCAAATATAAGGCTGACATAACACCATTACAAGAAATAAGATGGACGGGGAGTGGTGTTATTCAAAGAAATGAGTATGACATTTATTACAGCTGTCATGCAAAACACCATGTGCTCGGGGTAGGCTTTCTAGTCAGCCAAAAACTGAAGCCTGCCATCATCGGCTTTAATGCAATAAATGAAAGGCTATGCACTCTTCGCGTGCGAGGCAAGCTTAAGAACATAAGCCTCATAAGCGTTCACGGACCTACAGAGGAGTCCCCTGACGACGAAAAAGTCAAACGGGCCCTCAATGCCTGCCCAAGATACGATGTGAAAATCGTTCTTGGTGATTTGAATGCAAAAATATGTCGGGAGCCGGTTGTCAGGCACTACACAGGCTCCCATAGTTTGCATGATAAGACTAATGACAATGGACTACGAGTCATCGAACTGGCAGCATCGAAAAACTTTGTCGTTGCAAGTACCAGGTTTCCGCGTAAAGATATCCACAAAGCCACCTGGGTATCACCTGATGGAGCTGTAGAGGTTGGTTATAGTACCGTACATGGGCACTAGTTCAACCCAACACCCAAACACTTACCATTGGTTTCTCTGAAATTTTTGCTACGAAACAAATCAACTCCGAACAAGCGAAGGTAATAAATAGTGACGCAAGTACTTCTTATCAAGTGTTCTTTATTTAAATTTGCGTTATGACATCGGCACATGCGCATAACACGGGACGTTCACAACTTAATTCACTAATCTAGTAACTAGGAGTTCACAATATAATTCCTTAATCCATTAGCTGGTGGGCGCCTGCACTCCTTCAGGATCGTGATAATGTCAAAGCGAAGTTCACTTCAACGAACAAAACGAATTTCTCGACTAGGTGGCAGAACGGTAACACTGCACTCCAACTCACATATTCTGACCGTGTTAAAACCGAACTGGCTAGTTGGTAACGCGGCTGGTAAAAATGTAGCGCTAAGCGGGTGCGACTGCCCGCTGTGGCGATATAAATCTGACTCCCCGATGCAGCTCACATCTATCAGATTCAATGGCCGCGAATTGCATCGATAGGGGAGGATTGTATATGTGTCCGTATAGGACAAGTCCGATGCCCTGCAATGAAAACGATGATCGGTGGACACCTGATTAAACAGACGTACGATAATCCGGGGCGATGTACCCATACATCGTTGATGATGTATGCCAGGGATGGAAATAGAATTTTGTTTCAAAGTAAACAAAAACGCTATTTCACAGATCAAATGGTGGCACACGTGATGTAAATGATGTGCCTATGGTACAAAGGGGTCGTCATGGTATTTGCCTAAGATTCCTTGGAGACACCAATGTAGGCAATGCCCAATCTAGCCGTATCGCTACGGTGCACAAGGAGGCAAATTATTTTGCTGACGTAATTCAGCAGAAACCTCGTCGACAGCGGCAAGGGGTCATGCTGGATGGCTATATGTTTGATTAATATGCGGGTAAGTAAAACGCACACAGTGAGATACTGTATGTTTAATTTAGGTTTTCAGGAGGGTCATCATAGGCATGGCATGGGTAAGGGTACCTAAACAATGATCATATTCATGCCCAAATTCATTTTCGGTTGATAGCCGATAACGGGGAATTGTCGCAACTGTCGTGGTCCTAAGGATATAGGCGCGATATACAATTTTGACTATGGAAAGAATAACGGCTACAGCTATGTCAACAAAACGCTGGCCAGCATTTGTTTATCGTAATTGAAGACAGGCTGAGCCGATAGGAGATGAACTGGTTCATAGAATATGAACCAGGATAATTCAGAATGTGTGGAGCTGAGCCACTCGCAACCAAACTGACCACGTGTCGATAGATCGCTGCCACTCCTCGAGCCTGATGACGGTACGAACGTACCGAGGTACCAACTTCGACTCGGATCACTATCTTGTTGGTATAGTTTTCCGAGCGCGGATTGCCTTACGGAAACCTATTGTATCCACGGATCAGGTTCGAATCAACACGACTGCCTTACGCAATGAGAACACCAGCAACACCTTTGGTCATGCGTTAAGACTCGCCCTCGAAGAACTCGACGGAGGGAGAGTAAGTCCTGGGGCTAGAATGCCGGGCGTAGAAGAGAAATGGACACGCCTTAAGAATACTGTCATTAGTACTGCCAACTCCATCTTAGGCAGTAGTCGTAGTGATCTGAGCGGCTGGTTTGATGATGAGTGCAAACTAGCGACTGAACGTAAGAATGTTGCATACCGGGCAATTCAGTAGTCTCATAGGACGCGGTGCGCGAGGAGAAATACAAAGAGCTCAGAAGATCTGAAAAAAGACTTCACAGACAAAAAAAAACTGCATGGAAAAAAAACCTTGTCTGTCAAATAGAGAAAAGTAGAGAGGGAGGACCGCACCAGGCGCGGAAGCTCTACCAAATAATCCGCAGTATGACGCGGTACACACCACGCTACACTTACTGCGAGGATAAAGGAGGTAATCTGATCACCGATCCTGAAGGCATTCTGGAGCGATGGGAAGTGCACTTCAATGAATTGGTAAATGGTCAGCGCACAGAATAATTGGAGGTTCCACCAATGCAAGATCAAGACCAAATGCTGACGCCACCAACCATTGAGGAAACATTAAAAGCCATTAAACAGCTCAAATCAAACAAAGCCCATGGAGCTGATGGCATACCAGCTGAGCTGATCAAACAAAGAGGGACAGCGTTACATCACGCAATTCACGAGATCGTGGTGCACGTATGGGAGCAAGAGGAGATGCCGGAAGATTGGCGTCGTGGTATAATTTGCCCCATACATAAGGAAGATATCACACTGTGCAGCAACTATAGGGGTATAACATTGCTAAGTACCGCCTATCAGATACTCTCCACTATCCTACAAGATCGGATAGGCCCATACGCTAAAGCCTTCATTGGTCAATATCAGTGTGGCTTCATCCCAGGCAAATCAGCGATTGATCAGATATTCACCCTTAGGCAGCCGATGGAAAAATGTCAGGAATTTAAGATTCCACTATATCATCTATATATAGACTTCAAGGCCGCCTACGACAGCATAGCCAGGGTAGAACTATATAATGCCATGAGAGAATTCGGCATTCCAAACAAATTGATACGACTTTGTAGGTTGACCATGACCAACGTAACTAGTCAAGTAAAAATAGCAGGATTGCTGTCCAAACCAATAAATCTCTATAACGGACTCCGACAACTGGATGGTCTGGCCTGCCTCCTCTTCAACCTGGCGTTGGAGAAAGTAATCTGAGACTCTGGCGTCACAACTAAAGGGACTATTGTCACCAAGTCCTGCCAGATACTTGCCCACGCAGATCACATCGACATCATCGGTAGAACCGAATCGGCTGTACAGGAATCCTTCACCCAGATCGAGCAGGCGGCACAAAAACTGGGACTGCATATTAATGAGGGGAAAACTAAGTACATGGTGGCAACTTCTGCGAAGAGAAGGCCTAACGTTGGTCAAACTATCAGGGTAGTGGAGCACGAATTTGAAGTAGTGCAATCCTTTAACTACCTTGGGTCAATAACATAGTATCAGCCGATAACGATATGGAAGAAGAAATACGAGGACGGCTGATCAAATCCAACAAAGCCTATGGGGAACGAAGTCAATGTGCCGGCGTACGACACGGGGTTCTACTTCGTCCCACCGTCACTAAAAGAAAGTTCCACCGAAAGATAGTTCACCTGGTGAGTAAAGGTTCCAAACCGCAGAGCAAGACATATACCAGGAAAGAAAGTCAAACGCACTGATTTAAGTTATCAATTAGATCATCACTTTATTTGTCCCTTTAATGGCTGGAGCAAAACAAATTACTTTAAAAATAAGCACAATTAATGACTCCGCTGATGTGGACATCACACTTTATCAAACTACACATCAAACTTATTACCGAAATAACACTTTGCTCATAATTGGGAGTTATTTAACTTTATGCGATTTTAAATGTCACATCCAACAGGCATTTTGCACACACACGACTCACAGGGGTGCGAACTCCGATCGCACCTCTCGATGGTAAAAAGGTGGCCCATCGTATTTACGCGTACCGAGCGCTAAGGTAGCGTAGTGGAGACCCGACCGTCTGGTGGTCTGGTGATGGAATGAGACTCAACGATATTCAATCGTTACCGAAAGAAATTCAGCCAGTGAAATTGGCTCTCTTGAATTAGGGTGCATTTCCTGTTCCGAGGGAGACGTAAAATCTCTCTTTGGAGTAACCACCAGATCTCATACAGAAAATCACCACAGTACACATGTATGTGTGTACACTGGTTAATTTATGGATCAAAGCAATGGGAAAGAATCTAAACGAAGAAAGGGGCACAGAGTGTATTCATGGGATGCTGATTCGGTAAAGCAAACAAACCGAATCTCCTTGGATGATAATTGGTTTTCTGTTTGCTCTTGCCGCTGCTGATGAAAAGCAGATCCCGAAATATAAGAAGACAAGGGGATCGGGTAGCTGTAACGATAGACGCAATGCCCATGCATATGGTGCTAATTGGTTTTAGCGTATTCACAGAGAATTGGTGTTCATAGCATCGCTGCCAAGGGTAAGCATACCATGCCTATTTGCATTTGCCCATGCTGTATGATTTAATTTATGGTTTAAGACGCGAGATGCGTATATTTGCTTTGGTCCCTTGGGTGTAGGTCGCCAGCCAACTTGTATGAAAGGGGATTTGTTGTACACATGAATGAGGCTGGGAATAGGCGACGCGAAGATAATTATCCCTGGCTGTGATGGTTACATGACATGTGAACCGATAAGTTTTCTTTTCCAGGGATATGCTGTTTGGAACAGGAGAGGAATATTGAATTCAAATAAATAAATGCATGTAAGCATTCTCTTCCAGGGGCTTTTAGGTAAATAGATTTGGTGAATTTTATTGCGTGAAGCTTTTACAGGTGCTTAATGCGATTGCATTAGCAGAAAGTTGATACAGACTGGATGGAAGTTATGGAGATTTTTAGGTAAGTGAACCGTGGGGTTTGGCGGAACCGCCACAAGCCTACTATGGTCTATCAAGGCTCTTTAAATCCCGAAATTTATCCAGAACATCCAAGCTACTACTGTACAAGACCATGGTCTTACCAGTCCTCATGTATGGATCCGAGACCTGGGTGCTCAATAAAAGGTACTCTGAACTCTTAGCCGCGTTCGAGAGGAAGGTCTTAAAGAGAATTGTTGGCCTTGTATGCGAAGGAGGACGATTCCGGAGGCGCTACAGCCATGATTTGCACGCAATCTACCTTGAAGCTAACGTTGTAAAAAAAAGCAAGCTCGGTAGACTCCGGTGGGTGGGACACCTGGCTCGAATGAGCGAAGAGGAGCCTGCCCGGAAAGTCCTTTGTGGCAGGATGTATGGAAAGAGACAGCGCAGCAGACCTTGTCTGCGATAGAGGGATGTCGTAGACCAGGACGCCCAGAGCCTGGGAGTGCCAATCTAGATGACATCGGCTCGAAATCGGCCCCGGTGGAGAAATTTATTAAATAAGGCCAAGACCGGATCCCAGTTGTAGTGCCGATGATGATAATGAAAAAATGAAAACATGGCACAGGACCTACGAATTATTCAGTTGCATTATGAAAGTTAGCGTTTTAATATGCTTCGTGCGCTCATGCGCATAGAGTAATTTATGGTTTACGACATCAGCCTACCGAGCGCACAATTCGGTATACCATCGATCAATTTTAAATCCAATTTGCTTTATTAGATACCACGCGACCAAATCGTCAACATACAACACGCGATTAAGAAAATACAGCAGCAGTATATGAGAGCGAACATGTTGTCCATGATGAATCAATTCGGTGTCATTCGCAACAAATTGATTTGTCGAATGCAACAACTTGGCGTATTTTGGGCCAAGAATAAGGACCACTAAACTTACAGAATTTTGTTCAGCAAAATTTTTGCTTAATGGGCACGACAATAAGCAACACTGCCATATTTAGACTGAAAAGCTACCCAATGGGGTCCAAATGTTGCCATTATGTCCAAATTCAAACCTGCCTTTATATCCAGACAAAACAACGGTTTGTTGTAGTTTATAGGGTGGTCGAACCATCTGTCTATTCTCTTTCAAAATTGAGGGCGGCGTGAATGTAAGTATACCCGCCTGCCACGCGGGAGACCGGGGTTCGATTCCCCGTCGGGGAGCCTCTGGCGCAAGACTAATGACCTAGCCCACAAAAAAACAAGCCTCAGGACTTGCTAAATGAGGCCAAGACCGGTTCCCGGTTGTAGTGCCGATGATGATGATGATGATGATGATGATGATGATGATGATGATGATGATGATGATGATGATGATGATGATGATGATGATGATGATGATGATGATGATGATGATGATGATGATGATGTGAATGTAAGACCATCATTAATCTCATCGTGATAATGAACTATTTGAAGTCTGTAATCTCGATGAGATTTGGTTCCAACAATAAAACGCTACTTTCACACAGCCTACAAACTCACGACATCAGTAAATACGTAATTTCACCCTCCGGACGAATAAATTGGCCACCTAGCTATCAAGAGATCAGTATTAACTATAAGAGTTACTGACCTTGTAATTTCACCCGATGTATTTTTGTATAGTAATATGTTTCCCACATTTCATTTCTGCCCTTTTATTCACAACAAAAATGACTTCTTTGCATCCTAAAAGCAAATCCAATAACTATCTCCTCGAGTTCTGTAATCAAATTCAAACTTATCATTTTTCCCACAGTGGGCAATGTCGCAACTTCCGGCTACACATATTTCAGGCAATGGGTTAAAAAATCATGTAGAAAAAATATACAAAGTAAGAAGTATAAATCTTCTTACGATATATCAAACGAACGATCAAGTTACGATATAGAAACTTTGCTCTCCTCCACTTGTATGCATAAATTACTTTAAATTCGCCATCAAAATATTAGATCCCATGATTGACCGCAAATCGAGGCGACAAACCATCGGTAAGATATCACCATTCAACAGCAACGTGCCCTAGTCACTCAACAAAGTAAGTCATTTCTTCATTTCTAGGCATCTTGTAGTACTCAGGTGACACCGCGCCCTTCTTCTGATCGTTCTTCGTAGTTCATCCGTCTAAAATTGTAAATGAGTCAAGTCAGCATTTAGTGTGATGGTGCAAGGTCTACCACGTAATCGAGCTGAGTACGGACCATTTTTCGACAGCGCTGATGGAAGATGACAAAATTGTTCTCAATTAAATTCATAAATGAGGTTGATTTCGCTCCACTTGTGGTTTCATTTCATAGCTGGTGGATTAATGGACCGAATTACGCAATACTCGTAAGCCATAATTGGAGCAAATTGTGGTTCGATTCTGGTGGTGATATTGATCAATTGCACTTTGAGGATAAGCCGCGGGCACCATGAAGTAAAACTACGTAAAGTGTGACGTACCTTAGGATAAGGTGAAACATTTCTGTTGAAGTATCAATCTTTTTCCGGTTACCGGTTGTAGTGCCGATGATGATGATGATCAATCTTTTTAATCAAATTAATTCTGTTCCCCTCAAAGTAATCCCATTTCTTTTTCATTTGCGCCATACTTTTATTTCATTTCTTCTTAAGATATAAATATATATGCTAGATAAAAATACTTCAATTCTAGTTTAAACATCTTAACCACTCATGCATAGGATGTGCCCCAAAAAATGGTTGTAGCATATTCGAACCAGATGGGTAAAGTGTGGGAATCCTTAGCTTTACACAAACGGTCAGTCTGCTGCGAGAATCAGAAGAATTAGGGTAGGTGATTTAGTGAGGCGTCGCAAGCTGCGATGCGGATTTTTTTGAACAACGTTAGAGCTGCCGAAATTTGAAGAAAAAAAACATCGCCACTACTTGGGTCCTGCATCATGAAAATACGTCCAGCCACACCTCTTTGTGAGTTCCTAGCGAAGCACAACGTGGCAGCCGCCCTACCATCTCCATCTATTGAGTTGGATAAAAAGTCATTGCGTTTTTTTTTTTTAATGAACGGTGTCTACAACTTTTATTTGTATGTACACATGATATAAATGTCAAATTTTTATACACATTTGATTTGTTGACATAAAAAAAATAAAATAAAAAACACGAATTGGCATGACCCGGTCGAGTTTTTAGCTTTCGATTTATGTCTCACGAAATTAAACACGATAAAATCAGAACGTTGGTGCAATCAAATAAGTTGTCCAGGGTTCGCGAGCTTGCTACCACTCTAAATATGTCGACTGGAAGCGTTCATGACAATCGTTTGTCTTCGTAAAAAAAACTCGACATCTGGGTATCGCATAAACTGAAAGAAATTCATTTGACCAAGCGTACGAATATCTGCGATCAACTCAGCAACTCATTAAATGCGAAAAAACGATAAATTCTTAAAGGGTATGATCACGGGTGATGGAAAATGGATTGTCTACAGTAAAGCCATCAGAAAAATAAGTTGAAGTAAACGATGTGAACTGAAGGATATTCGCCACCAAAAGAAGGTAATGGTGTCAATCTGGTGACATTGAAAGGCGCCAGCCTTTGAAATGATTAAATTTTATGACTACTGTGAGCAGCAACAATAATTAAGTAATGCCAACGCACAGAAACGTCCCGAATTGATCAATTGTAAGGGTGGTGTTTCTCCACATTAACGCGAGACTGATGACAATATTTTGTTACTTGGCGGACATTTTGCACCTTGTTTGGCTAGTGTTGCCACATCCACTGTATAGTCTAGACCCTTCGACTTTCATTTTGACAAATAGTACCAATATTAACAATGTGTACCAGTATTGTCAAAAAACTCTCTATCAGCCGAAGAAATAAAAAGAAGTCACAGTGAGATATGTATTGCCTATAAAATCACCAAATCAGTAAATAAGTAATTTCACCCTTTGGACCGATAAATTGGCCGCCTAGCTATCAAGAGATCAGTATTAACTATAAGAGTTACTGAGCTTGTAATTCCACGCGATATATTTTTGTATAGTAATATGTTTCCCACATTTCATTTCTGTCCTTTTGTTCACAATAAAAATGCCTTCTTCGCATCCTAAAAGCAAATCTAAGAACTATCTCCTTGTGGTCTGTAATCAAATTCAAACTTATGATTTTTCCCACAGTGGCCAATGTCGCAACTTCCGACTACACATATTTCAGGCAATGAATTAAAAAATCATGTAAAAAAAATATGCAACGAAAGGACTAGCTAGAACACAAAAAAAAAAGAAAAAAAAAAGACACCGAAAACTCACGAACACGAAGTGAGCTTCGAACGACAGTAATAGATCATCCAGCACAATCACCTCTTCGACTAATCATTAAAAATGGCTATAAATATCAAAATAAATCAAGAACATGTGCATCAACAAGACAATTTTATTGTTGTTGAAGAATTAATAAACATAGCTCGTGAAATCCAAAATTAACATTAATTTTTAAGCACACCTGGACGAACTAACTAAGTGTTGATTGTATAGTTAATATATCATTTGTCAACAATTTCATTTAACCTCGTTTTTCGGGCATTTTAATTTCTATTCTAATTGTTAGTTGCAATTTTGAATTTGTTTCATAATGCTAGTCTAAATTACGTTACATATCCCAGACCAGATCCAAATTTTGTTCTCTTCCTGTTCTAAACACAAGGAGCTTTTCCTTTAACAGATATCAACTTGGAAAGAAATAACTGAAACTTAAGAGCAGTATATTGGCAGTTGTTGAAAACTGTGAAAGCATTCCTCTAAATACGCTGTAAGCACTTTGTGGCGGTTCTTTAATACATTCCCAAAGAACCGCCCATCCTCTTAAATTAACCACCTTCCAAACCCACCATACCTACCTACAATTTTGGGCAGCGTAAGCTACCCTTCATTCTCTTTCACATGAAAGCAAAACCCCAGCAAGCATGCACATCAAACAAATTATTTCATTCATACATGGACCGTGCCGGACAATCAGCTCAGCTTGTCACCAATTATAAAAGATAAATACACGCTGGCCAGCGTAATTGTTGACATAGCTGTAGCCGGTATTCTTGCTATGGTTCATGAGTGAATATTGCCCCAATTCCAAGGTTCGCAACACTTGCGACCAATTTCCCTTAACGGTTATTTACCGATCATGGGATTTGGGCACTAATATGATTGACGTTAGACAATCATACCTCAGATCATGCCGAACGATGCTCCGGCCTGTTAAATAAACAAACACGATGTGCATATCATTGTGACCCTTGAAATAGCGTTTTTGTGTATCTTGAAGCAAAAACCTATTTCGTTCTCAGGCGCAGGTCATCAAAGATTTATGGCCCTCGAAATAGCGTTTCTGTTTATTTAAGACACAGAAACCTATTTCTCCCTTCGGCGGTTTTTCGCCATCGCAGATCTCTATAATACTAATTCATTACACCAGCTCATGTTTATTTAGGTGCATTTTCGTCGTTGTCGATATGCAGGCTGAAGGGCAACGTACTTGTCCCATACGGACACTTATAGAATCCTCCCACACCAATGTAATCTACATCGTTGAATCTGGCAGATATGGATTGTAGGTTTGAGTCAGATTGCAACCTCCGTCGCGTACACATACGCTGTCGCGCTGTGCGTTTTATGGTTAATTTTAAACGGAGACAGATTATTACACCCGAGGAGGTTGGTCGAGAACCTTAAATGTTAAGTGTCGCCATATGTAACGTTTTTTTTTTTTCTCCGATAAAGTGTGTTAGTCGAGGCGTAATGTTTGTGCAACTCGTAAACTAATGTGTCGCTGTTGTAATCCGTCGCCATACGCGCAGGCAAATATTATTACGTTTTAAAGCCTGAATTAAATCTCTGAACAATTCAAAGACTAATCGATATAGCAGCGTTAGACTTAAGAAATATAACCAATAAAGTTTAACTATTAAATTCAATTAAATAACCAGTGTTTCTCCATTCTTGAATACATCAGTGTTTGCTTTTCGGTTTTACTGGAGGATCAATTTAGTGTGATCAATAGAGAGTGGGGTATTGTTCTGAACCTGCGTCCATGACGACGCCCAGAATAAATACCTACAACTTCTATGGACACAAGTTGTTAACTAACCGCCGACGAGTCAGTCCGTGCGCTTCTGCCTCGTGATCCGTACCATCGGATCAATTATGTGACCCGTTTAGGGTATCTTAAGTAAACACGAGATACCCTAATTGCACTATCGGTTCGCGCGTCAAGTCTTCTATGGGATCCGAAGTAAGCAAACGAATCACCACAAACGCGTCCGAGTGTAGTGAAGTGATATAATGTATATCGCATTCGCGCCGTAGTGTGAAAATTGTGTGGAAGTGTACAGTGTGGGAAAATTCATACCCTTTCCTTTCCTTGCATCTGTTTTTCCTCTTTTTCGCACCTCTGTTGCGTCCCTCAGGCAACGATACTCTCGATTGATTTATAATCTTTGGAGGGTTTTGGTATTTTGAGTAGCGTAATATTCGTTACGAAAGGGATGTGATCTGGATTGCGGCACGGATCTAGTGGAGTACCTACTATAAGAACATAACACCTGTAGTGCTTGCTTTCGCTTATCTATCGCTGAGTCCAACTTGCATCCTTTTCTGAGGCGGTTTTATATGTCAGGCCATTTCAATGGAACGGGAATTTTACGCCGATCTTTGCAACATGCGTGGCCTAAGATATAATTTTTCCTCTGAGTTTGCTCACGTTGGTAACCAGAAATCAGCAATCCTTGCACTTAACGAGACCCAGGTAATAACGAATACAGATATTTCCGATTTTACTATACTCGGTTATAACCTAGTGCAACTTTCAACATCGTGGTCTAGCTACATACATACGAAATGATATTGTTTATCAGCTTCTGCCATAATATGGGCTCTGCTCCAATCCAAGATTTAATTTCTCGTGGCTACAACTTCACGTTCGTAGGCATATCATACATTACTGCTTTCTTTACAGAAGCCCAAACTTGGACAGAAACGTATCCTTTAACGAATTTGATGCTCTATCAGATTCTATCGATAAGACCTTGACCCTATATCTCCACACTGAAATCGTTATTGCGAGTGATTTCAATGTGCATAACTCTCAGTGGCTTCGTCACTCCGGACACACACCACCTGAGGGTCAGTATGTTCAACTCTTTGCTGAGTGAAATAATTTAACTCAACTCGTCAATGAGCCAACACGGGGACCAAATATAGATGGTCATTCCGCCAGCACACTGGCCCTGTTTCTCAGCTCCCACCAAAACAAATATACAATTAAAGTTTGTTCGCACTTGTGCACTTCAGACCACTGTGTCGTGTCAGCTAAATTTCCTCTAATCAACAGCAACGCTTACAAGAAAACTCCCAAAAGAACAGTGTGGTTCTATGAGAAAGCCAACTGAGAAGGCCTAAACGACTTTTTGGGAAGTTAAATTGGTCGTTATTTTTCCTCAAAAACGATGTTGACTCTATAGCGGGCACATTGACAGACACGATTCTACTTGGCATGTGAACCTTTATTCTACACAGAGTATAGACTATCAAAACTAAGAGAAATATGCGGTTCGATTCTGGGCAGAGAAGCCATTAAGGCTAAAGAGTTGAGCTTCCGGTTGTATAAATCAAACAATACTGAGGAAAGCCGGAAAAGATTTAAGAGAGCTAAAAATGACTGCAATGCGTTTATTCAATGCGCCAATTTTTTGCATGATCAGAGAATGGGACAAAAAATACTACACTCTCTCACAGGTAGTAACATAGAAACTTCTGGGCATTTGTGAAGAACATCCAAAACTCGGTCTCCTCATCCATTCCTTCGCTAATAGTCGATGACAAACCAGTCACCAGCGTAATAGAGAAATCAAATCTACTTGCTACACATTTTTGCAGGCAACTCAACGCTGCCTGATAGAACATCAGTTCCGCTTCAACTTGAGCATAAGCAGCACACCATAAGGCAGATTCGGTTCCGAACGCGTATTATTTCCCGGGCACTCAAGGAGCTAAACGCAAACAAAGCCGCTGATCCTGATGGCATTCCCCCAATTCTCTTGAAGAGGTGTTCATAAATCCAAACCATTCGGCGCCCTTTGTCATCGTTAAAATGCTATGTCGGACAGCTTGTTTATACAGCTGCAATCAACCGACCCGCGATTCGTTTGTCGAATCGACAACCAATTACCGCATCCCAAGCATTATCATTCAAAACCGAATCCTCTAGCATTTCCTAGTACAAACAAGAACTCAGTTCCTATAGCAGTCAGAGATGCCATAAACATTAAAACCCATCAGCACCTTTTCCTAATGGCGATACATCTATTAACGCATCTGCACCACTCATCCCCGATAGTAATGATCCCCTTATTTGCCTTTAGCACCATTTCTCCGATGAATTGCCGCCTATTATAGCTACAGTGCATAGATTAAACAACGATGTTCCCAATTCCTTTGTCCTTACCGCCTGCTTTGTTTTTTCCATTGACTTCGGGCATGAGTAAACAACACCGATCTAAACGATCACACACATACCACCATGATCTCCATTACGAGATCTGGTTTTCTATTCCACCAAGAGAAACTTTACGTTTCTCTGGTGGTAAGTAAAAACATATCCTTAATGTAGAGGATATCTACCACCACACCACCAAACTCACCCCAAACGAGAGTTGAATCATGGAGTCGTATTACAACCACCATAGAAGCCGGTCGGGTCGTCTCCCCTTCGCCGTACCGTGTACACGGTACAGCACGTTACACACGCGATTTTCTACGCGCGCGTGTGTGTAAAGTTCCCTTATATCCGGAGTGTAAATAATAAACTCTTAACATGCATTTACTTCTGAAATATGTCAAATACATTGTCGCGGTAGAATAAGTAAGTTTTGACGTTAGTTGAGTTGTGTAATAAAGTTCTCGTCAGCTCGCTATAAGTTATGTGAAATAAAATCAACCGACGGAATAATAAAATCATTTATAGAAAACAATATGAGTGTGTTTATTGTGTTGCTCAGTGTTGATTCATCAGCGAACAGTTCGTGGGACGAAGTAGAACCCGGTGTCGTACACCGGCACCTATACTTCGTACCCCACAGTTCCTCTCCGCTAAACCACTACGGCAACTATTCCATTTGCCTTATTCTTTTGGCAGCTTCTCAAATAGATAGAAGTCAGCGAATATTCAGCCAAATCCCAAAAAAGGCGACAAATCATCCCTCTCTTCTTATTGTCCCATAGCACTAATTTCTATTATACGGAATTAAACCGTCAACTTTCGAAATATATAGAATCAAATGACCTCCTCAATGACCGTCAATATGGCTTGCGTAGCAACCGGTTCACAGGAGATTTGATGGCGTACCTTACCGAAAAGTGGAGCCATTCCATCCATTACATCGGAGAAAGGTTGTTGCACTGGATATCTCGAAAGCCTTTGACAAAGTTTGGCATCCAGTCCTTTTATCAAAATTACATTCATATGGAGTGGACAATTCCCTGATCCAATGGATAAGAGACTATCTTTCTCGCCGTTAAAGTCCAAGTCGCGCTTGATGGTGTCAAATATGCCTCCCATCAAATTAATGCGGGTGTTCCTCAAGGCTCTCTACTCTCACCCACTCTCTTCGTCATCTTTATAAATTATCTCGTGTTCATTACCCACAACCTAATTCGATCGTTCGCCGATGATAGCACATTGAGTTTCTCATACTCATAGGAACATTCCCGGCCAAAACTCTTCGAATCTCATTACCAACTAGCACTTTATGCATGATACATTGAATTCCGACCTCAACTAGATATATCTATGGGGATTATCTAACCGAGTACAGTTCAATGCCTTAAAAATTCAGTGCTGTCTCCTGTCGTCAAAGGCGAACCCCAAAGTAAATATATTGTCGATGAACTTCCATCGACGAAGCCAAGGAACTATCAATCCTCGGCACTCGGATTAATTTGACTCTTAATTGGAGCGACCACATTTTTGAAACTGCGAAAAGTGCAGCCAAATGCATTGGGTTCCTTAAGAGATAGAAAAAATGCTTCACTCCATCCAACCTGGCCACTATTTACAAGACGTATATTCGTCCCAAAATGGAATTCAACTCCCATATTTGGTCAGGCGCATCCAAAACCCCACTTCGCGTGCTCGAAAGGATGCAAACACGTGCAGTGAAACTTATTGGGGATCCAGCTGTGAATCGATCAATTCCGTGGTTAGAACATAGGCGCAACTTCTCATGCATATCTCTTTTATAGTAATCTAGTCCAGGTAGGCGAGGTATTTTTTAACACTCTTGAATCCAGGATGAGTTTTTCGGGTAATGGAAATAACTTGAAAAAATATTTCCGATGCACTCTTTGCCATTTTTATTTTCTACGTAAGGTTTGTTCCACTAAGCTTTTGAGGTTAATATATAAGATTGTCCAATAAGGACTTGACAACTTTGAATTTAATTTGTGAACGCACTCTTTCACTAATCATCAAACTGTCACTGTCAATTTATTCAGTGAACTAAACATTTTCATCATGGTGTCGTGCACAAACGAACAACGTCTGCAAAATATAAAAATTTACTACCGAAATTTGGAGTCGGTGACCGCAACATTGCTAAATAAGGCCAAGACCGGTTCTCGGTTGTAGTGCCGATGATGATGATGACCGCAACTTTAAGAGCGTTAACTTCAATTTTCGGTCATAATTCTCGCCCTAGTAGATAGGCAATAACAAGTTTAGTGCAAAAATTTGAGTCTACATATTCGTTGTGTGATGTTGCCGTGCCAATGAGACAACGGGTTGGTCGAGGTGTCGAAAATATCGCTGCCGTTCAGGCGTCCGTAGCAAACGATCCAAATCAGTCAATTTCACGGCGTTCTCAAGAATTGGGCATCGCCCAGACCACTTTATGGCGAATTTTGCGTAATGATCTTGGTTTACACCCATACAAGATCAAGCTGACACAAGAATTGAAGCCAATGGCCATTTGAAGTGACCTACGTTCTCCGATTGGGCTCTGGAAAATATGCGCCAAGATGATGACTTTCATCGCAAAATCATCTTCAGTGACAAAGCTCATTTTTGGCTCAATGGGTTCGTCAATAAACAAAACATGCGTTATTGGTCGGGTGAAAATCCACATGTGCTTCATGAATCACCACTTCACTCACAAAAAATAAGGGTTTGGTGCGGTTTGCATGCCGGCGGTGTCATTGGGCCATATTTTTTCGTCGACGATAACGATCGTCACGTTACTGTGAATGGCCATCGTTATCGCGCCATGATTACCAATTATTTTTGGCCCGAATTGGAAGATATGGACTTGGGCGACACAGCACACGATACAATCGATTTATTGAAGAGTAAGTTTGATGAGCGTGTAATCTCAAGAAATGGGCCAGTCGGTTGGCCGCCTCGTTCGTGCGATTTAACGCCTCTAGACTATTTTCCTACGTCAAGTCATTGGTCTATGCCAACAAGCCAGCATTGAACGCGAAATAGCGGCCGTATCGGCCGAAATGTGTGGCTGAGTCATCAAAAATTGGGTCCAATGAATCGACCGCTGCAAACGTGCCCGCGGTGGCCATATGAACGAAATTCATTATGTTTTGATTGTACTTCGAGCCGATAATAAAGTTTTTGAAATATCTCAAATGGTTTTCGTTTTATTTAAAAAAAAAAGTTGTCAAGTCCGTATTGGAAAACCCGATATTATGGTACATTCCTTTCTACGTTACAATACGGAATTGGATGTTGGAGAGGTAGTTACAAAAATAAAATACAACCACTGTTGGTATTGTCGGAATTAGTTCTCAGAAAACTTTGTCGAAAGCCGGTCAAACGCTAGCTTTGCTTTATTCAGCGCCCTGAAAGTTCTCTCTATAAGACAATTGTTATATTATATTTTGACAGAATGTAACACGATGTGTCATACGAATGTAAACAATGTATTGGGTTATTTATTTATTAATTTTTTTTTTAATATTAATAATCATGATATTTGGTGAATGTGTGACTTTCAAACTTGGACATCACATTAAAAGTTTAATTACAATGAACTACAATACAGATTTGTCAAGATATGCGAACTTATAACGTTCATCTCATTTGCACCATATGCTGCTATAAACTAGTAGAAACATGTGTACGATTGTGTGTAAGTTCAAATGGAGATTTGCCATTGAACTGGTAAGAAAATTAAGGGGGTATTCTGGTCTAGAATTTTGTAAAATCGATATTTTTCTCTTTATATTTTCTTATAGCTCATACTTTTAAGAATATGCTGTCCAAATGAAATTTTAAAATTCCAATAATTGGCGAAGTTACAGCTGCTTTAGCAATATTATGTCACTTGAAGCTACTATACCCTAACATTTTGTAACGCGTTTTTCTCGAAACCACTTTTTTCAAGTCTATTGAAACGATATCTCAATTTCTACTGAGCCGATTTACTTCAAATTTAGTATATGTCTTCCTTATAGGCTTTTCTATTGCACGAACTATCCTCATCCCCAAATTTCAATGTTAACTATTTTTAAAAAAAGTCGAAAAACTAAAAAAAAAGTTGTACAAAAATAAATTTTTTTTTTTCAAGCAGTCGCCATTTTGTTTTTTTCAACTTTTTTTAGTTCCAGCGATAGAGGCATTTCTGTTAATTAATAATCTTTTTTTTCAGATTGCTAGGAGGGTTGAATCGTGAGTATGGTCGCGTGCCAACTTTTTGAGATCCCCCACTTCATCAGCTGCTAACTTTTTTAATTTTGAATTTTTTACTTTCAATTTTTTTTTGCTGTATTCTTGAAATATTGATAAACATCCTATAAAAAAATAGTAAAAATATTGATTGGTTTGTTTTTACGGCACATCAAAAATTGCGTTAAATTCGTGCGTCTAGACCAGAATACCCCCTTAACTCATTTACATAACTTGTACCAGTTTCAATTGTAGAATATTAGGTGCTTTCCATCATAAATCGAATGCAATGTTACTGGATTACCTTTTTTTTATGTTAGTAGTTGAGTGTTCTGTAGTCAGCTTTGGCGAACACATATACATATATAGTTACATTGTTTGTTCCAACGCGAAATAATTACATTATTAAATGAAGATTACTTAAATAAAATAGATTTACTTCAACAACAAAACAAATCCTGATGTCATATATAAGTATGTCCTTTATTGTGAAACCAAAATTGTTTTTGTCTAGACTAATGCAACCAATGCACTCAAAAACCTAACTCGCAAAGCAGTCAATTCTAATGCATAAATCACTTACTCCTTAAGCATTATGCAAGAGCACATTGCATTGGAATTTTCTGATTTCCACTTGAGTCTACCCCGAATCCAATAGATTGTCTAATTGGCTGTAAAATATTTCGCCATAGTGTCTCTCTTCGCAATCATTTCCCCACTTATCCGGTACTGGCGTCGTTACTGTTTCATCCGAAATTAGCATCTTCATATGTCAAACCGCCGCCAGTGTATAGTTTTTGTAGAATTCTTTCCACGTGTTCTTCATTGCCGGACAATCTGTAGGAGGTTGCGAACTAAACAAGATACATTAAGAATCTATTAATAGACACAACGTTCGTGCGCATCTCGGGTCTAACTCTTCCCATCCGGCAAGAGGAGATCGCACAGGGACGAGCCAAGTATGATACAATATTTTATCTACGATTAAACTGGTCATTGCCAAGTCCGGTTGGCATGGCGAAGGAAACTCATAATCCACAATTCTAGCTCCGATTGTAGCCCCTATTTACAACCCTAGGCACTTGGGTCCAGAAATTGCGCTCACGTCTATTCATTTTGATTTCTTTCGTGCATCTGTTAGTTAGTCGATGGTTAAAATTGTGGTTTCTGTTGTTGGAAGTACTTCTATAATGACTATGAATTGCTTTTGGGAACACGAGGGACGCGAATCGTAAGCAATGTATTGTACAGAGAAAACTTATTACTGTGGGTGTGACAATGAGGGGGTGTATTAAAAAAATATCCTCTGGGAAGACTATTCATTACACTATTTATGATGTTTTGTTGAAAGACCAGATGTAGTTGATACATGCATTTTTAGAATGGCAGCTGTTATACAATAGGTACATATTTTGTCACAACTAGTGAATCTCACGAAGGAGTTAAGAGCCAAATTTAAGTGATGTTTTCCAAAATCTGGTTATGATTTGTGAAGTCTGTCTGTTTAGCGAAATATAGTTCGGAGGATATGAATCAAAGAAGACCCGATTCCTTTCTCATATGGTATTTTAAATGCGTTTCCAAATACCGTCTGCTGCCTTCCCTGGATTTGACTACAGAAAATATTTACATTTCTAAGGCATCCCTGGGGGATTTAATATAAAACAGTATTATTAAAGTTTGAATTATTGGCTTTCAAATAGTCGAACCCCAACCTTACAACTGACCTTTAATTGATATATTATTATTAACTTTTCAATGGTTGGTGCCCCTACTTTCTTCTCAAACCTGCACACCGACGAACCTTAACGCGACTCATTAACTAACAATCACATCAGATGATAAAGCACTTACCACACAGCTAAATGGCAAAATTTTGGCGAGGAAAATAGAATACAATTATGGTTATTTTTATCCAACACATATACCCACACCTACAAGACCTCCCTTCAAAAGTACAGAATGTTCAAAACCAAAACAGAGAAATAATAAATCAGTATTTGTCAAATGTATCAAATTGAAATTTAAGATTGAAACCTAGCGACACAAAATTCCTACACATTCTGACTTCAAACAGCATTACAAATACTGTTGCTAAAAAGTTGTGAAATTGTTTTAATTTCAAATCCCCTGCGAAAAGTAAAAACACTCGAAAAGGTGATTCAAACAGACACACCATGCCTTAATTGAATTTGTTATACCGCCTGAAGTATTATAATAGCATAAAGTGCTGGGCGAATAGAAAATTGAGTATAATTGTTGATTTGTAAAAAATTGTTTTGTTTGTAAAGAAAATTGTATACTTACCCTTGGCAGCGATGCCATAAACACCAATTCCCTGTGAATATGCTAAAACCAATTAGCACCATGTCCACCAGCATTGCGGTCTATCAATACAGTGGCATGGCACATCAAGACAATGATCTAACGACCCCTTTGCCCTACAATATTTCTGGATCTGCTTCTCATGACTCGCGGCATGAGCAAACAGAAATCCATTACTAACCAATGAGATATGGCTTGTTTCCTTAGCCGAACTCACATCTAATTGATGCACATTATTCCCTTTCTTTGTTTTCAGATTCGTTCTCATGGCCTTGTCCCATGAAAGAACCAATGTTCACACACACATGTGTACCACTACGATCTTCTCTATGAGGTCTGGTTATCTACCCCCAAAGAGAGACTTTACGTTTCTCTTGGGATAGAAAATGCATCCCTAAATTAAGACATCCAGTACCACTGGCCAAATTTCCCTTGCCAGCGAATTGATATCGCTAAGTCGTCATCCAAACACTAGCGCGCGCATGACCTTGTATTTCGCCACTGCCGAGTGCACACGAGAGTTTGCACTCCCCTGCGAGTGTCTCGCTTTGGAGTCGTGAGTGTCCTGGAGTTTAGTTTTTTTTTGTACTGATTTGAAGTAATACAAGTAGTTTTGCATAAAATAGAACATGTGAAATCGCGGATGTGAAATATAGTCAAGCTAAGATAGATTAAGTTCATTTAAAACCTATAAATACGAACCGAACAATAAAACCAGTTATAATTAACAATAAACAAGATCGTGCGATTTATCCCCTTTTTTATTAACGGCTTCTGAAGGGTTTTGACTTTCTTTCGGTGGAACTTTCAGTGACGATGGTGGTTAGGAGTGAACCCAGTGCCGTACGCCGGCACAACTAACATCTAACCCCACAGTCTCCGTGTGACACCCCTGGATAGCTACTTTGGCACCCGCCAAGTAGTAAACCAGTGCATGCCCCGACATCCTGCGGAAGGTTGGTGCAAGGCTAATAACCCTGCCCGAAAAAAAAATGATTATGGACAATTTAACAAGTCTCGGAAATGTACCGGATACCGGTGGAGAGACTTGCTAAATAAGTAAATAAAATGTATACGGTTTGCTTTTTGTACTTCAAGTATATTTGTTTGGCCGCCATTTTGATCTGAGTGCTACTTGTCAGTTGACATTTGACAACCCTAGAAAGTGGTCGAGACTATCTTATTATGAAGCAACTATCGCCACAACATCGTGTTCAATTTAGTATAATATCTTATTTAAATAACTTGTTAGTCAAATTATTATGAGCGACGAAGCAGATTTCGACTTGGTTGGCTTTGTTAATAAAAAGAATATATGCCAGGGCACTAAAACCCCAAAGGTCACTATACTTTCGTATAATACGTGCCTGAGGGGACATTTGGGACGGCGGCATTATTGGGCTATATTTCGTTGAAGATGCTAGAGGTAATAGTTACTATTGACCACTATCGTTGGAAAGTTGGAAATCTTTCTTGTATCTGAATTAGATCAATTATGCCTATAGTGCAGTTGGTTCCAACAATACTGTGCCACATCACACACAGCTTGTGCTACAATGCAAATTTTCTGCCAACTGGATCTGTTTTGCAGATATTACCACAAACATTGCTTACTTTATGATCATTAAAATTGCCCTGCTTCTTTCTAAATGTTTACCCGCGAAAGCTGCCAATCAGAGTGTGCACATCGATTGAAGTATACTGAATCATTATACAGTTGAACAGGCCGAAGGAGAAACAGGTCATATGCTCCCTCGCGATTACATCTTCCTTCTCCTATATGGTACTGTGTTTGAAAATTTAACAAAAGCCGTCGTGTGTTCTGTTATGTACCTCATGTCCATTCCTCGGCCAACACTAATCTCCACGAATTTCCCCTCTCTACCCGACGATATTTCTTATGTACAGGTAGAGAGGGGAAATTCGTGGAGATTGGTGTTGGACGAGGGCATAAACACGAGGCCTGAACAGTCCTAGTTTTTTAAAACGAAAAAAACTTTATTATTTGTACTATTTCTGTTCTATTATTGTCCTGATTTAATGTTTTACAATATCGTATTAAATCTGAATTTTCTTTACGAAGACTCTTTCACATACCCTCGAATTAGATTTGCTAAAAGGCCTACTTCCTGCTTTGGAATCTCTAGTAATTACTAATTGCTTCCATGTCCATAAATAGTCGACGTGGCACTTAACGGTCAATAGTGCTAGCTTATTTATTATCATCACGACCGACATCGAATCCTCTATATGGACGCCACGAGTCTAAACTCATAGTAACTTACCAAAACAGGCGCCAGATGGCTAGACGATTTATACCCGGGGCAAGACTTACAACTCAACCTCGTTTGTCGTTTATGCACTTTGTGATTTATTAGACTTTTCATGGTTAATCCGGAGATGGATTTTAATTGGGAGAAACAAGATGCATCAGCGCGAGAGAGTTCGTCTAACGTCCAAGGATGTTCCGGCGCCTCTGTCGCGAGGCTAATTGATAATTAATAAATTTGCGGTTTATGTACAATGCTACGGTACGAGGATTATTTCGCGTTAATACCTATGTGGCGGTTCTTTAAAATCATCATCGCTCGCCACACCTATGATCTGCTTTGTTCTCTTTTTTATATACTAATTTTAATTTTTTGTTTTATATTTATGCTGCCGAACTAAAACGATAATAATTTCAAAATAGCAACGTTAATTGAAACGTAGGTGGAAAATGACTTCTCAAAGGTTCACGTGTTGGGAAAAAAACATTTTCAACAAAATGTTTTTTTTAAAGACCTGGAAGTGGTTGTGATTTGTAATTCAAATAGTATGCTTCAGCAAGGAAATTGTAGTTGTAGTAGATGTGGGATTTTCCATTTTGTGAACTTCACACGTGTGTTGGCTTTTGAATTTAAACAGCTCATGTTTAAAAGTAAATCAGAATCAACACTGAAAAATTGTCGGATATGTAATTTTCATAGACTAGAAGTGACTTCAAAAACAGCAGAGATTTATCTAAATGTATTTTCTTACATGATATTTACATTATAATGACATTTTATGTAGCCTTAAACAAGTGTACATACAAGTGGAGAGAAGGAAGCGGATTAGAAAAGGAAGGCAACATGTAATATTTAGACACATATTCAGGAAATAGCTGGTGGAGAAGGGGAAATCACTTCTACCCAAGAACGCGACAATGATTTGAGGGACAGAAACCCCAAAAATATATGATTAGACAATACATATTGCATTCGAGTAATCGGGTAAACAACTATTCATATTGATTGCCCATATCATCATCATCATCATCGGCACTACAACCGGGAGCCGGTCTTGGCCATATTTAGCAAGTCCTGAGGCTTGTTAAATTTTCCATAATGATTTGTTGTTTCCGGGCAAGGTCATTAGTCTTGCGCCAGATTGTCCATATACCTGTAGTTAACTTTTCACCGATGCACGCTTTATGATTGACGGGTAACGCTAGAAAATATTTGGGGAGGTGGAATGTGTTCACTAAGTCCAGTTGAGCAGCGATCATGCTATTACCAAGAAGATAAACAAGTTTCGTATATGTTTTTATGATGGAATTGAAAGACTCGCTCCTAAATATGCAATCAGTTTTACTACTTGTTATTGATGAAGAACACCTTCCATATGTAGGGTATTGTGCAACTGGTGGTGTGAATACTCAGCTCCTTATGAATCTAAAAATGAACTCTTTTTTTGTATTGTTTGATTTGTATAGGGTGTGCCAAACCTTCGGATTCTTTTTTGTGATACACAAATTAACTGCAGTGGAGTGATTTCTCCTTTATTTTGAACCCTACAAGATTTTTTAGCCATTTTTTAAATATACACGTATATAAATATGTGTGAATGTGTTGCAAGCTTCTTGAAAATAAATATGATAGTTACAGGCGTGGTTGATGCCAAGGTTTACATGGCTCACTCCATAGAACTGGAAGCGTAACGCTTTTGCTTTAATAGCTTCCCTCCACACCAAATCGCATCCTATATTTAACTGTCGAATAAATGTCGTCATATTAAATAGTTATGGAGTAAACAATCGCACCAAGATCGTTTTTGAAAAAAACAATGATGAGTTAAAATTGCCAAAACCGTCGCTTAGACCGTTTCAGTTGGTTTACTCATACGTATACTCATTTTTTAAGTGGCTTTTTCGTTCAACAACATAACATCGTTAGGTGAAGTACCAAAGGAGAAGGACGGCGAGAGCGGGAGAGTGGGGTGAGCGGGAGAGTGGGGAGAGCAGGAGAGTTTGGCGAGCGGGAGAGTGGGGAGAGTGGGGAGCGCGGGGGGGGGGGGCACACAGGTCTAGTGTGCTGACGGAATCATAATCTATATCTGATATACGTATTGATCCTTTTACTATCTGAGTCAGAGTATTTAACTTGACGAAGTTCTGATAGCCTTGTCCTTTAGGGGATATCTGTCGCTAGTAGTAAAGCTATTGAGACTTATGTGCTTTGACATCCATCGCGATAAAGATTTCAGTGTACAGATATAAGAACAAGATTGTGGCGTCTCTAACAGATACTCACACAATACACAAGCAAATAGTGAAGAACACCGAACGAAAATCGAATAAGAAAATGCATCAGAGCCGTATACCATAACGATAACATAACAATTCACATCAGTCGAATATACTTGAGTTTAAAAATCGAATTGTTAGCACGGCCAGTAGCCTGGTGTGTTACGGATTGGTTTAATTTTTGGTGATTCTAATTGTCATAGCGTCAGTTCGAATTACACGTTCTTCACTGTCATTACAAACGCTATAAGATCCTATGAAAAAAGTCAGATACAGCACCGTACTCATTTAAGGATCTATTCCTGTTCAAGTTCGAGCTCGTATACAGGTAACAATAATATAATGATATACTTTCAAACCTGAAGTTTCAGCCAAGATAAATTAAACCCTAGACTTGACCAACGAACATATTTTAGTAGAAGTTGATAAACAATATCGTTTCATGGTTACATTCGAATAGGTTGAAATCTAAAACATCGGTATCAGTGATTATTCGCCTACAGTATAAAATATGCGCTGTAAGTCAAGAATCTTGCAAAGTCTAGCATGCAACTTGAGATCCACCTTTAAAAAACAATACCGCCTCAGAATGGGATTGTTACGTGCGGCTTCCGCCACCCCCAGAAATTAATTGTTTTTAATATAATTTGTTTTAATGTAGTTTGATGGTATGGTGGTGGAAGAATTGCACGATCCACATGTGAGTGTTCGAACACGCCTCGATTCGAGTGTGGATCGTGGGCGAGTTCGAATTCGGTCTTCTGAGTGGATGTCGATGGAGAGAGAGAAAGAAGCACCAGGAGGAATTTTCGATTCCGTTTGTTTTTGATTTTGTTTTTGTTGAATACGGTTTTGAATTCCATTGTCAGTCGATTTTTAAGCAGTTGAACACTGTCTTTTTTGGATTTCCGTTGAGTGGATCTTTTTTTTTGTCGTCAAGGAGTTGATTCTGAAGTGGAAAGGAGGAGAAAAAAGGAAAAAGCCCGTGCCTTTGTTTTTTTTTTTTTTTGAAACGGAGAAAAAAGTAAAGTCTAAAAATTAAAAGTTGTAAAAATAAAGTTTGGAAAAGAACGAAATACTAAAAGCCCGTGTTTTGACGGAAGCAGGAGGGGAACACCCCATCGTTGTGGTGCGATTAAATACGCAGGAACACATTAGCTTCTCCACAAAATTCCCATTTGGCGGTGGGCGACCTGGTAGAGAAAAGAGGAAGAACCGGGTTCAGAGGACGAAGCAGAGGAAGAGCCAGACTCCACGCGGGACCACCCAGGTAACCCATTTTAAATAACTAAATATATGTGACAAATTACGGGACAGGATGTCTGATGTAATGAAATAAGCGAAGTGACGTTAGAGCTGGCAGGTTTGCCATGTAACGTAAGGCGTTACTGGATGTATGACCAAGCCTCTTCTATTTATATCATATAATGTTTAAACGCGTAAAGGATACCTAGTCCTGTCATTGTGTCTTGTAAGGTAATTTTGTACCCGGTCCAACCAGTGTTACCAGGAGTAGAGAGTATTGAAGATCTTCGCTTAAACCATCCCACATGACACGAATGCCATAAGTATTTGCCAAAAAGAATGGAGTCGAAAGGCAGGGCACGCATGCCATAGTTGTCTGCCATAAGTTAATGTTGGACAGGGCACGAATGCCATAAGTATTTGGCAAAAAGGATGGAGTCGAAAGGCGGGGAATGTATGCCATAGTTGTCTGCCATAAGTTAATGTTGGACAGAGCACGAATGCCATAAGTATTTGCCAAAAAGGATGGAGTCGAAAGGCGGGGAATGTATGACATAGTTGTCTGCCATAAGTTAACGTTATACAGGGCGCGAAGGCCAAAAGAATGAGCCAAAGAGGAGAAACAAGTCGCGGCCTTGGTCTACTTGAATAAGATTTATGAATTAAATTCGTTCCTTAAATACTATTTTTCCCATCAATATTTCCATCGCATACCAATATCAAGTAGGTCAGAAAACATCAGATTTCGGTCGTTCAATCATTACCTAAAATTATGTTCGTCATTTGAAATACTCATTGCACATTGGATAGCAAATCCACAATGTGTCACTTCTCGGATAACACATTAATAGATGCCATGCATCGTGATAACTTATAAATTCGATCGCTCGATCGGAACATCCGGGAAATGACCATTGTTATGACATAGTTTTGTTTTGGCGTGTGCCTCCTGATATTCCGTTTCAATGACCGTGGAGTAATTGAATTTTTATCTAATTGTCGGGTGTACCGTATAGGAAAATGCGGTTAAATTTCAATGGTGCGATTCGCAATAGATGCGCAAAACCACACTTTGGCAAATATGCCTTTACCTTCACCGAGATTTTGGCTATGAGAAAAAGAGTTTTTAGCTTATAATGATGAAGGAGGCTTTAAGAAAAAGGGGATTTTAGCTCTGATGATGGATGATGATTTCATAATGATGAAAACATTGATCAAAACAGCGAGTTTTCATTGAATTTATAAATTTTTTTCTTTTAAATTCATTTTCTTTTCAATCAATTTGTCACCTCTCTTTTCTTTGATATAAGTCGGTAACTTCAATCGATCAATGAATGATACATTCTTCAAACAGACAATTTCTAAAAGCCGATCCTTTGTCCCTCTCATTTCTCAAATTATTCAACAATACTAAATTGAAAATAAATTTATCCTTCTTAAATATAAATTCATTTTCTTCCTGCTATGCTTCTCAAAAAAGTATTCTCATCTTTCTCCCCCCCCCCCCCCCCCCCCCCCCCCTCTCTCTCTCTCTCTCCTTCTCTCTCTGTATATCAATGATCTGCAGTCTATACCTTTCCCAAAGTGAATTTCCTAACATTTGGGAGTCTTTTATCACTTCTACACATAAAAAGGGACCAAAATGCGATGTTTCAAACCATTGTTATATTACCAAACCTCCCCACATTATAAATTGTTTCGAAGCATAATATATGAAGCGTTTTATTTCCGCCTCAAATTCCTCATTCCAACAAATCAACACACTTTCTTTCTGGCCGGTCTACTGTGGCGATTCCGCCAGATCCCACGGCTCGCCTTCCTGAAAAAACCCCCATAACCATAACCCGGGTCTGCACCAGCTTTCGCTAATGCAATTCGCATTAGCATCTTAGATGCTTCACGCATCAAACAGACCCAATTATTATAACCCTAAAATCCCTATAAAGAAAACTTACCTTCATGCATCCCTTCGCATACAATTTTTCATAAGATTTCTTTGTTTGCTTATTTGGTATTCTGAAGCAATTCGGTACCAGACAAATACCATATATATCGCGCCGTCTATTTTCCTAGCCGCGCCATATACCTTTTCATATACATTGCCTGGCAACCTTTTTTGTTTGTCTTACCAACAAACAACCCAAGCAGCTGCATATAATTAGCGCAATAGACGCTGAAACCAAATTCTCCAGCATTTCCTAATGCAAATATGAACCCGGTTTCTATTGCAGCCAGAGATGCCATAAACATCCAATTTGCTTTTAGCACCTTTTTCTCCTAACGTCGAAAATAGCGACGAGGCATTGTATAAACATGACCCTCATTAAAGAGCGAACCATTTGGTCGCATTTTCTTTTGTCCTTGCCTGTTTCGCTGCTCCACTGCACGTGTGAATAGCATTGATCTCAACGATCCCACCTATACCACCATGAGAGACTTTACGTTTCCCTGGTGGTAGGTAAAAAACGATATCCTTATTGGAGAGGATATCGTTTGAGTGTTATTCCATCCTCCGACCACGCTGGTCGCACGGTAAAACTCCCGCTCTCCGCGCCACCAGCGGAGAAGCGTAAACAGTAACACGCGAGTATATACCCGGAGTCGTGTGTGTTTTATTTTTCAACTCTAGGAAGTTTTAGTTTATTTTTCCACGTAAATTTATCCGTGAATCTATGAAATAACGTAAATTTATTGTCCCCAAATAGTTTATTATCGAAAACATATAGTGCAGCAAAAATCGGTATACAATAGTCTCTTTACTAATATCCTTAAGTTCATACGAAAGTGTTCAATAGTTTTTGTGAAAACGTATAAATCATACAAAAATGTAAAAGACAAACAATAAACAATTTATAAATTTCATTAACTGTTTGATTTTCAAAATTTAAAAGTAAATTAAATTCAAAACTAGACTCCTTTCATTGTTAAAGCGTGTTTCCTGTGCTGCTGCCCAATAAAACGTTTTCAAAAAGAAAGGTAATCCCCCAACATTCGTTTCTTTCGGTGAACAGTTTTCCTAGTGCTTGGCGGAACATTTGCGGAACTATTAGTAATTATGATGGAGGAGGAAGTTAATCAGCGCCGTACGCCGGTGCACTTACTTCCTACCCCACACTACCACCAGTAACCTAGTAGAATTCTCATTCCACACACTCCCTTCCCTACAGATTAGCAAGGAACTCGGTATTACCACAACCAATTTCAGTAAGGTCTTTGATTAAATAACTCTTACTTTTTAAATTCCCCCGCATGGTAGAAACCTTGACGTGGTGCGGGGGCTTAAACTACAATCAATCTACAAACCAATGCTGGCGGAAGTATATGCTTCCAGTAGGTCACCCATGTCAGACAGGATAGGGAGGAGTAACACACAACGATCTACCACCCCGAACTCCAGGGTGTTACGCGGCACCGTGCTCATTGGATGGTTTGCAACCGGGGTATACAGGCTGTATTATAATGGCGCCTCTTTAACACCGGGTCGAATCAGAGCAGTAAGCAGACTTTACCATATTAAAGCGGGGCTCTGATATGGCGGACTATCAGAGCACTTGTGGAGGTTTCTCTATTCTACATGAGAAACAACCCACAATTTCCACATAATTTCGACCGCTTTCAGCGCGTCATACATATCCATTTCATATGTTATTCCCCTGTAAAACATGTCAAACGGACGTATAGCTAAACTCATTATCCCATGCAGATAATGCATAATTGAGTTTAGCTACATTCTTGCCATACGGCAACTCCATTCTTGCTAACCATGAGATTCCCATCGGAAATCTCATAATGTCGGTTAGCAACAACAAGTCTAAACGAACGACGCTGTTGCATCATAACAAAATTGCTGGGGTCATTTCAGCGTCTTAGAGTCTGGTTCTCACGCTGATTATTTCCCAAGCATCAGCGGCGTCCTATTGACTTTCTCTCAGATCATCCATTCGCTTGGGATCACTGATCTCTTTTTGCAGGTGAATGACAACAGCTAGGTTTTCTCCTCCCTCGTATTTCTGTCTTTCCACCGGTTCAAAGCGCTCTGAATACACCATCGCCGTACCACTGGGTCGGTAGGTCATGTCAGTAGCTGCATCTGATACCCACACACACAACCAAAGCTACCCGAGATCACAGCACATCATGTTTCTGTTCTCTCATTCTCCATGTCTGTCAATTTCCCTATTAACAAAAGTTACCCACACTTCAACGGGCGTGAGTTTGAGAGAGCAGAGGCGTGGTCTCTTTTGGTTGTCCTGTGTGTGGAATGAAATGCGGATTTCACCCCTGATTCAAGTTAGTCAGATCTCAATCGTTAAAGTTTACAGACGCACTGCCGCTCAGGCAAAAAGTAATTTCGCCAATATTAAGGAGTCGTTAAATACCCTCCGTCACGAGTACACGCTACTTCGAGCGTACACGAATAAGTCGTGTCTAAATTTTCATTACCGCAGTCACAGAGTCGTGAAAAGAAAAGTTTCAACTGTTTAAAGTTTAACGAAATAAGTTTAATTATATCAATACGAAGTCATAAGTGTAGTAAAAAAAGAAAATCAATAAAAAAACGGAGACCATATAAATTCAACAAAACAGTGCATTTTTATTTATTCGTGCTCTTGGTGAAACAATTTTCGAAGGACGTCACCGTTGGGAGAGTTAATGGGATACTTGCCGTACGTCGGCATCAACACTTCAACCCCCACACACTCACTGTCTTTCACACTGAAATCACCTCTTTTAAGTTGTCGAAACCATGTTTCACGTTTTCTAATTGATGGAGCGTATTCAGCATATGTTTCTACCAGCAAACGGTGTCTTCAACAGCCTTTTTCTTTTGATTAAATAAGAAAAACAATGCATGCCGCAAATGTTCTTTTTCAGGCACAAAACTCGACATGATCACTGAACGATAAAACAAAGACGCCAGTTTTTGGCGGACTCAACTTGTGTGTATTTGTAGTGAAATCTCAGACGCAAAAAATGACATATGTGTCAAATTAATACGCTGCGTATTTTTCGCTGGCGTCATCTCTTAGTTAAAACTTATGCATAGACCTAATAGATTAGCAATATATCTGTATTGGGACAATAGAATTAGAGCTATAAAATCTACCAATCCGAATATGTTCCCACAAATTAGTAAGATATTCAGGATAGATAATAAAGATGAGATAATGTGTCTCCAATTATCACGTAATGACGAAAACAAGCAAATGTTAATCAACATTGGTATAGATGCAACCCCCAGTGAGTAGAAACCTTGACGTGGTGCGGGGGCTTAAATGAAACACTCAAGCTATGCTGACGTAAGCATACGCTTCCAGTAGAGCCACCCATGCCAGACACGCTAGCGAGGAGTAACACAAAAGGATCTACCACATCACAGGGTGTTAGGCGTCACCGTGCCCATTGGATGGTTTGCAGCCAGGGGTATATCGGCTGTATTATAACGGCGCCTCTCTGACACCGGGTCGAATCAGAGCAGCCAAACAGACCTTACCATATCAAAGCGGGACTCTGATATGGCGGACTATTTGAAACCCGAAAGAGTCGTGGGAACAAAAATGAACAATCAATATACACAAAACAATCCCATGAAAAAGCCGGTAGGCGTAGGTGTGATGAGCCGACACTACCATAAGGGAACAAATCATCAATAAAACACCGACTCGGCAAGAAAAAACGTAAGGAAAAACGGAAAAATATACACGTCGGCAAGTGGTATGTCCGAACATTATATAAAACAGGCGCGGTACAGACGGCCGTATAAAACGCGAAACAATATAAAATGGACATCGTCGCGTTTCAGGAAGTTCGTCTTCCACATCAAGTAATCGAAACCAACGGGTTCACACTGGCGTGTGGAGGTACCGATACACATAACCTCGGAACCGGCTTCATCATAAGCAATAAGATTACACCCCATGAAAAAGATGTGAAATTTATTAATGACCGTATGTCGGTATACGGGGCCCACGGTACAATTGTGTATTTATAAACGTACACGCCCCAACAGAATCTACCGACGAAGATACAAAGGACACGTTTTACGAGACCCCAGAGGAAGTATTTGATGGGGTCTCATCATGCGATGTTAAAATCCTCCTCGGCGACCTCAACGCGAACATTTGAAAGGAAGACAACCAACTATAAGTAAAGAAAGTCTACACGACGTTTCAAGTGATAATGGTATTCGAATTATCACCTCTGCAGCGTCAAAAGATCTGATACTGAAAAGTACCATGTCCAAGCACAAGCAAATTCACAAAGTCACATGGATATCATCCGACGCAGTTACGTGTAACCAAATAGACCACCCCCTCATAGACAAAAGACACCACTCGAACACCATTAACGTAAGATCATATTGAGGAGCCGATTGCGACTGCGATCATCTTCTATTGATAGGCAACATTAGTAGACGGCTCGAGGCAAACGCACATGGACAGTCACGAGAGACGAGCAAACAGTACGACATTGATAAACTAAAAGACCTGAAATCAAGACGAACTAACGAATAGATTTAACATCCTAGAGAATGGGAGTAGTGAGCAAGAGGAAGCCAATAATCTGGACACTAAATGGCAATCGATCAGAGAGGCAATCAAACAAACACCCCAAAAGGTATTAGGCTTTAAGAAAACAAAGATCCAAGAACGTAAATGCCGCAGAGTGGTCGACTTAGAAAGATATGATGAAGTCAACGCAGAAAGATACACGACAATTCGGAAAGAGACAATGAAACTTTTCAAACACAAAAAACGCGGATGGGAGAAGACTCCGATCGAAAACATCGTAGAAAATGCCAGAGCGAAGAACATCAGAGGTATGTATGCCGGTATAAACTCATATATGAATGTCTACTAAGGGAGAGCCAAAACAGGTAGAGACGCAAACGGCTGTCTGGTCACAGAAACAAACAATATCGTAACAAAATGGAAGTAGTACTTTGAAAACCTGCTCAATGTGCGCGCCTATCAACAAATAAACGCACCAGGCGTACATACAGCCGAGCCTCACATCCCAGAGCCATCTTTAAACGATGCATTATGATTATGAAGCATGGAGGAGAGGCAACCTCTCGAAAGATCGGTGGCGTTTCTAACAGATACACACCCAATACACAGGCAAATAGTGAAGAACACCGAACGAAAATCGAATAAGAAAATGCATCAGAGCCGTATACCATAGCGATAACATAACAATTCCACATCAGTTGAGTGTACTTGAGTTTAGAAATCGAATTCGTACACGCGGCCAGTAGCCTGATGTGTTAAGCATTGGTTCAATTTTTGGTGATTCTAACTGTCATAGTGTCAGTTCGAATCACACGTTCTTCACTCTCATCGCAAAAGCTATAGATCCACCAACTGATTAAAACAATATGGGATAAGGAAGTCATTCCGGAAGAATGGAAACCTCAATAGTCGTCCCCATTTTCAAAAAAGGGGACAGATCGGACTGCGAAAACTACAGCGGAATATCGTTGCTCCCAACCACATACAAAATACTAACAAATTTCATACTGAGGAGAATCACTCCGTAAGCAGAAGAAATATTGGGAGACTACCAGTGCAAATTCCATAGGAACCGATCAACAAGCGACCAAATGTTCACAGTAAGGCAATTGCTGGAAAAGAAGTGGGAATACGGAGAGACGGTTCACCTACTGTTCATCATCATCATCGGCACTACAACCGGAGACCGGTCTTGACCTTATTTAGCAAGTCCTGAGGGTTGTTAAATTTTCCATAAGGATTTATTTTTTCCGGGCAAGGTCATTAGTCTTGCACCAGAGGCTCCCCGACGGGGAAACGAACCCCGGTCTCCCTCGTGACAGGCGGGTATTCTAACCACTATACTATCGAGGAGCCTCACCTACTGTTCGGTGAGTTCAAAAAACCTACGACTCAGTTGCAAGGCAAAGACTTTACCAAATTGTAGTTGAGCTGGGAGTCCCGGAAAAATGTGCCACCCTCATTCAAATCTGCGTGAACGAAAATAAAGGGCGAGTTAGAATACAAAACCACATCTCAGAACTATTTGAAATCCGGGACGGACTATAACAGTGAGATGGCCTTTCACCATGTTTTTTTAACCTTGTGCTCGAGTATGTCATCAGAAAAGTAAAAGACGACAACATGGCCCGATCATCCCTGAATAGATGCTTTGGGTGATAATCTAGAAACTGTAAGTAAAACACTGCAATCATCGCGGAAGGGGCAGAAGAGGTGGGCATAGAAATTAATGAAGATAAAACAAAATATATGATTACGGACACACATAAACTTCAGGGGCAAGATATTTGAGTTATTGAGTTTAAATATCTGGGAACAATACTGACGGCCAGTAACGAAATGTCGAAGGAAATTAACAAAAGACTGCATTCCGGCAACGCTAGTTGGCACGCAGTCAGTAAACCGCTGAAATTCAAACTGCTATCACGTAATATAATGCTCCGAGTTTACAGAACTATAATCATGCCGATTGTACTATACGGATCCTATATATAGGCTCTCACAAAACGAGAAGAAAACAAATTCCACGTATTCGAGAATAAAGTTTTAAGGAGTATATTTGGCGGTAAATATGACAAAGAGACAGGGCAATGGAGGAAACTTCACAACCACGAATTGGAAGAGCTATATCGCAAACCTACAATAGTGAGAGTAATCAGGTCGCGAAGATTAAGATGGACCGGACATGTGGCAAGAACGGCCAACGATAGGACCGTGCGTAGAATTCTTGACGGTAGACCAACGGAAAAGAGACCGGTAGGGCGGCCGCGACGGAGAAAGGGAGGAGAATGTTATGTTTGACCCAGAGGAGATCGGATCAGATGGTCTAGCGTGGAAGGAAAGTGTACAGGACAGGGAGCGATAGCGCAGCCGAGTCGGTGAGGTCATGATCTTCCGGGACCCTACAGACCAATAAATAGTAAAATAAAACTACCTTTTAAATTTTCTTCCTTCGCTTCGAACCCGTACTGATTAAGTGGATTTCTTCCTATCTAAATCACGGGATCTATCATGATCATCATCGGCACTACAACCGGGAACCGGTCTTGGCCTTATTTAGCAAGTCCTAAGGCTTGTTAAATTTTCCATTATGATTTGCTTTTTCCGGGCAAGGTCATTAGTCTTGCGCCAGAGGCTCCCCGACGGGGAATCGAACCCCGGTCTCTGGCTAATGATTGTATTCTATTCTGTTCTAATTTTAACCCTTATGTCAATGACCGGGTACCCGGGTCGCAATTTCGACGCAATTTCACGATTGCAATTTCACGATTGCTCGGCCTAGTAGACGAATTTCGGTCCCATGTCTTAGATCATCTCCATTCAAACGTTTCTGAATGATAATTAAGACATTTCAATGAAAAAAAAAATTTTTTTTACTTTCAAATTGACATTTTAAAAAATTGTATTCTGAGCCACGACCGGGTACCCGGGTACCCCATTTAAAAAGCATTGAGAATGATGAAGAATGATGCAAAATTGAATGTTAAATAGTTAATTAATAATTAATTATTGATAATTAACTATTAAAATAACTAATAATTAATGAAAAACAATAAAAATGCATTTAAATTAACAAACAAATTTATTCAGAAGGACTTCTTTGACATGCATTACATTCAATCAACGTAGTTGCGTGTTCGTCGCAAACCGGCATTTCACATTGCTGACACGCCTTTCTTGTTTTTCGCCGCTTTTTCAGAGCCTGCGATAAACAAATGTGGCAACAACCAGTGACCTTTTTTCTTCCTGTACTATCCAGGGGCGGACATGCTGTCTGGGTCGTCGGCACGAGCGGCTGAACCTTGCCGATGATGGACTCGATTGCAAGTTTTGTTGAGTAATGCCTCATGATTTGAACATTTTCCGAGCGTTCATGAATACTTGGCAGGGCAAGTTGTTCGCTTAATTGGAACAAAAACATACGACGGGCGTTCGTCTTTTTCGGCAGCATGGAGTTGTTCTCTTTATAAATGACGAACGCCGCGAGTGCGCTTACATCGAGGACATTGAAGAACATTGCCAAGGGGCACCTATTCGTCCGTCGGTGTGTCGTGTATCTGCCGGCCATTTGGTCCATTGTATCAACACCAGCTTTGTACCGATTATAGTGCAAAATAATCTCGGGTTCTTTCTGTGCGTGGTCAGCGACTGCCATGTTCGAGTGCATCGTCGAAAGCAGTACAACTGCTTTATTTTTCTTCGGCACATACGAACAAATCGTCGTTTAGTCGTGAAAGCCGAACAGTGTGGATAATTCTGCACGATCCTTTGATGCAGCCATTTCCTTTGGAATATAGGGTTTGTTTTTTCGTAAGGTTCCTACGACAGTCCCACCTGCAGTTGAAACTGCGTCGACATCTCCGTTCGTATCATTGTCATCTTCGCTTTCAGAATCGTCAATGGCTGCTTCAGTTGTATCATTTTCGTCCGCGCAATATTCTTCGTTATCAGATACCTCGTTTTCATTTCGCTCGTCAGGAATCCAATCATCGTCATCACTATCAGAAAGGTTTATGCTCTCGTCGTCAGATTCACCACACACGCTTTTCAAGTAGGCATCTCGTTGTGCATTACATAATCTAAAAACAAACTCGCAAGTTATAAATAGAAAGTTGACCGTACAAGTTATTCGTCAACCGAATACTCGAGATCCCTCTAGCAGGTATAACTGAATTTGTTACACACCTGCCGATCCTGACCTTGCTCTGCGCCGATTTCAATAGGCCTTTTGTAGCCGCAAATAGTCAAAATTCTTTATATTTATAAAAAATAATTATATAAAATACATAAAATATTCACAATATATTTGTTTCTGATAAACAAATTAAAATCTATTGCAAAATATTTGTTTTAACATTGTTAAAACAAAGTTTCTATATGTGGGTACCCGGTTACCCGGTCATTGACCACTGTCGGTAAAGTTGGTCATTGACATAAGGGTTAATCATTTTCTCCCCACCTCAGGTGTCACTTGGTCCCCTCCTATTTGTACTAACTATAAACGTTACAAACACTAGTATCAAGCATTAAGTGTGGAACTAAATATCAGACGAATGCACGCCACAGCATATTCAACTTGCCTACATTTTTGATGATTCGGCGATTTAATTGGTCATCCGCGGTGTCCACTTTAGATCTCAAATAACTTCAAACGAGGAAGTCTAACAAGATCAAATTCGTGGCAATGAGGTTAAAGTTCTTATTGTGGCTTCGGGAGATGTCTCCACGAACTTTCACGCATAAAGCACATCTTTTCGATCGCTGTGTGGCAGGTAGCACACATCATCCAAATCCATCCTGATTCGGCCACGAAAATTCCCTTATCATATCTCGGAAGCGTTCACCTATCTCATCATCATCATCATCATTGTCGGCACTACAACCGGGATCCGATCTTGGCCTTATTTAACAAGTTTCGAGGCTTGTTAAATTTTCCATAATAATTTATTTTTACGGGCAAGGTTATTAGCCATAGATCTCAGTAACTGCTAATTGGACATTGTTTTCGATGAAATACGGACCGATTGTATCACACGATACTCTTTTTGTACGCATGGGTTTATCCGCCTGGATGCCACGCTAAAGATGATTTTTCGTGAAAAGTAAACATTCACAACGGCCATCTCACGCATCCATTGAGCATACTGGTGACGCTGCAAATGGTCGGCGGGGTTCAGTCCTTGTATCAACTGGACTTGTATGCATGCAGCTTCATCAAAATTTTGAACAACGGAGTTGATTCAATTGCTAGACACGATGATGGACCGATATGTCCGGATGCTCAGCTATACCATTGCATACAGTAGCGATATTCTTGATGGTGCGGAGCGGAGGAAAACTATACTTTCAGGGGTACCTAATATTTGTGCCCCCTCTTACAAATTGTGGGCTCGGTAGGACGAAGACGCCGGCCAAAAATATCAAGTAATACCCAAAATGTTTTTAAGGCGTATTTTTCAAGAACATTTGCACTTTTTAAAGCATTATTTGGCCATGTAACGTTTCACGGTTCAATTTCCCAATGCTTTAGCTTCACAAACATCAGCAACATCTGATGTGTCGAAAGCCTTCTCGATTCACCTAGTAGTATACCTCTAGTGCAAACACACTTTACTTGAGCATTTTTTTGGAAGCTGGATTTTAACAAGATTCATATTTTTGCTTTAGCCAGTATAATATTCGACAAATATTATATCTTACATGAATAAAATCTGCTTAATCATCAATTAAATTGACAGCGAGCCTTTGTTTTTCGGGCACATATGACTGTTTTGTCGATTAACTTTGGATATCAAATTAATACAGAGGGTCTTCACTTTACAAAACCTCATATAGAACTTGATTCTTTAAGTATATTCAGATCGTTGTTTCAATTTAATATGAATCACACATCTCTGTGTGATACCAACCCACTTTATCATCTATTATTTCAACTTCCTAACATCCAAGGTCTTCCGCAGTCCATCTTATATTACTATACTCGTAAGTGTATTAATAACGCTTGCGGACCAAGGGGTCTTAATACTCCATTTCCATCCTGTATATCTTTCTTTTTCGTGTTTATCACTTACCGCAAAATTCAAATTAGTTCATATCCGTCTTTTAAGTCGTGGGATTTAAACAACCTGACGCAAATACAACTAGCATAGTCACCTGCTCGAGCTTATTAGAGATACTGCTTTCTCTACAAGAACAATACCACACTGTTAATGTAGCATCAGCAACTCCATTACCTCTCAGCAATTAAGTTATAACCTAACATCAAAGCGGCGTGCCAATACCAATGACGAAAGCCATCTTACCGGTGTAGGTAAACCTTTCTAGCAGCCACTTTTAATATCACTTCTGTGTTCTCCTTCATGCTCGGTTTTTATTGTCCTTTATCTTGTCATGTCGCTCTGACACCTTTTTACCTAGTCGTATACGCTTGCCCCACATATCGAATTGCAACGCCTAATAGATTTATAGGCATTTGCCTTGCCACAAGCAGTAAGCCATCGGAACGACTGTTTTGACTAGAACCTGTCCTCCTATCCGGACTACATTGTAGATCGATCAGTGTGAGTTGCTTCATGTAGAACTCTACATAAATCCCAACAAACCGGCAATAAAAATTAAAACACCGACATTAGTGCATATTGATTGTTAATCGCTTTAAGCGGATTTAATGTCTTTGACGGGAACTGAAAAGTTTGCACACGCAACGATAAAGGTTAATAAACCTTTCGACTAAATCGAAATTTGGATCAAACTCATTGACACAATTTAAAGAATACATCACAATATTCGCATCCGTTCATTAGGTTTTTTTTACAGGATTTAAGATTAACCTAATTCAAAGGGAATGGAATATTAATTATGAATGGCAATATGTGGCTAAAAGTGGAGATGTTATATTCAAATCTACAATCACTCAGGATCGTTGACTTCATATAAAATATTCCGAACATATAATGTTCGATAATGTGAGTGGACTAAAGAAAAGATTTCTGTGCCCTTCGATAACAAAATGGCACAAAAACAGGCGATATCGATAATAAAACTCTAAATTATACAGTGAATCAAGCGACCCACCTGTCCATTCTCAAAGATCCAAACATCGACTTATAAGACAGTAGACGTGATTTACAAAATGTAGACATATGAATAGGACTATTGAGGGGTGAAGCTTATCTGATATATGGTACATCACTTCGCGGAATATTATAACTTCTCATTAAAATAAATGTATTACTGTATTACCCCTCAGTGATGCAACTAATAAAAGACCCATTCGCACCTGTATCTATGTCGTTTAATTAAAAATGGTGAACAATAAAACTACTACGCAACTTGCGGAGCTTTGAATCGGTTAATTATAAGATGGTTTTGCCCTATATGAATATATTTCACGCGTGGTAAATGTTTAAATTCCGTAAAATATTTTTAAAAGTATTTGTTTCTTTATCATATGTATTATTAACATTTCATTGGTCACCTTATTTTTAATAGCAAGAATCATCAAGTCGCTAAGAATAAGATGGGCCGGATATGTAGCGAGGATGAACAACGAAAAAAGAGTCCGTAAAATTGTTAACGAAAGACCAACGGGAAAGAGATCGGTGGAAGGATAATGTTAAGTGTGACCTCGAAGAAATTAGATCAAGTGGCGAAATGTGGCGAGAAAGTGCACAGGACAGGGAACGGTGGCATACCCGAGTTAGTGGACTTATGAACTTTCGGGTTTCTACAGATCAATAAGTAAGCACCTAATTTTCTTTAAGGGGTTATATGCCACTGCATTTTTTTCAAGAAATCATTTTTTTATTGACTTAATTGATTAACTATTCAAAAATCAAAAAAAAAATCCTTCATACCATAGACAACATTTTATGAGTTCATTAAACCATTTTATGGAACATGGTCACGACGTGTGACATATGGGGTGGGGTGAAGCTGATCACTCAAATGTATACTAACAAAGCAAACGACCTGAAAATTTATATACAAGCTAATGAGAGAGTACAATAGAATCATCATCATCATCACCGGTCTTGGCCTTATTTAGCAAGTCCTGAGGGTTGGTAAACTTTCCATAGTGATTTGTTTTTTCCGGGCAAGGTCATTAGTCTTGCGCCAGGTACAATAGAATACTAGCCACAAATTAGACCTGCTGGCCTCATCTGTAGGTCAGGATGGAAACTTTTCACCCCACCCTTGCAAGAGATTAAACAGAATTTAAATTAAATGTATTTATAATATAATAATTTAAAATAAACAGAATTTGGATGGATCGATTTTTCGATATACGAAGGTATATGAAGATAATGAAAGTCCTGCAGTTGCCGATAGACTTGACTTGATACAATTATTGCATAGAAAACAATGAGACGAGAATCAGTCAAGCCGAGTCGTCGTTGACGAATGCCTCAAAAACGGCGCGCTCAGCATCTAGATTCCTAAAAAATCCCGGAAGATAGAGCAAATATACACTTGAAAGGCAATTTGTATGGTGCTGGTATTGCTGAATAACGGTAAAAAAAATGTATATAAATTTCCAATTATTAAGCATAGAAATCAGAACTTAAAACTTTAAGCTCGACTATCTCAAAACTATGTTTTTCAAATTGGCGTGACAGATAACTCTCTTAATTTTTATTCAATTGAGTTCAAACTGTAACTGTAGCTTATTAATAAGATTCCACAGGGAAATCAAAAAACTGCAATTTTTTGCGGAAAAAATATCGACTTTTTTTTTAAAGCTTGCCATTCTTTTCCAAAATTCAATATTTTCAAAATTTCGTAGAGATTTATCTAGACATTTTCAGCAAAGCAAATACACGCATCTCGCGTCTTAATCCATAAATTAAATCATACAGCATGGGCAAATCCCAATAGGTATTGTATACTTACCCTTGCCAACGATGCTATGAACCCCAATTCCCTGTGAATACACTAAAACCAATTAGCACCATGTGCATGGGCATTGCGGCTATCGTTACAGCTGCAATGGATAGCTTAGACAATGGTCTACCCGATCCCCTTGTCTTCTTATATTTCGGGATCTGCTTTTCATCAGCAGCGGCAAGAGCAAACAGAAAACCAATTATTATCCAAGGAGATTCGGTTTGTTTGCTTTACCGAATTGGCATCCCATGAATACACTCGATGCCTTTTTCTTTGTTTAGATTCTTTCCCATTGCTTTGATCCATAAAATAACCAGTGTACACACATACATGTGTACTGTGGCGATTTTCTGTATGAGATCTGTTGGTTACCCCAAAGAGAGACTTTACGTCTCTCTCGGAACAGGAAATGCACCCTTAATTTAAGAGAGCCAATTTCACTGGCTGAATTTCCTTTAATAACGATTGAATATCGTTTAGTCGTACTGCATCCACTGACCGAGACGGTCACATCGCCGCCCACCGTACCGTCCGTCGGTACAGTGCGTACATACAAAGTCGAGTGTGAGTCGAAAATTTACTTCAGCTGTCCATCTCAATTGTCTTTTTCGCGAGGGCGTCTATTTGAGTGTTTGCAACTGCCGTGTCGAATATTATATTCGCTGCAGTCTTCGAAGGTTGTGTTTTCTTTATTGACTTCATAGTGTAACTTTCACACAGTGCTACCGTTAAATGTTAGTATCCAATAAGAAAATGGTACCGAACGATAATCCATGGATTCAAACTAGTTATTCCAATAATAGTGTTTTTCTTTTAAAATAAAAATAAAACTAAACAAAGAAATAGTGCGTTTTCTATTTTTTACTTGTCCTGTGTTGGTGTTTCCTTGGTACATGCCGGAACAATTACTGACAGTCGGATGGGGATAGGAGTGAACGGAGTGCCCATGCTCGGCACAATGCTCCTACCCCACAGGTCCTTCGTCGTGACCGTTTTAATTGAAGGTTATAATTGAGAGGTGGGGGGATGGACATGCAGGGACATGCCAATCGCATAACAAAAGATACTCTAACAGAGATATCTACATGAGGGCTAGATAACCCCACTAATGTACTATGTCGCGAGAACGATGGTAACCGGAATCGCAAGGTTGTCCGATAGTGAAAACGGGGTGATCAGAAATTTAATTGACTTGTCAGTAGGGTGTTGGGAGCGAACATACAGGGCAAAGTCTTTGCTTGCTTTCAACCCGGCGAAGGCCGGGACGATCCTTGTCCCTGTTCAATCCAAACTGACATGCAGTCCCCACGTGACACCCCTGGATAGCTACTTTGGCACCCGCCAAGTAGTGAACCAATGCATGCTGCGACATCCTGAGAAAGGTTGGCGCAAGGCTAATAACCTTTCCCGTAAAAACAAATTATTATGGAAAATTTAACAAGCCTCCCATATGGACCGGATACACGACGATGGCCGCGGAAACGAAAATGGCTAAACGATTTAAGAATTTTCTCATGGAACATCCGCTCACTATACAGAGCTCGACCTGCACAGCAGCTAGCCGATCATCATCATCATCATCATCGGCACTACAACCGGGAACCGGTCTTGACCTTATTTAGCAAGTCCTGAGGCTTGTTAAATTTTCCATAATGATTTATTTTTTCTGGGCAAGGTCATTAGTCTTGCGCCAGGGGCTCCCCGACGGGGAATCGAACCCCGGTCTCCCGGGTGACAGGCGGGTATACTAACCACTATACTATCGAGGAGCCCAGCTAGCCGATGCCCTGTCCGAATATAAGGCTGACATAACACCATTACAAGAAATAAGATGGAAGGGGAGCGGTGTAATTCAAAGAAACGAGTATGACATTTATTACAGCTGTCATGCAAAACACAATGTGCTCGGGGTAGGCTTTCAAGTCGCCAAAAATTTGAAGCCTGCCATCATCGGCTTTAATGCAACAAACGAAAGGCTATACAGCCTTCGCGTACGAAGCAAGTTTAAGAACATAAGCCTCACAAGCGTTCACGGACCTAAAGGGGAATCCCTAAACGACGAAAAGGAAGAATACTATGAGAACGTCGAACGGGCCCTCAATGCCTGCCCTAGATACGATGTGAAAATCGTTCTTGGTGATTTGAATGCGAAAATATGTCGGGCGCCGGTTTTCAGGCACTACACAGGTTCCCATAGTTTACATGAGAACACTAATGACAATGGACTACGAGTCATCGAACTGGCAGCATCAAAGAACTTGGTCATTGCAAGTACAAGGTTTCCGCGAGCTATCACATCTGACTAAAAGAACATGCCTGACAAGCCCAACATAGATAACACACCCAACCCCCAAGTAGAAGATAAGACTCATTGCTGCAATCGACACGTCATGAAACTAATTAGGTTGAAAACGATGCAAACTGACCACGTATTGATAGATCGCCACCACTTCTCGAGCCTGATGATGGTACGAACGTACCGAGGTACCAACATACCGAGGTACCAACGTCGACTCGGATCACTATCTTGTTGGTACAGTTTTCCGAGCGCGAATTGCCTTACGGAGATGTATTGCTTCCACGGATCAGGTTCGAACCAACACGGCTGCCTTACGCATTGAGAACACCAGCAACACCTTTGGCCATGCGTTAAGACTCGCCCTCTAGAGATCTCGACGGAGGGAGAGTAAGTTCTGGTGCCAGAATGGACACGCCTTAAGAATACTATCATTAATATTGCCAACTCCATCTTAGGCAGTACTCGTAGAGACCGGAGCGACTGGTTTGATGTTAAGTGCACTCTAGAGACTGAACGTAAGAATGCTGCATATCGGGCAATGCAGCAGTCTCGTGGGACGCGGGTACGCGGGAGAAATACAAAGAGCTCAGAAAATCAGAAAAAAGACTTCACAGACAAAAGAAAAGTGCCTGGGAAAAAAACCTTGTCTGTGAAACAGAGAAAATTAGAGAGGGAGGCCCGCGCCAGGCGCGGAAGTTCTGCCAAATAAACCGCAGTATGACGCGGTACACATCACGCTGCTCTTAGTGCAATGATAAAGTGGGTAATCTGCTCACAGATCCTGAAGGCATTCTGGAGCGATGCGAAGTACACTTCAATGAATTGCAAAATAGTCAGCCCATAGAAGAATTGGAGGCTCCAGCAATGCAAAATCAAGACCAAATACTGCCGTCACCAAGCATTGCGGAAACATCAAAAGCAATAAGACAGCTCAAATCAAATAAAGCCCCTGCAGCTGATTGCATACCAGCTGAGCTGATCAAACAAGGAGGGACAGCGTTACATCATGCAATTCATGAGATTGTGGCACACGTATGGGAGCAAGAGGAGCTGCCGGAAGATTGGGGTCGCGGAGTAATTTGCCCCATACATAAGAAGGGAGATATCACACTTTGCAGCAACTGCAAGGGTAAAACATTGCTGAGTACCACCTATAAGATACCTCTATCCTACAAGATGGGATAGTTCCACACGCTAAAGTCATCACTGGTCAATATCAGTGTGGCTTCATCCCAGGCAAATCAACGATTGATCAGATATTCACCCTTAGGCATTCGATGGAAAAATGTGTAAAATTTAAGATTCTATTATATCATCTATTTATAGACTTTAAGGCCGACTACGACAGCGTAGCCAGGCCTGCCTCTTCTTCAATCTGGCGTTGGACAAAGCAATCCGTGACTCTGGAGTTACAACTAGAAGGACTATTGCCACCAAGTCCAGCCACATACTTGCCTACGCAGATGACATCGACATCATCGGTTGATCCGATTCGGCTGTACAGGACTCCTTCATCCAGATCGGTCAGGCGACACAAAAGCTGGAACTGCACATTAATGAGGGTAAAACTAAATAGATGGTGGCAACTTTTGCAAAGAGAAGACCTAACGTTGGTCAAACTATCAGGGTAGTGGGGCACGAATTTGAAATAGTGCAATCCTTTAACTACCTTGGGTCAATAGTATCAGCCTTTAACAATATGGAAGAAGAAATACGCGAACGGCTGATCAAATCCAACAAAGCCTACTATTGTCTATCAAGGCTCTTTAAATCCGAAATTTGTCCAGAAGATCCAAGCTACTACAGTACAAGACCATGGTCTTACCAGTACTCATATATGGTTCCGGGACCTGCGTGCTCAATAAAAGGCACTCTGAACTCTTAGCCGCGTTCGAGAGGAAGGTCTTAAGGAGAATTGTTGGCCCCTTATGTGAGGGAGGACGATTTCGGAGACGGTACAACCGTCAGTTGTACGCGATCTACCTTGAAGCTAATATTGTAAGAAAAATCAAGCTCGGTAGACTCCGGTGGGCGGGACACCTAGCTCGAATGAGCGAAGAGGAGCCTGCTCGGAACGTCCTTTGTGGCAGGATGTATGGAAGGAGACAGCGCGGGAGACCTTGTCTGCGATGGAGGGATGGCGTAGATCAGACCACCCAGAGCCTGGTAATGCCAAACTGGATGACATTGGCTCGAAATCGGGATCGGTGGAGAGATTTCTTAAATAAGACCAAGACAAGATTCCGGTTGTAGTGCCGATGATGATAATAATTGGGGGGTAGCACACTTGTAAAATTTTCAAAAAATCGAATTTTCTTTTGCTTACAAAATCCTTTGAAACTTGGAGAATTTGGGCACAAAAGTTTAATAGCTGTTCACCAAACACACTGAGTCGCTTCGAAACGAGTACCTGCATCGAATAGATACTTGCTGAGAAGGTACAGCCCAATGACTTATTTGTTGGTTTGTAACTTCTCTAGTGCACTATTAGAAAACATCAAACCCATTTATGTATCTTAACCTAGATGAGTTGCTAAATCGTTGCTTAGGAAGTTACACACATAATAGAAACGAAAGCTTCAGTGCTACAGGGCAGAATTTGACTCTAAATTCTTACGCAAGTGGTAAAAATGTCCTAACTACAGGAATGGATATCGATGTATGCCATTTTAATGATGGGCTGACTAACATTCTACGGATTATGAAGATTCTAGGGATGAATATTGGCGTTCAATTTTACAAGTTGGATTTTGTGTCAAATCCGATGCCACGCGAAGCCAGCAGGCTTAGCGTTTGTTGTTAGTTGCCACAAAAGAGGCGCGAACCAAGATTGAATCTTCCAGGACAGAGATTGAAGAGGAATATTCCAAAGTGGGGGGCTAGCTTTATGATCCTAAGATCATTTAATTCTTTAAATAGAATTTGTTGGTTTTATGTCTGTGATATATTACAACACATTCAATGTGGATTTCTCGAAATACGGTTTTTAGAAATCAGCATGCAACATAATTTGAACAATTTTTCTTCTTTTAATTCACTCATTTTCAATGAGTCGACTTAAAAACCGGTTGGGCGTTGTTGAAGCGTAATTGAGCGAACTTTCTTCAACGATATGTGATGATCGGTGAAGCGGGGGTCCATTGTCATACGCCTAAGTCCGATAGGCAGTCTGCAGATGGGCTGGAAAGTCACGAAAGTCGAACAAAACGGCCAAAATACCAATGCTCGGTCAGGAAGGTTATGGCCTTCATTTTTGGGATGCGCATAGGTTAATCTTCATCGTTTACCTACAGAAAGTAAGAACAGTTACAGGAGAGTATTATGCAGTGTTATTAGACAAGCTGAACGACATAATAAAGAAAATGCGGCCCCATATCGCGGAAAAAAAATTATGTACCATTACGATAATGCGCCATCCTTGAAAGCGATGGCGAAATTGGACCAATTACGATTTGTATTGGGTGCTCACCAACTGTTGGAAACCAAACAACACATAACTGCATGCTAGCGGACTGAAATTCGGCTATTTATATCGATTGTTCTCTTTGTTCCGTTGATGATCATGCGAGTCACCGATTGGGAGTTCGCAACCAGTTGGTTTTGGAACAAAATCTTCTTCAGTAAAGAGGCACATTTCCCATTCAACGAATAAATAAACACAACAATCGCCTCATTTGGTGATCTGAAAACTCACAACTGATTGTGGAAATGCCATTGCATTTTCAAAAAGTAACAGTTTGGTGTGATCCGAAGGTATCATTGGCCTGTACTTTTTTAAATACGAAGAAGGAGCTATTACTGTCAATTTCCAGCATTATGGCCGTATGATCAGCGATTTTATTGATCACAAACTGAAGATTTCAAGCTGACGATATGTAGTTCCAACAAGAAGGCACCGTAAGCCCCAACACTGCTAATTTTGTATTTATTTGCCGAAATCTCGCTTTAGAGGAAAAGTTAATGGTCGCGCACAGTGTTACATAATTAAAAATGCGGAATGCAATCCGTGAGAGTACGGAGCCCCGAGGTACTCCAGCATTAATTTGATGGAATTTAAATTTAACACCAAGCAAAATAACTTTACCCTGAGAAAGGTTGGCTCAAGGCTAAGAACCTTGCCCGGAAAAACAAATTATTATGGACAATTTAACAAGTCTCGGATAAGGACCGGATACCGGTGGAGACACTTGCTAAATAAGGCCAAGACCGGATCCCGGTTGTAGTGCCGATGATGATGATAAAATAACTTAAGGAGTAATATCACCTTGTGACTTTTTTCACCTTTTTTTATTTGCTTAAAAACTCCTTAAAATATCCACTTTCGCCTTATTAACGATTACCTCCACAAAATGTCATTCAATTTTGATCATCTGACGGCAAAAGTTGCTACCATCAATTTTTAGATCGAAATCTTTAAATCACTTTCCTTTTACGTCCCCTATTCCAGGAGTAAAACTCTTACCTCCTCATCTTTTTGGTTTAATCACAAGTTTCGTTCGTTACATAATAAAGGAAAATTTCTGTGGGCTACCTACCTTCGCAATCGCGCCGTATGCGACTACTCCAATAACCATGGGACATATTTCCAATTCCACGCACTCTACAATGTCCTTTAGCTAAAAATGCCCAACAAAAACTCGGGAAAACCTAATAACTGATCCAAAAACGTTTTTCCAATCTATTAATCACGAACGTAAATCCGATAATTATCCCACCTCCCTCTCATTTAACTTGGAAACCTCAGCGAATTCACATATCATTGCGAACCTCTTCGCTTCCTTTTTCAAATAATCCTTCACACACGACTCTTTCGTTCCCGACATCACCAATTTCAAATAGTTACCAACTTTCTCCCAAGGTCCATTTCTTTCTCAATTTATTGATCCACCCATGATTGAAAACAACCTAATCCAGCTTAAGGACGAATTCACCGCAGACCTGATGGTCTTCCCGCTATATTCCTTAAAAAGTGCTCCTCCATTCTCTCTTCACTTCCTTAGACTGTTTTCAATCTGTCGCTCTCTCAAGGTGAGTTCCCTAATATTTGGAAAACCTCGACATAAAAAAGGACCCAAAGGCGATATCTCAAACTACCGTCCCATCGCCAGATTTTCCACATGGCCAAAGTTTTTGAAAACATTTTGTACCAACGCGTATGCTTCCTTATTTCACTCAGGCAACACAACTTTCTTGGTGGTTTATCTACCACCACTAACTTAGTTGAATTTTCTCCCCGAACACGTCTAGTCCTAGAGAGCGGCAACGGGCTCGACCTTGTTACTACGGATTTTAGTAAAGCATTCGATAAAATTTCGCACAGGCTGATACTTTTCATACTATTCTCCTTGGGCGTCTAACCCATATTAACAAGGTGAATTTCGTCATACCTGAGTAATCGGCTTAACAGAGGACATTTCAGATCTGTTCTCTCAAATCTTTTTCTTACCACCTCTGGAGTCCCTCAGGGCAGTCATTCGGGTCCCCTTTTATTTATACTAACAATAAACGACATCGATATGATTATCTAGCATCCCTGCATCTCCCTTTACGCCGACGATACCGAATTCTTCAAAACAATTTTGTTCTCCGCTTGATTCTTTCCTTCTCCAGATAAACCCACGTTTCGTTGTGGTGAGAGAAGAAATGTTAGCAAATGTCAATCAATTACGTTTTCGCGGAAGCGCCCCCCCCCCCCCCCCCCCCCGCCCTTTGCGTGCTACTTCTTATTCAACCTATTTTTATCCTTTGTTACTTGATCGGAGATTTTGGCTTCTCATTTGATCGACAGCTAAACTTTATCTCACGCTTTGACTACATGATCCCCAAGGCCAATTCAGTCCTCGGTTTTGTGAAGCCGTGGTCTAATGCATTTTCTAACCCTTACGTGACCCACTCTCTCTACATTACTTTCGTTCCCCTCTTCTTGAATATGTCAGCCAGGTTTGGTCCCCATATCAAGTATCCCATATCCGCAGAATTGAAAGCATCCAACGACATCTTTTAGGTTTTGCGTTTCGAGGTGTGTATTGGGAAAGCCCCCTGGCCCGCCCCTTTACACAAGTCGTCTCAAACTAATTAACCTACTACTCTAAAAGAGCAAAGAAATCACACTAACATCCTTTTCATCCACCGTCTTCCCTCAGAATCAATCAACTGTGTAGTCCTTCTCTCCTCCGTCTCGTTTTATACCAATCCCCGTAACCTACGAAACCATTGTGGCGGTTCTTTAAGGCATTCTCAAAGAACCACCCATCCTCTTTAAATTAACCACCTTCCTCTTCCCATACAAAGCCATGGTACTTACCTGCAATTTTGGGCAGCGTAAGCTCCCAGCAGCATTTTCCATACCTGAAAGAAAACCACCCGACGGCGTACATACATTCTGAACTTTTCTGGTTCATACTCCATGAACCAATTCATCTCCTATCGGCTCAGCTTGTCTTCAATTGCCGATAAACAAACGCTGGCCAGCGTATTGCAGACACAGCTGCAATCGATATACCTACATAATAGTATATCTTATCCTACCCTAAGGTCCGCTTTAGTGCGACCAATTCCTAACCATTACCCAGCCATGCATTTGATTTGAGCATGAACGTGATCGTCTATTTACTCGCGTTCTTGCCCCATGAAGACCCATCATCCAACCCGAACAAACAATCCATAGCCACCGTCGTCGAGTTTTCTGTGGACTTAACGTCCAGTACCAATTTCCCCCATTCTGCTTCAGAGCCATTTGGCTAAAGTAAACAGATTCCCAATCTCTGGTCGAGCTGTTGACACCAGTAGATATTGCCTACATCGGTATTTACCCCGAAATCGTAAGCAAATACCATGGCGACCCCTTTGTAACATAGGCACATCATGCACATTATGCGTGCCACCATTTGACCTGTGAAATGGCGCTGTTGTTTACTTTGAAACAAAAATCTATTTCGTTCGCTGGCATACATAATCAACGATGTATACAGTCAAGTCACCTTTTCAAGTTGTTCACCTTCTCACTTCAAAAATCTAATTCGTAAATATCTTTATATTCTTTCGAAGGTCAAGACGCATCGCCACTTATCGTTTAATCCTTTGTTGGGGTTTTTCTTTGTGTTAGCCATCTGGCCAATGCAAACAAGAATTTTCGTGCATTTCAAATGGGTAGCACAAGATCCGTGGAAATGGGTTGTTGGTTTAGGATCTAGGAATCCGTGTCTATTAGCAAGTCATAAAACATCTGGTATGTGAAAACATTATGTTTATGATTGCAAGAATTGTGTGTCGGCGTATCGGATAGATATGCCTTTGTTTGGAGACATGCACTTTTAGGTTTTGGATCTTGTAGGTTTTTTTGGTGCTAATTGCTTTTAGCATACCTGGGAAAATAATGCATTATGTTGTTTGATTTTAGGAAATTGAATCGAACAAATGCATTAAATTGAATAAGTAAATGTGAATTCAATAAATGAGAATTTGAACGTTTAGTTCGATTTGGTTACAATGTTATGTTTGGAATATCAAATGGATTTTCTTATAGGTGGGAGGCAAATTTAATATGGGAGAAAAATGTAATGTGGGAGGAAATGGTAGGGCTTCTTGGAGCACTACAATTTCAAATGGTTGTGTTGTTCCAGATTAACTGCTTCAGAATCCTTGCGGGCGATATGTGTACGTGACATTTAAAAGACTAGAGGCTTAATTGATTACACTAACTTTTATGTGAGATTGTGACAGTTTATTTCCCGATTTAATAATTACCTAACAGCCACGAACTTGACTTGATTAAAAATGTGTTTCAAGTACGAGAAATGTACACCAAATGTATTCTGTAAAGCTGATAAACAATAGATAAATAAACGTCAATTCAAACAACATACCCGTGTGTTTAATTTCATTAATCTTCTAAAGCTTGTGGATGATTTCTATGTCTATGTTTTTTCTTTTGCACTTGGCGGAACGAGTAGGTGGGATATTTGGTGAATCCGTGTCCTTGCTGACACCATACCCTATATCAGACACACCATCGTCTATTTTATATCCCCACCCATCACACTTCGTATGGCCTTAACGAACCGATCTCACGCATGCTACGCAACGTCAACTCTTACCCCACCTACTTTGATTTCAACCTCACCTCTCCTGCTGCCAAACCTCGCCCTCTTACTAGTTCCTCTTAACGCCCAATTACTAGTTCCTCTTAACGCCCAATTCACACAGCCACACACATGCATACATACACCCTTGTCCCTATAAAACCTTAGTTTTAAATTATATATATATATATATATATATATATATATATATATATATATATATATATATATATATATATATATATAGATAGATAGATAAAGATATATATATAATAAATTATATATATATATATATATATATATATATATATATATATATATATATATATATATATATATATATATATATATAGGAGGATACATGTCCCTGTTCAATCCAAGTTGACACGCAGTCCCCACGTTACAACCCTGGATATCTACTTTGGCACCCACCTAGTAGTGAACCAATGCATTCAGGGACACCCTGAGAAAGGTTGGCGCAAGGCTTGGCCGGAAAAACAAATTATTATGGACAATTTAACAAGTCTCGTATACGGACCGGATACCGGTGGAGAGATTTGCTAAATAACGCCAAGGCCGGATCCCGGTTGTAGTGCAGATAATGCTATAAATATCTATATATATATATATATATATATATATATATATATATAGATATATATATATATATAGATATATATATATACATGTGTATATATATATATGTATATTCTCTTTATCCAATATCGCTTGTATTAAATTGAATAAATGAGGATTCTGGCCTCACCAAAATTAAAATTATGTATATTTTCCAATAAAATTGAATTTGACAAAAAAGCCGATTTTCCACTTGCATCACTATTGCAATACAAATCTCTAGCAATATTTATTACATGTGAATACTATTAAACATGTTTTATATCTTAAATAAGTAGAACTTTTTAATTTTGTCTCGAAAAAGTATATTCATTTGTTGTAAATATGAAAAATTGCAACAAGAACTAACTCTTGTTTCCCTTGAGTAATCTTTTGGATTTTTCCCCCGACTCTTGTACCACGAATGTTCAAAGGCCTGTAGATAATTGAATGTCAATTCCTTTTCGCGCATGCGTCGCTGGCTGTGTGGCTTTGTTTCTGTAGGGCCAAAATTCAGCGGCACGATCACAATGTATCGATATATTTTATTTATTCGGTTAAGATGTTCTCATTTCAATGATGCAATACATTATAAAAGTTGGTTTTTTTTTGTTGATATTGTCGTTTGGATTCTAAGAAACAATACGACGCAACACCATATTGTGTATATTCGAATCTAAATCTCTAGATTATTATGCTTATTATGCATTTTGCGGCTTCATATATCGAATTGCTAAGTGTACTCTCATCGCTGGAATTTCTGGAAAACGTTGCCGGCATTGTATTATATTCGGGTTGAGCGATTTAACCATAACAATGTCTCCTGCGGGGTCAGGCTTACTGGTAAATGATTTTTCGAAAAAGTATGACCGTTTCTATTTTCGCGTGAGATGATCTTAGAGCAGGTTTTTGCGGGTAATCCTGCAGGTGTTTCGTAACCCATCGAGCTTGTCTGGGGCTTACAGCCTTAATTAGTTAAATTTGCCACCAAATTTACAATAAAATAGGTTGCTAACTAAATCCCGATAATTTACAACTATCTCATAACCTTTTTATTGTGGGTCACTTATTCAGGCAAATTTGCTTGAAAATTGAGACTAAATCAACTACATAGTTGTTAATACAAGATGGATTTATTTTAATTAATTATTTCCAATGGCGTTTTTTTAACTCAAGAGTAGAAAATAAAAACAAATTCCACTTTCGTAAAAAATGTAAAATGATATCGTCATTTGAAACCAATCAACTCAAGTTAGCCCAAGTTACATAATTACCACTACTTTCTCTAAAATTAATATAGCAGTGTACTATCCTACATCGGACAAGCAATGACCAGACTTTGTTATTGAAAATATTGTTTGCACACGCTTTGGTTAAAAAGGCGGAAAAGTATTAACAAAAACAAATCATAGAAAAACCGAAATGATATACCAAAATGTAATGTGAGAACATGTCATCTAATGGAAATCTATAACAAACAAGTTTATAGGCTACTTAAAAATTCACTGAAAAACCATAATTATACTCCTTATACATATTTTTCGAATTCATTTCTCACGAAAATTAAAACTCTGAGAACATCGTTAGTTTCCATATTATTTTGTGGATACAAGCAAAAACAAAATCCAAAACAGCGTCGTTATGTAGAGAAATAGAATAAACAAAAGGTAAAAATCTGCGGATCTTAGCAGAATTTGCGCTTATGAGTACAGTAAAGATAATAGATGTACATAAAAGATATCACAAGTTCAGTTAAACGATAAGCTTATAAACCATCTCTACCTCGTCGACTCTTAGTTAATACTTGAATACTTTGCTAAAAATTCAAACCCAGAAGATTGTAAATTCTATTTTCTGCTTCCCCCTTCTTGCCACACTCGCACATCGATCATATTTGTTCTTTTCCGCAAAGATAACAATTGCGCGAAGTATTTGACTCAATAAATACTAATGTAATTTTTCTACATGTGTACCTATTTGCTTCCTTCTCCCCCAAAAAACTCCAGCAATATAATTAATGGCTTCAATAAACTTACACAACTTCATCTTCTTGATCAATAATTTCCGGATCGAAATGGAATCCATGATCCTCCTTAACCATATACGCTGGCAAAGATTCAATAATTGCGTTCGCCTTATCATTATAGGATCCCAGGAGTTCCCGATACTTGGAGTAGACAATCCTTTTCAGTTGCGGATTCGCTGGTAACGAACTGCCGTTCGTTGCTGGCGTTGGTTGTTGCGTAGGCGTTCGAATTGTTGCTGCCATTTGTTTTCAACTCAATGAATAGAAAAACAAAAACGATAATCAATCACAACACAATAAGAAGACCGTTCTTCACCGCACGATCAACACCGATCATTAATTAAATGAGTCACCGATCTTCACAAATTCCTGGCCAAGTCCAACAGTTTGCGGTCAATATCGTTTCTCACAGAGGCACACTGATGACGATCGACCTTCTCCACGATATTGTTTTTTAATCTGTAAGCTGATTTAGTGTCGTCCGTCTAGCAGCTGGGATAACTTGTACTGGCAGCAAGACGGTCTTAGGAAAGACCCACTGAGACTCAGTATTACCCTCCGCACACGCACGCGTGACTCATAAAACGAAAATTCTTTGAAAGCTGATAATTCGGATGGCGGTTGCTAAAATTCCAATCTCTAGCTGGTGAGAACGCCGCCACCGTTGTTCTTTGGTTCTTTGTTTATACACTTCTATGGAGCAATAAATTGTATCTGTGGGTTTAGTAACAAAGTTAACTTATTACACTGAGTCGCGCATTTCGGATTGAGCGAGGAGAAGCGAACTGTTCGCTGCGACGATACTATAACGAATGACCATCATTGGGGAACTTGAAGCAACTGGTACACTGCGAATGTATCTTCTACCGTATCGGATATGTCCGCTTGCATCCGTACTTAAGAGTAGTTTGCACAGTGGAGCATGTTGAAGATCGTAGAACTGGATCGTTGTAAGCCATCGTAAAACACGCGAATAAATTTAAATATTTACAATATCTCCTGTTCCGAGAGATTCACAACTAAGTTAGTCAAGTGATATAATTCAAGGGTAATAACAAATCCCCCTGTAAAGATGCTATCAAGTGCGGGTGTAAGGTTTAATGTTTTCCCACTTGGCGTCTCTTACTTATATGTTGTGAACAAATTGAACGCCCAAAATAAATTGTAATTGAATCGGTGATTCAGTCGATTGATAGACAACAACTGTACTTTGATCGAATACGACACTAAAGGCATGGGGATACCATGTAAGGCCTAACGACAATAATCATACGCCAGCATTATTGAACCACTAATTAAAGGTCAGAATTAGGTGACACTTCCATATTATATCTTTAGATTTAACTATCACCTTCAAATTGCCAAAAATGTGGCTGTCAGCAATCGTAAGTGCTTCGTCTCTGGTTTCTAAATACCTAGCAAATAAATGCTACTTGAGTACAAAGAGTGTACATAAAAAACATTAAACAAACATCGGATATTACTTTGGGTAGGTAAAAGCTTTAATTATCAAACACCAGACTATTGGCGATGACCTCAATGTGTCTTCTAAATATAAAACAGTTTTATTGACATAAAATTGAATTAGAAACGATCATTTCGTACAGGCAAGACCTGTAATATGGTGTTAATAGCTTCCGACATGTTAACAAATTTGACTTAGCTTCAGACGTTATTTGCTATAAGTCAATCTATAAGTTAACTACCGTACTTAATTGTGGAACAAGTAAAACAAAAATACAAGCTTATTCAATTTCAGCTTCAGAAAGCGAAATAAAACAAAAATATAAACAAATAATTAAGATGATGAAATTAAATGTTTGGACAAAATTTAAATGTTCACTATTTGATCACTTACATGACTTAATCCTTTTGAGGTAATTGTCGATGACTCGGCATATTTCGGCTGGTATTTCATGAAGTCAAGAGTTTGAAAAATAAACACGATCATCACACAGTTCCAGGGGGATACTAGCGAACATACAGGGTAAAGTATGTGCTTTCAACCCGGCGAAAGCCAGGACGATCCTTGTCCCTATTCAATCCAAGTTGACATGCAGTCTCCACGTGACACCCCTGGATAGCTACTTTGGCACCCGCCAAGTAGTGAACCAATCCATGCAGCGACATCCTGAGAAAGGTTGGTGCAAGGCTAATAACCTTGCCCAGAAAAACAAATTATTATGGACAATTTAACAAGTCTCGGATAAGGACCGGATACCGGTGTAGAGACTTGCTAAATAAGGCCCAGACCGGATCCCGGATGATGATGAAATAAAGGATCCTCGTTCAGAAAAAATAAAAACTATATTTTTCTTAAACACCGTTGTTTACAAATAACTGACGTCAGTTACGGTTCTAAATGAATTGGCAAGGGTGTCACAGTAATCCTAAGTGTAGATAGTGACTTAAATTACTGTGAATCACAAGTGTTTGTGTTATTGTGCGGTTAAACTATGTCTCGTGAGGGTCACGGCAGTCCTCAGAGTGCCCCAAGTCGCCCGATATCCTACATTCACCACAAAGTACCTCATATCCGTGGCATGTTCTTGATATGACCCTATCGCACGGCAACATAGCAATGGCAGCATTATATAATCCGATATCTTTGATATCTTGTCAGCCCGTGTGGCAGGCTACACGACTCCAGTGCAAACGAACAAACTCCCCCATCGCATTACCTCACCCGACATCATCATATCAAAAAGGAAGAAACTGATTCCAGCATGGGCGACAACCATCAAATCACCAGTGTTACAGATGATGACGATGACACTCAACAGCATACCAGCGAGTGCCCCCGCCAGCCCCGGCCATCCATTTCTCTATAACTAATATCCTCAGCGATCGATTCGGACACCCGCAGAAGTTATCGTCAACACACCTACCACTGCTGAATAAGTTGGGGAGTTTCTTCTCTTGTGGATCACTCGAGGAGAATAGATCTCCTCGAACTCCTCCGACAACAAAATATAGTGGTAGTTTTCATACAGGAGACACACCTGAAAGACCACCACAAAGTGATTCTAAACGAATACCATCTCCTCGGGTACGACACCAATCAAGGGGTAGATCTAGTTATAATGAGGAAACTCGGATTTCAAATAATCCAAACAAATGTGTCTATCCGAAACGTTTTTATTAAAATGAGAATGACCGCCGACGGCTCTCCTAAAACGGTGTTGGTAGGGTCGATATATGTACCAACTAATACTAAATTTTGCCCCATAGGGGAGACCTCCATAAATTGCAGAACTCAACTCTCCAATTCGGCAGCGTCATAATAGGGGGTGATTTAAACGCAAGACACATCTCTTGGGGTGACTCCTTTATAAATTCCAACGGAAGAGTGCTCTCATCCGGGTTGGACTGTAGTGGTCCTTCTCTCAGGTAGCGTGTCTTCTTATCCTGAAAAGGACGTAAGATCTCTTAAAGACCGCTCCCGAGGGGACCCGTTGCGGTTGCCGCCGTGCTTCCTCGAACCTCGAGGGAAGAGCAGCTTCCGATCGTTCTTGGAATTGCGTCCCTGTGCCGTGGAACCAGGTGCCTTTGGGTGATGTCCGAAATCGTGGACGCTGCGAGGGTTTAGTTTGTGGGCTTGCCACCACTTTACTCACCGGTTCTTTTTGCTGGTTGGAAATCTCCTCCTGTCCTAAAGCCGCCAACGTTCCTCAGTGAATGCACCAAACCAAAATAAATCAAAATACTTTTGGTTTCGTTCAAATAGTTTCATTTATTTTTGTAAATATTTTTGGTCCGGAAATTTATTGATCTTCTGCCGGATGAGAACTGACTCTACTGGACCTCCAGCACTTCCGCCGGGGACTATGAACGTTGATTGATTGCCTCCTCGAGATCGCGATACATCACCTTTTAAACGAAATCAAATCGAGATTTCTATCTCAAAAATGTACATTTTCATGCAACAATCTCGATTTTCGCTACATTTCGCGCGATGCTCAATGTTTGTTTTAGATAAGATTCAGTTTTCTGAATCTTCATCAATCTATTTGCATATGAGAATTGGAAATGGTATTTGGGTATTGTTTGCTTGTGGCAAATTCGGACATCTGGTGCGATTTCCCTGGGATATGGTTTATTTAATTTTCTAGGGAAATTACCAGATTGAAATGTATTTCTGGATTTTGAATTGAGATTATGCCGTGGGGCAAATGCAAAGCGATAAACGAATATTTTAATTCGTTTATTGCGAATTTTGGATTTAGTTTTGGTTTTTCAGGATTTTGATAGGATTTAATGTCTTAGCGTATTATAGCTAGGATTTGGATGTAGGAATGGGGGAAAAGGGCAGTAGGGCTTTTTGGAGCACTACATCCTCCCCTCCTTGAAAGAAAGAAAATTTATCTTTATGAGATTAATTTTCTGGGAAATGGTGTGGTTGGGAATAAAGGATGATAGTATCGTGATTCCGTTACATTGGCGTGATATTTTCTAACATAGTAGTTTTATGTATACAATATTTATTTTTCTTAGGTTACGGTACACATTTTTTTTTTTTTGGTTTTGATATTTAAAATAATCAACGATTATGTTGTAATTGCATATATTAAAAGTGTTATTTACAGTGTTTTTGTTTTTTCAATATATTTAATGATAACTGTGAATTATTTTTATGAAATAAGATTATTTTAAATAAAATATTGAATTCAATTTGTGCTACAGATCCATTTTGAGGTAAGCCTTACAACTTGTGTATTATATAGGAATTTACATTATCTACAGAGTATATTTCTGTTTCATTTTGAGGACTATATTTATGTTTTTTTTTTTCTTGTATTATAAAGAAAGTTTTAATTCTAAATTTTTAAAATTCATTTTGATCTAAAGTGAAAAATGTTAGTTCCTTATTTTTCTTAGGATATATGTGATTAGGTTGATTGAAGAATGTTACATAGGTATTTGAAATTATTATATTTGTATATAATATTGTTTATTTCATAGATTTTTGTTATTAATTTTTGCTTACTTAAAGTTATTCAAACTGTCATTTACAGCTTTGTACTTGAATAATTCAAGGCAGTTTATTTGTTTATTTTATGTCAAGCTTTTATATATATAAGCGTTAGTTATATAATATTTACAAACTTCGTTTGATATGAATTTGCGGAGATTTTCTTCATAATATAAGCAATTTAAAGATTTGTTTGTATTATATTTTGCTTATTATCCCCTGAGCTGTTAATACTGTTGTATTATTTACAAATGTTCTATGTTTATTATAGACAATTTTCTTTTAGATACATAAATTTCCCAAAACAAAGTTGGTTGTTTTATTTTATTTATTTCCGTTATTATGTATATGTATCTATTTTGTTTTTGTACAATTATTTGTTAACAGGGGAATTCAATATTATTAATTATATATTTTATGTGGATATATTTAATTTACATATAGTTTTTTATATATTTTTAGATTTATAATGTGAGCATTTTTTATATATTTATATGTTCATACACGTATACATATATGTTTGAATAATAAAGGAAAATCCATTTGTTTCACTTTAAGTTTTTCTTTAAATTTGTGGAAGACTTTCCAAACTCTCGTCGGTTTGGTTTGTGTAAAATTTTTCAAAGTTTGGGCAGTAAAACCATCTATGAAAAGCATTTTAAAGGATGTAAAATTCATAATCGATTTTGGAAGATTAACCATTGTTTTATTTGTGAAAGGGATTTCGATCATTTGTTTATTTTTATGTTTCATTTGCAGAACCCATTTTAAAGTTTGAAAAATTAGAGAAACGAGGGAAACGATGCGGACAAACAAGTTACTGAAACGAGGAATGTGTTCGAGTGCAATTTTGATATGACTGTTATCTACAAGCTTACTCTTTTCTAACGAGAAAATTAGTTGTTTTTCAATCTTACATTTTGCTGGGACTCTTAGTACCGCAGGCTTACTCTTTGCTGAAATTTCTTGTTTCTCGGGCTTACAATCTGCTGGGAGTTCTTGCTCCACAGGCTTACATTTTGCCGGAATTTTCTGTTTGTGCTCTATGAGCTTGCACGTGTTGTTGCTAGAAGTCGGAGCATTTAAGAATATAAAGGTAGACGGACGTGTTAGAATAGTATGATCAGGGGTCTTTGTCGAATCATCAGTTCCGGCCCGTAGACAAACGGATTCAAATGTTGACTGTTGGATAAGATCTTTGGCCGCTACTCCCTCTATTTGGGGGGCCTCTCGATCGTCCTGCCTCTGATTTTTATCCCTATTATCTCGAATGCCAATTTCATCCGTAGACGACACCTTGTAAGGTGAGGCATTTTCTACCTTCCTGTTTATATCCTTAGCTTCTAACGTCGCTTTTTCAATTTTTCCCGTATTTAATTTCTCGGAATCAATTTTTATTAATTGTACCCTGTTCGTTTTGGTTAATACTCCACTTCTCCAAACGTTTGCGGTAGAAGTGGGCCGACCTCTAAAATCGTTTTTATTCGATGGAGAGTCGTTTTGACTTCTGAAATGGGACTGTATCCTACATTCTGCTTGAGAATGATCAAATCTTTTACAATAAGTGCATTCAATGCGTTGAACCTCTGTCTTCATTTGTTGGGGACCAACATTTAGAGAGTTTGTATTGCGATAACAAGTCCAGGAAGTATGTCCAGTCTTATTGCACAATTGGCAAATTTGTGGCTGGCTATATTTGGAATTATTACATAAATTAAGAGGGTTTCTATCGCCTAGTCGTGGGGCCTGCTCGAGAGCATAATTGATTGCTGCTCTAAAACTTGGGGTACCTCGTGCTTTAACTAAGAGTTTTAAATGGGAATCCCTAAGACCATCTTCAAAAGTATGCAAGGCGAGCTTTTTATTTTCTTCGAGGAGATATGTTCGCACCGCAGGATCGACAGTGCTTTCGAACGTGGCTTTGTTCAGCAGATGCAGGAGGTGTGCGAGTCTGTTTCCAAACTCCTTCACATCTTCCTTGCTATCTTGCTTGGCTTTCACCAGACTGTTTTGTGCCGCTGACCTTGAGGTGAGAATTTTAAATTCTCCCTTTAATTCGGATGCAAGATCATTCCAGGTTGAAATGACCTTGTACCGGATGTGGTCGCATGCTGGCCCTTTCAGTCTGGTTTTCACCACGCTTAGATAAAAAGCATGCTGACTGTCGTCCTGTGCCTGTGAAAAAATAATATCCCCGCAAGAAATAAAATCATCTAATTCGTCCGGGTTACCGTTAAACACCGGCACGAAATCCAAAATATCTTTCAACCCGATTGTGATATTCATTGTTATTAGTTTCGCGTTTTTATAATTGGGTATTAATTTTCGCGCGCCTCAAATATTCGATTCGCGTATTATTTTGGGGGAAAAATTCCTTGAGTAAATTCATCTCCCAAAATACAAGTACACCAAAGGGCGAAGAGTAAGAAGAGAATTTTTCGAACTCAACTGAAGCGATCCTAAAGAGAAAAAAGAAAAAATGACTTCAAACCCAAACACATCGATATATCTAAAGGAAATTTCGAAAATACTAAAGGTAAGAGAAGATTTTTACTGATACCGAGAAAAACAATCCTAATATCGAAAGATCCTGTGAAAGAAGCCAATGGTAAAAAAAGAGAGGACATTTTTCGAGCCCAAAGTGAAACGAGCCTGCAAGTGGAAAGATCCTGGATAGGGGAAAGTGATCCTAAGGAATTTTGATCTAAACAGATGAAAGGAAAAAGACCAACAGACAGATAAGGGTGAGCGCGTTAAAATCGAGAATTTCCTGTTAGAAAGTATGGAAAATCTTCATCAAGTAAATTAAATCCTTAAGAAACTTATTTAATGAATGTAAATATATATATGTATATGTAAAAATTTAGGAAAATTGCTTTTATATGTGTAAAGGTTTTTTCTTATTCTCCCTCTGTATATTTAAATTTTGTTTGGGGTTTCTATTACCATTCCCCTTAAAGTATATATGTTTAATACAAATTTTGCGTTCATTAAATTTGGGGTTTCATTTGTCCTCTTTGTATATGAAAATTTTAGATTCAACTAATATATATATATATTGAAATTTATCAACTTTACTTTTTTTCCAAAGTTAGTTATAAAGAGAAAAACGGAATTTTCATCTCACTTTAGCCTTTAGGAAAACGACTTAAATCAACCAAAAAACATTTTTATAATTTTATGTTGCAGGACTCTCTTTGTCTCTCTTAAATTAAGCACACTATATACGTACACAAAAAAAAGTAATATGCATGAGTACCTGTGGTTGTTGTAGCTGCAGTTGACGTTGTAATCACCTCGTTGTTCCCATTGCTGGTGTCGTGCTGGTATAGTAGATTGCTGATGTTACTGTTGTATTGGTGTTTTTGCTACTGCCGTTGTGCTGCGGAGCGTACTAACGGCTACCGACACTTAATTGTCAGTAACCGACGATATTCCATCCGCATCCTTTTCCACTTTGACTGCTTGGAGTGTACATGGTGATTGCACTTGTGGTATTGTACCCCATTGACGTTCACTAAACGTGTCACTTGCTTCCTTGTTGTGGTCGGTGCAGCTTTTTTGTCTAAACTTTTAACTTTTTTTTTTTTTGCACTGTTCCCGGTGTTTAGCCCCGGGGACGCTTTTATTATTTTAAAAATTATGTTTTTTGTAGATGTGTTCCTGATAGCTGCAAACATCAACAAGTCCATCTATCGTTGCTCCATATCTATGATCCAATTCGTGTGTTGATTGGATTTTAAGTGCGCTTGCGTCTGGTAGGTGATTTTTAAGCATCCCACCGCTGCCACCATTTTTGTAGTGGTCCTTCTCTCAGGTAGCGTGTCTTCTTATCCTGAAAAGGACGTAAGATCTCTTAAAGACCGCTCCCGAGGGGACCCGTTGCGGTTGCCGCCGTGCTTCCTCGAACCTCGAGGGAAGAGCAGCTTCCGATCGTTCTTGGAATTGCGTCCCTGTGCCGTGGAACCAGGTGCCTTTGGGTGATGTCCGAAATCGTGGACGCTGCGAGGGTTTAGTTTGTGGGCTTGCCACCACTTTACTCACCGGTTCTTTTTGCTGGTTGGAAATCTCCTCCTGTCCTAAAGCCGCCAACGTTCCTCAGTGAATGCACCAAACCAAAATAAATCAAAATACTTTTGGTTTCGTTCAAATAGTTTCATTTATTTTTGTAAATATTTTTGGTCCGGAAATTTATTGATCTTCTGCCGGATGAGAACTGACTCTACTGGACCTCCAGCACTTCCGCCGGGGACTATGAACGTTGATTGATTGCCTCCTCGAGATCGCGATACATCACCTTTTAAACGAAATCAAATCGAGATTTCTATCTCAAAAATGTACATTTTCATGCAACAATCTCGATTTTCGCTACATTTCGCGCGATGCTCAATGTTTGTTTTAGATAAGATTCAGTTTTCTGAATCTTCATCAATCTATTTGCATATGAGAATTGGAAATGGTATTTGGGTATTGTTTGCTTGTGGCAAATTCGGACATCTGGTGCGATTTCCCTGGGATATGGTTTATTTAATTTTCTAGGGAAATTACCAGATTGAAATGTATTTCTGGATTTTGAATTGAGATTATGCCGTGGGGCAAATGCAAAGCGATAAACGAATATTTTAATTCGTTTATTGCGAATTTTGGATTTAGTTTTGGTTTTTCAGGATTTTGATAGGATTTAATGTCTTAGCGTATTATAGCTAGGATTTGGATGTAGGAATGGGGGAAAAGGGCAGTAGGGCTTTTTGGAGCACTACAGGACGAGCCGCACAACGATATCTGCCGACTACGTGGAATCAAGCCATCTTACCTTAACGGTTTGTCATACCTGAATCATTTCCTCGTTTCGCCCCAACTCCTCAGCCAATAGGAAACTGTAAAAACGATTGTCCCATTCTCTGACCACCAGGTTCTATGCATAAAAATTTACAACAGAACAATATAGAGCTCAATGAAGCTAGAAAATATAGATCCTATAATCTCTCACGGACATGTTTGCACATAATATGGATAATATGTGAATTATAATTGTAACAGGAACGGTAATAGAACACCTATCAAATTAATCGCACTAAATGCGCTTCGATAACAATTAGACTCGATAAATATTCAAGCAAACTAATTAATTTGATCTGATCTTATTTTCATTGTTCTTCTCCCTTCGTTATCAGATTAAGACAATTTCTCAATGATCTGATCTTCGTTTATTTACATTTTTTATTTTTGTTTGCATTTTGTTGTTGACACTCACCCCCCGAAGTTGCCAGTAGCTGGTAGTTGTTAATGTCACTGTGGTAGAATTGACCCCGGATTTTATTGCGAAACCGCAACACCATATGTATTCGAGTTCATTGTTTCCCAAGTCGATATTTTGATCATATTGCCAATGACGACAAAAAAAAGTATTAACAAATTTATAACGTTTTTGTGACAAAGCGACGGACCTGATTCGAACCAACGCTATGAAAACGTTAGAACCAAGACACGACTCATCAAACCACAGCGCATCTAAATGACGATGTTTAAACTCGTTACGTAAGGTATATTTGAAACACTAGTACGACACCAATGAATTTCGATTTCCCCTTTGGTGCTGTTGTGAGGTACGAGGTCATTGTGCTGGCGCACGACACGGGGTTCTACCTCGTCGCCACCTGTTCTAAAAGGTTCCGCCAAACCGAATTGTTACTGCGCTAAGGAATGCACACCAAGTAGACCGTCCGCACCGTCACGAACCATTAAGGAACAAGGCAAATGAATGAAACACCGGAATTTATTTGTTCAGTTTAATTCTCTTTGTTCTCAGCCATTATTAATTATGTTTGCGTTTTTATACTTCACTTAGAACTTATTATTAATATTAAATTGATTTTTATAAATTTTATACTAGATGAAACACCTCTTGCTCGACACGACTTCGGATATCTACACTTCTCCGTTGCGCGACGGGGAGCGGAAGATCGCGCGACCGGCGTGGTCGGCGGGTGGAATTAGACTTCGCGATAAACGGCTCGTGCAGAGCCGAATCGCTAATGGGGTGAGTTCGTGGTGTGGTGATAGATATCCTCTCCAGTAGGGATATGTTTTTACTTACCACCAGAGAAACGCAAAGTCTCTCTTGGTGGAATAGAAAACCAGATCTCGTAATGTAGATCATGGTGGTATGTGTGTGTTCGTTTAGATCTGTGTTGTTTACCCATGCGCGAAGGCAATGGCAAAACAAAGCAGGCAGGCGGCAAGAACAAAGAGATCGAGAAGATCGTTGTCTATGAAGTGCATCGCGTCTAAATAAGTAGACGACGATGCATCGAAGAAATGTGGCAAGAGAAAAGATGAGACGAGGGCATCATAAAAGTCTTAGATGAGCGATGCCCTTGTGTAAATATACGAACAAACATTTGGGAAAGGTGCTAATGGTTTGGTTGACGAAACGAATCCCTTGCTTGCATTTGTATATACAGGGAAATTCGTTTGTGGGAAACGGATTCTATATTTGCATTGTTTATGCTTTGAATTCAATCCGGCGGCTATGCGCGAAGTCGATGATTTTTTGGAGATTCAAACAAAGGATCATTTCTGGGTAAAGTGCTTGCAGATGTATCGATAGTTGCAAGTCATTGCGAAGCAATGGTGATTACACAATGACGGTTTGTATATACCATCTGTGTCAATTGTCCATGGCATATATGGCGACGCCAGGATCGAACTCTAGTGTGAATATCTACACTAATTGGAAATTCGGTTCTGGGTCGCTGATGCAGAGATGCATTGATACATGTACGAGGGTTGCCTCTTATGTTTCGGGATTTAGCAACCCTAGCGTTGCAATCCGGCAAATGACAGCTCTGTCGTAAAGTTGGACATTTTTGAGGTTATACGCACTCAGAACGTTTTGACATACGAGCGCTATTTGTGTTGTTTATAGTAACTGAAAATATTCATTTACTATCATATCAACGTTTTTCGACACCTGAAGAAGCGGTTGCTGCATTCAGAATGCATGTGTTGGAGGTACCTCAATCAGAGTGGCAAAAGTGCTTCGACAATTGGTTCAAACGCATGCAAAAGTGTATAGATCTTCATGGGGAATATTTTGAAAAACAATAAAGTGATTTTCGATGATCAATATTTGTTTTTGTTCTCTAATCCCGAAATATAAAAGGCAACCCTCGTATGAATGCCCATGTAGGAAAAGTTCTTTGCAGGCATTTCCAGGTAATGCATTGAAAGCATTAACTATCCTTGGGAAGGAAATGTTTTTGCTGCCGGGAGATGGCGGTGCAGGTGTGGGAAGGTTGGAATTTGCCTGACAACCGAAGGTACCGAATAGGTTTTGGTTTATGCACCTGTATAATGGAAAGAATTCTTGCAGGGAATTTGTATGCGAAGAGATGCATGAAAGGTAAGTATTTTGCTAGTGCTAGTGAAAGGTAAGAAAATTGCTGCTGGTATTGTTGTCAACTACAAATTAATGCTGAAACGGATACGAAGAAATGTTGGTAATGATGTTGTGGTTGGAGCAGTGGTTGCTGGGGGCTACATTGATGATGAATGCTCGATTCTAAACGCTTCGAATTTGCGGAGATAGTTGTTGTTACTCTATCTTTTGAATTAATATTGTCGATGTTTCGGTGTCTTGCGAGATCGACCAATGAAGCTGCCGTTCCCTACGGGAGGACTGTCTACCCAAATTGGGGTGGGCAGCACCGGACCTGATGTAGACGCCACAGGAGAAGAATTTCCCACACGACTTGGTGGAGATTTTGACGGACCTGTCGGAGCGCTCGCCAGAAGAGGGAAATCAGCGCACGTGGCGGGAGCGAGCGAGAGCCACTCTGAATCCCACACCCCAAGGCAGGAGATCGATCGAACGTGCCGAGCGGCAACCCAGAAGACCAGCGTCGCCGGGGAGGACAGAGACTGGGACAACCGTCCCAAGATCGAAGCGCGGCGCGGAACACGGGCACAGTCTCAAAGGGAAACTCGATAAAGTCGTCGAGGCGAGCCGAGGTCGAAGCGAGTTTAGAAGTCTCCATGCGAGAACTGGAAGCGGCCGAGGCGAGGGCGAAGGTGGTCCGAGATAAACTTGAATTACAGAGAATAGACTCCGAGGACGAGGCGAGCCAGATCGAGGTAGATGGGGACGAGTATGAGCGGAACCCCTTCAATCAATGGGAAGAACTGCCGAGACTGCCCGGAGAAAAGTGGAGGACAGGTCGCCACATCACGAAGAAAGAAAGGAGCGACATCCGGGATCTGGCCCAGACCATAGCCAGGCTCTCGCGAGCACCCCTCAAAGCAAGTACCTCGAGGCAAATGGTAGAACTACCCCACTTCAACGGTGCCAGCGAGAATGGCTGGCTTTCAGGAAATCGTTTGCGGATACCTCCGTCGGATTTACACACGCGCAGAACTTGGCGCGTCTCCGGAGAGCGCTCCAGGGAAGAGCGAGAGAGGCAGTTAGGGGCCTCCTGTTTATTTCCGAGGACCCACAGGAGGTAATGGAAGGACTGGAGGCTCGCTTTGGAGACCAGGAGCGTTGGCCTTGGCGGAGCTGACGAAATTAAAAGGACTACCCCGGGTCACCGAAGACCCGAACTAGATTGGAGTCTTTGCCAGCCGGGTAATGAACTCCGTGGCCACCATCAGGGCGCTGGGCAAGCAGCAGTATCTCCACTTGCCTGAGACAGTAAAAGAACTGACGGCCAAGATGCCGTCATCCATGAAGTACAGGTGGTTCACGTACTACCACAGTCATCAAGGAGAGGACCAGGCAAAGCTGAGGGTTTTCAGCAAGTTCGTGAAGCTGGAGGCAGACATGTGTGCCAATTTCGCCCCACCTGAACTATCATGGGAGTCGAGAGGGGTCTACCATCAACATGCATCATCCCAAGGACGACGCGATTCGGGAAGGAGACCAATCCACGCCGTTCAAGAGAATGGCGCACCTGAGAAGGGAGGCAAACCGGAGTGTCCCGTTTGTCTAAAGGACCACGATATCCACAGATGCCCCACGTTGGAGAAGGCCAGTAATAGCGAGAAATGGAATCTGGCGAAAGGGGCAAGGCTTTGTTTTAAATGCCTTCGCTCCAAACACCGAAAGGCAGACTGCAGGGCACCACCGTGCGATAGATGTTCGAGGGAGTCCACCCTGGCGAATTTCCACGAGGAACGGCACCCAGAAGAGGAAGAAGGTCACACCACGACACCTCACCATCGAGCCACGAGCACGAGCAAACTAGAGGAGGGGTGGTCACTTCCATGCGCACATTCAGTAGCACCAAAGCCTACCTAATGATGGTTCCAGTGGATCTTTACGGATCTAAGGAGTCGGCTCGGGTGTTGATCCTGCTCGACGAGGGATCCACTATTTCGTTGCTGGACTCGTCGGTCGCCGGTGCGAAAGGCAGACCGGAAACGCTCGTTTTGGAGACAGTCGGTGGACTGGGCATCAGGAGGAACGATTCGCAAAGGGTACAAGTGCGAGTCAATGGAGCCCATGGCCGGACCGGATACTCGATCGAAGTAAGAACCCTTCCTAATTTTAAACTTTTAAAGCAGGAGGTGGGGAAGGAGACGATTGAGACATGCGAGCATCTACAAGACCTCGGAGACCAACTGACCTACACCCAGCAGGAACCTAAATTGCTCATTGGCTAGGACAACTGGCTAGTCACAAGAAGTCTGGGGAAGGGGAGACGCACCGAACCAGTCGCTTCACTTACCAGTCTCGGATGGGTCCTGCAAGGGTGCGAGGCCAGGAGCAGCGCGCCAGTGAGATTTGTCAACTATGGCAGGACTAAGGAAGACGAGACAGAATCGCTCGTCAGACGCCACTTCGAAATCGAAGCATTGGGAGTGCAACCACGACGCCCCAAAAACGACGCCGATGGAAGAGCCATAGAGGTTCTAGAAAAAACCACGAGACGACTGCCAAACAGAAGATACGAGGCGGGTCTTCTATGGAGAAGCGACGACGAGACGCTGCCCAACAACTATAGCCAAGCCTATCGACGCCTACTGAATATTGAGAGGAAACTGGGCCAAGACGAAGACCAGAAGAAGATGTACCTGGAGCAAATGGACAATTTGCTACAGAACGGGTACGCAGGAAAGGCGCCGGCGAACACGATCGCCGGAAGGACCTTCTATCTCCCGCACTTTGCAGTAATATACCCGACGAAGAAAAAACCGCGGATAGTACTCGACGCAGGAGCCAAGTTTGAAGGCAAGAGCCTTAATGGCGCCCTACTCTCCGGACAAAACCTCCTCCAATCGATCGTGGGAGTGCTGGTCAGATTCCGACAGAGACCAATCGCTATCGTCGCTGACATCAAGGAAATGTTTCTCCAAATCCAGATGCGTGAAGCCGAGCGCGACTGCTTAAGGTTTCTTTGGCGCAACGGAGACACAAGAAGCAAGCCGGAAGAATATCGCATGACATCCGTGGTGTTCGGAGCCACCACATCATCATCGAATGCGATGTATGTGATGAACAAGAACGCAGATTTCGAGAAAGAGCATCCGGTACCGATGCGAGCCATCCGTGAAAACCACTACATGGACGACTACCTACAGAGTTTTGCGACGGTAGAAGAGGGCAGAGACGTGGCAAAGGCGGTGGAGAGGATCCATGCTAAGGCGGGATTTCGACTCAAAGGGTGGAGTAGTAATAAACCCCTGATTTTCTCAGGTTTTCAGGAGCAGCCCCAGTCAGAAGCGGTGGAATTATCAAGGGAAGAGAAGACCCTCGGGCTCAGATGGATGATGGCGGAGGACATCCTGGCCTGGCGAACCCGGAACGATTTTCCGTCTGGCTGCGTCTGCTGAGAACCACAGCACGCATATTTCAGTTTATAGACGCGCTGAAAGAGAAGAGAGTCGCGAATATCAGCCAAAAGATCTAAGTACCGAAGGCAACAAACACTTGCACGTTCCAAACCCGAGAAGAAGACATTCACACCCGTGCACCAAAAACATCTAGACAGGGCCGAAGAGCGACTGGTCAGAATGAGCGAACAAGACAGTTTAGCGGGAGACGTGACTCGCTTGCGAGAAGGAAAACCACCAGAAGGCCCGAGTCGGCTGCGCAAAATAGACTTTTACCTCGACGAAAATGGCGTGATGAAGTTGGGGTCCCGGACGAGAAAAATAACACTCGACGGCTGGAGAACAAATCCCATTGTGCTAGACGGAAAACATCGGCTGATGAACGAGCTTCGGCAGAGATACTGGATCTTGGGGCTACGAACATCCACAAAAGGAGTGATACACCGATGCCAATGGTGCAGAGTCCACAATTGCACCCTTCAAGTGCCACCCACGGGAGATCTACCTATCGAACAACTGCACCGCCACCAACACCCGTTCACTGCCGCCGCGGTGGACTACTTCGGGCCAATGCGGGTCGCTGTCGGAAGAAGAATCGAGAAGCGCTGGAGAGTCCTGTTCACATGCCTAACCACGACAGCCGTACACCTGGAGCTGGCCAACTTTCTCAGCTCCAGTTCCATGATCATGGCATTGCGAATTCCTTCCCAATCGGTCTTGTTCAAGACCAGCTCCAGAGAGATCAAGAATAATCAAAAATAACAGATTGGATAATATACATTGATTAAATAGGAAATAAATTCAAGCAAATTTCTGCGACACGTTTTTGGTTGATATTCTTTCTGGGTCGCGTCTCCGCTTTGTTATCAGGGACCTGTACTGGGCAAGACAAAAACGCCCGCTAATCCAGAGAAGAGTCCGGCTCTGGAGGTGCAATCCCTCTGAATTAGAAGAAATCATCGTTGGCCGGCCAGTGCCGGAAAATACAGTCCGCTAAGGCGAAACTGTTGGGACGTCGCTGAAGTAAGCGCCGTTCGCGATTCAGTTTCTTCTTTTTCGTTGCAGTAACAATGATGATGAATTGGACCTACTACATATTTGAAGAATAGTATATACAAGTTTTATATTCGCCCAAAACTGTTATCCATATTTGGTCAGGCACATCTACAAGTGTGCTGCAAGTACCCGATGGGATGCAAAAGCAGTGAAACTCATTGCGGACCCGGTTTTTCGCTGGAACTCAGACGCAACGTCTCCTGCCTACCTCTCTTTATAGATATTATTACTGTCATTATTCAACTGAACTTGGAATGTATTCATTCCGTCTCTTAAAACATTTTCCAGCGATGCCCATCATTTTGGAAGTGCGGAATACTTCACGTTGAATTTCAACTTTAGACGTAGGAAAAAACTCATACACTCATTCTATGGATGAATCACAAATGTGTGGAATACTCTACTTTCTGCATCATTATAATCTCCAGGCATTCAAGATCAATGTACATCGGTACTTCCTTTTCTTGTCCACTCCCTTTTCTTCCGCTCGCAATAACACCCATGGCAACGAGCAAACCTTCACCAAACCAAAACAACATCACATCAATCAATAAATCCTAAAAGTCCAGGAATGTCATACGCTAAGGTTGTCAAGGATTCCCTTAACATGACAAGAAATCACCAATCCAACAATAACGATCTGAATCTGGACATCACAGGATACATAAGTAGCTTACAGAAGATGCTGCCCACGTTGAAGCACAGATCAGAAATAGAAAAAAAGGTCAGATTTTATCTCTTATAACTTCACATATCCTCTCCCTTAATGGCTAATTTAACCATAATTTCCCTCAACGCAGAGTCCATATATTCCAATATTCGCAGACAACACCTCCGATTGTTCGTTGAAAAGTTTTCTCCAGATATCCTCCTCCTCTCAGAAACTTGGCTTAAACCAAACTCCCGAGTATCTATCCCGAATTATAGACTTGTTTCTAATCCACGAACCACTGGACCTCGTGGAGGTACTGGAATTCGAATACACAAGAAATTCTAATTTTCCGAAATTAGGTTCACCAATATAAATAATATTGAGTACACGGCAATTAAAATCTTTTGCAAAAGCAACAAAGTGCTTGTATTGTCGTCCGTATACATTCACCCTTCTCGGGAACCAAACTTCCCTAGTTCCGACATCACTGAGATAATCCAACAGTCTCTACCTGCACCTTTCATAATAGGAGGAGATTGGAATGCTCGGCATACTTCATTTAACGACACTAAGTGCAATAAATACGGTTGCCAACTTCTAGCACTCCTTCAACTCCATCCATACATCTATGCGGACTGTCCATTACAGCCAACACGTATCTCCAATACTACTAAATCAACAACAGATTTTTTCCTAAAATCCGTAGACGTCTACTCAACTAACCTCCCTACAGTATCCTTCGAATTTCCTTCCGATCACACCACTATCCAAATCCCAGCCTTCGAACCATGTTACTCATTCAATCCGATCCCGAATTTCTCCAGGACAAACTGGAAAAGAGTCAATAGGGACATTGCTGCCAGTTTTATAGACTTTACTTTGCCAGAGACTTCAAATCTACTCCCTGCTGAAATTGATCAAGCAGCCTTAAGAATAGAGCAAATACTAAAAAATGCCCTCTTCAGCCACACATCTACATCCATCCCTCATAATCATCTAGGAAAACCTTTACCCAACATCCTTACAAAACTGTTACGCGTAAAAAACAGCTTAGATGAAAACTACATAGCAGTAACTCCCCTTTTATTAAAAATCAAATCCAACTCTTGGCTACCCTGATAAATAGACAACTAAAACAATTTGCCGACCGGCCTTACACGTCTATACTTAAAAATATTAAACCCAATCGTGATTTATTCAAAAATATCAACAGACTAACGAGTCGAAAATACAAACCCCGAATCGATTATATTATCAACCCTACTAATAATCACCCAGTCCATTCAGATATTGACATAGCAAACTGTCTAGCTAATCACTTTTATAAAATCCATCAACAAAACGACTCCCTCTCAGTCTCCAATTTTCAAGGAACTGTAAACGACTACATCTCACGCACAATGATCCCATCCTTCACATCTTTCATCGCGGAATTCAACGAAACAAACAAAGCGTCTCGTTCCTCTGGATAATGCGACCTTCCTAGCAGCAGGCGAATTATCTGAATTCATAACATCACGCAACAACAAGAAGTCGACAGGCTTAATGGAATTCCAAACCTTCTTTACAAAAGACTTCTCCCGTCAAATCTAGTCCCTATTCTCGTTCTTCTCAACGACATAATTAACGGATCACATTTCCCAGATAACTGGAAAACCACGGTTATAGTCCCTATCAGTAAGTCCAGTCCTTCCAACAACCCCAGCAACTATCGTCCGATTTCGTTATTAAACACATTAAGCAAGATATTGGAATGCAAGATATATCGAAATCTCCTTTCATTTGCACATGACAACGCTATTATCCCAAATTCCCAGTTTGGCTTTCGCTCACAACACTCCACCTGTCATGCTCTGTTAAAACTAACGCACGATGTCACAACTAATCTTCAAAACCAAAGCCCGACGGTCTGTAACTCTCTCGACATATCTAAAGCATTCGACTGTGTTTGGATCTCAGGACTGCTTTACAAGCTGCACTACATATTTGGATTAAACACCCATACTACCAAACTTTTCACTTCCTACCTCTCTGGTAGAAAATTCATGGTCAAAATAAATTCTTCTATCTCCCAATCGTATAATATAACCGCAGGGGTTCCGCAGGGTTCAATTCTTGGACCACTATTACACCTCCTTTATACTTCCGACATACCGCAGCCTCAATTACCCAATACCGTAATGTTGAATTACGCCGATGACACCATAGTCTACCCCAGCAGCAAGTTTGTAAAAGAGGCAAGAAACCGCATTAATAACTTCCTCCCAAATCTATCAACATACTTCAATAAATGGAAAATTCGCCTAAATCCTGATAAAACCCAGCTTATAGTGTTTAAGGGTAAAAATGAGCACTGCACAAACAACACAAGGCGCACCCACAACAAAATTAGACTCAAACTAAATAACACCCAGATAAAACCTTCTAAAACTTTAAAATATCTGGGAATAACCTTTTCCAATGACCTTTCATTCTTCACCCACATTAAAAATACTTTACGTAAAGCCACAATACAACTGAATCTCTGTAGAAGAGTGATGTGGAAACCCAACGGTCTCTCTCACAAAGTCAAACTGCTCATCTATAAACAAATAATCAGACCTCCACTGACATATGCGTGTCCACTGTGGTATCATATAACACCAGCCCAAATGGAGAAGCTACGCACTTTCGAAAGGAAATGTTTCAGGCTGGTCATTGGCCTCAACCGACAACCCAACTCTTACAAGTATTACAATAACAGCTTGCTATACAATACCGCTAATATTGACCGTCTCGATAGACGCTTCATAGAGCTGTCTATCAAATTTATTGAAAACCTCCCAAATAATCCCAACCCCATAATAACTTCACTACTACCAACTCCTCTAGATAACAGGGCCCACTATCTGAATTGTCTCCACACCAGAAGTCTCTTCACCTCTGGAAGATTGGTTAATGACTCCAACGAGGTAATGTACCATAACACCGAGCTGGCACCCAATCAGTTCAAATACTGTAACATACAACCATTCTCCAACATTCTGCGTTTTAACGAACAACTGGAAAGTGTTACCGCACCTGAGGCCACCAACTGACCATATCCCACGCCAATCTACTTCCTTAACCATCAATCCCTGTATTCCCCAATTCACATTACGTATTTAACTTATTACAAAATAAATTAGGTTAAGCTAGAATAAGTTAGAGTTAAGTTAAGTATGAGATTAGATTAAATTAAAAAATAAAAATCCTGGTTTTCTGACCTTTTCCAGGAAAACTGTTAATATTAAAACCTATAATACTCGAATAGAGTTATTCACACATTCAGTTATGTTTGAAAAATGTGTAATGTATGCATGTAAACAGTTGTATCACTAGAATTATAAGTTAGCTGTAGTACTTAATGTAAACATTGATTATTGGTCAAATAAATACAGTATGTTAAAAAAAAAAAAAATCCGCTCGCAATGTGTTTTGATATTTAAGGAGCTCGCAACAATCCCTTCTGTGCGTGCGTTAAGAAAAACATGCATCGGTCAATCTTTTCGCTTTCATTTTCCTGTTGTTCCGGTTTTTTGATCGAATGATTACTATTCCAACTTCTCTTTGAAAGTTCAAACAATCATACCGCATAGCATATTTGTCTGGGAACACTAGTAAGATCCTTTCAATCACATGAACATTACATGTCTTCTTTTATTCCAAAAAAAAAAAACATTATACAATTAATGTAATCCAACAAATGTAATTGCATCAACTGCTTGTAAATGAACATGGTATGCAGATTTATCGTTTCTCTGATGTTTTTTTTTTATTTTTTGTTTTGTTTTTTTAGTTGTTTTTTTTTTACGAATGCGCAATTTTAGAAAGTACACAACTACAAGACACCCAACAGGACTGGTCAAAGAACTCCATCACCTTCTCCCCCCCTCCTCCCCCATGCTCACAAATATCATGTCCACTTCAGCAATAAAAACCAATACAGGAAACGCTTCCATCCGTGTCGCGAGTCCATTAAATTTGGTCGCGACACTCGCCTTGAAGTGCACATTAAATTGTCCAATAAAGTGCGGGAATTTTCAATTCAAGTACGTGGTCAAGCAGCTGACGCCAATGCCAAAATAAAAAATAAAAAAGCTCAAGAGATCCTTTCAATTATTAGTTCAGCATCAGTTAGTGGTCCAGACCAGACGATAAGCAACTTTCACTCTCTTATTCACTTGCTTGCTGGGAGGGCGGTGTTCAAGTGATCATCAATCAAAAAACTGCACGCGCCAATGAGGGGATAGAATTACACTGCGCTACGTCTTGATGATGTAGTCGATCTCGCTGAGGTTTTCTGTATCTGATCAGCGTCAAATTGAAAGTGGTCAGTCAGTTGCCGTCGTAAATTATCTTCTATAAAAAAATACTACCAGTTGCAATGGCTTTAGGATCAACACGAAACATAACTGCCGAAAATTAAAGGGACTCTTGAAAGGCAGTAAAATGTCTTCGAAATCATGTTAGATAAGACACGGCAGTTTTGAGTGCTTGGCTTGATCAGGTAAATTGCTTTTTATGATAACGTTTATTGGCTCATTTCTTTTGAAGGTGTTTATGCAGCAGAGCAATAGGAAAATTTGTCATAAACAACACCCAAGCCCAAAGCATAAATCAATGATCCCCATCAATGAAGAAATTACATTAGCTGATTTTACATGGCAATGTTGATACAAAAACCAGATAATTCAGGTTGCTTAACTTGCCTGCTAAATTATTACTCATCTCATGGGGATAGTGACACCACATTTCCGATAGAGATGGTGGTTTTTTAATGCACTTGCTATTGACAAAGTTATTGAATTCTCTCGAGAATTTCATTTACACACCTTCATGTGATATTTATTCAGAATATAGAAACTATGGAATTCGGTCGGACTATCGGTTTCAGTTTACACATGAAGTATTATGACCCCATCAAGAAAATAGTGTTTTCGAGTATCTTCGAAGTCATTGAACGGTTGATTACTATCCCAGTTGGGGCACAATAGAAGATTATTAGCTCGCGAATACGAAGCATTATCTATAATTTCGACTTCAAATGTGGGAAGAACACAGGAACTAAGTTATACCCAGTCAGATTGAAATGTGAAATATCATTAAAGCTCAAGCCGTTAACAAGGCATCTATCTCCACATTATTATATCGTTAATTAAAAAAACAATAAAACAATTAGCTGGCGTTTCTAAGGAAAATAACAAGATTACTAACAGGCGTTGCTACGGATGCGATGATATTGTACAAAAGCGTTTTAATGGATTCAGTTAGACGTAAATTAAAATTGAAAAAGAGCTCTAATTGAAAGGTTGTGGCAGAAGTCGAATCTCTAAATGACTTCCAGAATAGTATTCTAAAAAATTATTTACCACTTCTGAGTGTAGCATATCAGTCTAACGTGTAAAGGCACACTTTTTATACGAAGCTAAGGAGGAAATTAGTGCGAGACTTGGGAAAAATATATTGCCCACACCTGTAAGCACAACATATGGGTATTTTATACGAATTTTTTCATTTAAATTTCTTTTAAGCAGATATTAAGGATATTAAAAGATTTAGATTCGCTTGTTATATGTCAATTAACTGTTATTAAAATTATTGTTATAAACTTATTTAACTATTTACATCGTACGCGGTCTGAAGCCTCCAAAACAGTAATATAAGCGACTACATGGGGCACTTTAGCAGATATTTTTTTAAAAGTCTTATGTGAACTGAGAGCATTTCTGCCGAAATTCCTGGGAATTTGAATGATTTGTGGCGGTTCAATTTGTTTACCTGTGAGGGTTCCTTTAAACTTACCCAAAGAACCCCCATAATTGCAACTCAATTTCCATTGTTTTTCGCCAAACATTTCCTGGTCCCAAGCCATTTAATGCATACAACGCATTATCTAAAATTCCTAAGAAGAATTCCTTAATGTGCATATGCATCATAAAATCGCAAACCATTCGGCACCATTTGCCATCATTAAAATGGTATGTTGGACAGCTTGTTTTTACAGCTGCAACAAACCGACCAGCGATTCGTTTGTTCAATCGACAAACAATTACCGCATCTCCAGCATTTCCTAAATACAAACAATCACCAATTTCGTGCTTTGCCACAAACGATTTACTCTGCATATACAAATGCTGACAAGGGATTCGTTCTTCCACCGACCCAAGATACGATATACAAATTTCATTGTATAAAGTATCCCAATTCATTAGAACCTTTTTTCAAATGGCTATGCGTCTATTTACGCAAGGGCAGTACTCATCCAAGACTTTTAAGATGCCCTTGTCGTATCTTTCCTTTTAGCACATTTCCTCGATGCATCGCCGTCTATTTATTTAGCCGCAATGCACATCTCCAACAACGATCTTCACATTCCCTTTGTCCTTTCCGGTGTTTTTGCTTTGTTTTGCCATGGCCTTGTTTCATGAGAATGTTAAGGTCCGGCGCCGTGCTTCCTCGGAATGAGGGAAGAGCGGGGACCTTTCTTCTTTATTTATTGGTTTTATCTATGTATTTTAAATCAAAACGAAATTTACTTCTCAAACTCAAATCTCAAACTAAAACTGAACTACTCAACCTCAATCTCCAAACTTACAACTCGAACTGATTTTACAATTAGAATATCTCTCTACTTATGGAACAGTGTGTTCTAATTTACTGTAAATTATAATATGAACAAAACAAATTTTCTCAAAGTATTCCTTTAGTTTCTGTGACTTTTAAATTGAATAAAATGTGAACTAAAATCAAAGTGCTCTGTTTTGAAATAAAAAGGGGCAAGTTATGAAAAGGGGCATGTTATTAAATGTGCTGTAACTGTATTATATGGTATGTATTAAGTGAGAATGTAATATATGTTAAGGGAAGTTTTTAAGGATGTGTAAGGAGATTCACTGTTAAATTTAATAAAGGGTAGTATTCTGGAATACAACAAGAAAACCAATGTGATCTTCGCGATCAGACATACACCTGTGGCGTCTCTAACAGACACTCACACAATACAAGCAAATAGTGAAGAACACCGAACGAAAATCGAATAAGAAAATACATCAGAGCCGTATACCATAGCGATAAGAAAACAATTCACATCAGTGGAATATACTTGAGTTTAAAAATCGAATTTTAAACACGGCCAGTAGCCTGATGGGTAACGCTTAGGTTCATTTTTTTGTGATTCTACCTGTCATATCGTCAGTTCGAATCACACGTTCTTCACTATCATTTCAAACGCTATACACTCATACACCATAATCTTCAGTACGAGATCCGGTTTTCTATTCCAGAAAGAGAGACTTTACGTTTCCCTTGTGGTAAGTAAACATATTGTAGTGAGCTTAGGGTTCGCTAGATTAATTATTTTTAATAAATAAGAGCCGTTAAATTGATTTTGAATTAATGTAACACTTTATTAGTCCGTTAATAACAACCGTTACTTTTACCGTACACTTAACGATTTCTTGACTTATCGCATCCGTAGTTATCGTGTCCTTGACTGCTTACTTCTTACTTTCTACTTCTCTCCATGATCTGTGTGCGACGTATTTATAACATTTCCTCATTCTGATTCGGCGTTTCGTTTCCGTCCGTTCCATAGCCTTGAATGTTCTACTGTTCATAGTCTCCAGTTTTCCAGTACTTTCTAGAATATTCTAGTACTTTGTTTCGGACTTTCTCGAATATTCTAGTACTGATTATCATATGCGTCACAATATCCTTAGCCGAGAGGATATTCACCACCACTGAATCGAGGGTGAATCAAGAGCCAGATTCCAACCCTCAATTGAGTCGTCTTCCAACCACTAGCCCGCGCATCATCTTATTTTTCGCCATTGCCGAGTGCACACGAGAGTGCGCACTCCCCTGCGAGTGTCTCGCTTTGAAGTCGTGAATGTCCGGGAGTTTAGTTCTTTTTGTACTGATTTAAAGTAATACAAGTAGTTTTGCATAAAGTAGAACATGTGAAATCACGGATGTGAAATATAATCAACTTAGGATAGATTAAGTTCATGTAAAAGCTATAAATACGAACCGAACAATAAAACCAGTTATAATTAACAATAAACAAGATCGTGCGTTTTATTCCCTTTTTTGTTAACGGCTTCTGGTGCGTTTTGACTTTCTTTCGGTGGAACTTTCAGTGACGATGGTGGTTAGGAGTGAAACCAGTGCCGTACGCCGGCACACCCAACTTCCTAACCCCACATACCCTATACCCATCCTATTCAGTGGTTTGGGGCCCTTGTTGCCTTGTTAATGCCTACACATTTTCAATGATAGTGGATATCTTAAATAGCCACTGGATTGTTAGTTGTCCAGAATCGGGTATAGAACCTTCGTATAAAGAAGCGGTTTTGTATCCGGCTCATAAATAACGCCTCCTGATTTGTTAACAGGTATATAGAACATGCGCTCTATAAAGCATATCCATGTGAATGTTCCAGTGCTTGCAAAGTATGTGAACAAGCATTGGCCCGTAAACGGTCCTTTTTCTTCTAATAGTATTGTGGCGGTTCCGCCAAACCCCACGGTTCACTTAGCTGAAAAACCCCCATAACTTTCACCCAATCTCCTAATTTCACTAATGCAATCGCATTAGCATCTTAAACGCTTCACGCATTAAAGAGATCAAATCTGTAATCTAAAACAGAAGCCCCTGGAAAAGAAAACTTACCTTTCATGCATCTCTTCGCATACAATTCTCCGTAAGACTTCTTTCTTAACTTATCAGGCAGAACCCCCATTATTACAACCAATGCATTTGCATTGGCACCTGAAGACATTTTCCTTTATCAAGGACATTTAATGCATACAACGCATTATCTAAAATTCTTAAAATAGTTCCTTAATGTGCATATGCACCATAAATACAAACTATTCGGCACCCATTGTTATCATTTGAAATGCAATGTCAGGCGGCTTGTTTTGACAGATGCAACAAGCCGACCAGCGATTCGTTGTTCAATAGACAAACAATCATCCATTTCGTACGTCGCCACAAATTAATTACCCTGCAGATACAAATGCAGGCAAGGGATTTTTTTCTGCCACTGATTCCATTAGCACCTTTTTCCCAACGTCGATAATAGCTACGACGCATCGCGTAAACAATCGCCCGCATTACCGAACGATGCATTTGGTCCTTTCCTCCTTTGCCTTTGCCGACTGCCTGCTTCGTTGTTCCATTGCCTTCGAACACGTGTAAACAACATCAGATCTGAACGATCTCACACACGCCACCATTACGAGATCTGGTTGTCTGTTCTACCAAGAGACACTTTACTTTTCTCTTATGGTAGGAAATTCTATTCCCTAGTGAAGGGGAATTGCACCCGAAAATTTGCCTTGCTAAGCGAGTCAGCTCTGTGCGAGATGACTATTGCTGAGTCCTTTTCCATCCGCCGACCGCCACGGCCGTTGCCGCTCCCGCTCCTCGCCGCGAGCCGAGGACGCGAAAATACTCGAAGTCATGTTAAGAAGTAGTGTATTACATTACATTACATTACATTACATATTGTTTACAATTATAAAAAAATTAAGTCAATTTAATATTAAGTTCAAAGTAAAGCAATAATAAGTCGGTGATCACCTTTCAATTCATGAGTTTAATTTGCCGTGTTGCAGTGCCTTCGGCGTTCCTTGATGTGTTTTCCTAATCGTTCTTTTGGTTCGGTGTTTTACACGGCGAACAATTATGATGGAGGAGGAAGTGAACGGAGTGTCCGTGTAGGCACAATACTTCCTTCCCACAGTATCACTTAATTCGATCAAGTGGGTCCGATAACGTTCAGCTGTAACGGCCAAGTTCCAAAAGCTCGTCGTAAATGATTCCTTTCCAATCCCATCAGATACAGAGTAACACTTTCTTAGCATGAATATTCGGTTTTGTAACCGGTGTTGATGGACGGCCTGAATCAACCCACGCTTTTCTACACTTAGGATTATCGTACAAATTCCACATTTCATCACCCGTAACGATTTTGTGTAAAAACGGAAATAAAAAATGTTGGAAAAATTAAAAAAAAAAATTAACGATTTTGTGCAAACAATTTCTTTTTCTTTTTCCTTTGTATCGAGGAAGCAAATTTATGCAGATTTCAACTCTTTGGTTTTTGTTTCCTTCCGTTAGTTTATGAGGAACATGTTTATATTTTTTCTGTATCTTTCCCATTGGATGCAATCGAAGTGATATTGTGCGGGTTCTCTATACCACATGGAAAACCAACCCACAATTCCAACCAATTTTGACCGCTAATAGCGCGTCACCATAACCCAAATCTGCAATAGCACACCACACGTTCCAATATGCAACAGATCCGTCCCCGAATCTGCGATCGCTTACATCCCCAAACTTCCCTAGAATCCATTTCCCAAGCTGTAATAAAATGCATATTCAAATTTACAACGGAATACTAATCATCTGCCCCAACTACATCAAAACCGCATATAATTTCTCCCAAAAACCACTTCGGTTAATTTCCTATTTAAATTATATTTCTTGTTTGCAACCAAGCAGTTCTAATTTCCTCGCTTGTAACCAAGCAACATTTCGTTTCCCCGAAAATCATTTCGGCTCCCATCCTACCCAATACCAATTCCCCTTACTGGTAAGCCACCAGCACGATGCGTTGCATTTCCGCGAAACAACCATCGCAACGACCAAGACCCATATTCCCTTGTCTAACCGACAACTCATGCCCATACTTCGTCGCGTTTCCAAACCAATTTTTCCGTATACATAGCGACAGAGGAATTTAACTCAGTCTGTACAGCAGTGATTCTCTGGAACTACATTCCCTATGCAAGCATAGCAACCTTTTCAAGTTCCTTGTAACTGGCAGTGAGTTTATTTAGCTATGACTCCACTGCCACGACGCGATGAACTTTTTCTTGCCTTTAACGAAACAGTCGAGTCACAACCACTGTCGAGTTTGGTACTCCGCGGAGTACGCGCAGCCCGAATCGGCCAGGGAATCCGGGAAGAGAATAAAAAGAACGAATCCAACCTCAGTAGCGTACACGCGAGCAGTAGTTATGAAATAAATTATCGCAACCACGGAAAACTCAATAAACAATATAATACGTCGCTGCAGCCTCGTAACTCAGTGGACAAAGTAAGTCGGAAATTAACGGAGATCGATAACTTCCTACGCAGAGGCTTGTGTATAAAACTACTCTTTGTACCCCATGTGCTTAAGTGCTACTGAATTGTAAATTGCGGTAATGAAGAAATATTTCGTACTGTATAAAATATTGAAGAAATAAAGAACATTAACGTGAAAATCGTTCAGTGCCTTTCATTCATCTTTTCCCTTCTCCTCCTCGCAGATGATAGTTTCGCATCAGACCCTCAAGTGCTTGCAACGTGCCCGAAGTGCGATCTTCTAGTGGACGGCTACCGGCGAATGACTACGAGATATGATCGGACTAATCGAACCTTTAAAATAATTGCAAACGATCTAGACTGTGAGTTCCGGATGAGAAAAGAAAAATAGAAAAAACCACGAAGTGTGAAAGAGTTTACCATTACCGGCGCTATTACCCGCAACTATTTGCCGTTCCCCGGATTTCTGTCGGTGGGTGAGAGTGAACCCGTGCCATACGTCGGCATCCATACCTTCAACCACCACAATGTTGCTTGGTTAGAAACTCCTAACTGTTCTGCAAACTCTTGTTGAGTTTGGCATGGATTTTCATTCAGTAAAACTTGAAGTTCTTCGTCATCAAATTTTTTTACTGCATCTGGACGTGGACCATCCTCAAGACTAAAATTTCCCTTATGAAATCTTGCAAGCCACTTTTTTACTCTTGAATGATTCACATATTGTCCACCCAAAGTCAAGCTAGTCAATTCCATAGCTTTTTTTTTCATTTGAAAACAGAATAGAATGCAATGGTGTAAATGTTGCTTATCGACAAGCATCTCTCATACAACTGATACACACGAAATGACAACTTGTAAATGACTAAAACTTAGTCATATAAACAGCAATGTCCAAGCTGCGCATATCAAAAAAGGCGAGTGAAATAGATGCGTTCAAGTATGTCTTTAATAGAACCAACTTCAGAGCCAATTTTGTATTTGCACGCCTATTACAATGGTAGTTAATATTCTTACTGAAACCCCCAGATCAACAGATCGTGTTGTTTCGACACAATTTGAAAATGAGTTACTAAAGACGATTGTAATCGTTATTATTTTTATATAAAACGAAAATGTGGAAATATTTCAATAGTGTGATTCCATATAGCGCAATTAATTGAACCTGTTTACATAGACCCCCACTCTCGTTATAATTAAATAATATGATAGATAACATTTCGGCGCAAGGCTTATAACAATGCCCGGAAAAACAAATTATTATGGACAATTTAACAAGTCTGGGATAAGCACCCGATACCGGTGGAGAGTCTTGCAAAATAAGGCCAAGACCGGATCCCGGTAGTGCCGGTGATGATGATGATGGTGATAGATAACATTTAAAATGAATATCTTTCCCAAAGATAACATATACTGTTTTTCTAAGTATTTAATGTACTTTTAAAATATTAACATATTAGTTAGTATCATACCGTTATCTCTTATAACTTCACATATCCTCTCCCTTAATAGTTAATTTAACCATAATTTCCCTCAACGCAGAGTCCATATATTCCAATATTCGCAGACAACACCTCCGATTGTTCGTTGACAAGTTTTCTCCAGATATCCTCCTCCTCTCAGCAACGTGGCTTAAACCAAACTCCCGAGTATCTACCCCGAATTATACAGGTGTTTCTATTCCACGAACCACTGGACCTCGTGGAGGTACTGGAATTCGAATACACAAGAAATTCTAATTTTCCGAAATTAGGTTCACCAATATAAATAATATTGAGTACACGGCAATTAAAATCTTTTGCAAAAGCAACAAAGTGCTTATACTGTCGTCCGTATACATTCACCCTTCTCGGGAACCAAACTTCCCTAGTTCCGACATCACTGAGATAATCCAACAGTCTCTACCTGCACCTTTCATAATGGGGGGAGACTGGAATGCTCGGCATACTTCATTTAACGACACTAAGTGCAATAAATACGGTTGCCAACTTCTAGCACTCCTTCAATTCCATCCATACATCTATGCGGACTGTCCATTACAGCCAACACGTATCTCCAATACTACTAAATCAACAACAGATTTTTTCCTAAAATCCGTAGACGTCTACTCACTTAACCTCCCTACACTATCCTTCGAATTCCCTTCCGATCATGGGTCCGTCCACACCACTGTCCAAATCCCAGCCCTCGAACCATGTTACTCATTCAATCCGATCCCGAATTTCTCCAGGACAAACTGGAAAAGAGACAATAGGGACATTGCTGCCAGTTTTATAGACTTTACTTTGCCAGAGACTTCAAATCTACTCCCTGCTGAAATTGATCAAGCAGCCTTAAGAATAGAGCAAATACTAAAAAATGCCCTCTTCAGCCACACACCTACATCCATCCCTCACAATCACCTAGGAAAACCTTTACCCAACATCCTTACAAAACTGTTACGCGTAAAAAACAGCTTAGACGAAAACTACATAGCAGTTACTCCCCTTTTATTAAAAATCAAATCCAACTCTTTCGCTACCCTGATAAATGGACAACTAAAACAATTTGCCGACCGGCCTTACACGTCTATACTTAAAAATATTAAACCCAATCGTGATTTATTCAAAAATATCAACAGACTAACGAGTCGAAAATACAAACCCCGAATCGATTATATTATCAACCCTACTAATAATCACCCAGTCCATTCAGATATTGACATAGCAAACTGTCTAGCTAATCACTTTTATAAAATCCATCAACAAAACGACTCCCTCTCAGTCTCCAATTTTCAAGGAACTGTAAACGACTACATCTCACGCACAATGATCCCATCCTTCACCTCTTTAATCGCGGAATTCAACGAAACAAACAAAGCGTCTCGTTCCTCTGGATAATGCGACCTTCCTAGCAGCAGGCGAATTATCTGAATTCATAACATCACGCAATAACAAGAAGCCGACAGGCTTAATGGAATTCCAAACCTTCTTTACAAAAAACTTCTCCCGTCAAATCTAGTCCCTATTCTCGTTCTTCTCAACGACATAATTAACGGATCACATTTCCCAGATAACTGGAAAACCACGGTTATAGTCCCTATCAGTAAGTCCAGTCCTTCCAACAACCCCAGCAACCATCGTCCGATATCGTTATTAAACACATTAAGGAAGATATTGGAATGCAAGATATATCCTTTCATTTGCACATGACAACGCTATTATCCCAAATTCCTAGTTTGGCTTTCGCTCACAACACTCCACCTGTCATGCTCTGTTAACACTAACGCACGATGTCACAACTAATCTTCAAAACCAAAGCCCGACGGTCTGTATCTCTCTCGACATATCTAAAGCATTCGACTGTGTTTGGATCTCAGGAGTGCTTTACAAGCTGCACTACATATTTGGATTAAACACCCATACCACCAAACTTCTCACTTCCTACCTCTCTGGTAGAAAATTCATGGTCAAAATAAATTCTTCTATCTTCCAATCGTATAATATAACCGCAGGGGTTCCGCACTATTATACCTCCTCTATACTTAAGACATACCGCAGCCTCAGTTACCCAATACCATAATGTTGAATTACGCTGATGACACACTAGTCTTGTGGCGGTTTCCCCCGACGCCCTTGCCCGCCTCACATTTTCAACGGGAACACCAATAAGAAGGGGCATTAACCTAGGCGACGGGGCATAGTCCGAAATTATCGGGCGAGCGGTTGATGCGCTATGGACCTTGGTTTTCGTGCCACACCATGGGGGCGGAAACAACAAAAGCCTGGTCGTCGCAGAGCATCAAGTTCTATAGGGAAAAAGAGTAAAATTTCCTGCAAGGATGAATAGCTTGTTTGTGCGTAGCACAACATGAATATCCGATAGAATTTGCTCAACATACAGCACACACCGGGGAAGTTCAACCGGCGCCGACGGTCAACGGAAAATATTCCAACATTGGTTGCCGCCAACATGCACCCTTTCTCGAGTGGAGAAAAACGGTCGCATCCTCAACCAACGGATCAATCGAGATATTCGGACAAGAATATCTTCGATCCAGCACCGTCGCACACAGGCAAGCTGCCCCCTTTTTTTCATCAGCGAACACGGCGGGCAATTCGGTGGCAAAAACTAACTACAGGCAAGTAATAACATGCTTGCCTAAAGGAGAAGCAAACACAGGGAATAGCCACCTGCACCATTTGCACGACGATCGATATGCGATCGGCGGCGATCCTGGCTGTGATCGCGATCGTATGAATATTCGTCGTTCCTATGGAAGAGACACTAGCGAAGTTTGCACGATCAACAATAATGCTTCAAGCAGTAGTGATCGTGTAAACAATTCAACCCCTGTGCAAACCTGCAGGTCATGTGGATGGCGATGATCCCGTGTCTGCATGCTGGCGGACACGCACGTAAGCGGCCGACGCGATTAGCGTGTATGTGTATTCACCCTTTCCTTTTTTCTTGTTCGCCTAGCAAAACGCTAAAGGCGCACCGTATATGGTGGTCGGGGCAGTGGTCTGTTTTGGGTCCTGGCGCTGAGTGTGCAAAATAGAAAGAAGGAAAAATAAGAAAAGGGGTTGCGTGTGAGGTAACCATTGCGAGTCGGGATGAATTGAGAAGTCAGTCTTGGAGAAGCAGTGAAACGTAGAGTTAACAGTTGTGGTGTGCCATATATTAAAAGTCATATTTACGATGTGGAATAATCATTTTGTTGTGCGGTATACCGATTAAACCGTAAACATATTAAATAAGAAAATCTATTTTAAAACAATATTAACGATGTGGAATAATCATTTTGTTGTGCGGTATACCGATTAAACCGTAAACATATTAAATAAAAAAATCTATTTTAAAACAATATTAACGATGTGGAATAATCATTTTGTTGTGCGGTATACCCGATGAAGTCGTAAAAATATTAAATAAGATTCGATAATAAATATAGTGTACCTTTATGTTTTACTAATTACTGGGGTTGTTAGTCAATACCCAGAAAATAAAAGAGCCAAACCCAGGCCAAGCTCACAGTGACTTTTATTTGACTTGTTTTGTGAGTGTCGTTCTACTTGAACGTTATTTCATCACCACACAACTAGTGTTCGGCGGAACACATTGACACCATCACACATAAAAAACCGCCAAAGTCTACTTTAGCAGCAAGTTTGTAAAAGAGGCAAGAGACCGCATTAATAACTTCCTCCCAAATCTATCAACATACTTCAATAAATGGAAAATTCCACACTTATAGTCTTTAAGGGTAAAAATGAGCACTGCACAAACAACATAAGGCGCGCCCACAACAAAATTAGACTCAAACTAAATAACACCCAGATAAAACCTTCTAAAACTTTAAAATATCTGGGAATAACCTTTTCCTGACCTTTCATTCTACACCCACATTAAAAATACTTTACGTAAAGCCACAATACAACTAAATCCCTGTAGAAGAGTGATGTGGAAACCCAACGGTCTCTCTCACAAAGTCCAACTTCTCATCTATAAACAAATAATGAGACCCCCACTCACATATGCGTTTCCACTGTGGTATCATATAACACCAGCCCAAATGGAGAAGCTACGCACTTTCGAAAGGAAATGTTTCAGGCTGGTCATTGGCCTCAACCGACAACCCAACTCTTACAAGTATTACAATAACAGCTTGCTATACAATGCCCCTAATATTGACCCTCTCGATAGACGCTTCATAGAGCTGTCTATCAAATACATTGAAAACCTCCCAAATAATCACAACCCCATAATAACTTCACTACTACCAACTCCTCTAGATAACAGGGCTCTCTATCTGAATTGTCTCCATACTAGAAGTCTCTTCACCTCTGGAAGATTGGTTAATGACTCCAACGAGGTAGTGTACCATAACACCGAGCTGGCACCCAATCAGTTCAAATACTGTAACATACAACCATTCTCCAACATTCTGCGTTTAAACGAACAACCGGAAAGTGTTACCGCACCCGAGACCACTAACTGACCATATCCCACGCCAACCTACTTCCTTAACCATCAATCCCTGTATTCCCCAATTCACATTACGTATTTAACTTATTACAAAATAAATTAGGTTAAGCTAGAATAAGTTAGAGTTAAGTTAAGTATTAGATTAGATTAAATTAAAAAATAAAAATCCTGGTTTTCTGACCTTTTCCAGGAAAACTGTTAATATTAAAACCTATAATATGTTTGAAAAATGTGTAATGTATGCATGTAAACAATTGTATCACTAGAATTATAAGTTCGCTGTAGTACTCAATGTAAACATTGATTATTGGTCACATAAACACAGTATGTTAAAAAAAATAGTATCATACCGTATCTTCCATTCATATAATCGTAATCCTTCTTCTATTTATGTATTTCGACAAGTTCAACAGTCATTCTAAACAAATATTACCTACTGACACACCCAACATTTTCCAGAGTTTAAAACGGGCACAGATCATCAGACTCTAGCAACTCTACAATAAATCGCTAATATTATCACTTAAAGGGATTCGTCAATATTCGTAAATAGATGCCACAAGAAAACATTTCCATCAGATTTACGGCCTGGCAAACCAACTCGTCAGAGATACAAATATAACTCTAAATATAAAGTATGACCGATCATTTGAGTGCGATAAACCATAAGAGAGCACATTGTACGAAATCTGTGTCTAAAATTGGATTGCCTTGTGAAAACTGCCCACGCCCATATGCTAATGGAACATCTCGGCTGTCTTCGACTTGACCTAAAATCGATTTAGAGATATGAACGAACTTTCTTTTAGGAAACGTCAATTTTTGGCCTTCTCAATGTCTTTCAGGACAATTGTTTTAAACACTAAGTGAACTCATTCTTGTTTGCCACGCGTGCTGTCAGTTTATATGGGTTTTCTAATTAATGGACACGCTACTTAAATCCAACACGGAAGCTAAATGTAAAAATACTTACTTGAGAAGCTGTGTAACAAATAATAGGTAGCGATCATTGGCATGAGTTCTAAATACATTTCCATTGTTATATGCCGCTTAAAGTCGGCCAAGGGATCAATGAACGTATTGGAATTGTGCGGCTCATTACATATTTTATAAAAAACCTTATATTGTTAACCAAACTGAAGCGCAATAAATAAACTATTCTTGGGTTGCTCTCCAAAGCAATGTGTTAATTCTTTTAATTATTACATTCTAATTTTATATTATATTTACAACTAACTTTATTTTACTGCACTTATCATTGTCCTTGTCAATGCATTCTACATATGGGGAAGGCAAATGTGGTTTACATTTGGCAGGTCTCGATATTTACGTTGGCCAATCCCCTTATACAATTTTCTTTACATACATATATGCAAAAATAGCATAACATACTTATTATGTAGATTCAAATCATCCATTAAACCAGAATATAAGAAAAGTAGGTAGCATTGAGTGTTTTCATGGTTTTAAAAACAAAGGTTTCATAAAGAACTATAAACTCACTGAGGTAATAAGAAATAAAGGTTTTGAATGGTGACTCTATCAGCACCCGCGCAAGCTCGGTGAACTAAGCAGAAAACCCCACTAAAATCGTACATAAACTTTTCCAAAGGGCTCATCACGGTTCAAAAAAATTAGCTTAACACTCATGAACTTTAATCACGTCTCACTGGTAAACCATAATTGCGAGTCATTTCAAAAAGCCACTCGCAGGTAAACATAATCCTGGCAATTTGTTATATATATGCAATTATTATTATATAAAAACATAATTTGGAACTGGGCGGCCCAAAGTTTGCTGTCGAGGCCAATTTCCAGAAACCCTTACTTTAAAATCGTAGTTAAAAATCGATGTGTATTCACACAATACAACTCTCGCTTTGTACCGCGGCGCGTGATATTGACATACGAGGGTTGCCTCTTATGTTTCGGGATTTGGCAACCCTAGTGTTGCAATCCGGCAATTGACAGCTCTGTCGTAAAGTTGGACATTTTTGAGGTTATACGCAGTCAGAACGTTTTGACATACGAACGCTATTTGTGTTGTTTACAGTAACTTAAAAGATTCATCTCGGCCCGAAAATGGAATTAAATCGTCAACATTTTCGTGCGATTATTTTTTACAACTTTCGGCGTGGATTAACTCAGCAACAGTGCATGGATGAACTTAATTCAATTTTCGGCGATGAAGCTCCATCAAGGACCAGTGTTTATCGATGGTATGGTGAATTCAATCGTGGTCGTAGTTCACTCCAAGATGAATTTCGTGAAGGTCGTCCAAAATCAGTTGTTGTTCCGAAAACCATTGATGGTGTGCGCGAACTGATATTGGAAGATCGTCATGTGACCTATCGTGAGATTGAGACAACCTTAGGCGTTAGTGGGACCAGCATACATTCAATATTGCATAAACATTTGACTGTCAAAAAAATTTGTTCGCGTTGGATCCCACACAATTTGTCAATCGCCCAAAAAAAGGCTCGTGTCAATTGGTCGAAAGAAATGCTCAAAAAATACGGTCGCGGTGCTTCGAAACACGTCTATGACATCGTGACAGGTGATGAATCGTGGATTTACGCGTATGAGCCCGAAAGTAAACAGCAGTCGACTGTCTGGGTGTTTCAAGATGAGCCAAATCCAACAAAAGTTGTTCACGCACGAAGCACTTCCAAGCAAATGGTCGCCTGTTTTTTCGGAAAAACTGGACATGTCGCAACCGTACCACTAGAACAACGCAGAAGAGTCAATTCTGAGTGGTACACAACCATTTGTTTGCCAGTTGTCTTCCAAGAAATCAGGAAAACCAACCGCCGAAGACGGATCACTCTTCACCACGACAATGCGAGCTCTCACACATCGGCTGCGACAACTGCATTTTTGAGCACCCAAAACATCGATTTGATGGGTCATCCGCCGTATAGTCCTGACTTGGCACCGAATGACTTCTTTTTATTCCCGTACGTAAAAAACAAACTGAGAGGTCAACGTTTTTCGACACCTGAAGAAGCGGTTGCTGCATTCAGAATGCATGTGTTGGAGATACCTCAATCAGAGTGGCAAAAGTGCTTCGACAATTGGTTCAAACGCATGCAAAAGTGTATAGATCTTCATGGGGAATATTTTGAAAAACAATAAAGTGATTTTCGATGATCAATATCTGTTTTTGTTCTCTAATCCCGAAATATAAAAGGCAATCCTCGTAAAACTGTCTCCGTCTTATATCCATCTAGTTTCAGTCCGGCCATATCTAGCCAGCATTTGATGCTCTGAATAGTTTGGGAGCAAATATTCTCCAGGTCATTTAGATGTTCAGCTACGGCCATTATTGCCGAATCATCTGTGTACTCAATGATTCTAACCCTCTCTGGTACATTGACCCTGAGCACACCATCATACATGATATTCCATAACAGCGGACGTAATACAGATCCCTGAGGTACACCCGTTGTTATTTTATATTCCGGTGGCCCTATGGGGCTATTATATTTAGTATTACGCGGCGCGTCGCTCAGGGTGCTACAGGGCACAGGTTAACCGCGTAACCCCACTAGTTTCTTCCTAATCTGACTCCTTTCTTTTGATACGAACACCTTTTTCTTCGCAGCTTAATCGTCAAATAAAACACTCACTTAGTTCAGCGCGATTCAGTTCGCAATACTTTAAATATTTATTTTTTTTTTTATGAATCCGGTTTTCTATTTACAATTTTGGTTTGGCGCGCAGTGCCAGCGCTCTTGATGCACGATCGTTAAAATATAATTTACATAAAGGTTACTTCTTGTTTGGGTATACGCACTAGCACTCTTGCTGCACAATCGTTAAAATATAATTTACATAAAAGTTACTTCTTGTTTTGGTATACGCATTAGCACTCTTGCTGCACGATCGTTAAAATATAATTTACATAAAAGTTACTTCTTGTTTTGGTATACGCACTAGCACTCTTGCTGCACAATCGTTAAAATATTATTTACATGAAAGTTAATTCTAGCACTCTTGCTGCACAATTGTTAAAATATTATTTACATAAAAGTTAATTCTAGCACCCTTGCTGCACAATTGTTAAAATATAATTTACATAAAAGTTACTTCTTGTTTTGGTATACGCACTAGCACTCTTGCTGCACAATCGTTAAAATATTATTTACATAAAAGTTAATTCTAGCACTCTTGCTGCACAATTGTTAAAATATAATTTACATAAAAGTTACTTCTTGTTTTGGTATACGCACTAGCACTCTTGCTGCACAATCGTTAAAATATTATTTACATAAAAGTTAATTCTAGCACTCTTGCTGCCCAATTGTTAAAATATAATTTACATAAACTAACACCGTACGATTTTTTCTCCACGACCGTCACCGTATAATTCTTCTCACAGACTAACTAGTTAATTCATCCTGGTCACTAGGGTTGCCTCATATGCAACCCCTTTTTCTTTCTTTTGCTTGGTTTCATTTCTTTTTTTTTGCACACACAGCACCAGGATCCAAAACAGACCACCGCCTCGACTACCATGTACGGTGCGCCTTTTGGCTTTTAGTCGGGCGAACAAAAAAAGGAAAGGGTGAAACATACACACGGCAATCGCGTCTGCCGCTTACGTGTATATCCCCTAGCATGTAGACATGGGATCATTGCAATTCACATAATTTGCAGGTTTTGCACAGGGGTTGAATTGTTTACACGATCACTACTGCTTGAAGCATTATTGTTGATCGTGCAAACTTTGCCAGTGTATCTTCCCTAGGCACGACGGACATTCATACGATCGCGACTACAACCAAGATCGCCGCCGATCGCATATCGATCGTCGTGCAAAAGGTGCAGGTGGCTATTCCCTGTGTTTGCTTCTCTTGTAGGCAAGCATGGTGTTGCTTGCCTGTAGGTTGGTTTTTTGCTACCGAATTGCCCGCCGTGTTCGCTGATGAAAAAGGGGCAGCTTGCCTGTGCGTGTCGGTGGTAGATCGCAGATATTCTTGTCCGAATATCTCGATTGCTCCGTTGGTTGAGGATGCGACCGTTTTTCTCCACTCGAGAAAGGGTGCATGTTGGCGGAAACCAATATTGGAATATTTTCCGTTGACCGTTGGCGCCGGTTGAAATTCCCCGGTGTGTGCCGCATGTTGAGCAAATTTTATCGGATATTCATGTTGTGCTACGCACAAACAAACCATTTATCCTTGCAGGAAATTTTACTCTTTTCCCTATAGAATTTGATGCTCTGCGACGACCAGGCTTTTGTTGTTTCCGCTGGAAATGTGAGGCGGGCGTGGCGTTGGGGGAAACCGCCACAGCACCCCCCCCCCCCCCCCCCCCCAGTGACGTAGTCACGATACCAAGTCAGGGCACTGGCCGCCTCATTGACGAAAGTACGTCCGGACACGGAAGAGAAGCAGGGCGTTACGCGCGATGCAGAACCACCCTACAACGGCGTATTATGCCGTTGTCAATGGGGCCGTTTACGCCGCGGTGATGCCGGCACGGGCAAAGGTGCGCGGTACGGTCCATGTGAGATTTGTTTTTAATGGTGGTGAGCGGTAATTTCCGTTTAAATGGACCCCATGTGGCCCGCCGACATTGGTTCTCCAAGGTGTCTGCGGAGTGGTGTGGTGTGGTGTGGTGTCGCTGGAATTGGTACTCCAAAGTGCCAATGTTGTGGGTGGAGGTCTTCGCCAGCCGTATCAGTTCACTCCTTTCTGTCTGGAATCGCGTCCTGCTGATACACTCGAGAGCGGCTTCGCGTAAGGGGGCCGTCGTTTTTATCCGGTATCCCCGCCGATGTCGCCGATGGTGATCCTGTTGCAGGAGTAGGTTCGGGGCTGCTCTCCTCCATGAAACACGGTTTTAATCGCTCCACGCTAACCGTACTAGACCTCCCTCGAATGTCCAACTCGTACACCCGCTCGTTGATTCTGTTTAGAATCTTGAACGGGCCCTCATACGGAGGGTCGAGTGGTCTCTTCACTTTGTCCACCCTAACGAAAACATGCGTGCAACTATGCAACGCGGGGTGGACGAAAACTCTTTTCGCACCGTGTCTGGCCACCGGTTTTGGCCTGATCTTGCGCATTAAATCACGCAAGTAGCCCACGCTTTTTAATGGGTCCGCTGGTGCCTCGCCGTCCACGAACAGTTCGCCGGGCAAAACGAGGCTGGCGCCATATGTCAGTTCGGCAGCGGACGCGCCCAAATCCTCCTTTATACATGTCCTCAAACCAAGGAGGACAGTGGGGAGGGCGTCGAACCACTGCGTGTCGTTGTGACACATTAGGGAGGCTTTTAATGACCTGTGCCAACGCTCTATCATCCCGTTGGATGAAGGGTGGTATGCGGTCGTACGATCCCGCCGACAGCCCAGCAACTCTGTGAGCTGTCTGAAGATCGTAGCCTCGAACTGAGGGCCTCGGTCAGATGTTAGTGTTGCCGGTACGCCAAAACGTGTAACCCATGTTGAATAAAACGCCCTGGCGACGCTTTCGGCTGTAACCACTCGCAACGGTGTCGCTTCCGGCCATCGCGTGAAACGGTCAATCATTGTCAGGATGTAGGAAAAACCTCTCGAGGGCGTCAATGGTCCCACGATATCTATATGAACGTGCGCGAAACGTGCCTCGGGGAGCTTAAACTGGGCCGGCTCCAGTACGTTGTGCCGTCCTACCTTACAACGCTGGCATTTGAGGCACGCGCGAGCCCAACTTGTGAGGTCCTTGTTCATGTGTGGCCATACGAACTTACGTCGAATGGCCGTGGCGGTTGCGCGACCGCTGGGGTGAACTGGATTGTGGAAGGTTTCGTAAACTCTTCTTCGCAGCTCAGTGGGGATATACGGTCTGACCGTTCCTGTGGAGACATCGCACCAGATCGCATCCGTCGAGTGCCCCAGTGGCAACCTTCTCAACAGAAGTGCGGTGTCCGCTTTTAACAGAGCTTCCAGCTGGCTGTCTTGCTTCTGGGCTTGGGCCAGGTCAGCGTCCGCGATGGCGGAGCGCAACTGTATTGTGTCCACTCGAGAGAGTGCGTCCGCGATAATATTCTGGTCGCCCGGGATGTGCCTAATCTCGGTGGCGTATTGGCCAATTAAGTCGAGCTGGCGCTCCTGACGTGGTGATGCGTTTCCGGACCTCTTCCGGAAGGCGTAGCTCAAAGGCTTGTGGTCCGTTCTTATCACCACTGGGCGGCCCTCCACCATGTGACGAAAATACTTAACGGCGCTATATATAGCCAGCAACTCTCTATCGTATGTGCTGTATTTCCGCTCGGTATTACTGAGTTTTCTCGAGAAAAACCCGAGCGGTTCCCAACTTCCGTTACTCTCCTGCTCCAATACCGCTCCTATTGCGGTGTCTGACGCATCGCATTGGATGGCCAACGGAGCATTTTCCACAGGGTAGCGCAGCAGTGCTGCGTTCGCGAGTTGTGTCTTAGCCTGGCGAAATGCGTTCTCTGCAGCTTCCGTCCAGGCGATTGGGCGCTTATCGTTCTTTTTTGCCCCTTTTAAATATTCGTTTAATGGGGCCTGGACATGCGCGGCGCCTCGTAAGGTTGGCCGATAAAAATTGAGCATTCCCAGGAAACGCCGTAACTCGCGGACGTTGGAGGGTCGGGGAAATTGGTTGAGTGCTTCTACCCTGTCTGGCAAAGGCCGTATACCCTGCTCGTTGATGTTATACCCCAAGTACGTCACCTGCTCTTTGGCGAAGTGGCATTTGTCAGGGTTTATCACGAGTCCGAATCGGCGGAGGCGTTCAAGCACCTGCTTCAGGTGCTGGTGGTGCTCCGTACGGTTTCGGGAAGCTATCAGGATATCGTCTATATAAGCGTAGCAACAGTCCAAACCGCGTAGCGCTGTATCTATGTACCTCTGGAAAGTCTGTGCTGCGTTCCTGAGGCCAAAAGTCATTACCTTGAACTCATAGAGCCCGAAGGGTGTAATGACTGCTGTTTTAGGGATGTCCTCGTGTGCCACCGGAATTTGGTGGTAGGCTCTGGTTAGATCCAGGGTCGTGAAAACGGTGCATGTTGGCGGAAACCAATATTGGAATATTTTCCGTTGACCGTTGGCGCCGGTTGAAATTCCCCGGTGTGTGCCGCATGTTGAGCAAATTTTATCGGATATTCATGTTGTGCTACGCACAAACAAACCATTTATCCTTGCAGGAAATTTTACTCTTTTCCCTATAGAATTTGATGCTCTGCGACGACCAGGCTTTTGTTGTTTCCGCTGGAAATGTGAGGCGGGCGGTGGCGTTGGGGGAAACCGCCACAGCCCCTCATCTGTATCATAGAGCAGTCTTCTACCCGACAGATAGTTTGCTAATATACGCACCAAGTAGGGTGAGACTTGTAGATCGCTCAACGCTTCTAATCCGATTCCAATTCACCGAGTCAAATGCATTTTTAACAACTAGTGTCACCACCGCCCAATATTTTTTTGTACCATCTAGCCATCGTGCTCCAGCTATCGCATTGCGACCGATGTCGCATACCACAGATAGTGCCTTACCGGTTCATCTACCTTTCCGACACCCATACTGCGATTCAGATGCCCCAATGTCCCCTCAGTGAATTGTTCCAGGCGATTGGCAATTACTCCCTCAATCATTTTTCCTGTTGTGTCTAACATGCACAACGGGCGATAATACGACGGCGCCTCTGGATTCTTGAGTCCTTTTGGTATAAGCACAAGCCGGTGTTTTTTCCATCATGTAGGATATTGTCTTGTTTGAAGGCAGGTTGTGAAGAGACTGCTGAAGACTTCCGGCTTTTTTGTTACAGTAGTCTTCACTACAGCGTTAGGGATACCATCCAGTCCCGGGGTCTTGTTTTTTTTTTTTTGACAACCCCAATCTCCTTCAGTGATACTCCACCCCTCTTGCACTCTCAATACCTCATCACACTGCGGGAAGAGAACAGCAACGATTCTGGCCATGTTGTTCTGTAGTCTTTTCATGACTAACCTGTAGGCGCTGCCTCAAGGGTCGTTATTTAATTCATCCCTTAGGGAGCAGAACGAGTCATATTTACTTTTGCGGATTACATTCCTCAAATATTTCCGTTTGTTGACGAATTCCGCATGCAACTGTGGATAGGTGTTCTGATTTCTTGCTCTTTATTGCAAGCGTCGTAACCTGTTGCACTTCTATAGCACATGGGCGATTTCTGAGTTCCACCAATACAATGGTTTGATAGCCCCTGCTGATTGTCTTTGTCATAGGCATAGAAGCATCACATGCGGTAGTTAGCCACTTCATGACTTTTCCAGCCTGCCTGTTCGCATCGGGTTCTGCGTCAAACTGTGCGATTTGGGCTTCGAGTATATAATCGAGCAGTTCCGCATCGAGGTCCTTCTCTTCCCACCCAATTTTCTGGGCTTTCTTCGCCAATTTGCCAGTGATGAATCCCCTGTGCGGTAATATTTCGTACATCACGGCTTGGTGGTCACTATAGGTGTAGGTGTCCAAAACTCGCCACTCCATACTTCTTGCCAACATGGAGCTGGAAAATGGGATGTCGATTTTGAAACGGGCTCTCTCTTTTATGAAGATGTCATCAACAACATCATTAAGTAAAACCACATCTAGGAATGCGAAGGCTTCGAGTAGTGTCTGACCTCTACTGTTGGTCCTGGTGCTTCCCCATTCTACTGCCCAAGTGTTGAAATCTCTCCGGTTCTATATTCTATTTCCCACCTTGGCGGACCGTAACAACAGTAGAAATGAATTTTTCTGATCTTAGCATAGGCAATCCTTCCAGCCGCTGGACACTTCTGGATTCCATGGGGGAATTTCCAGTTGTCCAGATGGCCGCTGTTCCGCTGCTGTCTTCCTCCCATGTAACAGTACCAATGCCAGGCATCCTGTACTGCTAATTGATGAGTACCACGTCGGCACCATATTCCTTAACCATTTGGGAAAGGAGGTCTTGTGCGGTTCCACAATGGTTTAAGTTAATTTGAATGCACTTAAACCTGTCCATTTTTATTGAGGAGATTGGACATCGCGTTTTTAAATGCTCGGCATTTGTAACTCCCTGTTGAGTGGTGGTTACCGCCTTCGCATCCTGATTCGCAGAACATGCATTTGAGTTGTGGTTTACAGCCCAGTGGCCTTTTTCATCGCATTTCAAACAGTTTCGCGAACGATCTTCTTCGGATTTGCAGGATTTTGCCCCATGAGCGTATTGCTAACATCTGAAACATCGTGTGGGTGTGATGTATTCTCGAAGTCTGCATCTCACCCATCCAACCCGTTGAAAACCTGTAGTCAGCAAGATGGCAGCCGTTTCTCTTGGTAAGCGGATCATGGCAGCCCGCGTGCCATCTTTCCTTCTTATACTCTTTACCGCTTCCTTTGGGATCGCGTTCAGCGCAGGTCAATGTACCGTCTTATCAATGTGTCGTCTTATTAATACTCGTACGCAAGCTCACTCAACTTTCTTAATTAGATGTAACTTATCTGATAATCCTCTTATAAATGAACTTAGTGTTTAATTGTTTAGTCCTTACCATATGTATGTATGTATATGTATGTGTATATGTATATGTGTATATATGTATATAAATATATATATATATATATATATATATATATATATATATATATACTTTTTTGTGGTTGAATAACTCACTAAATGTTCACCCAAAGTCGAATTAATCACTTCCATAGCTTGAGCAGCATTTTTGTGTCATTTGAAAACAGAATAGAATGCAATGGTGTAAATGTTGATTATCGGCATCATCTCTTATACAACTTCGCCAATGCGGACACACAACACCTGAAGGTCAGTATGTTCAGCTCTTTGCTGAGTCAAATAATTTAACTCAACTCGTCAATGAGCCAACATGGGTACCAGATATAGATCGTCATTCCGCCAACACACTATTTCTCACCTCCCACCCAAACAAATACACAATTGAAGTTTCTTCGCCCTTCAGACCACTGTGTCGTGTCAGCTAAATTTCCTTTAACCAACAGCAACGGTAAAGAGAAAACTCCGAAAAGAACAGTATGGTTCTATGAGAAAGCCAGCTGGGAAGGTCGGAACGACTTTTTTGGAAAGTTAAATTGGTCATTAGTTTTCCTCAATAACGATGTTGACTCTATAGCGGACACGTTGACAGACACGATTCTGCTCGGCATGCGAACATTTATTCGGAGATCATTTTTACATTTACAATGAACTATGAAATAGGAAAAAAAATCACAGAGTATCAACTATCTGTGAATTATAAAATAGGAAAAACAACCGCCTCTGACAACTGATTGACGAGCATAAGCATAATATTTTCGTGCATTTTATAAATATTTCGTGCAGTCTTTCAAAAGCATTGCTTATTGAAGACCTGAATTTTAACAGAAATAAATTTGGAAAATGCATTTAGTTTCACTTGCAAGTGAGCCAATGAGAAGAATTAAGCAACTAAATATGTAAGGGGCGTGGTTAGGTCTTATTTTTCGCACATTTCTACAGTTGAAACGGAGATTAGTGTTTAAAAAGTTACAGTTGAATCGAATTAAACTGGAACAAATTGAGAAAGTGGAATGGTAATCGAAATTGATGGAATCTCACATTTACATATTTACATCGGTCACAAAAGGAACAAGAAAAGTTTTTGGAGAACAACCCATTAATACAATTTATTACGTTTAACCTTGTTTTAGCTCGCCAAAGAAAATACGAGGCACTTATTTGAAATTCACTTCCCTAACCACTAAATTGATAAACATCGGCTGAACCAGATTCATAAAATTACAACATTCGTTCAAACATCGTCATATCGTAAAATCACCTTTATTTGCATATCTTGGCATCTGCCAACCGCCCAAAATACGACCGGCTGGTTTTGAAGTCAATTAGCATTATCGTTTATTATATATCATTGGCGAAATTAGCTTGTAAAACGGAGAAAGTGTTCATCAGATTGGTAATACAATTTCCCCTTAGCAATGTTTAGACTCTACAACTCGTATGGAAGATTACTGCAAGAAACCTTCGGTTCATGATGCATAAAATTCAATACGCAATGGTCAACCAATCATGTTCTGATAATCATCTATATTACAATGCGGATCTTTATTCACGAATTACTTAGGTTTATGGCTAATTGAATAAAACAAATATATGGTGAGTGGATACGTTGATTCATGTTGATATATTTTTTTCATTTAAGGTATTTGGAAGGAGACTCTATGACTTTCAGCGAAATTATTCAAAATATTCGATACCCGTCGCATTCCATAGAGCCAGGATATTATATGTTGTATTGTTGCGTTTGACTAGCTATAGCTAGGAACTGGTACTGTAACTTCAATTATAATCTACAGCCTTATGAATAATGCGGCATTTTGTACCCGTGAGATCGGGTTTAATTGTCTGCACTAGTGTTAATTTTTGTAAATCACGAATAGCGTACATAAGATATTCTTCGCAATTCATACCCAGCAGTGTATTCTGTGCTCGTTCAATTCTGATAATATAAAACAATGGGAGACAAATTATGGTGTTAAATTGAATGTCCCTGCATTTCTAAAAACAAAATATATATATAACGGGTTCAATCTATACCGACGAAACTAGTGAGTTTTCAACTGCTGATAATTGACTTAATTTTTAAATGCTACTTTATACCCTTAAACCTTTCCCTTTCCTTTATTAATCCCATCCGCATGCATTTCATACACTGCTTTAGGGTGAGCAATAATCTAAATTAAAATCATCAAATCACTTACGTGTTGTAGTAGTAGATGTTACTACTGGCCTCGCTCCCAGGTAGCGTGTCTAATTATCCTGAAAAGAACGAAAGATCTCTTTATGATCGCTCCCGAGGGGACCCGTTGCGGTTGCCGCCGTGCTTCCTCAAACCTTGAGGGAAGAGCAGCTTCCGACCGTTCTTGGGACGTCGCTTTGGAATTGCGTCCCTGTGCCGTGGAACCAGGTGCCTTCTGGTGATGTCCGAAATCGTGGACCCTGCAAGGGTTTAGTTTGTGGGCTTCCCACCACTTTACTCACCGGTTCTTTTTGCTGGTTGGAAGTCGCCTCCTGTCCTAAAGCCGCCAACGTTCCACAGCGAATGCACCAAACCAAATTAATCAAAATACTTTTGGTTTAGTTTATAATAGATTCATTTATTTTGATCCGGAAATCTATGTACATTGATTGAATGATTTCTTATCGTCGACCTCCAGCACTTCCGCCGGGGACTATGAACATGAACAGAATGCCTCAAACCTTATAGTGGACCTCCAGCACTACCGCCGGGGACTACGAACAGGAACCGAATGCATCGTCGAGATCTTTTTTTTTTTTTTTTTTTTTTTTTTTTTTTAATATACTGCATTTATTTGACCAAAAATGAATAGTTACAATAAGTAATACAGCAAACTTATAATAGATTGGTTACGTATTAAGTGTTTACATGCTATTTGTTAACATTTTTCAAACAATTCTTTTTAGGTGTGCTTAAGATTTAATGTGATTTATATATATTGATTATTTTGTTTTTCCTGGAAAAGGTCAGAAAAACCAGGAACTCTGTTTATTTCAACTTACCCTACTTAAAATTACTTAACATAACTTAATCTAACTTAATCTAATCTTATATACAATTTACAATATTTGATATTGCAATAATAGTGACAATTCGAATTTGACTTAAAAATTATATTTACAATTTTTAGTTATGGATGTGGGATTTCTCGTTGGGATTGAGGATAGTAAGAGATAGGATCAGGTAAGTTCTTGAAGGAGGGGAGAGCCATTCGGTTCTGTGTTAAAGGTAAGGATCTTGGAGAATGGTTGGATGTTGCTGTATTTGAAATGATTGGGTGCCAGTTCGGTGTTGTGGTACACGATCTCGTTTAGATCGTTAACCAGTCTGCCTGCGGCGAAGAGGGTCCTGATTTGGAGACAATTACGGTAGTGAGCTCCCATATTGGAGGAGGGTGATGGTAGGTCCGTTATTATCGGGTTGGGATTGTTAGGAAGGTTTTCTATGAAATTTATCGACAGTTCTAGGATCCGTCTATCCAGTCGTTCGATGCCTGCGGTGTTGTAAAGGTCGTTGTTACAATGGTATCTATATGAGTTGGTTTGCGGTGTAAGCCAGTGATAAACCGGAAACATTTTCGTTCAAACACTCGTAATTTCTCCATTTGGGAGGGTGAGATGCGGTACCATAATGGGCAGGCGTTTGTAAGAGTAGGTCTGATTATCTGTCTGTAGATGAGCTGTTTGACCTTAAGAGAGAGGCCTTTAGGCTTCCATAACACTCGTCTGCACTGGTTAAGCTGTATTAAGGCTTTTTGAAGAGAATTTTGATGTGGGTTGAGAATGACCAGTTGTTGGAAAGGGTTACTCCCAAATATTTTTGGGTTTTGGAAGGTTTTATGAAGGTGTTATTAAGATTTAGTTTAATTTTGTTGTGGCAACGTTTAGTGTTGTTTGTGCAGTGAGCGTTTTTGCCCTTAAACACTGTTAGCTGGATTTTTGTTGGGTTGAGGCGAATTTTCCATTTGTTAAAGTATGCTGAGATGAGCGGGAGGAAGTTGTTAACGCGGTTTCTTGCCGCTTTGACAAATCGGCTGCTAGAGTAGATTAAAGTATCGTCAGCATAATTTAGCATTACAACATTAGGTGAAGGTTGTGTTGTATTCCAGAATACTACCCTTATTCGCTTTAACACTAATCTCATGTCCTTTCTAACACAACCTTTAAAACTACATCCGCACATATCTTACATTCTCATTTAATACAATTCATAAATAAACAGACACAATATTCTATATCCAGTCACTTACAGCACATTTAAAAACATGCCCCTTTTCATAACAAGCACATTTTTCATTTCAAAACGTAGCCACTTTGATTTTCGTTCAAAGTTTATTCAAAATTATAAACAGAGACTTCTGGATTGTTTTGTTCATTTTATACGACACAGTTAATTGGAACAAAATGTTCTATAAAAACAGGAAAATTTATATTGAAAAAGTAGTACAGTTTAGAGCTCAGCTTGAGATAGCTGAGTTCAAATAAAATATAAAAATAAATAAAACTTTATAACTATTTTAATAAATAGAAACGATAATTATTTCAAATAAGAAAAGATCTTATAACCCCCACGCTCTTCCCTCGAAAGAGGAAGCACGGCGCTGGAGACGTAACAGTTGGGGGATATCGGATGTGTATAGAAGATATAAAAGTGGTCCAAGAATGGATCCTTGGGGAACTCCTGCGGTTATGTTGTGAGTTTGTGAGAGGGAAGAATTTATTCTGACCATAAATTTCCTCCCAGAAAGATAAGATGCTAGGAGCTTTGTGATATTGGAATTCAGACCAAATAAGCAGTGCAGCTTATAAAGAAGTCCTGAGATCCAGACACAATCAAATGCTTTGGAGATATCGAGAGATATGCATACGGTAGGGCATTGGTTTTCTAGACCAGTTGTGACATTTTGGCGGATTTGGTCTTAGTCGAAGTGTTCCACCGAACACTGTTCACAAACAAAAGGAACAACCTGTTCACCAACCGACACGGAAAGAACACAACCATACAATAAAAACACTGCGAACATTTCCTTTTATTATAATTTTAATGTTAGGTATGTTTTAAAATTTTAGCTTCTAAGTACACATTCGATTCATTCGACCACTTAATTAATTAACTTATTATATAACATGTACAGTTGATAACTCTTAGTTTAAGCCGCCTTTAGTAAACCAGCGCATGTATTTCTCACACAAATGTTTCGTTTCGTTGGATTTCTTTTGGTCTAATTTATTTTAGTTCGCCACTATTACAATAAGATATTTTTACCCGTATATACTGTATATTTCTTTTAGAAAAACATCCGATTTTAAAAATATATATCATTCGTTCGGTTGTAACAACAGAAAATTCAAGGACTTAATACACTTGAACGCGTCTTCACCACTCTACGTAAAATCAAACCTTCTCGTCCTGTTTCTGTAGCGAAATATTGCGCAGCGCGGAACGACCTCCTCGTAGGGTTTTTCTGTGACGACCTTCTGTACCGATGCTCGATATAAAACTCACCCTCTTTCAACCTATCGGATACTGTTTTTCCAGTATCTGTGTGTTTTGTATCTGCAGTTGTGCAGACACAATTTCCTGTAAGGAGCAAATTCTCACGCATACATATGGAAGCTTCACCGTCGTTGTTGACGGTGGATTCTATTCCCACGCTGCTTAGTTAGGTCGACCATCTGGTGTTGACGATCGCCTGGACGTCTAGTCCGCTGGTATCTATTGGATTTGAAATCCAAGAGAGTTTTTCACATGGTGTGAAAAACAAACATTCCGCTGATGCATTTCTGCTTGGCGGACAGTGGCAACGGCGCAATGCTGTGCCGTATTTATTTATTGCAGCTGGCCTTCGTAAAACTCCAAACAAAGTATTGTTTGGAGTTACGTGGTGCTTGGTTTTTCGCGCCATCTGGGTGTTTACGAGGCTAAGGAATGCGCTCCTTTGTTTGCGGTGAATATTTGGGTGATCTAATGTTTAGATCAACCGCACCACGTCCGTTGGTCGGTTAATTGTTTTAATTGTAATTCCCTGCATCTCGTGCAGATGTTCAGGGTTGCCGACTTGTGGTGCTGGCATTCACTTAGCTTGCGATTGCACACGTCGAAGGATGCATGGATGTTTCTCCTTGTTTCAGGTCGTAGGTTTTAGGTATGGAGCGTTTAGCTCGGTATTAGAGGCTTTGGGGACGTTAAGTTCCTTGCCTTCTGGTGTCGACTCAACGTTGGGTTACTGGCGGCCCCCGCTGGGCTTGGGACCGCGTCTGTGGACGTGATGTTGTCCAGGTAAGTGCGTTACCTCAAGTTGGTCTGGACTTTTTCCTGTGGGGAATTTGTACGTTCGCCACAGGACTCCCCCCCCCCCAGTGACGTAGTCACGATAAGGAAAAGGTAGGAGTATGGAGGGTGCTGTTAAAGGTCGGAGAGTGCTCCTTTCCATCGTGGTCGGTGTTTAGGCGGTAAAGGAGCGAAGGCAATCGCGTTTGTTGTTTCCTTGTGGGTGTTAGTCGCGCTTTCATTGTTGGTGGTTTCGGTTAGTGGTTGCCGTAAGTTGAGAATCCTTGCGGCGTCTTCTTGGGCGCGCAGATCTCGAGCGCGTTGCCACGTTATCGGTCCGTGCACGATATCCGATGCCCCACGAGAAACCATTTCGCGAGGGTTAGGTTGATTCTCAACTCTTACCGTGCCTGGTGTTTCCTGGGAGTGTGGTGGATGGTACACAGGGCGGGTTTCGGCTGCCGCCAACGGTTGATGGTGTACCTCTCCTGGCACGGTATCTGGCGGTAGTTCCAGGTGGCACGGCTTCAATCTCTCGACACTGACGGTGTACGGCTTTCCGTCGATGTCTACGGAGAAAACTCGGTCGTTTATTCGCTCCAGCACCTTGTATGGCCCTTCGTAGGGCGGTTCTAGAGGTTTCCTAACTTTGTCCACCCTGATGAAGACGTGCGTGCAGCTGTCCATATCTGGGTGAACAAATAACCTCTTGGAACCGTGTCTGGCGACCGGCGTTGCCCTGACCTTACGCATGAGTTTGCGTAGGTTTTCCAAATTTGGCAACTGTTCGAGCGGTGGTTCTCCATCGGCGAAGAACTCTCCTGGGAGGCGCAGATTGGTTCCGTACGTCAGATCTGCTGCTGAGGCTCCCAGGTCTTCTTTTATGCTTGTGCGCAAGCCTAAAAGAACTGTTGGTAGTGCGTCCAGCCATTGATTGTCGTCATGACACATCAGTGAGGCTTTAAGAGAGCGATGCCAACGTTCGATCATCCCATTGGACTGTGGGTGATAGGCTGTTGTGTGGCTTTGCTGGCAGCCGAGTAGATCGGTCAGCTGCTTGAAAATCGCCGCCTCGAACTGTGGTCCTCGATCGGCTGTGAGGGTAGCTGGGACGCCGAAACGTGTGACCCAAGTCGAATAGAATGCTTTGGCTACATTCTCAGCGGTCACTGTTCGTAGTGGCACTGCTTCTGGCCACCGAGTGAAACGATCGATCATCGTCAGGAGGTACAGGTAACCTCTCGACGGCGTAAGCGGTCCCACAATGTCGATGTGAACATGGGCGAATCGTGCCTCGGGGAGCTTAAACTGTCCTGGGTGGAGTACATTGTGTCGATCGACTTTGCAACGCTGACATTGCAAACAAGTTCGTGCCCATTTTGTTATGTCTTTGGCCATATGTGGCCAGACAAATTTGCGTCGGACTGCGGCAATGGTTGCGCGTCCGCTTGGGTGGGCTGGGTTGTGGAATGTTTCGTACACATTCCTTCGCAGATTTTCTGGGAAGTAGGGTCGAGCTGTCCCTGTCGAAACATCGCACCAGACTTCATCGTTTGAGTCGTTGAAAGGGAGTTTACGCAAAACTAGTGCTGTCTCCGCTTTCAGTAGTGACTCGAGTTGATGGTCCTCTTCTTGTGCTTGTGCCAAGTCGGCACCATCGATTTGCGCACGGAGTTTAATTGCATCGATACGCGAAAAGGCGTCTGCAATTACATTGTCTGCACCTGGGACATATTCGATTCGGGTGGTGAATTGCCCGATGAAATCCAGGTGCCGTTCTTGTCGCGGGGTTGAACTTCCCGCTTTCTTTTGGAAGGCATACATCAGTGGTTTGTGGTCGGTTTTTACCGTCAACTGACGTCCCTCAATCATGTGCCGGAAGTACTTTATTGCGCTGTAAATCGCTAGTAACTCCCTGTCATAAGCACTGTATCGTCGCTGGGTTGGGTTCAACTTTTTCGAGAAGAAACCTAGCGGTTCCCATTTGCCGTCGCACTCCTGTTCGAGTACGGCCCCAATTGCAGTGTCGGAAGCGTCGCACTGTAAGGCCAATGGGGCTCCTTCGACGGGATGTCGAAGTAACGTTGCATTCGCCAGCTGTTCTTTTGATGAGCGAAATGCTTGATCAGCTGACTCGGTCCACTTAATTGGTCGCTTATCGTTGCGTTTGGCCCCTACTAGATATTCGTTGAGAGGCGCCTGGACCTGTGCGGCGTTTCGGAGTGTTGGGCGATAGAAGTTCAGCATGCCCAAATAACGCCTTAATTCTCGCACGTTCGTGGGGCGAGGAAATTGCATTAATGCATCCACCCTGTCTTGTAATGGGCGGACTCCTTGGCCGTTAATGCAGTAGCCAAGGTACTTGACTTCCGCTTCTCCGAGGTGGCACTTGTCTGGATTGATTACCAGGCCGAAATCTCGGAGGCGTTCGAACACCTGCTTCAAGTGGGCGCGATGTTCTGTCATAGTTTTCGATGCTATGAGTATATCGTCGATATACGCATAGCAGAAGTCAAGTCCGCGGAGAGCTGAGTCAATGTAGCGCTGGAACGTTTGCGCTGCATTTCGAAGACCGAACGTCATCACCTTGAACTCGAACAGTCCAAAAGGTGTAGTTACCGCGGTTTTGGGGATGTCTTCGGGAGCCACCGGGATTTGGTGGTATGCCCTCGTGAGATCGAGGGTCGAAAAGATTTCGCAACCCTGCAGCTTATAGGAGAAATCGTGCAGGTTTGCTATCGGATACCGATCGGGTGTCGTCACGGCGTTCAGCATTCGGTAATCACCGCATGGACGCCACTCGCCGTTGCTCTTTTTGACGAGATGGAGTGGGCTCGCCCAAGGGCTATCGGATGGCTGGCAGATTCCTAAGTCGAGCATATACTCGAATTCTGCACGAGCCTCACGCAATTTTTCGGGAGCCAATCTGCGCGGGCGTTGGCTCACTGGGGTGCCGCGCGTTTCAATGTGATGAAAAACGCCGGCTTTTGCGCGTCGGGGATTACTAAGCGGAACTGTAATGTCCGCAAATTCGCGCAACAGATCGCTGAATGGACCGTTTGCGGTTGTGCACGTTAACGTCAATGCCTTTCCCGCCTTTGCGTTTACTGGCTGAGAAAGAGACGTTAACGGGTCCATCAGTCTATTACGTGCTACGTCCACTACTAGTTTATAGTGTCGCAGCAAGTCCGACCCTATTAGAGGATCGGTGACATCGGCCACTACGAAGTACCATCGAATTGGTCGACGTAGTCCTATTTTTAGTGTCATTAACTTCCTACCGTATGTCTTGATAGGGGTATTGTTCGCGGCGAACAATTTCAATTCATCCGGCAACCGAGTGGCAGGTGCATACGAGCGAGGAAGAACGGAAATATCCGCACCTGTGTCAATTATGAAGTCCATGTTTAATTTTGAGTCATAAATTGACAAGCGACTTATTTGGGGATTGCCGGCCGTTTGCGCTTTTTCGTCGGTCGGCAGTTCTAGTTTAAAGAACTAGCCGGTAATGCTGGGTTTTGCGTCCAGTTGCAGGGCTGCCTGCAATTCCTGGCCTGCGCTCCAAATCGATGATGATAATAACACCTGCCGAAGGTGTTCTCATTGTTTGGCGTGCGTGGTCTGCTATGCTGACGCCTTGAATTGTCTCGCGACCTGTCTCGGCGTCGCGATCTGTCACGGCCAGCCCGAAAATTGTTCCCCATGCTGAGATTATTGAGCTGCGTTTGCATTTGCCTAATTTGCACTCTCAAGTCTTCGAGTTCGCTTGGCTGCGTCGCATGGGTATATGTAACCGTGGGGGTTCGTGGCTGGGGCTGGGGTGGAATTTGGACGTGCGTCGCCGCCAGTGGAAGCTGGAGATCCGTTCGGGATCTATCTGTGGCCATTACTGCCTCGGCGACGTGTCGCGCTAATTCGTCGAGGCCAGATTCGGCTAAAGGCGCGACGATTGCCTGAACGTATTCTGGCAAAGACTCTCTAAATATAGCCGTTAAGGCTGTTTCGGACATGTCCGTGCCGGCCAGTGCACGGAAATAGGCGGCGCGCTGGGATGGTCGCATCCCAGAGGTGTCGGTCGACCGTAATAAACGTCGCAAGCGATTTTGTGGCGTTTCCCTATAGGCATTAATCACCATCTCCTTGAATGCTGTATATGGTTGTGGAGATGGCGTTTTAATTAGATGCTTCGCATAAGGGAGCAAGACAGGATCTAAATCGCGGGTTGCTAGGAGAAATTTCTCCTGTTCGCCGGTGATGCCTTCGCAGGCAAACGTTTGTTCGGCGTAACCGAACCAAAAGTCTGGGTCATCGGACGTGAAGTCCGGTAATTTAATGTATCGATTCGAACGACGGTCCGCTTGTGTTGCAATATTTACTTCTTGACGGAGGGCTGCGGCCTGCGACGTGGTTGGGGAAGCTTCGGCGTTGTTAGCCATTGTAGCTTTAGAAATTGTGGATTTCGACCTGGTCGTTATCGTTGACTTCGGGAGATTTCGCGTCGATTTTCTCTGTGAGGGAGCGATTACGTTTCCCCTCAACGTTTTTATTTTCTGTATCGAAGCTTGCGACCTTGTGGTTGGCATCTACTTTCAATAGGATATTTTTACCCGTATATACTGTCTATTTCTTTTAGAAAAACATCCGACTTTAAAAATATATATCATTCGTTCGGTTGTAACAACAGAAAATTCAAGGACTTAATACACTTGAACGCGTCTTCACCACTCTACGTAAAATCAAACCTTCTCGTCCTGTTTCTGTAGCGAAATATTGCGCAGCGCGGAACGACCTCCTCGTAGGGTTTTTCTGTGACGACCTTCTGTACCGATGCTCGATATAAAACTCACCCTCTTTCAACCTATCGGATACTGGTATCTATACCGGTCGATTTTTTGTTGGGTCGTGATTTTATGAACTTGATGAGTTCATCTGTGGTTAGAAATGTGCTGGTGTCTGAAGGATGTGACGCCTTGTTTGTGTCGTTAAATTCTCCGATGAAAGGAGTATAAAATGCGGGTAACCTGTGTGAAATATATTCGTTGACAGTATTTCAAAAATTAGGGACTGAGAGGGAATCATTTTGTTGATGGATTTTTGAGAAGTGATCAGCCAGGCAATTGGCTATGTCCGTGTCGGATTGGATAAGATTATTGTTGAATGGGTTGATGAGGTGATCGATTCGCGGTTTAAACTTCCGACCAGTTAGTCGGTTGATGTTTTTGAAGAGATCACGATTGGGTTTAATATTGTTAAGTGTTGACGTATAAGTCTGATCCGCGAACTTTTTTAAATGTTCATTTATTAGGGTGGTCAGGAGTTGGATCTGACTTTTAATAAAGGGGCAGAATCTTATATGAAGTTTTAGGCGGAGTTGTTTTTTGAGACGCAGCAATTTAGTTAAGATGCTGGGTAATGGTTTTCCTAAATGATTATGTGGAATGGTGGTGGGTGTATTGCTGGTGAGGGCATCCTTGAGGGTCTGCTCAATTGTTAGGGCTGCTCGATCGATATCAGCAGGGATTAGGTTAGAAGATTCGGGGATTTGCAAGTTAGAAAACCTTTCGGCGACGGCTCTATTGACCTTTTTCCAGTTAGTCTGGGAGAAGTTCGGGACCGGACTGTGTGAGTAGAGCAGTTCGAAGGAGGGAACTTTGATTGAGGTGTGAACGGAACCATGGTCAGAGGGAAAGAGGAAGGATACAGTGGGGGGGCCCGTTGAGTAGACATCAGCCGACTTGAGAAAGAAATCAATTGTTGACCGCGTCGAGTTGGTGACACTAGTTGGCTGCAGTGGACTGTCGATGTACGTATATGGGTGAGCCTCGTCGAGTCGCGATACATCACCTTTGAAACGAAAAACGAACGTTTCAGATGGAAAATCTCAATTTTCGATACATTTCGTGCGATGCTCAATGTTTGTTTTAGATAAGATTCAGTTTTCTGAACCTTCATCAATCTATTTGCATATGAGAAGTGGAAATGGAATTTGGGTATTGTTTGCTTGTGGCAAATTCGAAGATCTGGTTCGATTTGCCATGGATTTGGTTTGTTTAATTTTCTAGGGAAATTACAAGATTGAAATGTATTTCTGGATTTTGAATTGAGATTATGCCGTGGGGCAAATGTAAAGCGATAAACGAATATTTTGATTCGTTTATTGCGAATTTTGGATTTAGTTTTGGTTTTTCAGGATGTTCATTATTTTTAATGCTTTGGTGTAGGATTTCTGGGATTAGGATGTATGGATGGGGGAAAAGGGTGGACGGGATTTTTAGAGCACTACATACGTAATGATCACCCACCGGCGTGATTGGGAAATGGGCATTCATAAAGCTCTTTGGCTATTTTTACATTTACCAACTGCCCAAAATTTGAAGAAAATTGTTGAAGAAGTTATTATGTTATTCATCTAAAAAAATTAAATTTCTTATTCGGATGTTTTGAAAATATTACAAACGTATTACGTTACGACGGTTTACCAAGATCACAAGCTTTTAAATCTTAGAAATTGTTCGGTGAAGGTCATATGTCGGTCGAAAACGAATCTTGTTTAGGAAGGACATCAACTTCAACTACTGTTGAAAGCATTAGCTTGATTTTGCTAATTGGAGCATGTATTTTCTAATCGTCTATTGACTCAAAGAGACCTTGTAGAATTATCAAACGATAAATCACAACGAATTTAAAAGAAGACATCGTCTTGTCTCGCATGTCTTTTCCTCTTACCCAAAAATATTGGATTTGTATGAAAAACAATGTCGTGTGCAAGTGTCTTTATCATCATCATCATCGTCACTACAACCGGGAACCGGTCTTGGCCTTATTTAGCAAGTCCTGTGGCTTGTAAAATTTCCCATAATGATTTTTTTTTCCGGGCAAGGTCATTAGTCTTGCGCCAGAGACTCCCCGACGGGGAATTGAACTCCGGTCTCCTGCGTGACAGGCGGGTATACTAACCACTTTACTATCGAGGAGCTAGCAAGTGTCTATATGCTATCTAAGATGTACGATCTAAAAGGCATAATTTGTTTTTAGATTAACGCACACACAACAAGGGATTTTGGGAGAGTCTAAATTATCAAAACACAGTGCGAATAGGGGGGCGGGGGGGGGGGGGGCGCTGAATGCCTGATTCTGGGGCGATGGGACCGAACATGTAGTGCAAAGTCAAAGTCTCTGGTTGCTTTCAACCCGGCAAAGGCCAGGACGATCCTTGTCCCTGTTCAATCCAAGTTGACATGCAGTGTCCACTTGACATCTCTGGCCCCTGGATAGCTACTTTGGCACCCGCCAAATGGTCAACCAATGCATGCAGGGACATCCTGAGAAAGGTTCGCGCAGGGCTAATAACCTAGCCCGTAGAACCAAATTATTGTGGCAAATTTAACAAGCCTCGGGTATGGACCGGATACACGACCACGACCACGGAAACGAAAATGGGTAAACGATTTAAGAATTTTCTCATGGAACGTCCGCTCACTATACAGAGCTCGAGCTGCACAGCAGACAGCCGATGCCCTGTCCGAATATAAGGCTGACATAACAGCATTACAAGAAATAAGATGGACGGGGAGTGGTGTTATTCAAAGAAACGAATATGACATTTATTAGAGCTGTCACGCAAAACACCATGTGGTCGGGGTAGGCTCTCTAGTCAGTCAAAAACTGAAGCCTGCCATCATCGGCTTTAATGCAATAAACGAAAGGCTATGCACTCTTCACGTGCGAGGCAATTTTAGGAACATAAGCCTCATAAACATTCACGGAGCTACAGAGGGGTCCTCTGACGACGAAAAAGAATAATACTACGAGAACGTCGAACGGGCTCTCAATACCTGCCCAAGATACGATGTGAAAATCATTCTTGGTGATTTGAATTCGAAAATAGGTCGGGAACCGGTTTTCGGGCACTACGCAGGTTCCCATAGTTTGCATGGGAACACTAATGACAATGGACTACGAGTCATCAAACTGGCAGCATCGAAAAACTTGGTCGTTGCGAGTACCAGGTTTCCGCGTAAAGATATCCACAAAGCCACCTGGGTATCACCCGATGGAGCCACTCGCAACCAAATTGACCACGTGTTGATAGATCGCCGCCACTCCTCGAGCCTGATTACGGTACGAATGTACCGAGGTGGCAACGTCGACTCGGATCACTATCTTGTTGGTAAAGTTTTTCGAGCGCGGATTGCCTTATGGAGACAACACGGCTGCCTTGCGCAATGAGAATACCAGAACACCTTTGCTCATGCGCCAAGACTCGCCGGAGGGAGAGTAAGTCCTGAGGCCAGAATGCCGGGCGTAAAAGAGAAATGGACACGCCTTAAGAATACTGTTGTTGGTGCTTCCAACTCCATCTTAGACAGTAGTCGTAGAGATCGGGACGACTGGTTTGATGATGAGTGAAAACTAGCGACTGAACGTAAGGATGCTGCATACCGGGCAATGCAGCAGTCTCATAGGGCGGGGGTACTCAGGAAGAAATACAAAGAGCTTAGAAGATCTGAAAAAAGACTTCACAGGCAAAAGAAAAGTGCCTGGGAAAAAAGAAACCTTGTCTGTGAAATAGAAGTCCCCACCAGGCGCGGAGGTTCTACCAAATAATCTGCAGTATGACGTAGTACCCACCACGCTGCACTTACTGCAAGGATAAAGGGTGTAAACTGATCACCGATCCTGAAGGCGTACTGGAGCGATGGGAAGTGCAGTTCAATGAATTGCTAAATGGTCAGATCACAGAAGAATTGGAGGCTCCACCAATGTAAAATCAAGACCAAATGTTGCCGTCACCAAGCATTGAGGAAACATTAAAAGCCATAAGACAGCTTATATCAAATAAAGCCCCGGAGCTGATGGCATACCAGCTGAGCTTATCAAACAAGGAGGGACAGTGTTACATCACGCAATTCATGAGATCGTGGTGCACGTATGGGAGCAAGAGAAGATGCCGGAAGATTGGCGTCGTGGAATAATTTGCCCATACATGAGAAGGGAGATATAACACTGTGCAGCAACTATAGGGATATAACATTGCTGATGAAGATCGGATAGCCCCATATGCTAAACTCATCATTGGTCAATATCAGTGTGGCTTCATCCCAGGAAAATCAGCGATTGATCAGATATTAACCCTTAGGTAGGCGATGGAAAAATGTCAGGAATTTAAGACCCCTTTATATCGTCTATTTATTGACTTTAAGGCCGCCTACGACAGCAAAGCCAGGGTGGAATTATGTAATGCCATGAGAGAGTGCGGCTTTCCAAACAAATTGATACGACTTTGTAGGTTGACCATGACCAACGTAACTAGTCAAGTAAAAATAGCGGGATTGCTGTCCAAACCAATAAATCTCTATAACGGACTCCGACAAGTGGATGGTCTGGCCTGCCTCCTCCTCAACCTGGCGTTGGAGAAAGTAATCTGACACTCTGGCGTCACAACTAAAGGGACTATTGTCACCAAGTCCTGCCAGATACTTGCCCACGCAGATCACATCGACATCATCGGTGGAACCGAATCGGCTGTACAGGAATCCTTCACCCAGATCGAGTAGGCGGCACAAAAACTGGGACTGCATATTAATGAGGAGAAAACTAAGTACATGGTGGCAACTTCTGCGAAGAGAAGACCTAACGTTGGTCAAACTATCAGGGTAGTGGAGCACGAATTTGAAGTAGTGCAATCCTTTAACTACCTTGGGCCAATAGTATCAGTCGATAACGATAATGAAGAAGAAATGCGCAAACGGCTGATCTAATCCAACAGAGACTAATATGGTCTATCAAGGGTCGTCAAATGGAAATGTATCGATCATATCCAAGATACTACTGTCCAAAACCATGGTCTTACCAGTACTCATGTATGGATCCGAGACCTGGATACTCAGTAAAAGGCACTCTGAACTCTTGGCCGCGTTCGAGAGGAAGGTCTTAAGGAGAATTGTTGGCCCCGTATGTGAGGGAGGACGATTCCGGAGAAGCTACAACCATGAATTGAAGCTAATATTGTAAGAAAAATCAAGCTGGGTAGACTCCGGTGGGCAGGACACCTAGTTCGAATGAGCGAAGAGGAGCCTGCCCGGAAAGTTCTTTGTGGCAGGATGTATGAAAGGAGACAGCGCGGCAGACCTTGTCTGCGATGGAGGGATGACGTGGATCAGGACGCCTAGAGCCTGGGAGTGCCAAACTGGGTGACATCGGCTCGAAATCGGGACCGGTGGAGAGATTTGTTAAATAAGGCCATGACCGGATCCCGGTTGTAGCGCCGATTATAATGATGAATGGCTGATTTTTGCAATCTTGAGTGGAATGATCATCACCATCATCATCATCGGCACTACAACTGGGATCCGGCCTTGGCCTTATTCAGCAAGAGTCGAGGCTTGTTGAATTTTCCATAATAGTTTGTTTTTCCGGGCAAGGTTATTAGCCTGAGTGGAGTGATGCCTTGTGTTTATTTGCACGTCTGAAGTTGACCTTCAACGAGAAATATTGGTCTTTCTCCGGTTGACGGCTATCACGAAAGAACACTGCAGAAGTGGAATAAATTCACAAAGTTCAATTTAGCAACGACCGTTATAATACCTGTATAAAAAATATGGACAGGATACGTGGGGCCCATATTCTAACAACAAAATTTAAAGGCTTACACCTAGGTTCGAAATGACTTCACTGTTTCTTCTGCAACCTATCGAGCATATGCAGATCTTCTTACCATGAGCCTGACCAAATATGGATCAGTTTCGTCCAGTGAAATTGGAATTTAATATTATGAATTGGAAATAACTTAACAATCCAGTAAATATAGTGCAAGTGAACTTGTTTATCCAGTTTTAAAAATCGTCGACACAAAATTTCTTCAAGCATAAAATACGTTATAATTTCTATCCCATGTCATGAAGTTTTTGTCGGCTATTCACAACAGTCATACTAATGCTTTAAATAAATATACATAGATACTCAGCGAATTTTTTTTTTAAATATAGTCTCATTACTTTTTGTCCACTAGTGTAGGATGACCAACATGTTTATATGTATACTTTATATAAACATTTTGGTCATCCTACACAATCTAGCCCATGCGGAATTTTCATACCTATAAGCCTAAGAGCCATTATACTAATTTTATAATTGGTGTCTTAATCTTCATGAATAGATTCTAATAATAAACGCCTAATCATATCTCTCTATCATAATTGACCAAAATAAATAAATGGCGATATTGCACGGTCTATCAATAAATACTGTGTTCCGCAACAGCTGTGATCCACATCCCAAAATGATTTATTTAATATTTTTACTCTTGACCAAGTTTTAATAAAACAGCGCACTTCCCCACAAAGTGTGTTGTGGCATCTCCTCACTGCATTCCTTCCTGCCTCACAACGAATTGTTCAAATCAAACAGAACACCGACTCATAAATATTCTACGCCTACAAACGTCTAATTAATTGAAATACAAAATTACGTATCTCTAAGATACACTTCACATTTTCTGCGACGAAATTAAAGCTCCTTCAACAGGAGAGACAGAATCACATGTATGTGAGGTGCTGTACACGAAAGTAAAGCACAACGAAAGAAGAAAAGCATAAATATGTATATATTCAAAAATATCTTTCATTTCCTGACGATGAAGCGCAGTTGATCACCTGTGGCGAGTGCAAGAAAATTGTACCCCCCAAGTTGCAGTGTAATGATGACTGATCAGATGTAGGAGAGTCGAGTATTCTGAGAAATACAACATTTGTGGCGATGCATTCCGATTGTTATGTAAATAAACAGTGGAATTTTATAGATAACTCACCCGTTATCAGAGACACTGTTTATTGCTTCTGATGTTAGCGAGTAAATAAAATTCCAAGCCAAAGCGTCATTTTGAAGGTTGGAGGATTTTGATTCCATACAAATTATTTTATTACATCATAGTAAGTTCGTAAGGAAATGAATGTAGAGAAACATCGGACATGAGACGACGCCGCAAATTTAATTAAAATAAAAAACTCCCTTCAAGAACATAATATTAACCACAACATTGGTCGGGAAATTAAACGTGTGAAATAAATTACGCCGCTTAATGTCGGACATCGTTTCAATATTCAGGAACAAAAAAAGGGTTGATCGGCTAACATCCGCAATAATATAGAGTTATCATTTGAACCTTTGTGCATTCAGGTCGTTTCCAACCCCCCTGTTCTTATGTACGCCTCTCTGCTTCTGCGCCTTGGTAGGCCCGGAACCAACCGAGCTGGAGGGGTTTTCGGCTGGGTTTGGTGTTGTGGCCGGAGTTCCCTGCGTTTGCCACCCTTTCGTGTGCATTACCATGGCCCTTTGTTTTATTATTCACCTTGACCCTTTTCCTTTCCAGGTTAACCGGCCAGGTCTGTGTGGTACGAGGTAATGTTCAGTACTAGCCATTTTGGTGCTTGTGCAGATTGAGGTTGTTCGGGAATCTCTGGGTTTTTCTCAATTTACCCTGTAACTGCACCTTTCCCATGTTCGACCACAAAATTCACAGCAACATCGAATGGTATAGACTCTATGGTTCGATGTAGCTGGTGGTTTGGAAGCAGATGCTTATCCTGCTCCCTGATTTGTCCTATTTTGGGGCTCCCTCTGTTTGGCTTGTGGCCGTGGGCTTTGAGGTCGAGGATTGAGTGGTGGTGGAGGCGTAACATGAGTACAACAATCCCTGATGTCATGCCCGTATTCACAGCATTCCCCGCAGAATGGTCTATAACGTCGTCTTAGGCACTCGTCATACACATGTCCCCTTTTATTGGAAAAACTGCACGTCATACATACTGTGACGCATATGAAAATCAGTACCAGAATATTCTAGAAAGTCCAAAACAAAGTACTAGAGTATTCTAGAATGTACTGGAAAACTGGAGACTATGAACAGTAGAACATTCAAGGCTATGGAACGGACGGAAACGAAACGCCGAATCAGAATGAGGAAACGATATAAATACGTCGCACACAGATCATGGAAATAAGTAAGAAGTAAAAAGTGTGAAGTAAGAAGTAAGCAGAGTAAAAGACGCGATAAGTAAGCGATAAGTCAAGAAATCGTCAAGTGTACGGTAAAGGTAAGGGTTGTTATTAATGGACTATTAAAGCGTTACATTAATTCAAAATCGATTTAACGGCTGTTATTTATTAAAAATAATTAATCCAGCGAACCCTAAGCTCGCTACAATACAATTAAGGGGTGTGGCATGCGAATGTACTGGAGCTGGGAGGGCGAGTTGCTGTGGTAACGATTACCACCGCCCTGTTTAGATGCTATACCGTTTGAGATGATAGTGAAGAACGTGTGATTCGAACTGACGCTATGACAGTTAGAATCACCAAAAATTGAACCAAAGCGCAATCCATTAGGTCACCGCCGTGTGTACGAATCCGATTTCTAAACTCAAGTACATTCAACTGATGTGTATTTTGTTATGTTATCGCTATGGTATACGGCTCTGATGCATTTTCTTATTCGATTTTCGTTCTGTGTTCCTCACTATTTGCTTGTGTATTGTGTGTGTATCTGTTACAAACGCCACACTACTCCCTCCTCAGTAACTTTGTTACGATCAGCTTCGTGTGCGAACGACGGAGCGAGGAACGAGCGAGCGCGAGAACGTCGGAGCAGGCGAGTGTGCTTGTGCTCTATGCGGAAGTCGTGATCGTGTCGTGAAGAACTGTTTTACTACGGGAAAGTGTATGCTGTGTGTATACAGATCACGTCGTAGTCACCAATTATAGCGTTTGAGATGATAGTGAAGAACGTGTGATTCGAACTGACGCTATGACAGTTAGAATTACCAAAAATTGAACCAAAGCGCAACCCACCAGGCCACCGCCGTGTGTACGAATATGATTTCTAAACTCAAGTATATTCGACTGATGTGGATTTTGTTATGTTATTGATATGGTATACGGCTCTGTTGCATTTTCTTATTCGATGTTCGTTCGGTGTTCTTCACTATTTGCTTGTGTATTGTGTGTGTATCTGTTACAAACGCCACAGTGCTGTTACCCCAGGTCCTATGGGTATACACCCGATTGGTGATTGAAATGTGAGTGGTGGTGCGTAAGGCTTGAACGGGTTCTCACAGTTTAGGGTGCCTAACAGCTTGGGGTTGACCTGTAACGGTCCGGGTAGTGCCGACCGACCTACTATAAATATCTCCAGGTATCTGAGATGCGCCGTTTACGAGTAGATGTTGCCAATTGAACGAATTCAGTGGGTTTGGTGGTTGTTTCCAGTAAGTCTGGTTTGGAAACCTTGCCGCTGGGTGGTGATTTAGCTCTCTTGTTTTGAGGTTGAAATTTAGTCAGACGTCCTCGGGATGGTTAAAAAGATTAGGAGTATTCACAGGTGTAAAGGTCCGGGTAGTGCCGACCGACCTACTATAAATGTCTCTAGGTATCTGAGATGCGTCCTTCACAAGTAGATGTTGCTAATTGAACGAATTCAGTGGATTTGGTTGTTTCCAGGAAGTCTGGTTTGGAAACCTGGTCGTTGTGTGGTGATTTAGCTCTCTTGTTTTGAGGTTGAAATTTAGTCAGGCGTCTTCAGGACGGCTGAAAGGATGAGAAGTATTTACAGGGCGGTAGGGACTGTAAAAAGTTTCCTGTAAATAATGTGGTGTAATTGCCTGAGTTTGGTTCAGTTCGTTTTCCCTACTATAAAACGGGTTCGAACTATGCATAGTCGGTACGGTGACTATCGTGGAGTTATAGTTTAGATCTAAAACGGTCTCGTTTTGTGGAAGCATTTGGTACGTTTCGACCCTCTAGCCGACCTACCGTTTCCGTAGCATCTCATTTGGGTTCCTTCAATTTGGAGGAACCGCAAGATGAGGTTTTCGAGAGAGTCATCAGCGAACGCTGATAGATGGTTTCGGAAATGATCCTCCCTGACTCCAACCATTAGCACGGACTTTGCCAATCTCTCAATCTGTATGGCGGATGCGACACTACTTGCCTAGCCGTACGAGCGGATCGCCTCCTCCTTGCATAGCCCCACAGCCTGTTTCAGACGAGAAACGAAATCAGTACTGTCATCTGGATAGAGTTGTCGCATTTTGGAGAATTGTGAATATTGCGTATGGACCACATAAAATTTCCGATTTTATAGTAAAAATACAAAAGCCAATATTATTTTTCCGTAAATTTTTATTCAATCAAAATAGGATCCGTTGGCATCTATGACATTCTTCCAACGTGATACAAGGTCAAATATTCCTTTTTCGTAGAATTGCTGACTTATTAAGGCAATAAAATCTTCAAAAGCTTTTATGACATCTGCTTGGTCCCCAAAGACCTTCTGCCGGAAAAATTAATCCAGATTGCGAAAAAGATGGTAGTCGGTTGGGTAACTGTCAAGAGAATACGATGGATGCGGGAAACTACAACCGTTTTTACACCGTTACTTGTGAGGTATAGGGTCTAGCTTTGTCATGCAAGACGATCGGGCCGTGCCTATTGAACAACACAGGTTGCTTTCCAGCCAATTTGGCATGCAATATGTCGATTTCCTCACAATATTTGATAGCGCTTATCGTTTCTCCTGGCCGAAGAAATGAAAAGTGGATTGGTGCTTTCGATGTCCACCAAATTGTCACCATAACCTTTTTTTGGTGAAGATTGGGCTAGGGGCGTGTTTTGGTTTTTCACCTACTTCCAACCACTGCGCAGGTCTTTTACGGTTTTATACAGAATCCACTTTTCATCGAAGGCGATTATCCGGTGCAAAAACAGTTCAATTTGGTTTCTTAATCTAAGCGATGCGCAGATTTTCAGGCGCCGTCGTTTTTGCGACTCGTTCAGTTCGTGGGGTCCCCACTTATCGAGTTTCTTTACGTTTCCTATGAGAGAAAGGTGTCGACTTATTGTCATTGGGGATACTCCCATTTTTGTGCAATCTCCCGCACCGATTTCGTGGGGTCCGCATCGACCATTGCTCTTAAAACAAAGCCGTCAACTAACGTTTCCGGCTTCCCACCTTGTTCATTTCCGAGGTTGAATTCTCCCAAACGGAACTTTTCAAACCAACGTCGTATAGTGCATTCGTTTACCGCTACACCCTCAAATGCGTCATTAATGTTTTTCATTGCCAATGACGCATTATGTCCGATTTCAAATTCATAAAGGAAGAGGGTTTGAATTTGAACTGCCGACAGCATGGTAAATAATTCCTAGAAAAAAAATAACTGTACTTGTAACAAACCCTAAAATTCCCACACGTAAAGCGCACGTACCACTTTACTTTATAAAAAAAGAAAATTTCAAGTTCTAGCACAAATGTTCACTCGAGAACCTCTTATTTCCGACTGAGCGAAAATCGGACATTTCATGTGGCGCAACCCAATACAACTACGCATACGATTCTCGTGCCAGGAACGTGATTCGGAGTCGCTGTTCGAACTTCTGGAAGGATACCAGAATTGCCCTATTGAAAAACCAATGGGCGCCCTCGCCAAATCGGATGGGTAAACGTATAAGGCAGCTTTGCTCTTCCTCCTTGGATAAACAGCTTGGGGTACTGTTACTGTTACTACAGCTGTGGTAGGACCCTTTGTCCATTGAACACCGGTGCCGTTCTATAGACTAAGTGCAGAACCAGTTCTATTACGCAACTAATGTATGATCCACCAGCATTCAAGATCGCCTTGTCTAGAAATATTGTATCCGGCAAACGGTGTGCAAAGTGGCATTACACCATACTTCACATCGAATAATCTTAACTCGCGTTGTACTCTGTATTTTAAAGGTACTGTGGCGGGTCTCCAAAACCCCAACCTCTCGGTAGAACAGGTAAGGCAGAACATGGCAGAATAAGTTTAGCCCCCATGGGACGTTGAAATTGTCGGGCCCATATTCAAGCGTGAACGACACGAATATAGCCGCTTGACATAAAAACAATTTGGGAAATAGCTGTGACACGAAACATTGTTTTCTCACCAAAGACCTGGCTCCCAGAATCTGGGAATAAGACGCCGATTATACTAGTAATTCAGTATGCTGATTCACATACATACACACGATCCTCATTTGTGCGACATCGCATGGTTTTCTTTCGCTCAGAACCTGTAAAGGCGATTATAAATAAATAGATACTGATACCACGGAGATTCAGGCAATAAGAGTCACCACAGATTATGTTATTACAATGTCAATGCAAAATCCTTCTTCCAAATAAGACCAAGTCGATTATACTAAAATAATATACAACTTGAGGTCACCTGGATGACTAAGTTCCCAAATAGGTTATGTTCCATGTTTAACTTTTGATACGTAGGTTTACGGTGATTCCAACAAAGGTCCAGCATCACGCAACCATAAGGAGGAATACGTCACAAATGAGAATCGAAAAGAAGTCCTCAGAGTGAGAAGCGAGTTGAAACGCCCCAGTCTACAGACGACGGAATCTGTAATCTTTGTATTAGGTGGATTCGAATCACATTCCTGGCTACTTCGCAAACTACTATAATTAATGATCCCGACGGGGTCTAAATACCTTACGAACCAGCCTTCCATAGTAAATCAAGACTTTACGTTATTTCCTCGCCCAGGCCATTGCGCTCACTTCCACACTGAGTTCCTGTTCCATCGTACCGCACATAAAATAATCGTAACATAATTACGGAGTAGTTTGGCGATACTTACAGACGCACACGAACACGCAACCATGGTGAAGAATACTGCACAAACTAGAATCGAAGAAATTCATCAAAATATTATACTAGAACATTAGCGTAAAAATCTGCAGCGAGTTACAAAATTTATTTGTATACGCCGCAAAAAAATGATGATAATGCTATTAAAGACATAAAAGTCCAATCGAAGTAAGGAGAATTGAAAATTAGCAGGTTCAACTACCTATATTGCGGATGAGCACATGATACGACCAAAAGTCGTTAGAAATTTATCTCACTGAAGGCTCCTCGATAGTATAGTGGTTAGTATAGCCGCCTGTCACGTGGGAGACCGGGGTTCGATTCCCCGTCGGGGAGCCTCTGGCGCAAGACTAATGACCTTGCCCGGAAAAAAACAAATCATTATGGAAAATTTAACATGCCTCAGCACTTGCTAAATAAGGCCAAGACCGGTTCCCGGTTGTGGTGCCGATGATGATGATGATACCCGCCTGTCACGCGGGAAACCGGGGTTCGATTTCCCGTCGGGGAGCCTCTGGCGCAAGACTAATGACCTTGCCCGGAAAAAACAAATCATTATGGAAAATTTAACAAGTCTCAGGACTTGCTAAATAAGGCCAAGACCAGTTCCCGGTTGTAGTGCCGATGATGATGATTAACTGGACTAGCGTTGATGTAACGAGAATTACGTTTATCGCAATTGGCGACTAACTTGAATCTAAGTCCAGAAACAAACGTTCACAGGTCCCTTTTCTGCCGCAGTATTTGCACTTGACCATTTCACTCAACACTGATAAAAGAAAGAAAAACATTATCAAACGATTGGCCAGAATTTACTGACACATACTATGATTCTGTTCTTAACTTTCATGTCGAAGTAGTTCGAAACTTTCAGGAAAAAGCTTAAAATTTCAATAAAACCGATTCCGGGCGGGTATAAAGCTCTTATTCTTCAAGGATCAAAGTGATCGCGATAAAAGAAATTGCATTAAACTGAAATTGACCGGCTAATTAATTTAAGTGCTTAACAATTGATTCACAATATCCGCAGATTTTTATTAAAGCATTTTGATGCTATATATCTTTAAAATGTGTTTACTTTGCCAGTAAATATTTGTCAGTTTCAGAAAATATACTCTCATTTGTTTTATCAGACTGCATCTTAACTATTAATCAGTGTGGACATTTAGCTTTATTTCCATCGAGATCATGCGAAGTGTTTAGTAGGACACAGTGGGTGTGCCATTTGGTATACATCATTTCTCTTTTCCCCATGCTGAGTCATATGTATTCGAATTGCTTAATTTGTTTTCATGTATTCCGCTCTTGTGTTTATAAATATAGACTTCTGAATACTGCGCGCACAAATAAACAAGTTTATATGAGAAATTCAAGGATAAGATAGCAAGTTCAATTAATATCGTTAGATGAACGTGAAAATAAAATAAAAACATTTTATAACTCCAACTTAATTTCCTTAATTTTTAATATTACCGGAACAATTTATAGATACAGAATTGAGTGACAACATTTAATTTTAAATAAAATCCAAAATGTTATACATAAGGTAAATTTATTTTCACTGACGCCATTTGCAGAAATTATAACATCTTCCGATAGGGTGATTTATTTTGCGCCACCCTATATTGTACTGTATGTATATGTATATGTACATGGGTGGGGTGAAAAGTTTCCGACCGCAACGTGAAGCTATTGAATGTAGCTGTGCATCTTTTGACAGTTACTCACCAAAATTTCAGCCATTTTGAAAGCCATTTGATGGTCGTTTGAAGGAGTCGTTTGAGTTTTTTGCTTTTTTTGGAGCCGTGTATAATGGTGTATCCAAGTTTCATCGACAGTAATTAATCGACGCCAAAACTCGAATTTATTGCGCCTAAACTGCGCCAATAGAGCGCGTTGGAAATATTCACTCGAACACGTTTTTGGTCTAGCGCGAGAAAACGCGCGGACAGCTTTCTCATGCCTAAATCTTGATTGATTATGTGACAAACAACGTTCTTTGGACATTTTCATAGTTCTGCTTTCTCTTTTACTTTAATTCGGCGGTCGTCTACCACCATTTGGTGAACTTTGGCGATGTTATCGTCAGTTGTTGCAATTTTTGGACGTCCCGAACGTTCATCGTTTCCCAAGCGCTTACGCCCACGTTTAAATTCAACTGCCCAAAATTTCACGGTGGTAAATGATAGTGCAGAGTCCCCATACACATGGTTGCATAAAGCCACAAATGACAGAAGAAAAAACTGGCGAAAGTTAGTTATCATGGGACCGCATGAACACCAAAGGGAATCCAAGACTGTGGTTACATACCTTGGTGTTTGGCTTGACCAGTGCCTGTATTTTAACAGACATGTAGAGGCAGCTTTGGTCAATGCCAAGAAAACATTTACTATGACAAGAAGGCTATTTCACAGTACCCAACTCGGTACCAGGGTATAAGCTATATGCTATATGGTCCATGATTATATATGAATGCCCAGTGTGGTTCAATATAGGTCCAAATATGATCGAAAAGATTCGGGTGTTCGAAAGAAAATGTCTTAGAACTTGTCTCAGATTATATCGAACACCGGAATCTGACTACAAAAGGTATTACACAAAAGAGACCTTATGTAACAAAGCCTACAAAAACAAGATGGATAATTTTATGATCAAATTAATCAGAGGACATATTTCGAGAGCTCCTCGATAGTATAGTGGTTAGTATACCCGCCTGTCACACGAGAGAGCGGGGTTCGATTCTCCGTCGGGCTCGGAAAAAACAAATCATTACGGACAATTTAACAAGCCTCAGGACTTGCTAAATAAGGCCAAGACCGACTCCCGGTTGTAGTGCCGATGACGATGATGATGATATTTCGAGAGCAATAGCTGTGGCAAAATGACCTAATTTTTCGAAGGTTATTATACAAATCCTTTGTATTTTGAGAGAGTGCGTCGCAATGGCTTTGTTCCACTAGAGGCGTTCCTCGAATTTGATATGAACGGTCTTATACGGGATGAATCCGGAGTTCCGCTGATTTATCATGTAGGCAGATCTTCCGTAGACGGGCGATTGTGCTACGATCGAGAAGTCACACGCAACGAACAAGACCTTTTGCGGTCCAATAAAGGTATTTCACATAGAGACCGAGAGAACATTATTAAACAGCACCAACAGTTTTGGTGGTTGAATGGCAAATAAAGACTTATGTACCAAAGTCGATAAAGTAACTCCAACACCAACCAGCTTACACAGATTTAGCTTTTCGAGGATTAGGGCAGAATAAGGTTTAAGTTATTGAGGCGCGCAACTAAGTTATCGCTGCTTTTTTATGAAAATGCATCTTTATGGTGAAAAAATGATTACAAATAAATCATTCGAAGTATTGCCCATCGTTAGCAAAAACTTTTTCCCATCTTTCTGGCAGAGCTCGAATACCGTTACGGTAAAACTGTTCATCTTTTGAGGCTATCCATCAATGAAGCCATTTTTCGATGTCTTCATTTGAGCGGAACTACTGATCAGCCAGACCATGTATCAACGAATGGAACAAGTAATAATCGGGGCAATATCTGACGAATATGGCGGGTGCGGTATGATTTCCCATTTGCGCGTTTCCATGTAGTTTTTAACGGGTTTGTCAACGTGAGGCCGAGAGTTGGCATGCTGTAGAATCACTTGTTCGTGCCTCTGTTCGTATTGTGACCGTTTTTCGCGCAGTGCTCGGCTCAATATGGTGATGGTTTTGCTCGGTTTCATCTGCTCATAATAAATAACACCAACCTGGTCCCACCAAATACACAGCAAAACCTTCGCGGGCTGAATATTCGGCCGAGCCACCGACGTAGAAGCATGACCGGCAGTCCCCATAACCGGCAGTCCCATGACGCTGTAATTGGCACAACGTTTTTTTAGTTTCTCTTTGTTATTAAAATAATCATAAATAAAAAACAACAACGTTCTGTCCTCGAAGGGCAAATTGTACAATGGACATGTAAAGTTTAGCTTAGAGCGTCTGCGTAGGACAAGTAGGTTATAACATAAGCTAATCAAGCTAGAATTTAAGCATTTTTTTGTCTAATCTATAATTTTGAATCTGAGGAAAAAAAACGAAAATAAAAAATGTTGAAAAATGAAATGAAATGACAAGTGCGCACCACAAATAAAGGGCAGGAAAGCAGCTTTCTAATCCTGTGATTGTATACACACTGGAAGTTTGCTTGCTTACAATTTTTTTGACACATAACTCACGTCAAAACTTTAAATGGGTTTTTCTAAGCGTATTTTTTTAAAACAGGGCTCCTCGATAGTATAGTGGTAAGTATCCCCGCCTGTCACGCGGGAGAACGGTATTCGTTTCCCCGTCGGGGAGCCTCTGGCGCAAGACTAATGACCTTGCCCAGAAGAACAAATTATCATGGAAAATTTAACAAGCCTCAGTACTTGCTAAATAAGGCCAAGACCGGTTCCTGGTTGTACTGCCGATGTTGATCCTGATGATGATTATTTTAAATCAGCATGCAGTATAATTTAAACAATTTTCTTTGAATGCTGCGTTTTCATATTTTTTATTAAGAAATATTTCCTCATTTTTGCGCTAAGAATTGAACTTTTTTTTCAAATGTTTACCAATCATTAAAATTTTAAAAATCGAAATCGAAATTTAGGTAACTATACTCACGTAGATTAAAGCAAAAAATTTCAGCTATTTTGGATGCGTAATTTTTATTTGACAGTCGTTTGAGTAAGTCGATGTGAGTGTTTTGTGAAAATGGACAAAATTGAGTATCGAGCTGTCATTTAATTTTTGCTTTTGAAAGGCAATACGCCTACGCAAATCAAAGATGAGTTGGACTCTGTGTATGAGGACTCTCCACCATCATTTACCACAGTGAAATTTTGGGCAGCTGAATTTAAACGTGGCCGTGAGAGCTTGGGAAACGATGAACGTTCGGGACATCCAAAAACCGCACCAACTGACGATAACATCGCCAAAATTCACCAAATGATGTAAAACTGTGCGGGTGCCGACAAACCCCACGGTACGCTTACCTTAAAAACCCCCATAACCACAACCCAGTCTGCATAAGTTTTCGCCAATGCAATCGCATTAGGCGCCTGAAAATGCTTCACGCATTTAAGAGATCAAATCTATGATCTTTAAGCCCCTGTAAAGATAACTTACCTTTCATGCATTCTCTTCGCATACCAATTATCTGTAAGATTTCTTTATTAGCTTATCAGGAATTCCAAACCAATTTCGGCATCTACGTTGCCAGACAAATTTTTCTACCCGAATTCCTGTAAACAAAAGGATTTGAATTACATATAATGTAACCTTCACCAGGGACCATAAACATTGCGCTCTCTATTTTTCAGCTTCGCCATGTGTATGATAAATCCCTTTCATACACATTGGCTGGCGTCCTTTTTTTCCCATCAATAAACAACCCAAGCAGCTACATATAATTAGCGCCATAGACGCTGAAACGAATTTCCCTAGCACGCAATATGCAAACAAAAGACCGCTGGCCTTCATCAGACATTCTGGCGATACGCAAATAATTCAATACCTGCCCTTACTAGCGATGTCATAAACATCATTTCCCAGTAACCTAGCTAAAACCAATCAGCACATTTCCACATCGTATCGTCATCTCTTTGCTTAGCCGTACATGTTCCAACAAACATCCCATTAGCATCCGACGATTTCGGTTTTATTTGCTTTACCGAAATCGTATCCTAGGAATGCACTTTATGTTCCTTTCTTTGTTCTAGGCACTCACACCACTGCACTGAAAGGGTGCATTTCTATGGCGGCCACACCATTAAGAGAAAATTTTCTCTTTCTCCCCAATATCTCACCCTTAATTGAGGATGGAATTCAAGTCAGAGTTCTATGCTCGGGGAGTCAAATTCCTCGTTTCGCGCAGCGGCGGAGCGTATATATACAGGAGTCGGGTTGTGAAAGAAGTTTTTTTTTTACTGTGTGTGTAGTTAAATTAAAATTCATCAAAATTAATTTCGTAGTAATAATGAGTTTAAGTGTTTTTCACCATAGAGACTAAAAAGTAACAAATAAAGATTAATATTTGATCAAACCGGAGTGTTTTGTTTCTGTGTTGTGCCCGCTCGGTTGCGAAGGTCAACCATCGTTTTCTTCATCCGCACCAGTGAGCAGTGTCCGCGTGAACAATATATGATGAAGGAAGAAGAGAATCCATGTCGCACGCCGGCACATTGACTTCTTCCCCACAAGATGACCGCCGAATTAAAGTGAGAGAGATAGGAGAGGCTATGAAAATGTCCAAAGGACGTGTTTGTCACATATTAAATCAAGATTTGGGCATGAGAAAGCTGTCCGCGCGGTGGGTGCCGCGTTTGCTCACGTTAGACCAAAAACGTGTTCGAATGAACATTTCCACCGCTCTGTTGGCGCAGTTTAGGCGCAATAAATCTGAGTTTTGGGGCCGACTAATTACTGTCGGTGAAACTTGGATACACCATTATACACCCTAAACAAAAATGCAGTCAAAACAGTGGACTGCAAAGCGGGAATCGGCTCCAAAAATAAAAAACTGTTTTTTCGGCTGCGAAAGTGATGGCCACTGTTTTTTGGGATAGTCATAGAGTTATCTCAAAAAAAAAAATTTCATGGAGTTATTATCTGGCGCAAGGCTAATAACCTTGCCCATAATAATAAATTATGGAAAATTTAACAAGCCACGGGACTTGCTAAATAAGGCCAAGACCGGATCCCGGTTGTAGTGCCGATGATGACGATGATGGATTTATCTTAAAAAGGAAAAACTATTACAGGAGCATACTACGCATCATTACCTGACCAATGGACGCAGAAATTGCGGAAAAACATCCACATTCGCAGAAAAAGAAAATCCTGTTTCACCAAGACAATGCGCCATCTCACACCCCAGCGGTTGCCATGGCGAAAATCCACGAATTACGGCTTGAACTGTTTGACCATCCTCCTTACTCACCAGATCTAGCCCCAAGTGACTTCTTTTTGTTCCCTAATCTAAAAATTGCGCTCGGAGGACAAAGATGGAGGAGGCAATCACCTTTGTGAAGAGTTATTTTGCAGAGAAAAACGCCGAGTACTATTTGAGCGGGTTAGAGAGATGGGAGCATCGCTGGGAGAAGTGTGTAGAGTTACAAGGAGACTATGTAGAAAAATAAAAATAAATTTTATGAAAAAATGTCTTGTATCGTTGTTAGGACGGAAACTTTTCAGTCCACCTCGTACATGCTACAAACCTCCCCGAATGTTACGCGTTTGTTAGAACTGGCTCGAGTGCCACAATTTTATATTATTTTTCAACACAACAACTTCTTTGAACAGTTTAAAACTTGCTTGCCAACATTCTGTTGTACAACTATCTCAAAACCTTAAGAATTTAAATACCTGGGAACAATACTGACGGCCAGTAACGAAATGTCGAAGGAAATTAACAAATGACTACACTCCGGCAACGCTAGTTGGCATGCAGTCAGTAAACTGGTAAAATCCAAACTGCATTCACAGAATATAAAGCTCCGTGTCTATAGAACCATAATCATGCCGATTGTTCTATATGGATGCGAAACATGGGCTCTCACAAAACGGGAAGAAAACAAATTCCGCGTATTCGAAAATAAATTCCTAAGGGGTATCTTTGGCGGCAAATATGGCGAGGAGGCAAGACAATGGAGGAAACTCCACAACCACGAATTGGAAGAGCTATACCGCAAACCTACAATAGTGAGAGTAATCAAGTCGCGAAGATTAAGATGGGCCGGACACGTGGCGCGAATGGGCAACGATAGGACCGTGAATAGAATTCTTGACGGTAAGCCAACGGGAAAGAGACCGACAGAGCGGCCGCGACGGATATGGGAGGACAATGTTAGGTTGGACCTCGAGGAGATCGGATCGGATGGTCGAACGTTGGAGGAGAGAGCACAGGACAGAGAACAATGGCGGAGTCGAGTCGGTGAGGTCATGAACTTTCGGGTTCCTACAGGCCAATAAATAGTAGTAATCTCAAAACCTTATCTTATAACAACAACAAAGGTGCAAAAATCGCTTCTTTTTTTTTTTTACTTTTACAGCGATGTTATCGTAAATTTTTGAAACAGCTCGTTTCAAATGTGTTCACAACAATAAGCAACCATTTTCTCAGGTATGGGCTATTAAATTAAACTTGTTCTTTCGCTGAGATATGGCTATGTATAATTACGTATTTAATGTGTTTCTTATAACTTATAAATTATTCGATTACTTCAAGGACGAAGCACGACACGATAAAAATATGAATGACTAAATATTTTTGACATGCTCATTTTTATTTTTCGTCTGCAAATTATACTTAGGATCTCCGGTTTACATTATCCACTGGGCCACTAAATGCTTTTTTACCGGCTTAATTATAAATATTTTCTAGACGTTACGTACTCTGTTAGGCCTCTAAATTTGTCCTTGTATTGTATCGCACTTCAACTATATTCGCATTTAGTTATACGCTTGCCAAAAATTGCCAAACGTTATTGGCGCGCAGGAGTGGAACTCACAGAACGATTTTGTAATGGATTTAATTCAATAAGTTTTTGAAGATACTTTGTGCATTTTACCGGATACATTTCCCATACGCTATAAATAAACCCCAAAAAGGCGTATTCAATTCTACAGGCGTAGGCATGGTTGATGTAACCATGCTAAATGGACTTCAATTTCGTTTCATATTTAGCCGGAACTGCTCAGCATTTTATAGTTTTCGTGAATTTATGCATGAAAACCTACAATATTATTATGTTATTCCTGTGTGTTTTACTTAATTACTTTTAAGTGCGCTTGAGAGAGCCACTTCTAAATTTCTGACATTTTAGCGTCCTTCGCATTTAGGAAAGAGGAATAAAATATTAATTTTACATCCACCGTCGTTATTGTGCTCATAAAATAAATGTCCCTTAAAATAAAATGTGGAACAATTATTTAAGACTCAATACTAAGAAAATTGAGTATTTGCATTGAATTCCTATAATTCGCAGCAACTCAGCCAAAATTTAACAATTGTATAAAATAACATACACCTTCCAAATTTCAATTTATCTTGTGCACCCTGGCAACTGAACCATTGCCGGATATGTGCCCAAAAATTTCATTAAGAGCAATTTATACAAGCATAAATTTATATAAGAAATGATTGCAAGCAGTGACAGATATTTTATAGATCTAAAGCACAGTTCCTCGTTCTAAAAAAAGACCAATCGGACCGAATACTATATGCCTAACCTTTCGCAAGATTTGATTTTTGTCACAGGCGCCTAAAAAAGAAATCGTCCCTTGAAAAGTTACACTCACCTAGCTGGATCCATTCTCCTGTCCGCCAATGTTTTCTAAATTTTATGGAGCGCAGGGAGTAACCTTGATCGGTTTTGCTTTGGTTCACAGAATTTTCAAAATATTTCTATTTTCTTAACAAATGAATTCTGGCAAGCAAATCTCTGTATGAGGTTTTTGATTAAATTATTTTCTTCACAAATTCACGAGAAAACTGAAAAAATAATATTTAAGCAAACATATTATGTCACACAAGAAAATTTATTATTTTTTTTAATTTAAAATAATTGTAAATAAGTAAATAAAAGATAATATCAGATAATTAAAGAGTTAAATCTCAACTGAACACAGTATGTACGGCAATAGATCGTTTCCTTGCCTTTCAAACACAAATCCGTTTTGACCATTCAACACGAAGAAAAAAAAACAAATATTTTAAATTAAAGACATTTTAAATGTGTGTATTTTAAAACGACGCGTTTTGTAGCCCAACTCGCACTGATCGCGCAAAAAATATTTTTTGACCATCAAGGCGTTCACTGCGATATAGTTCTCAGTCCTTTTTTTTAATTTTAACATTAATTGCTTTTTTTTTCGAAGCAATTTGGTCTGTGCCTCGCTTCTTTGAATTTTTGAAAATAGCATGTGAGAGATACATACGATGAGTATCTTGCGGATACGAAAACAAAAGAAAGAATGGTGTTTTTTTTTAATTTCTAAATCCGTTCTTATAGACTCGCTCAATAAGATTCGACTCGTTTGGATTCGTTCGTTACATGGAAAACTCATCTTTTGATTTCTTAAAACATGGAGATTCACAGATGATTTTTGAGATTGATGGGTCGATCTACTCGTGCGGCAACTCTACTATATATTTGAACGCTCTGTTTCAAGCTCTTGAAAGGGTGCCTCGATATACGTTTTTAAAGAATTTTTATTTTGGTGAAAATTTGTTTATGACCCGAAAATGTTCATCGTTCTATTAGTGGTTGCCGGAGAACGAGCTCTGGGTTTATAAATTGCAGCAGATGGCTTACGACATGGTGCAACATTTCATGCAACAAGTGGGAAGATGTTTTAGTAGATGGATTATGTGTAGATAGAAGTTGTCAGAAGAATTTTCTATAAATCGTATTTTTAGGTGTGAAAGTGCCACAGGCGGAAATAGGACAATAAATCTTAGGTAAAAAATACGGAAACCAACCACGGGAGTGGAATAGTGGGTCATATTTTATATGTTATTCGTGCTTTAAAATGATTTGTGTTGCCTTTAAAAACCGCACAAGTGAAATGAGAAACAAAGAAAATGTCAATACACGTTAGTCATTAAATGCAAAACTAAGCTGTGCATCCCACAACACTTGTCTCGATAGGTAATAAACTCTTCTACAGAGGATTTTTTTTAAGTTTACAAAGAATGACGTCTGAAAATGAGTGTTTTCTAATAATGCGCGCGAGTTAACACAATCCCAACCCATGACCCTTACAACATACGAAACCTAGAGACAACATGACCTTGATTCATAAATAATAACTTACGCATCTCATATTTTAGACCTGTAGTATTCCAGAATACTACAATCCGTACATTTAACACTGAATCTCATTATTTTCCTAGCACATCCTTAAAACTTTCTCCTTACATATCTAACATTCTCATTTAATACATATCATAAATAAGCATACACAATATTCTATATCAAGCCAGTTGCAGTACATTTTATAACATGCCCCTTTTTCATAACGTGCACCCTTTTTCATTTGAAACATGGCTCTTTGATTTTCGTTCAAAGTTTATTCAAAATTTAAAAGTCACAGAGAGTAATTAATACTTTGAGAAAATGGTTTTTGTTCAAATTATAATTTACAACCAATTAGAACAGTAAGTAGCATAAGAAGAGAGAAAAATTTATTGTAAAGTCACTTTGAGTTGAGAGTTGAGTTGAGTTTAAATTGAAGTTCAGTTCAGTTCAATTAGTTTTTAATCAGAGTTCAGAAGAAGAAGTTCAAGTAGTTCAGTGGAAGTAAAAGTTCAGTTGAGTTTTAAGTTTTCGTCGAATAAATACAGTCTTCAGTTTAAGAAGAAGAAGAAAGTTTGGAGTTTTAATTGGAAAAATAAAATAAAAGGTCCACGCTCTTCCCTCTCACGAGGAAGCACGGTTTCTCGGACTTACTACAGACCAATTAACAAAACCCGACATGTATACGCTACATGTCGTTAAAATGTAATTATATTTCCCTTAATTACCTATTAACATATACACAGGTAGATATTTTGTGACTACCTGGGGTAGATTCTGTTATCTTTAGAAATAATAGATTTTAAGTAAAAACAAGAAATGTATATAAATAACTGATGTAGACAAAAATCTTCATCTAAACCTATCCAGCCGGAGAGTGCGGATCGAACAATCTTCTGCTTGACATACGTTTTTTTTGTTTGTGAATAAATAATAAAAAAAGGAGCCAGACTCCGAAAAGAAAATTTTTTAATTATTTCTCGAATTATTAACTCACAAAAATAACTGGCGACCCTACCACTCGTCGTATAATATTACTTCGAGACGGACAACAAACTCTGGGAAGAGTTAAAACCATCGACAAGATAGACTCAGAACTATCTCTCTACGTTCCAGGAAGCGGTTATTTCAGGAACCAGCACCAGAGGAACAAACGTCTAGCGAAGGAAACGGTAACTATATATAAAATTTGTTTCAGCAGTGCAGTTTAAGTGTCCAAATTAACTAAAATAAATAAAGAAATTCAGTGAAATAAAAAATAATAGAGAAATCAAGCCAGTAAGGATAAACCAATTCAGTGAACCTAAAGACATTTCGAAGGAGAAAAAATAGAGAAATCAAGCCAGTAAGGATAAACCAATTCAGTGAATGAAAATCAAAAACCTAAACAAATTCCGAAGGAGATCAACACCGACATCGGACAGGCCATTAACCAGTGATCCCAAAACTGAAAACGAAGCCACGATGACAGCAGAAATAGCATCACTCAAAGCCGTCATAACCCACTTAATACAACAAATGCAGAACATGGCCGGTGCCATAAGTACATTGCAGGAACAAGTCAGGCAAAACAGAGAAACTACACTACAACGCATACAGCTCACAGAACACAAAGACATACCGTTCACATTCCAGAGACCCGAGGACATAGATCTGGAAGGATTCAAAAACCTAAACAGATTCAATGGAAACCCAGACGAATGCCCATCATGGAGGGAAAACGCTCGCCAATTGATGACAGTGTAGCGTTTCCGCTAAACCCTACGGTCTACTTACCTGAAAAAACCCCCATAACTATTACCCAACTCCCTTAAGTTTGCTAATGCAACGGTATTAGTACCTGTAAATGCTTCACGCATTATATAGATCACCATCTGTAATCATAAAATCCCTATAAAGAAAACTTACCTTCATGCATCCCTTCGCATACAATTTTCCGTAAGATTTCTTTGTTTGCTTATTTGGTATTCTGAACCAATTCGGTACCAGACAAATTCCAGTAAACAAAATAATTCGGATTGCATTCAATGTAACCGTCATGACAGGGACCATAAATATCGCGCCGTCTATTTTCCCAGCCGCGTCATATACCTTTTCATACACATTGCCTGGCAACCTTTTTTGTTTGTCTTACCAACAAACAACCCAAGCAGCTGCATATAATTAGCGCAATAGACGCTGAAACCAAATTCTCCAGCATTTCCTAATGCAAATATGAACCCGGTTTCTATGGCAGCCAAAGATGCCATAAACATCCAATTTGCTTTTAGCACCTTTTTCTCCTAACGTCGAAAATAGCGACGAGGCATCGTATAAACATGACCCTCATTAAAGAGCGAACCATTTGGTCGCCTTTTCTTTTGTCCTTGCCGCCTGCCTGTTTCGCTGTTCCACTGCACGTGTGAATAGCATTGATCTCAACGATCCCACACATACCACCATGACCTTTATTACAAGATCTGGTTTCCTATACCACCAAGAGAGACTTTACGTTTCCCTGGTGGTAGTTAAAAAACGATATCCTGATTGGAGAGGATATCGTTTGAGTCGTATTCCAACCACCGTTCGCGACGGTCGCGTCATCATCCGCCGTACCGAGTGCACCGGTACGGTGCGAGGCACAAAGGTCGTATCCCTTTGCAGAGTCAATCGGGTTTACTTTATTTTACATTAATCGGTAAATAATTATAAACTCCTTCCGTTCCGTTTAATGTAAATATTTTCATTGTCCTAAGATTTACATTAGTAAATAAAATAACCTTTGTCAATCGTTTTGCAATTAAAGTGAAATAAAAGAACATTTAGTTATGGAAGTCCTACCGTGCGTTTTATTTCTCGGACTGACAGCGTTTACTTCTTTTGTCTGTGAACATTTTGCTGCGGTGTTCGGTGTGTGGCAATTTCCAATTTATTAATCGGAGGAAGTTTGTTTTAGTGAACGAGTGGGTTGGCGGTAGAACTCTCGGCCATGCTGGCGTCGCGACTTCCTACCCCATAACAGCATGTGAGGCACATAAAGGACACTCAAAATATGCCACCGCCCTGTCAATAATAAAAACTAAAATAGTCGGGGAAGCAGCACGTCTACTAACAAACTGTCAGACAAGATTTTGTTTCGAGGCAATTCTTGACAGACTGGACTCAGCCTACAGCGATAACCGACCACTGTACGTATTAAAAGAAGACATGACAAGCATAAAACAAGGGAAAAACCCCCTAGGCAAATATTATGACGAAATAAATAGAGCGTTAAATGCAGTAATATCAAAAATCCAATATGAGAACAAACATCCAGAGGTAAAAAAAAAGCAGAAAGGGAAGCTACAAGAGTATTTCTGAACGGACTCAACAACGTTATGACGAAACAGACGCTCTACGCCCACAAATGCGAGACACTCTCAGAAGCATATGGAATCGCACTTGCAGTACACCACGACACCAGGAATCACGATCTGGAACCGAACTTTAAAAGACCCGACAGAGGCTTTTACAGGCAATATACCCAAAACTACGAGTTCCAAACCAGAAGAAACCAAGACCAACCATCACAGCAGCACCCACCAAACTTTGACAGACAACAAGGATACAACAGAGATAGAGAATCCCGACAATACAGATCAACAGGAAGAACCCAGTTCACAAACGAAGATGAACCAGAACCAATGGATGTAGACAGATCAACTGTAAACCGTTCCAGATTCAACAACCCATTCAAAAGACCAACATACCAGAGCTATCAGCAAACCAACAACAGGCACGAACAACAACGAATGAACAACCTCGAATCAACCTCACGAACCAGCTCAATGACGAACAACGTAAGTCAAAATAAATATAAAGAATCTTTTTTTAGCCTAAGGAAAGGGTTGCCAATACTAACATTAAAAAATGAAGAAACTAACAAAACATACGAAATTTTAATAGACTCGGGGGCAACCCAGAATTATTGTTCTAAGTCAACAGATTTAAGCTACTCAATACCCAAAGCTCAGACATACTTCAAAACAATCCATGGAAAAAGTGTCATTAACAAACAACGAAACATTCACATATTAGGGAAAAGGTTAAAATTCTTTGAACTTCCAGAATTAAACGAATTCGACTTAATAATAGGAATAGAAGGGTTACGCGAACGGAACGCCTACTTTTCAAAAATGACCCTAACAACCCATACAACACAAAAGAAAACAGAACAAAAAATAAATTAGACGACAGAGGACCAAACATTTATGAACGAATTAGACAAATTAATGAATAGACATAAAAGAATAGACAAAAATCTACCATACACTACTAACCTAATTGCAACAATTAAAACTAAAATCGACGAGCCTGTGTGGTCAAAACAATACCCATACAGGATTGCAGTCCAGGACTTCGTAAACCAAGAAATAGAAGGACTGTTAAAACGAGGCATAATTAGACCTTCACATTCGCCATATTGCTCACCAATATGGATAGTACTAAAAACGGTCTAAACGCGGATGGAACACCCAAGAAACGTCTCGTAAATGACTATAGGAAATTAAACGAAATCACAATAGACGATAGATACCCAATGCCTAACATCATCCATACAATTCAGAACTTAGGCGAAGCAAAGATATTCTCGACAATAGATTTAGAATCCGACTTCCACCAAATTTTAATTGACAAAAAAGACAAAGAAAAGACGGCATTCGCGGTCAACGGAGCTTTGTACGAATACAACAGATTAGCCGTCGGACTTAAAAACGCTCCAGCAATTTTTCAACGCTGCGTTGACGATATCCTAAGACCCTTTATCACAAACTTTTGTTACGTCTACATTGACGACATAATAGTTTTTTCCAGGTTTGGCTGGATTCTACCGTAAGTTCGTCAAAAACTACGCCACAGTTGCGAAGCCTCTAACAAACTTGCTTAAGACTGATCAAATGGTTTCCCAAAACAAAGTTCGAATTATAAAATAAAACTAAACGACCAAGAAAAACAAAGTTTCTCGGATCTCAAAAGACACCTCGAAGAATGTCTTGAACTATCCCAACCCGACTATTCGAAACCATTCGAACTAACGACTGACGCCTCAAATTTTGCAATAGGAGCAGTCCTATCACAGGGAAAAACACCCATTACATTCGTATCCAAAATTCTAAGTGAAACAGAAAAAAACTACGCCACCAACGAAAAGGAATTGTACGCCATAGTTTTTGCTTTTAAAAAACTAATATTATAAATACAAGGTATATCAGATTTAACAATATATACCGATCATCAATCCCTAACCTACGCAATATCAGATAAAAATACAAACACAAAGATCAAACGATGGAAAAACTTCATAGATGAATTTGGTGCCAAGGTAATTTACAAACCAGGCAAAGAGAACGTAGTAGCCGACGCCCTAAGTCGCCAACAAATAAATAACTCTAGTACATCTTCCATACACTCAGAAGATAGTTCACCTGTTTATAAAATAAAATCAATACCAAAACCAGTCAATCAATTCAAAATACAAATTTACATAGAATTTCCCGAGACAAACGAATTAGTCAGTAAAACTATATTCGAAGGATACAAAAGGTTCCATCTAAAGCTAAAAGACTTATCAGAAGTAGTAACAAGATTAAAAACAATCATAGACCCAAATCATACAAAGGCTATACACTGCGATGAGATAACACTTTTCGAAATTAGACATATAATAGAGGAAAATTTCGAGAACATAAAAATAGTACATGCACCTAATTCAGTAAAAGATATAACGAACGAAGATGAACAAATGAGAATAACCCAAGAAACACACAAACGTGCACACAGGAACCACGAAAACAACAATAAAGAAATAGCTGAGAACTTCTTTTGGCCAACATACAAACAACTATGTAAAAAAATAGCCCAAAACTGCGAAACCTGCCTCACGTGTAAGTACGACAGACATCCGGTAAAGCAAATAATAAAGAACACATCAGTACCGACAGACGTAGGAAAAAACTTACAGTTAGATACATTTTACGTAGAAAAAAAAATATACATAACATTCATAGACACATATAGCAAATATCTATATATACGGAATATTCCAAACGAATTAGGCATAGCTGAAGTGATAGACGAAATACTATCACAAGTATTTCCATTTACAGAAACTCTCATGGCACATAACGCACCAGCACTGAAAGAAGCAAAAGTAAAATTTTTGCTAAACCAAAGGAAAATAACGCATATTTTTACACCAGCACAACACTCGATAACAAACGCAAATATAGAACGAGTTCACTCCACACTCTTAGAGATTAACCGAAGTCTACCATTCGATCATAGCAGTACAATCTCAGACGTTATATTCAACGCGGTTAGGCAATATAATAGAACAATACACTCAGGGACGGGACAAAAACCCATTGAAATATTTTTTTAAATAACAGAAACAGACATTATACAAAATTTAGAGAACGCACAAAAGAAACAAAATAAGCACTAAAATAAAAAACGTAAAAACAAACAATTCAAACCAGGCGAAATAATATACGTGAAAAAAAATCGACGCGGTAAAGAAACAACACGATACATAAAACACATACTGGCTGAAGACAAAGGAACAACAGTGACAAGTAACAATAGAACAATTATTCACAAAGACCGTATACGGCTTAACATTATTCCAGATAGCTGTAACAAAGACTAACCTAACCATAATACCATTACAAAACAAGAAGTTTATATCAACAAGACTACAAGACGCCTACGTTTACAAAGACACAGCCATACTCATTCACCCGTTTAACCTAACAAGGATATTAGACCCACTCACAAACAACAAACAGAAAACCTATTAAACACCCTAGCAGCAGCCAAGGCAGGAACATGCTTTACAGGATCCTAAGACATGGACGAACTAAAAGATGTCATGACAAAAGAACGAATACAAAAACCTTTAATTAAGATCCTGATTTACGAATGTGAAAGATACACAAATTTGGCACTAAACACATTCCATGGGTTACGGAAATGTTGTCAAACACAGTAGTATGTAACAAAGAAATATTTGGCATACAAAATTATAACAATAAATTAACACACCATATTTGTAAAAAAAATAAAGGCAACGAATGTACAATAAATATATTAAGCGGGAAGTCAGCTAAATGTAATGAACTCTGTAAAAAAAAAAAATAAAGAAGTAATTAAATTGTCACAAGACAAAATTGTAATATCAGGTAAACACAACGTTTATAAGGAAATATATACCGGAATATACCTAATCAAATTTTAAATATGTTAACTTAGATGAACAAATAAATGAATTTGTAGTACATATTAACGACATAGATATAAAAATAAGTAAAATATTATATTCTAAGTCATTCCTAATCCCATTTGAGGAAAACATAGCTCTAAGCATAATCGTCACTATAAGCATTATAATACTATGTATAATTTTCATATGCCTAAGTAATAACGGATGTAAACGTTATAACGAATATAAAGCCAATAGAAATAATCAAAAAAACCAAGAAATATTTAACACCAGGTTATCAGAGTTAAGGAAATGAGGACACCGTTGTTTAACGGGGGGGGGGGGGGGGGGGTTTGTGTTGTGAATAAATAATAAAAAAAGGAGCCAGACTCCGAAAAGAAAAATTTTTAATTATTTCTCGAATTATTAACTCACAAAAATAACTCGCGCACGAAGTGGATTATATGATACTCTTAAATGTCAATGTCAAAATATGAAAGGAAATGTGAGACATCTTTTTTTTTTATTTGGTATGTTATACGACCTTTCAAAGTTTATACATTTTTAGTCATAGCCTACTAGATTTTCTTTTGTGTAACGAAGCCTACGAATACCAAAAAACAGAAATATCTCGACACGCGATCAGAACAATAGGAGACAACAGCTAGAGTTAAACATACTATCTCAATTATCCAGTCACATAATAAAAAAAAGTAATTATCTCCGCATATCCAAACACATCGCAACTTGGGTAGTCCTAGATGCTTTCTCATTCTTAGCCGTCTATAAACTTAGAAGGTGTTTACTGTTTTCGACAGTTTTTCAGTTTATACAAATATTAGGATCACATTTAAGATATTTTTAGTCGGAAAACAAAACGCTTGATATACTCCTTGTATCTTGCTTCTATTTTCAACCAGTTAAAAACATCAGAGAAAACACGACTGTGATAAGTTATTAAATTATTTTATTAAGTATAGGATGAGAACAAAAGTTCTTGCACATTTTCAAAACGTGATATTCATCACTCCGCTGTGCAACACGCATGATGCAAATATGATAATATTCTACTGTTACATAATTAATCAAGATGTAATTTCTCCTCTGTGTTTGTCCACGTTGGTAACCAGCAGTCCTTGCACTTAGCGAGACCTAGGTAATAGCTAATACAGATATTTCCGACTTTACTATACTCGGTTATAACCTAGGGCGTTTGTTCTTTCCACGTCGTGGTCTAGCTACATAATTTAATTTCTCTGCCTAAAACTTCACGTTGGTAGGCATATCATACATTACTGCTTTCTTTACAGAAACTCAAGTTTGGATAGAAACGCATCCTTTAACGAATTTGATGCTCTATCTGATTCTATCGATAAGACCTTGACCCTATATCCCCACACTGAAATCGTTATTGCTGGTGATTTCAATGTGCATAACTCTCAGTGGCTTCGCCACTCAGCACACACAACACCTGAGTCAGTATGTTTAGCTCTTTGCTGAGTCAAATAATTTAACTCAACTCGTGAATGAGCTAACATGGGTACCAGATATATATGGACATTCCGCCGACACACTGGACCTGTTTTTTACCCCGAATCGTTCATTTGTCTTATTCTACTGGCCGTTTCCAAATAGATGGAAATCAGCGAACATTCAGCCAATTCCCAAAAAGGGCGACAACCCATCCCACTCTTCTTATGGACCCATAGCACTAAGTTATATTCTCTCGAAGGTAATAGAATTACTAATTAACCTTCAACTTTCGATATATCTGGAATCAAATGACCTCCTCAATGACAGCTAATATGGCTTTCTTAGCTACAGGTCCACAGGATATTTGATAGCGTACCTTGCCGAAAAGTGGAGCCATTCCACCCACTACTTTGGAGAAAGCGAGGTTGTTGCACTGGATATCTCGAAAGCCTTCGACAGAGTTTGGCATCTTGCCCTTTTATCAAAACTACATTCATATGGAGTGGACAATTCCCCGCTCCAATGGATAAGAGACCATCTTCCTGACCGTTCAATCCAAGTGGTTCTTGATGGTGTCAAATCTGCCTCCCATCTAATTAACGCAGATGTTCCCCAAAGTTCTGTACTCTCACCCACTCTCTCATCTTTATAAATGATCTCTTGTCCATTACGTACAACCTAAACCACTCGTTTGCTGATGATAGCACATTGAGTTTCTCATACCCATACGAACATTCCCGACCAAACTCTTCGAACGTCAATACCAATCAGCTGGTTATGCTTAATACACTGAAACCCGACCTGAACAAGATATATCAATAGGGGTTATCTAACTGAGTGGATTTCAATGCTTTAAAAACGCAGTGCTGTCTCCTGTCGTCAAAAGCGAACCCCAAAGTAAATATACATGGGTGGGCTGAAAAGTTTCCGACCTCAACATGAAGATAACAGCACTCGCTCATAAAAGCTAGTGAAGATAGTTTCGCATCTTTTGACAGTTACTCGCAAAATTGCAGTCATTTTGAATGCGTTGTTTTTATTTGACAGTCGTTTGAGTAAATCGATGTGTGTTTTTGTGAAAACGGACAAAATTGAGTGTCGAGCTGTCATTAAATTTTTGTTTTTGAAAGGCAATACGCCTACGCAAATCAAAAATGAGTTGGACTCACTCAAACGACTGTCAAATAAAAACTACGCGCCGAAAATGGCTGAAATGTTGGTGAGTAACTGTCAAAAGATGCACAACTACATTCACTACCTTTTATCGATGAGTGCCGCTATCTTCACGTTGAGGTCGGAAACTTTTCAGCCCACTCTCGTACTGTTGATGAATGGCACTTCCATCGGCGAAGCCAAGGAACTATCAATCCTCGGCACTCGAATTAATTCGAATCTTAATTCACATTTTTGAAGCTGCGAAAAGTGCAGCCAAATGTATGGGGTTCCTTAAGAGATGCAAAAAATACTTTACAAGGCGTATATTCGTCCCAAAATGGAGTTCAACTCCCATATTTGGTCGGGCGCATCCAAAACTGCACGAGACGTACTCGATAGCATGTAAAAACGAGCAGTGAATCTTATTGGGGACTCAGCTGTGAGTCGATCAATTCCGTCGTTAGAACATAGGGGCAACTTATCATGCCTATCTCTTTTCTATAGGTATTATCACAGTCGTTGCTCAACTGAACTTGCTGGATGTGTTCCGCCTCCACAGACATTTTCCCGCGATACCCGTCAATCTGAGAATGCGCATCAGTTCACATTGAAAGTCAATTTCAGGCCCACAAACAAACATAGAGAGTCATTCTTTAGCTGAACCACACGAATGTGGACAACTCTACCTGATCATGTGTTTCCTCGTCGTTGTAATGTCCAGGCATTTAAGACCAAGGCACATTGTAGGGGGCGCAGTCGTGGCATCGACATGGACGCAGAGTTCTACTCCGTCCCCACCCATTCACTGTAAATTAAAACTGAGCAACGCCCCGAAAATGCTCACCAACAGTCACCAAACTGAGTGGACACAGCGCAGGAACAATAAAACAAACACTCTCAGGAACGGCAGCACAGAAAATCAAAACACTGATTTATTGTTTAATTAATTATTGTTTTTTTTTATTTGTTACGTAAGTCTCCACATGAAAATCACTTCGTTCTCAGTTATTATTACATATGTTAGCTTTTAATATTACACTTGAACTTATTATTAATGGTCTTTATAAATTTACTTTGCTTCACACACACGACTCAGGGGTATATTTTTCGCGTCCTCGGCGAGCGACGAGAAGCGGAAGTCCGCAGCGACCATGGCGGCCGGCGGATAGAAACCGACCCCACTATAATCATCTCGTGCAGAGATGATTCGCTACGAGGGAAATTTTTAGGGGCATTTTCGCTGAGAGAGAGAGAGAGTATTTCCCTCCACTAGGGAAAAGATTTGCCTACCACCAGAGAAACGTAAGGTCTCTCTTTTGAGAACAGAGAACCAACAGATCTCATACCGATGATCGCCACAGTACACTTGTGTGTGTGTACACTGGTTATTTTATGGACCAAAGCAATGGGAAAGAGTCTAAGCAAAGAAAGGGGCATAGAGTGTATTCATGGGATGCCAATTCGGTAGAGCAAGCAAACCGAATCTCCTTGGATGATAATTGGTTTGCTCTTGCCGCCGCTGATGAAAATCAGATCCCGAAATATTAGAAGACAAGGCGATCGGGTAGATCATTGTTGTAGGGATCCTAAATCGCCACCCCTATCCAAATTCCCAATAACATCAAATCATAACCCAAATCCCAAATTCTCTATTGCCTCATATTCAAATTCCATATTGAGTCACATGTACAACGAATTTAACCAAAAGTTAATTCATCATAGATTGACTCAATTCCCAAAACCTTGACATCATGAAATGCTAAATTCAAAACGCATTTCATGATTCCCCTTCCCAGAATCTATCCAACAAAATCCTCAAACAATCCTCAGAACAAAATTCCAATCAAAGCACGCCAAGTCTTGCGTGTGCTTCTTGGAATTTTGACAGTAAAATAGTTGACAAAAGTCAACTACAAAAACTATAAAAGGGCAGTGGTTTTCAATTTCGGGATCAGTAAAATTTCGGAGGCCGAATCGCTGCCCGATTATCAATCGTAAAGATCACCCTTGTACTTTTTAGAAAATAGAGAAGAATAAAATTTACTAAAATTGTTTTAACTCAATCCTTTCGCCTTCACTTTCCACTGTCGACACTCCGGGCTCTTCTCCCGCCGTTTTGGGAAAGCACGGCACGGAGCATTACATTGTCTATGGTATGCATTGCAGCTGTTACGACAGCCGCAATGCCCATGCACATGTTGCTAATTGGTTTAAGACGCGAGATGCGTATTTGCTGTGGTTTGCACGTTGTGCGAGTCAGAGAATTTGATTGCTGAGAGAAAAAAGTCGCCGGCCAATGTGTACATAAAGAAATTTATCATACACATGAATGAAGCTGGGAATGGGCGACGCAATGATAATTATCCCTGGCTGGAATGGTTACAAGATATATGAACCGGAGTTTTTCTTTTCAGGTAATTTATGATAAGGAAAGTAAGAACTCTTACAGGGGATTTGTAAGCGAAGGAATGCTTGAAAAGGTAAGAATTCTTTTGCAGGAACTTTACGATTATAGCTTTGCTCTAATTAATGCGTGTAGCATTTTCAGTGCTTAATGCGATTGCATTAGCGAAAACTTATGCTGGTGGGATGAGGTTATGGGGTTTTAAGTAAGTGTACCGTGGGGTTTGGCGGCACCGCCACAACATCAATACCTTCTTTCCTTATCCACTTCCTCTCCTTCCGCTCGCACTGTAAACTGACATTTAAGGGTATTCCAAAATCTCCCTTTGTGCGCGGGCGTTAAGTGTGTCAGTGGCATCATAGACAAAGATGGCTTACGGTCATTGATACACTCAAACAGAAAAACGCCAACTGATTCTAAGCTCGGATGACCCCCAGAACGATAATGCAATTAATTGCATATTTCAGAGCAATTGATAAATCGCATAAAAGCAATTAATTGCATATTCCAAAACGATTAACAAATCACGGAAAAGCAATTAATTGCTTACGAAACCCAAAAGAACTAATTGGGTCAATTCGCAATTGCGGGTGTTGAACTGTGGTGCAAATCAATGAAGAAATATTGGCTGACATCACAGTACAAAGCAATTGCGAAATCGGAAATTAGGTCATTGCGAAATGAAATTGCATTATTGTAATCGGGCGGTGTTGACCCCGAGGAGACGAGTTTTGATTGGGAACAAGTGAGGAGGCAGTCAGTCGTTGGTCACGGAAGGAAGGTCTTTAAGAGCAATTGAAACGGAATGTTAGAAGGCTATTGGAAATTAGTTAAAAGCGGTTGAAAGAGTAAGAAGTTAAAACTAATAGGTATAAAGGAAGAGCAATTGAAACGAAATGTGAGAACGCTATAGGAAATAAGTTAGAAAGTGGATTAAAGACTAATAAGTTAAAACTAATAGGTGTGAAGGAAGAGTAATTGAAACGAAATGTGAGAACGCTATTGGAAATAAGTTAAAAGTGGATTAAAGACTAATAAGTTAAAACTAATAGATGTGAAGGAAGAATAATTGAAACGAAATGTGAGAACGCTATTGGAAATAAGTTAAAAAGTGGATTAAAAACTAATAAGTTAAAACTAATAGGTGTGAAGGAAGAGTAATTGAAACGAAATGTGAGAACGCTATTGGAAATAAGTTAAAAAGTGGATTAAAGACTAATAAGTTAAAACTAATAGGTGTGAAGGAAGAGTAATTGAAACGAAATGTTAAAACGCTATTGGAATTAAGATAAAAGAGGAATAAAGATTAATAAGTTAAAACTAATAGATGTAAAGTAAGACAACTAAAAATGGAGTAATAAAACATTAATTGAAACATATTGTGATTAGAGTAAAGAATAAGTAATAAACCATAGTCAGTATATAAAGACAAAGAATGAAGTGGAAAGAAAAGAAAACAATAAAAATTGAATGAAGAACTAAGAGTCAGTTCACCCGGAGCTTTCGACTGCGTTTGACGTGTTCATCTCAGTCGCGAGTTCTCATTACAACCATTCCCAAACGCGATAGATCGCCTGATACCGGGGACAATTGCTTGTCCTCGGATAAAAAACTTCGTTCCACTATGCATCCAACAAGTGGGCTTGGTAAAAACCCCTACTGTAATAAATTCACTCCCCTACAATGCCATCCAGATACAGATAATTCTGAAATGGACGAAACTGATTCGCCAATAATCAGAAAAGTGTATGTGCCACCAATCAAAGTGCTCCAAAAATCACCAGAATATGTGCATAGCCTCATGAAAAAGCTTAAAATATCCAGTTATTCAATAAAAAAATTAACAATTGGTATAAAAATAATGTTCGGAACTATTGAATCATTTAATATTGTGTTAGAAAAACTAAAAGAGGATAACTGTCAATATTTTTCTCATGATATTAAAAGTGCTAAAACTTTCAAAGTTATTTTGTATGGACTGGATGATATAAAAACCAATGAAGTCAAAGCTGAACTCATTTCGCTTGGCTTAAAATGTTCTGATGTTAAAAAAATTGAAAAAAAAATATGATCAATTTACTGATTTTTTTTATCTCATTCACTTTGAAAATGGTCAATTTTTCATACCCAAGTGAACTGGAACTTCCAAAGGAAAATCAAAGGTAAGGTGACACAATGCTTTAATTGTCAAATGTTTGGACATGGTGAGAGAAATTGTCACATAAAAACATATTGTGCTACTTGCGCTGGTTCACACAAAACAAGCGAATGTAATAACGCTTCGGTAAATAAATGTGCCAACTGCAACGGCAATAATAAAGCTACTGACGTCACATGCACCAGTAGATCTAAATACTTAGAAATAAAAGAAAGATCATCTGGAAGATCCAAGATCCATCCAAGAACTCATTTCGCTGCATCAACTCAAATTTCTAATCATCAAGCTTGCCAAAAACCGATTTCGTTTGCCTCTATGAGTGATTTTTCCTACGCTTCCACAGCCACAGCGACGACTGGGACTGACCAATGCTCCGAGCAAAAGCTTTCCAAATTCAAGCCCGCGAATTCAAAGTTTACCACCAACAATTAATGCATGGGAAAATGACTCACGCGGCGCTTCTTCATCAAACAATAACAATAATTTACACAATTCACCACTCTTCACAATCGAGGAACTAAATTCCTTGTGCATGGAAATGATCTCAAATTTATCAGTTTGTAAAACGAAAATAGAACAATTTAATGTGATCGCGCATTTAGCCACTAAGTTTTTATACACTAATAATGTTAAGTAAAATGGCAGATACACATATAAAAATAATTACTTGGAATGCTAAAGGCATACGTAATAAATTTCATGACTTTTTAAACTTTTTAAATAGCTATAAAGTTGATGTTGCTCTAGTAACAGAAACTTGGCTTAATTTTGATATAAGACTCCCATCATCTGACTTTAACTGCTATCGCATTGATAGAGTAGACCAAAGGGGTGGGGGAGTGGCGATTCTTATCAGGAAGTCAATTCAACATTCGCTTTTACCTGTAATTCCAACTAGGCTTGTGGAGAATGTAGGTGTAATGATTAAGTTAAGAAACCATAAGACAGTAAAAATCTATTCTGTTTATTTCCCTGGTGGATCTTCGTCGGATATTAAAAGAAAATGGCTCAAGCAAGATTTAAAAAAGTTATTCACAATGAATGGTGAATTTCTATTAGGTGGTGATTTTAACTGCCGGCATAGAGAATGGGGGTGTGTAAGAGCAAATGCTTGGGGCAATATATTGGCTGCCCTTCCATCGGCACTACCAATTAATATTTTTTATCCACCTTGTCCAACTTATTTTCCCGCAGGTTCTCGTGGCATTCCCTCTGTCCTTGACTTGTTTGTGTCAAATGTCCCTGGTCTTATAACAGAACCCGTTTCGTTAAGTGCTCTCAGTTCAGCTCATAATCCTGTTTTTTGTAACCTTTCTTGGTTGGGTGAAAGAAAGATTCAATATTTCCTGGACATGAAGAATGCTAATTGGAATTCATTCAAATTAAAGATTAAAATGAGCCTTCAAAATAGTACTACAAATCTTGAAAGAGTGTCTTGTAAAGATGATGTTGACCTTATTGTACAAAACTTTACACAAGCTATAATTTCTTCGGTTGATGAAAATATTCTCAAAAGAGTAAAAAAAGATATTTTTAAAAAACTTCCAATCCATATCTTAGAGCTTATTAAAGTGAGAAACATTCATCGAAGAAACTGGCAGAATTACCGTCAGCCCTTTTCTCGATCAATGGTTTCCCATTTTAATGAGCGCATTACTGACCAGATACAAATCCACCGTAATAGAGAATGGAACAAAAAACTGAGCGTTATTGATAAAAATGCTAAACCGTTCTGGAATATAGTGAAGTTAATCAAGAATAAAAACCGTAAAATACCATTTCTGAAGGATTCTTCTACTACTTTTTTTACAGGTTTTGAACAAGCAAACCTATTTGGAACAAGTTTTTCAAAAAATCATTTGGTCTCTCAGCATTTGGGTGAATTTGAAACTAATGAACTTGTCGGTAACAGAATCGAAAGATTCGACACCACAAACGAATTAACTCCTCTAAATGCATTTGTAGAAGAAGAAAACGTAAAAAATGTAATCAAGTGCTTGCAAACACGAAAAATAGGAGGACTAGACAAAGTTAAGAATGCCTATCTAAAACAATTGCCTCATATTGGAATTAAATACTTAACATTTATAATCAATGCATGCCTTAAATGTCAATACTTTCCTCAATGTTGGAAAAAAGCAATGGTTGTACCTATCCTTAAGGCTGGAAAAGCCCCAGATAAACCTGAAAGTTAAAGCCCCAGATAAACCTGAAAGTTACAGGCCAATTAGTTTACTTAGCAACATAAGTAAAGTTTTTGAAAAAATCCTGAAACAACATATTTTAAAAGTTGTTTCAGATAAAGATATTTTCCCCGATATCCAATTTGGATTTCGACGCTTTCACAGCACCTCGCACCAGGTTAAACGAATTTCCAGCCATATTCTAGACCATCGTTCACGTGGTCAATCAACGGGCATGATATTGTTAGACATTGAAAAAGCTTTTGATTCCGTATGGCACAATGGAATAATATATAAAATGATACAGTTCGACTTTCCTTTGTATTTGTGTAAGGTCGTCCAGAGTTTCTTATCCAATAGATGTTTTCAGGTTCATGTCAATTGTGATGTTTCTAGATTGATATTTTTTGATTGTGGCGTCCCCCAAGGCTCAGTACTTGGTCCAGCTTTGTACAATATCTACACTTCGGATTTTCCAAATCTACCGCAGTGTGAATCAGCTATCTTCGCTGACGACACTGCAGTATTTGCGTCGCATGAATTTTCTCTCAACGTTGAGACAAATCTAAAGCATGCGATCGAGATACTTGAAAAATATTATATGAAATGGAAAATCAAGCTAAATGTCGGGAAGACACAAGCCATCTTTTTTACACGAAAGAGAAAAGCTTGCTATCTTCCCAGCAGTCAGCTGCAAATAAATGGTACCACGATTGCATGGGAGCAATCCGTAAAGTATCTCGGAGTTCATCTCGATACAAAACTCACATTTAAACAACATATTCAAAGTACTCTTAATAAAATGAGTATTGCTATTAAGATGCTTTACCCTTTTATTAATCGCAAGTCTTTACTCACAAATGAAAATAAGATTATTATTCATAAAGTTATTTTCCAAGCTATACTGTTATATGGGTGTCCAGTATGGGGTAACGCTGCAAGGTGCCATTTAAAGAAGTTACAGGTATCACAAAACAAAGTTTTGAAAATGATGCTAGACCTCCCTTGGCACTATTCAACCTTAAGTCTCCACGGAAGGGCGGATGTTGAATTGATTTCTGAAAGAATTCGTAAACTAGTATATAAATTTAACATCAGCTGTGAAAGTTCTGAAAATCCTCTCATAACCCAGGTTCTTGCTTAATTTATCATAATTTCATGTAAATATTTACATTTTATATTATTTATTATTGGTTTTTTTTTTTTTTTTTTTTTTTTTTTTTTTTTAATGAAGGTTTTTTCCTTTTCGTATTTTCCTTCGATTTATTCTTTTAATTATTAATTATACATATTTTTCTTTTCTTTATCCAAGATAATGTTTCAGTTGTAAGATATAACTTATCAAATCTCTGAATTGTAAAATTTGCGGTCGCAGACTTTTTTTTTTGAAAATATTATTACGAAATAAAAGATCTCTCTCTCTCTAACTAAGAGTGATTCCGAGTTTTGTTATTTAATAACTAATGATATGTGAAGGAAGAGTTGATTGTCATTCCCTCGGCGTCGAGTCTCTAGTTAATCTTCTGTGAGCACTAAAAACTATAACTCGCGTTTGTGTAACAAAAACAAAAGTACCTCTAACGGCTCCAGTGAAGGCTTGGAATACTTCGAATGGACCCAGAATTGTGACAATTCTCTTTTTCGGAATACTTGCGTTCTTCGCCCATCTCATATTTTTTCTTTTTTTCATTTTTTGATTTGGCTCATGCTGTCAAACTGAGGAAATCACCGTATCCATAACTTTGTCCTTTTCAACTGAATATTCTCCGGTCTATCTCCTTGCAATGAATACGATTGTTCACTTAACTTAATGAAGACTACGTATTTTTATGCTTTTTTTCATACAGGATTGACCGATTTTATCCCTTTCACAGTGTTCAAGTGTTATTGTTACGAACCTTTCTATTCTAAGCACGTAACAACCTATCAACGTACAAGACCTTATTTTTTTATGATGAATAATGTGCCTACTCTTCTCTCCAATCCCACCATTTTTCTCGCAGGACACGATTTCGTTGTGTAATAGATTTTGAGCTAATTTAAGAAAACTGTTAATTACGTAATTTCCATAACCAAACACAAGTGCTCTACTAACGATAATACCGTCAAATTATTTTCGCCATAAAAGTTGTGATACCGGAATGATTGATTGTAATCCATGAAAGTATTTTTTAATATATTTTCAGTGTATTTAAATTTCTTTTATCGTTGATTATAAGATATACGAAAATGCAAAATGTTTTTCATTACATTCTCCTCAAACAAATTGCAATGATTTTCAAAACCTCCCACAATTCGGAAAAAATTAGATTTTCTTTAAGAACACATTAACTCCCTGGGGTAACGATATTTTGAAAATACTTATAAAAAAGAATACAACACGAACATTTATCATTCTTTCTTTTCCGTATTTCTTCGGCTATATGAGTTTTTTTTTTTTATTTGTCGTTTTTAGAGTGATCTAGGCAAGTTCGAGAGGTCAACAGATTCTAATATATTATCTTTATAATAGAATCTGATTAGACACACTAAGACCCTTTATTAGATGTTTGCACATGTGCCACACTTTTTTTGTTTGGTTTTTTTTTGTAAGCACTACTCTAAAGTAAATAGAGAATCTTTCTTTTTCACTCCTCAGAAAAACACGTCTAATAACAAAAAAACCAAAACGAAAAAATACGCTTGTATCTAATTTTAAGCAAGCACACAGTTGAGCATGAGAAAGATCTCTAGTGACCGCGGCTTCATTGGTTCGCATGAGGTACAACAGCGGCGTACATTTCGGCACAGCGGCCGCCATTTTTGACAATTTGCCAATTTTTCGGCAAAAAATAAGTACAAAAACGTGCGGACTGAACACTGTATACCCGCGGCCCGTTTCAGTTTCCTGCATCCTAAACCAAATCCTCTGAATTGGTACTATTTCTTATTGGTCATTTTTTCGTAATTTTGAAAATCAAATTTCAATCCATTAATAAGCTTTTGGATTTTCTTTTAAACGAAATTTTACTCATTTATTCAGGCTCGTAATTTTCTCTTGTGTTGGAAAGTAAAGGAAAAATAAATAAATAAAAATTTACTTGGTTTTACGCGAAGATATCAGATCACATCATTTTCTCTTATTGTTTATCTTACTTTAATAACATAAATTAAGGAAATTTGTAATAGCATAAAGTTAGAAAACGTTGTATGATATATTATATATAATTCAGTACTATATTCATCTTCTTATTTGTCATCTCTCAGCAATGGCGAAATTAATGCACTGAATCAGCACTGAGTTGCTTTTTTTTCTCTACCTCCTTCATCAACCAAGCTCCGAAAGATTGTCAACGACTCGTCTCAATCATTTTATAAAACCGTCAGCTTAATGAGTTGGTATTTCACTAAATGGGGGGATGGTAGCGAACATACAGGGTAAAGTCTCTGCTTTCAACCCGGCTAAGGCCAGGACGATCCCTGCCCCTGTTCAATCCAAGTTGACATTTAGTCTCCACGTCACACCCATGGATATCTACTTTGGCACCCGCAAAGTAGTGAACCGATGCAAGCAGAGACATCCTGAGAAACGTTGGCACAAGGCTAATAACCTTGCATCATCATCATCATCGGCACTACAACCGGGAACCGGTCTTGGCCCTATTTAGCAAGTCCTGGGGCTTGTTAGATTTTCCATAATGATTTGTTTTTTCCGGGCAAGGTCATTAGTCTTGCGCTAAATAACCTTGCATGGAAAATAAATTATTATGGACAATTTAACAAGTCTCGGATGAGGACCGGATACCGGTGGAGAGCCTTGCTAAATAAAGCCAAGACCGGATCCCGGTTGTGGTGCCGATGATGATGATGATTTCACGAAATGGCTGAACATTCGGACCCAATTCAGTAATTGGGCTGAACTACCACAATACAAGAGTCATGAGTTGAACCTGCATATTGAGTGGGACTTACAACTTTCTTAGTCGCTTATTCAATTCAATTCAATTCAATTTTTATTAAGTAGATAATACATTTACAGTTTAAGATTTTACAACTAGTATTTTAGAGTTCTAGGACAACAATTCCTTTACAACTGTAATCTTAAATCTATATAATGAAAATAGCACAATTTCCATGAATAATAAACAATAAATGATTAAAGGAAAACTACAAGAAAAAAAAACCCCTTATTTGAATATTAAGGTTGCACAGGTTTCCGGTTATTTTTTGTAATAATGACCCCGATAGAATTTTCATAGACAGAGTGCGTAAGTAGTGATTTAGGATAACGCAAGACGGGTAACGAGAACATTGTCAGAAAAAGAACAATTGACGAAGAAGTTTCGATTGATTTTGTCAATAAGAAATAAGGACCGGCTTAACGTTAGCGTTTTCATGAAGTTCAAGTGTCGAATAATGCCATGGCAAATTCATTTTCGAGCGGATGGGAGCGAACATACAGAGCAAAGTCTCTGATTACTTTTAACCCGGCGAGCGCAAGGACGATCCTTTTCCCTGTTCAATCCAAGTTGACATGCAGGCTCCACGTAATAGCACCTGGATAGCACTTTGGCGCCGCCAAGTAGTGAACCAATGCATGCAGCGACATCCTGAGAAAGGTTGGCGCAAGGGTAATAACCTTGCCCGGAAAAACAAATTATTAACGAAAATGTAACAAGCCTCAAACTTGTTAAATAAGGCCAATACCAGATCCCGGTTGTAGTGCCGATGATGATGATGATGATGAAACAGGAGAGATAACTTCATAATCAAAATTATTCGTGGTCACATTGCAAGGGTAACGTGCAGTGAAAATAATCTTATTTCGGGAGCATTCTATCCCAAAGATATGTATATGGAGGACACCATCCAGAATGGATTTATTTCGCCAGAAACGTTCCCCTTCTCTTTGCTGGTTCAAATAATTTATCCCAACTCGTCAATGAGCCAACATGGATACTAGATGTAGACGGTCATTCGGCCAACACACTGGACCTATTTCCCACCTCCTACCCTAACGAATAAACAATTAAAGTTTTTTCGCTCTTGGCCACTTCAGACCACTGTGTCGTGGCAGCTAAATTTGCTCTAACCAACAGCAACGCTAACGAGAAGACTCCCAAGAGAACAGTGTGGTTCTATGAGAAAGCCAACTGGGAAGGTCTGAATGATTTTTTGGGGAGTTAAATTGGTCGTTCAACTTCTGCGAAAAGAAGACCTAACGTTGGTCAAACTATTAGGGCAACGGAGCACGAATTTGAAGTAGTGAAATCCTTTAACTACCTTAGGTCAATAGTATCAGCTGATAACAATATTAAAGAAGAAATTCGCGAACGGCTGGTCAAATCCAAGAAAGCCTGTAGCGGTTCCGCCAAACCCCACGGTACAATTACCTAAAAACCCCTATTACCTCATCCCTAGAAGCATACGTTTTTGCTAATGCAATCGCATTAAGCACTGAAAATGCTACACGCATTAATTGGAGCAAAGCTATAATCATAAAGCTTCTGCAAGAGAATTCTTACCTTTTCAAGCATTCCTTCGCTTACAAATCCCCTGTAAGAGTTCTTACTTTCCTTATCATAAATTACCTGAAAAGAAAAACTCCGGTTCATATATCTTGTAACCATTCCAGCCAGGGATAATTATCATTGCGTCGCCTATTCCCACCTTCATTCATGTATACGATAAATTTCTTTATGTATACATAGGCTGGCGACCTATTTCTCCCAGCAATAAAATTCCCTGACTCGCATCAGTCCCAGAGTCCTTTATTCTATGTCCCGAACCAGATTGTCCTCCTTTTCGTGATCCATAACTTGAGAAAGGCAAGACAAGTGTTGCGTTTTGTTGATTTGGAAGTGTCAGTTCTTTTCACGGTCGAAATTGAAATATAGTAAAAAGTGAATGTGCCCAAGGATATGCGACACCGAGTCCGGGAAATTGAAGAGGTAACAAAAGATTCAATGATACGGAAATGTGAAAGACCAATTTTATACATCAATTTTGTGGATTAGAACGTGTGAAGTATTTTAATTGTTTTGTGTTTTAAAAATAAACGGAACCTTATAACGTAACTCACAGTGTTTCATTCTCTCCTGTGATTGATGTATGCTGCTTCCCTCGGCGATCATTCGTTTGTTTTTGGTGCCAAGTTTAGTGGAGTGTTAGTGGGACGAAGTAGAACTCGCACCCATGCCGGTGCCACGACGTCGTCCCCCACAAGCCTCCTATGGTCTATCAAGGCTCTTTAATGCACGAAATTTATCCAGAACATCCAAGCTACTACTGTACAAGACCATGGTCTTATCAGTACTCATATATGGATCCGAGACTTGGGTGCTCAATAAAAGGCACTCTGAACTCTTAGCCGCGTTCGAGGGCAGGGTCTTAAGGAGAATTGTTGGCCACGTATGTGAGGGGGGACGATTCCGGAGAAGCTACCACCATGAGTTGTGATCGACCCCGAAGCTAATGTTGCAAGAAAAATCAAGCTCGGTAGACAGCGGTGGGCGGGACACCTAGCTCGAATTATTGAGGAAGAGCCTGTGGGGATTAGGTGTATTGTGCCAAACACGGACACTCTGTTCACTCCTATTCCCATCCGACTGTTAACAGTTCCACCGACAAGTAACAAAAGAAAACTATTCACCACGGAAAAGGAAATGAAACACACTTTTTGGTGTACAATATTTTATTGTTTTTACTGATTATTTTATTAGGTTTATGTCTATTGTAAGTCGCATTTACAGTCAGTTTAAAACACAGCACATTTCGTTAACAATTTAAAGGGTTGCGGTTATTGTTTATCGGAACTATTCGGTGAAAACTAAAGCATTTAATTTTACTTTAACACTGGTATAGACACATTCTCGGAATACTTTTTAACTATCTAATTATACAATTAAACGGGAGCAGGTAAGGTAATCAGGTCGACGCACACGATCCGAAACCAACTTTCTATAAACTAGGGGGTTTAAAATCCGTGACTCCGGGGATGTACGCCTCCCCGACGGTACGGGAGCGGAAAACGAACCGTCCGAATCGGCGGTTGAAATACGACTCAACGATATTCAATCGTTGTCCGTGGAAAATTTGGGTCCATTCACTTTTACGGTGGTGATAACCGGATCTCATAGAGGGTATCTTCACAATACACAAGTGTGTGTGTACGTCGGTTCCTTTCACCGATCAAAGCCATGATAACAAATCTGAAACAAAGTATAAATAAAGAGTATTCATGGGATACGATTTCGGTAAAGTAAATACAACCGAAATCGTCGGATGCCAATGGGATCTATTGCAGCTGGATAAATAGCCTGTTGCTATTATGCTGATGATGCCAAAACAATTTAGGTATACGATGGGTGGTCGTGTACCGTATCTTGCTGAACGAAAAGGTATCGAATTTTTATGCATGTTTACATGCAAAGGAATTCAGTTTATGGCACTAGACGCTAGATGCGTGTATTTGCTTTTGTTGGCATATGGTGCGAGTAAGGAAATAGTCTCAACGTGGATGGTGCTAATTATATGCAGCTGGTGTTGGACTATTTATCGCTGGCTAAAAGGGTCGACAGCCGATGTGTGCATAGATAGTTTTTATGTACACATATTGAGGCTGAGATTAGCCAACCCAAGGGTAAGATTCCCTGATATGCGGTCGTATGATATGCGAACCGATGAATTTTATTATAGGGAATTTATGGTAAGGTAAGAAAGAAGTCTTACAGGAATTTGTATGCGAAGGGAATGTAAGAAAAGGTAAGAATTCTTTTACTGAAGCTTTTTAGATTATACCTTAGATAATCCTAGATGCATGAAGCATTTAAGGTGCTAATGCGTTAGCATTAAACAGCCCCAAAAGGATGAGTGTTATGGGAGGGTAGGCATTGCGTGTAACACGGGCAAGGTTATTAGCCTTGCGCCAACCTTTCTCGGGATGTCTTTGCATGCATTGGTTCACTACTTGGAGGGTGCTAAAGTAGCTATCCAGGGGTGTTACGTGGAGACTGCATGTCAACTTGGATTAAACAGGGACAAGGATCGTTTTGGCATTCGCCGGATTGAAAGCAGAGACTTTGCCATGTATATAAACAAAATGTTTAGTAAATAAATTATTGCGATGAAAATAATTTATATACATACGCTATTACACACTTAGACTTCTCCCAAGAGAATCGTCGGCTTAAGCCTAAGAGAATGGCAACGAAGGTGGGATTCTTCCACCAAAGGAAGATGGACCCACACCATGATACCTGATGTTGAAATATGGGTGCAAAGAAAACATGGCGAGCTGAATTACCACCTGACTCAGGTAATATCAGCACATGGATGCTTTCGGCACTACTTGCACAAATATAAGCATGTGAATCACCCATACTACTTGTATTGCGAAGGCAAAATAGAAAATGCGGAACACGTACTAACATAGTGCGTGAGATCCGAGACCGCACGAACTATTTTGGAGAGACATATGAGACGGACAAATATTCCGGAGGAGTAATTGTCCACATGCTGAGTTCAAAACAGGCATGGTCCGTAGCAAATGATGTTCTATGTGACCTGATGCAGCAGTTGCGACGCGACGAGTGGAGTAACAGGTAAACTGCGTCCGGCCCCGCGATGGAATATCTAAAAGAAATTTCCGCGTCAATCAACAGAAATATGTCCCTGGCGGGAGGTGGTTTTAGTCTGTAAAAGTCCGGCATGCCTCTGGATCGGTCAGGGGTATCTTTTGAAGATTTCCACCTTCCTACCAAAAACAAAACAACAAAAAACAACAAAAAACACTTAGACTTGCAAAGAAGCAATATTGCTCGAAGAACGATGATAACAAGAATATAGCCGAAAATATTACCCACTGATATTCGAGAATTTATCAAAATATAAATTTATATATATTTTTATTTATGAACCTATGTTAAGTTTTCACAACATCTGTTCAAAAATTAAATCCCTAGTCTCATCGTAATAAATCTGACGGTTTTCACTACCTAAACCCAAAAGTTATTATTTTATTAAATTATCGTTTAAGTAATTATTAAAATCTTTAAGGTTCTCAAATGCTCCATCACTACTTTTGGTACATTAATCAAACCAAGTGTACAAAACTCTCACGCAAAAAAGATATTTGGGTCAGTGAATGTGTCACCTGCACAAGAAAGCCTCATAATTCTTACGACAACTCAACTGTTTTAAATATTCAAAACTGACACTAACATTGTACCGTTAATAATTAAACGAATCAAATAACTTAATTAATAATTCTACTTCCGTTAATACCACGGAAGCATAGTTGGGGCCATGTGACTAGTATCTTAGCAGCTTGACTGTATTCACATCCTTGTACATTAGTATCATTGAACTCACACGACCGTGTGTGAAGAAATTTTTCGCTGACTAATTCGTTTCCTCCATTTTCTCATCTCTATTTCAGGTTCAAAATCATCGTTGAATAGAAATTGTGAAAAAAAGACAATTTTAAAAATTCTTAATCTGACAAGATGTGAAGCGAGAGACTACGCAGCGGCTTCAGTACTAAACATTGACATTCTCAGCAGCTTCTAATTTTGGTCAGAATGCTCTACACTCATCTGAGATCTCTGTACACAAGGATCGGATCTAATCGACGCAATCGTATGCACAGCATCGCTTAAGAGTCATTCGTATACGGCATCTTAAAAATAGACCGTTTTTGGTTGATCTTATTAAAGACAGTACGTAGATTCAATTGATTTCGAAAAAAATTAATTATGGTTTTTGCCTCGCAGTTTTTTAACACTAAACTTATTTATATACGTTTAAACAATTTTCTATGGCTTGAGTCGAAATTACCCATAAAAATGTATTACGGGACAGTTGGACTTATATGATATCCAAGCAATCCAAGAAATAGTAAAACGAGGTCGTAACTTCAAAGTTGAATAAACTCCATAAGAAACTAGATAAATAATAATGGAATCTATTTGATTTTTTTTGTAGATTTCATATGTTGCCTTATAACGCTGCTATATCATGCAAACGCAGAATAGCATCAACTCTGGCAAACGGCCACCGACAAAATAGTATCCGTGAGAATGACCATGTTGTAGCATTTCTGACCTATCAGAATTTCCTTCAATACCCGTTGGTGTTGACCTTAGGATTACGTTTTAATGTCTTAGTTGTTTTTAATTGGAAGGCACATTTATTTGCTTTTAAATAAATGGTTGTTGGTGCTTAAAGTTTGGTCGTGGGCTGTATTTTATATCCCGGCGCTAGTTAACTGAAGATATCCTGTGAATCAATTTAATTAAAGATTTTAACTGAAGAGGTTCTGTGAATCAAGTTAGTTAAACATGTAATAAACCAAAAATCAAAAATGGAAGAGAGGATAAAGAAAACAAATTCAAAGACTTCAAAAACTCGTTATTATTATATATTTTTTAATGAGCTTATTTTATTAATTAGAGAGTTGTTACAAAGAAGTTTGGCGAGGAACTGAATCAGTTTTTAAAAGAGACCTTCTAACCCCTGTTCGTGTATTCTTCGATTATTTACTTTGACGACACGTCTCTAGTTGTTGGCGGTGCATAACGTCGACATGAATTCCCAGGAAAGGCAAGGCAAGCGCCAGCACACAAGCTCCTGGGAAATAACGATCAGCGGCGCACCGATTTCAGGAAGCCACTAAGGAGAAGAGCACACAGGAAACGAGCGAACAAGAGTGCGGGCCTATAAAAGGTGAACACATCGGAAGAGCAGCCTTCCTGGTTTTCTGACCTTTTCCAGGAAGATAATACCACTAAATTTATAAACACGCATCTATCTTATATCTCATAAAATATTGTTTGGAAAATGTATATATTATTATAATAATTACATGTAAGCAATTGTTACGAAATTAATTTTAAGTCACTGTATTACTTAAATGTACGAATTCTAAGTATAGTTAATAAATACAGTTTTGAAAAAAAAAAAAAAGAAAAGCAGCCGGGACTCCATCCCATAGGGTATACTACTAACACACCACACACACACGCACGCACAGTAGAAGACGGCACAAACATACACACACACCGACCAAAGCGCAGATCTTCAGACGCCAAGGACGTGATCTGCGTTTACTACCGCACTCAAGACCTGCCGCTCTTGTACGATTTCTTTCCCACCATCCCTCCATCCAAGTAGTTAGAGAACACCTGAACTAACCCTGTCCACACTATCCTTAGATACCCCTGTGGCGGTGTGGTTATTTTTAACGTCTGTTTGCGTAGTGCGGGGCGACTTGGACGGTTCACTACGCTTACCCAACTCGACGATCTCTGATCAGCAAACTCTGGCAAGAAAAACTACGTAAGTCCTCAATTTACTCCTCATTTATTAGTAGTTCATCAAAATAAAAATTGAACGTATTCAATTTATTAAGAATGATAAAGAAACTTAATACACTTCGTATGTTTAACTTATTATGCAAGTTAAAGTAACTATATTACAATTACGTATATTTGACTTGTTAAAGAAAGTTAAAGTAACTTAACACTTCGTATGATTTACTTGTTATGAAAGTTAAAGTAACTATATTACAACTGCGTATATTTAATTTGTTAAAAAAGTTAAAATAACTTAACACTTTGTATGTTTAACTTGTTATGAAAGTTCAAGTAACTATATTACAACTGCGTATATTTAATTTGTTAAGGAAGTTAAAGTAACTTAACACTTTGTATGTTTAACTCGTTATGAAAGTTAAAGTAACTATATTACAACTGCGTATATTTAATTTGTTAAAAAAGTTAAAATAACTTAACACTTTGTATGTTTAACTTGTTATGAAAGTTAAAGTAACTATATTACAACTGCGTATATTTTATTTGTTAAGGAAGTTAAAGTAACTTAACACTTTGTATGTTTAACTTGTTATGAAAGTAACTATATTACAACTGCGTATATTTAATTTGTTAAGGAAATTAAAGTAACTTAACGCTTTGTATCGTTATGAAAGTTAAAGTAACTATATTACAACTGCGTATCGCGAGGCTTCACGCATTCTAAACTGATAACTCCAAGGTCTAAGTATATCCGTACGCCAACGCAGTTAAACAACGACTCTCATCTCTTGGGACGCCCCACGAGAGATGTATAATTTAACGTGAGGGCACAATCTGCCCCCACGGAATCCAAATCGCGATTAAACCAAGTTCATCGAAGCGATAGAATACGACATATTCAATCATCGCTTCGATGACCATATATGGTAAGATATCCCTTTTGCGTTTTGTTCAAATTTTGCTTTTGCTGCTCATCGTGTGTGTCCGCAAGTATGCAGACATAGCATAGATCTCATCTAAATGTTCGCAACAGGCGCGAGTATCTCAACGCAAAAAGGGGTTGAAATGTTTACACGATCAGTGACTACGGGTAGCATGATGCTGATCGTGTGCATGTTGTTGTTGGCGTCAACAGGGTCGAACCGTCGTGTGTGTATTTACACTGACGAGTTCTCGATCCCTTTTTGCGGCCAGGTACGAGTTACCATTTCATGTGGCTCGATTTAGCGACCGATTGCAGCATTTAAGCCAAGCGAGAGTATCTCTTGCTTGTGTGCTGCAATTTCAATGGGTGCTATGTGCACCGTGGTGGTCGTGTCAGTTGCTTCGTGTTGCAACTGAAGTGGCCCTATGTAAATGGTGCGCCTGGGAACCGTGCTTTTAGGAAAATATCTGTTTGGCGCTGATGGATTGAATCAGCGAAAATGATACGTTTAGATATTTTAGGCAAAGGTTTTCGCAAATAAAGGACAGGTAAGTACATGCTTTTTATGAAATAGGACGCGCGTGGAAATGGTTACCTGGTGGTGAATGAGCAGGTAAGTAGTGGCGTTCGAAAGAACCGCCACAGCGGTTCCGCAAAACTCCACGGTTCAGCACTTCCTAAAAAACCCCCATAACGTTCACCCTGTCTAAATAAGCTTTCGCTAATGCAATAGCATTAGCACCCTAAATGCTTCACGCATTAAAGAGAACAAATTTGTAATCGAAAAAGCGCCTGGAAAAGAGAGTTCTTACCCGCATGCATAACTTCGCATTTAAAATCCCCTATAAGAGCTCTCCAAGCTTATCATAAATTCCCTGAAAGAAAATTCATCGGTTCATATATAATACAACGGCATAATCAGGAAATATTACTCTTCAGTTGGCTTATCCCAGCTTCATCGTGTGTATCATAAATTACCAGACAAACACATTGGCTGGCGACCTACACCCAAGGGACCAAAACAAATACACGCATCTCTTGGCACCAATTAAATCCTACAGCATAAGCAAATGCAAATAGGAAATCAATACTTACCCTTACCAGTGATGCCATAAACACCATTTCCCGGTAATCTAGCCATAATTCATTAACACCATTTCTTCGATGCGTTGCGTCTATTTATTTAGCTGCGACGCACATCTCAAACAAAGACCCAATTAGCATCCGACGAGTTTCAGTTTTGTTTGCTTTACCAGACTCGCATCCCATGAATGCACATTATCCCTTTCTTTGTTTAGTGTCTTTCCCATGGCTTTGATCCATAAAAGAACCAGTGTACACACATACATGTGTACTGTGGCGATCTTCTATATGAGATCTGTTTGGTTACCCTAAAGAGAGGCTTTACGTCTCTCTCGGAACAGGAAATGCATCCTCAATTTAAGAGAGCCAGTTTGTTATATAATTAAAGTCAATTAATTATCACTCCCCCTTTGAATTATTAACATCTCGCGTCTTTACGCACATATCCTTCCCATATCCTTCCCTTCTCTCCAAATTACTAATTTCCTATTCTCTTTACAATAGAATATCCCCTTTACAATAGAATATAATTTAAATAAAAGTAAACCCCACTCACATTACAATAGTCAATTGCCTTCTATTAGCCATAGTCGCCCCCTATTAGCCATGTCGACTGCTTCCTCGAAATTACTATCGTGGAAGCGGAACGAAAAAGGATATGTGGCGAGAGTCACGAGATTGTCCTACTTCTTGATAGTGTCGTGATTGCGAGCAGTCGATTTTTGCGGAGCAATATAAAATATTCAAATTAGATTTTGGAAAAAAAAAAAACGTGTGTCGTGTGCGTATGCGGTTGTGTGCTGTGCCTTTCAAAAGATTGACAATGAAATCGTGTGTGTCGGTTAACGTAATATAAATTGGAAAATATAAAAAGTAATAAGAAAAAAAAAGGAAAGGAAAATAAAATAGTTTAACAAATTGAAACAAAGGAGTTTTCATTAGTGAAGTGCATATCCCCATATACCTGCAACAGAAGCTGAAATCGCCCACGTTTCACCGAGGAAGAACAGGAAGGGAGTGCAGCGGACATCAATTGGTTAGGGGTAAGTTTAGTATACCCTTAATAACCGTCAATAAATAATTGTTAAAAATATATTCAACAAATTGGCGCAGTCGGCACCCACTATTTGAATGTGTACTAATGGTCGAAAGATCAATTTTAAATCCTTAGGAAGTACACAAACACGTTCCCGCAGCAAGAAAAAGTAAACTTGCGGGTTCGTAAGAAACTTAAATAAAAATTACAAAAATTTAAAAATCAACATTTCCAAAAATTTGAAATAGAATTAAAATTCTCAAAAATCAAAAAGTGCAAAAAATCAAAAACAGACATTAAACAAAAAAAAACCTAAAATTCAATTACCAAAAATTAAGAAAGAACCAAATTAAAAGCTCAAAAATAAAACAAAAGTAAAAACCTATCTAAGATACAAACAATAGAAAATAAGAAAACCAAATAAAATTAAAATTTTCAAAAAACAAAAAGTGCAAAAGATACAAAAATAGACATTAAACAATTGTTAAAGAACTGAATTTCAAACAAAATAAAAAATTTAAAAAAAATTGCAAAAAATTAAAAATTGAACAAAAAATTTCAACAAATTTAAAATTTTAACAATAAATCCAAAAATTATTTCACAAAAAAAAAAAAATAATAATAATAATAATAAAACAAATAAAAATTTTCACAGAGAGTTAAAATTCTAAAAAGTTCAAATAAAATAGACATTAACAAAAAAAAAAAAAAATGTTCAACAAAAATTGCAAAAAATTGAAATTTAACAAAAAATATCCCTAGAAAGCTTTATCAAACAGTACCAAAATCAAAAATAAAATAGAAATTATACTAACATTAACAAAAATATGAGATTTTAAAAAATTTTTACAAAAACAAATAAACTTTCAAAAAATCAAAACAAAAGCAGAAATTAAATATTCACAAATTAAAAAATTTACCAAAAACAGAAAAAATAAAAACTTCTAAAAAAAAAAAAAAAATTTTTTTTACAAAAAAATAAAATTACGAAATCAAAAATAAAATAGACATTTACAAAAAAGCAAAAAAAAAAAAATTTCAAAACCAAAGCAAAAACAGCAAAAGAGATAAATAAAAGGACCACCAACAACCGGAATAAAAAGAAGACAGCACATGAAAAGAAAAACACCAACAACCTAATATTAATTTAAGTTATATATATAGTTTATTAAATTACTACAAAAAAAAATAGATTGTAAAATTAGTCACATTATAGCAAAATATTAGAAAATAATTAATAAACTAACTAACTAACTAACTACTTTAAGAATTTATTATAGTACAACATAGGTGCTCCATACGTCAACTAATATTAGTTTGGCCATTCCACCCATTAAATATTAATAGTTGGCCCCTTTCCTTTTTGAGAGATATTGAATATAATTAGTACGTTTTCTTTCTGGTATCGCTGTATGGTCTGTTCGTGGAATTTAGATACAGGTATCTGAACAGACAGTCCAATTTAATAACAAAATCCGTATTCGCTGGTCTGATAATTTCAATATTTACTTATAGTACACTGTGGGCTTTAGAACCAATCCTCTGGTGCGATATATATTCCACATCTTATTAGCATCGATTAGTTTCTATCCATACCATAAGAGGGAAGGTTAGGTTTCCCTGTTTAGCGTCAAGCCTTTCATGAAGACAAGGCAAAACAAAAAGAAAAAAGTCAGATCCCATCCAACCCTGAGATGTCACGGGAAGAAAACAACTCTTCGGCCGAAAGACCAGACACCAGGGAAGAGAGAAATGCTTCCTCTCCTAAACCGGACAAATCTAAGAACAGGCTAGGTATTAGCCAAATCATGGACCTGGTACGAACATCAATACCAGTGTACGATGGTTCACGGGGTTCCACCGTAGCTATGGAACTAGAGAAGTTCGTAGATACGTGTGGGGGGACCCTGAGATGTTTGCCCGAAAGTGAGGAGAGGACAGCCATGGAGTGGTTGCCCATGCAATTAGGCGGGGAAGCCCATAGAATATTCCATGAGGCAAACCAAGCATTGTTCTGGGAGTATGAACTACAACTCCGGGACAAACTATTACCACAGTCTTCATACGAAGACGTGTACGAAAAGCTCTCCGAGATGCGACAATTCCGAACAGAGAACATCACAGGTTTCGTTTCCCGGGTGAAACAGGCGGTGGTGCTCTGCAAGGAAGCTGCCGCGCGCTCATACGGAAAGGCAAGCAGCGACATTTGCGCTGCACAAATAGAAAAATTGGCCAAATCCGTATCGATGCGCGGAATACGAGAGGAACCCTTTCGAAGCCAGTTATTGGCTATAAAAGAGGAAACTCTCGAGGGCATCATGTCGCAACTGCTCTGGATGGTAAGTCGACAAAAAGAACTTGAGGGAAAGAGAGATGCCTATGATATGAGAGACATATCAAGGGCAATTGAATACCCCGAGTCACAGAGGGAAGAAAGACACAATCACCCACAATGTTGCAGAATTAGGGAAATAACACCCGAAAGGTACACCAGGGATCCTTTTTCGGAAGAGGATTTCGTAACACCAGAAAGAAGAAAGGTTCGCGAAGAACGAAACCCGGCTCGTCATTCACAGGGGTTGGAAAATAAGGATGACCACCCTGTAAATGGACCAGATGAGTGTGATCGCCCAGTACCAAGAAGACGAACAATAACATGGCAGAGCCCGCCCCGCCATTCACACGGACTGGAAAATAGAGAAGACCAACCTGTGAATAGACGGGAGGAAGTTGACCGCCCGGTGCCAGCGAGACGACACATCAAATGGAGAAGCCCGCCTCGTCATTCACAAAGAGAGGATGAAAGGGACGAACGAGACTTCAAACATCCAGTGACCAGTAGGCGGGAACCAACAAGGCGGAGCCCAAATCGACACTCTCAGGGCATGGACTATATAGAGGACCACCCGGTGAGTGGACGATATAGTTATAACCGACCAAGGAGCCCGCCACGAACACAGGATGAAAGAAGTCACCGAGAACAGAGGTACAGGGAATATAGTCCGGATCCGCGGGAATCGTTCAGTAGACAACCTCAACCTACGAACGACGCGTCTCGGAGAGATGGGGATTACTATAGAAGGTCGACCGAAACAGCTCGACACTATACGGAACCACCCCACCCAGTAAGCAGCCCCCAACCTGCGAGGAACCCGTTCCGCCAGTACGAACCAGCACGCGCACCACCACACGACTATCAACCACACAGCGCAACAAGGCCCGATGGACGCGGAGTACGAAGGTACCAACGGGACGAGGATGATTATCATCAAGTCTGTGACGCACAACCACACCGGCTAACTGCAGAAGTAGCATGCAGTTTTTGCCACAAAAGGGGCACCTACGTGACGAGTGCATTACTCGGCGTAACATGCCAATTTGCAGCTCGTGTCTTAGGTATGGACACGAAGTAGGAAATTGTCGGGTAAGAGTTGTAACACCAGCGGCACAAAATCCCGCACCACAAGCACCAAGGCCACAAACTACACAAAGGCCACAAAATGAACAGAGGGAGTCCCCGAGACAACCAAATCAGGGACAAGTCCAACGCTCTAACTCAAAACAGCCACAACCAACATCGAACCGAAGAGTGTACAGCGTTCGATGTTGTTGTGAGTATTGTGGCCGAAGCGGTCACAAGTGGGAGCAGTACTCGTATCGATACAAGATCAACTGGGAAAAAGCTCACCCACATCCAGCTAGTACGCACACTGCAACGGCTAGACCTGTACGTCGCCGTAAAAACCTACCAACCTGCACGGTTAACCTAGAATGGCCAGAATCACCAACAAATGGCCGAAAGAAAAAGGAACCGAATAATAAAGGAAAAACCTTAAAAGGCAGGAGACACCGACAGAGGAACTCTAGGCGCAGGTCAGGTCGAAGCCGCTCTAGTACGGACAGTACGGAACAGAGCACAGACCGAAGTAACTGCGCCGAGAAAAAGAGTCCCTCCTCTAAGACCTAAAATAGCGATCGACCAAAACCAACGGCGGCACCTGGTAAAAGAAAAGCTATGGGAAAAAAATCGGGAAACGCCAAACGGTCGGGTGGAACATCCCCAACCCGACCGAATTAAACTCGCAAGATAGTCAGAGCTGCTCTCAGTTTTCGCCGACTGAAGCTCCAGTTGTCCAACTCTAATTAGACATTGGACGTAAAAAATATACGAGCCTAATTGTGGACACCGGCGCTGAGATCAGATTATTAAAGACTAAAGCACTCCACAAAAAGTATGAAGTGGATGCCCAGAAGGCCATAATCCTCCATACACTTTTTGGCAAGGGAAAGTCTAGAGGAGGCATACAGGGGAAGTTCAAACTACATTATGAAATCCCCTGTAGCTTCGAAGTGGTAGACACGTTGCCAGGAATGTCAGAGGACGGCTTGTTGGGTAACGACTTTCTATCGCGTTATTGCAAAGTTACTGGACCAGGAGGTTGTTTGGAATTTCCCAAACAATCACAAATCCTGAAAGTTTCTCTGTTGACTTTGCAAACAAATGCAAGAAAGTAAGCACGGGAAAGCCGACACATAAGGCAGCCGAACGGGAAACTGGATCACAGGGAACTAACAAGGTTGATACTGCGGTCGGAAAAACCCCGAAGACCTTACCCACGCAGGGGAAGGGCTGCGAAAACCTGTCAGACGCCAGTTACCCCAACAAGCAGGCAAATGCCCAAAAGCCAAAAACTGGAAAAGAAGGGGACGCTTCGGTAGAACGTCTACCAATAAACCCTTCCGAGGTGGAAATCTTGATGAGTAGACCGGTCATTGTACCAGGGCGCTCAAGAAAGATGATTGGGCTCCCCATAAAGATCCGGGAGGAGGTAATCTTAGTACCTAAAGAAGTACAATCGGGGATTTTACTCCCAAATTGTATTTTGAAAAGGGCGAAGGGTGCCCAAATAGAGGCACTCAATATCTTAGATTACCCCTAGACCATTGACCGGATACTGGTGAAGTGGCTTCCAACAACGGACTATGCCTTCTTTCCTTTGGAAAACCGGGAAAATACACAGACCGGTAAGCGAATCAATACGTCAGCGGAAGTTAACTTGAACAATAAATCAAGTCATCGCGGATCTGAGATAAATCCTTCGGAGGTAGAAAACCTCCAATTTATAAGACACCTTTTCTCGGGAGGTGAGTTGCCTAAAGAATCCATAAAAGATTCGAGATTGACTCAATTGCATGAGGAACTCCACTAGGGAAAAACGTAAGCCCTGAGGGGTGTCAATCGATAGTGGAAATATGTGAGGAGTTCAACGACGTATTCCACTTAAAAGGCGACCACCTGACGTATACCAATGCGATGACGCATGAATTGTCTATGGTACAGGACCAAGCGCCTATAAACGAAAGACCATACCGTCTGCCTGAGTGCAGAAAAGAAGTTATTAACGAGCAAGTTCGGGAAATGCTAGAGAATGATATCATTCAGCCTAGCAAAAGTCCGTGGAACTCACCCCTCCTAGTAGTTCCCAAAAAAGCGGGCCTCGATGGAAAAGCCCGATGGAGAGTAGTTGTCGATTTCAGGAAACTGAACGACAAAACCATCGGTGATGCGTACCCTCTCCCTAGAATAGAGGATATTTTAGACCAACTCGGTCACTCACGCTACTTTCCCACGCTTGATTTAGCCAGTGGCTACCATCAAGTCTTAGTCGATCAGAAGGATCGCGACAAGACAGCCTTTAACACTAATTACGGGCGTTATGAGTTCAGACGTATGACATTCGGGCTAAAGGGAGCCCCGGCTACGTTCCAGAGACTCATGAACCATGTCCTCACTGGGTTGCAAGGTATCGAATGCTTTGTATATCTGGACGACATTGTCATCTATGGGAAAAACCTAGAGAACCATAATGACAAACTCCAGAAGGTATTCGAACAATTGAGATATAACAATCTCAAATTGCAACCCGAAAAATGTAGATTTTTACAAAAAGAAGTAGTCTACCTCGGACATGTTTGTTCTGAAAAGGGGGCAATGCCAAATCCCAACACGACAGCTAGTGTCAGGGATTTCCCCATTCCCAAGAGGGTAAAGAACGTCCAATCATTTCTAGGACTGGCGAACTATTATCGAAAATTGGTTCCAAATTTTTCGAGAATAGTACATCCCTTAACAAACTTGTTAAGGAAGGACGTTAAATTCACCTGGTCAGACAAATGCCAACAAGCATTTGATAAAGTAAAAGGATTATTGGTTTCGCCGCCAATATTAATCTATCCAGATTTCACCAAACCTTTTAATCTGACTACGGATGCAAGCAGCGAAGCACAAGATCAGCCTGTAGCTTATGCAAGTCGAACCTTGAATAAAGCGGAAAGAAATTACTCCACCATTGAGAGGGAGTTACTAGCCATTGTGTGGGCGACTAGAAATTTCCGCTGTTATTTGCAAGGGCGAAGGTTCAACATCTATACAGATCATAAGCCACTGAAGGGAGTTTTTAACGTGAAAGACCCCACGTCACGTTTAACAAAATTCCATCACAAATTATCGGAGTTTGATTACCAAATAGAGTACAAACCCGGTAAATATAATACCAATGCGGATGCTTTGAGCCGCATCCCGCAAGATTGTGATGAAACTCCCAAACTACAGAGATGTAATGTAGTAACACGCGCCCAAACAAAAAAGCTAAGGGAAAGCGAAGAATCCCAGGGAAGACAAACAAATGACGAGTCTGATTTACCAGATAATCCCATTCCTCCCTGCACGGAAAAAGGAATGGAGATAACAAAACCTGAGGATATCCAGTTACTACTACGGGATTACCATGATCCTCCTTTGGGCGGACACCAAGGAGTGATAAAAACCTATAACAAGATACGTAGGAACTTTTGGTGGAAGAACATGATGCGCGACATTAAAGTCTACATTAAGAAATGTAAGGATTGTCAAACCATGAAATCTTCCCCAAACCTACGGATGCCCATGGTAATCACCGACATTGCAAAAAAGCCTTTCGACAAGGTATATTTAGATATAGTCGGGCCTCTGGATCGAACTCCAGCAGGCAATACATATATACTAACTTTTCAAGACAATCTGTCTAAGTATATAGATTGCTACGCCTTACCCAATGCGGAGGCAGAAACGGTAGCCACGGTCTTCTTTGACCAAATAGTTGCTCGGTATGGTGCTCCGAAGCAACTGGTTACCGATCAGGGAAGCAACTTCCTAAGCAGCTTGTTTAAAAACATGTGCAAGCTGCTCCGTATCAAGAAGCTTCAAACCTCAGCGTACCACCCACAGTCGAATGGGGCTTTAGAAAGAGCTCATCGACCACTCGTAGAATACCTACGCAGTATTGTGGATGGAAATTCCCAATCATGGGATCAATACCTGAGGACGGCAACATTCGTGTACAACACCAACGTACACGAAGGTTCCAAACTTACGCCGATGGATTGTCTCTTTGGTTTCACCCCGGAGGTACCGTCTAACATCAAACAACCTCCGGAACCTTTGTACAACCACGAGAGCTACCATAAGCTATTAAAGTACAAACTCCAGCGTACATACGAGATAGCGAAGCGTAACCTATTGATTTCCAAGAGGAAATCCAAAAGGTACCATGACCGTACAGTACGCCCGTTCACGTTTCACGTGGGCGATAAGGTTCTGATGCGGAATGCGCAGAAACAAGGGAAGTTAGCTCCCATATGGAGGGGTCCCTACAATGTAGTGGCAATACAGGGCCTAGTAAATGTGGTTCTGAAAATAGGCAGAAAAAGTGTGGTTGTGCACAATAACAGGGTGAAACCCTATTTCGATTAAAGGGTACGACCTGAAATGGGTGATATGTTTGAGTCTGCAGCGATACCAGAGGAAAATCAGAGATGTTTTTATCCCCAGTTAAAATGACAGCCACCAGAACTAGTCATGACCTAGGAAGCACAAATTATTGCAAATAAAGTTAAAATTATTAAATAGTAAAGTAAGCCAATCCCAAAGACGGGAAAAAAGTGTCTTCCACAAAATTACCGTCCGATAGCATTACTCTCAATTTTATCTAAGGTAATGGAAAAAGTCATCAATGCTGAGCTGGTTAAGTATTTGGAGTGCAACGGACTCCTGAATGATCGTCAATACGGATTCCGTGGCAGGCGGTCCACAGGAGACCTTTTGACACTTATAACCGATATATGGACATCTGCGATTGAACGGCATGGTGAGTCAAGGGCGGTCGCATTGGATATTTCCAAGGCTTTTGACCGCGTCTGGCACGGGGCATTGCTGAGCAAACTTCGTTCATATGGACTTTCCCAACAGCTTTGCGACTGGGCGAGGAGTTTCCTTGAAAATCGATCGATCCGGGTTGTTGTGGACGGCGAGTGTTCGGATCTGTATCCTGTTAATTCGGGGGTGCCCCAAGGTTCTATTTTGGCTCCAACCTTGTTCTTGCTTCACATAAATGATTTGTTGGAGACAACGGATAACAAAGTGTTCAGTTTTGCGGATGATAGTACGCTTGTTTCCTCCTTTTCGAGTGATCGGCCGATTGGTGCATCAACGTCACACCAGCTGAGATGTAGACAGATTGACTCTCTGAACCAGGATCTGGATAAAGTCCTGCAGTGGGGAAAGGCCAATCTTGTCGACTTCAATGCAACGAAGACTCAGTATACAACATTCACAAAGAAAACTGGCTCATCGGTTCCACAGCTGATGATGAATGGCCGGGCCCTCGAGGCTGGGGAAAGTTTGAAATTGCTCGGCGTCACGGTCTGTGGGAATGTATCATGGCATAAACACGTGTCGAACATCGCCAGGTCAGCCTCAGGAAAACTGAGTTATCTTTTTAGAGCCAAGAAATATTTTACCCCGGCCCAACTTCTCCTCCTATATAAATCCCAAATTAGACCCGCACTCGAATATTGCTCTCATGTTTGGAGCTCGGCTCCTAAACATACCCTCGACCTACTTGAGAGCATACAGAGACGAGCGATCCGCCTGATCGGGGACTCGGCGCTGACGTCGGGATTACAGTCGCTATCACATCGAAGGCGCGTAGCCGACCTCTGTCTGTTTTACAGATATTATCACGGGTGCTGTTCTTCGGAGATTCGTGGTATTGTTCCGCGCAATTCGGCTTATATGCGCTCCACAAGACAATCCGACGGATCGCACCCGTTTGTGGTTCATCTCCCGACGGCGCGAACATCCCTACATCAGAACTCGTTCCGCTACAGAGCGGGGAAGCTGTGGAACTCCCTTCCCACGCGAGTGTTCCCGGAACGCTACAACCTGCAACTGTTCAAAAATAACTGCAACAGTTATTTGATGGTATCTCGGGGCGCCCACTCGGCGCTATAGGTTCGCCTCTCCCGAGAGAAGTCTAATTAAAAAAAAAAAAAAAAAAAAAAAAATAAATAAATTGTAAATAATATACTTAAATATTATCAAAAAAAAATTAAAATTATTAAATAGTATAGTAATAAATTGTAAATAATATACTTAAATATGATCTAAAAAAAAATTAAAATTATTAAATAGTATAGTAATAAATTGTAAATAATATACTTAATAATTATCAAAAAAAAATTAAAATTATTAAATAGTATAGTAATAAATTGTAAATAATATACTTAAATATTATCTAAATAAAATTAAAATTATTAAATAGTATAGTATTAAAATAAATTTAAAACAAAAAGAAATTATTGTAAATAAATAAATAAATTTAGACTAACTAAAAATCAAAAATAAATAGAAAGAAAATGTAAAAACAACCACCACGCACACACCGACATGCTGTCGAAAAGGAGTTTCATTCCTCTTCCAAGAATGGAACTCCATTTTTATAAGGGGGGAGGAATGTTATATAATTAAAGTCAATTAATTATCACCCCCCCTTTGAATTATTAACATCTCGTGTCTTTACGCACATATCCTTCCCTTCCCTCCAAATTACTATTTTCCTATTCTCTTTACAATAGAATATCCCTTTTACAATAGAATATGATTTAAATAAAAGTAAACCCCAATTTAAAACCCCACTCACATTACAATAGTCAATTGCCTTCTATTAGCCATAGTCGCCCCCTATTAGCCATTTCGACTGCTTCCTCGAAATTGCTATCGTGGAAGCGGAACGAAAAAGGATATGTGGCGAGAGTCACGAGATTGTCTTTCTTCTTGATAGTGTCGTGATTGCGAGCAGTCGATTTTTGCGGAGCAATATAAAATATTCAAATTAGATTTTGGAAAAAAAAAACGTGCGTCGTGTGCGTATGCGGTTGTGTGCTGTGCCTTTCAAAATATTGACAATGAAATCGTGTGTGCCGGTTAACGTAATATAAATTGGAAAATATAAAAAGTAATAAGAAAAAAAAGGAAAGGAAAATAAAATAGTTTAACAAATTGAAACAAAGGAGTTTTCATTAGTGAAGTGCATATCCCCATATACCTGCAACAGAAGCCGAAATCGCCCACGTTTCACCGAGGAAGAACGGGAAGGGAGTGCAGCAGACATCAATTGGTTAGGGGTAAGTTTAGTATACCCTTAATAACCCTTAATAAATAATTGTTAAAAATATATTCAACAAGTTTCACCGGCTGAATTTTTTTTAACAACGATTGAATATCGTTGAATCGAATTCCATCCGTCGACCACGGTGGTCGCAATCGCGCCACTCCCGCTCACCGGTGCGCATGGTGACGCGCATAAGGCTTAGACGCGCAGAAGTCGGTTATGTACAGTGTAGTGTTTGCAACCGCCATGTCGAATATTATAATTGCTGCAGTCTTCGAAGATTGTGTTTTTATTGATTTCACATTGTAACTTTCACGCAGTGCTACCGTAAAATGTTAGTATCCAATAAGAAAATGAAACGGAAACAATAATCCATGAATTCAAACAAGTTATTCCAATAGTGTTTTTCTTTAATATAGAAATAAAGCTAAACAAAAGAAATAGTGTTTTATTTTTTTACTTGTGTGATCGTGTTAGTGTTTTTCCTTACTCCCGGTTGTGGACAAACGTGGCGGCGTTTCGTTCTTTCGGTTCGGTGTTTCCCACGGCGAACAATTTATGATGGACGAGGAAGTGAACGGAGTATCCGTGTTAGGCACAATACTTCCTCCCCACACCCTCCCTTTTTTTCTTTTTCAGATATCTCGACACCGAGCTCATCATCCCCACGGATGTGGGTGATTCTGGTTAGCGTAAGATAACCAGAAACCAGAGACAAGATGAAGGACACACCTGTCCTTGCCTCTCGCCACCCATTTTTTAGAGGAGCCGGGGAGTCGCCACAGAAACTCCTCGCCACACGGTCTTAACGAGACCACAATTATAAAGAGAACAATCAATAAAGATTAACCAATTAGTGGTAGCGTGTTTTTTTATTTTTTTTTTTTACTTGCTAAATTGCAGGGAATCGTACTAGGCAAGTCAATAACGCCCTCTGTCTAGAACAGGGTCCAGCTCTGGAAGTACGATACGCCAAGGCAAATAAATCGTTTGGCCGGCCAGCGCCGGAATACAGTCCACACGAAAAAAAGGGAAGTTGAGGCGTCGCCGGAGAAGGCGCCGTCCCCAGAGCAGTAACAGTTTTGGTCCTTCGAGCCGGATGTCGCCGATAAACGAGGATTCCGATAACGAGATCGGCGAAAGCCAGGAGGACGCTGCCATCCCCTACGGGAGGACTGTCTACTCAACCTGGAGTCGGCAGCACCGGACCAGATGCAAGCCCCACAGAAGAAGAGTCTCCCAGAGGTTTGGAGGAGATTATGACGGACCCGTCGGAGCGCTCGCCAGAAGAAGGGGATCAGCGCACGGGATCGAAGTGAACGAGACCCACTCTGAACCCCACACCCACAGGCGGGGGATCAAGCCAACGCACCAAGAGGGATACCAGGGGACCAGTGTGTCAGGGGAGGAGACAACCGCCCCAAGATCGAAGAGAGGCACAGAGCACGAGATACAGACTCAAGAGGCAACTCGGTAAGGTCATCGAGGAAGACCGAGGTCGAGGCAAGGTTGGAAGTCGCCAAGCGAGAGCTAGAAATCGCCGAGGCGAAAGTGGCACGAGCGAGACTCGAATCGGTGAGAGCAAGTTCCGAGGACAAGACTAGCCAAAGCAAGGCTACCTATTCTCACCCATTTCCCATAGACTCTGACTCCATTTAAAGTTCAATATAATCTCTTGTTTGCATTAGCCAGACACGCTAATGGATAACAAAAAACCTCAAAAAGGATCTGCGATAAGGGGCGATGTGTCTGAGACTTCGAGGAAGAAGAAAAGTAGATTAGAAAGTAGTCAGTTGGTAGCGCGAAGGAATTGATGATCTAAGAATAAAGCGTACACTAATATAATTAGTCTGTAGCCGTACTACGGCTGTGAACAGAGTTCCTTGCAAAGTTGTGGTGCGCTATGTTAAATGACATTATAGAATGGCGTTTTTCAGTGTATTGTGATTTGCTTGTTTTCGGGTTTTGAAAAACTCTTTTCGGTGTGTGCTTTGACATTTGCGCCCATAGTGGTATTGTGGCGGTTTCTGCTAGGGCGTCAATACGGACGCTGGTTCAGCAGAAACACCACCAATATCACTCCACACAAATCCAAATACCAAGAAAAGAGAAAAATAAAGAACGCACTGGGTTGTTTTGTCCTATCATCATCATCATCGGCACTACAACCGGGGACCGGTCTTGGCCTTATTTAACAAGTCCTAAGGCTTGTTAAATTTTCCATAATGGTTTATTTTTTCTGGGCAAGGTCATTAGTCTTGCGCCAGAGGCTCCCCGACGGGGAATCGAACCCCGGTCTCCCGGGTGACAGGCGGGTATACTAACCACTATACTATCGAGGAGTCCTATAGTTTTCTTTTTATTTAGGATTGTTTTAGTATTCCATTTCACTTAAACTACGTTTCCAATAGCACTTAATTTTGGTTTGATTGCCAAAGCCAAATTTCGCGAATCGATTTCAATTAACAACGAATGAGGACTTTTAAAAATAACGTCTCAAGACAATTTCTTGTGCAAGGGTACGCGACGGTGGATGAATCTCGACTTCTCGGTGTGAGTGTACTCGGCGAGGGATAATTAAAATAAACTCGAAGCGCAACGTCCCCTGGACGTGTGCGTTATTCAGTGGATACGATCTGACTCCACAATGACAGTTTCACTCCACTTCCGCTAGCGGCCATCGTGATGGAATTTTCTATGCCGTGGTCGTCAGGTACAATACCCTTTGCTAGAAATGCGGACATCGATCGATCTTGCACTTGTTCAAACAAAGGAACAAGCATTAGGGCTGCTAGCATCGTTATTGTAAATAAATCATAACGCTTGCCGAAAGGAGAAACAGGTTTCAGTGTCTTAAATAAACAGAAACACTATTTCGGGGTTCGTCGCTGGGATGCGCATTGTTTAGTTTAACCAATGCGACATGGGAGCATTTTGGTGTTTACCCAATCACTCACAATCATGCCGTTGAAGGCTATAGGATTTTCGGTGACGATAGGTCGACCGGAGATTTGTTTGCCAACGCAATGGCTAGTGTGGCTATTGTTAGGGTTCATGTGGTGGTACATGTGACATGGTTGATGGCTGGTAATTAGAAATTGGTTGCTCTGTTGGCAACCTGATGGATATGGGGGAAATGTTTCATTAGGAATTGGCAGAATGGTCACGATCATGCGTATGATTGTTGGAATAGCAATCATAATCGTGTCCGATTCAATGGTAGGAAGATTATCGGCTGCAGCTGTGTCAACAAGTACGCTGGTCAGCGTGTATTCTTGGACCAACAGATTGTTGGAACAAGAACACGCTGAAAGATCGGCGTATTTTTGGTGATTATGATTGCTGACAAGCTGAGCGATAGGGAATATGGTGGTTTGTATATTATGAACTGGATAGTCTAATGAGGTGTATGCATGCTAGGGTTTGCTTTAGTTTAGTGAGGGCAGAACCCTCGTATATTCAGCTTAGTACAAGCGATAAAACTTAACAACTATCTTAAAACTATATATAAGAATATCAAATATGGTTAAAAAGAAAGAAAAAAAAAAGGAGGGGGGAGTTATGATTGGCGGGTTGGTTACTGGGTTTATCCATCAATTATCACTTATTCATTCAGCTCGTTTAGTACAGGATGTAAGAGTATAGACGGGGAGTGGGCGTGGTCAGGAGGGGAAAGAGAGGAGACGAAGTTTGAGAGCAGTAGAGGTAAAGTTGAAATCGAAGGAGGTAGGGTAGGAGTTTGCCCGCCGCAGCATTCGCGAAATGGGTTCATTAGAGCCGTAAGAAGTGAGGTGGGTGGGCTGATAGAAGAGATGAGGGTTTCGCAGGCTACGGGGGTTAGTGTGAAGTGGAATGATGGAGAGCAAGCTTGGGCAGTTGATTGTGCCTGAAAGGAGACGGTGGATGAAAAGGATATAGGCATGAGTTCTGCGCTCCTCAAGTATGTTGAAGTTGATGATCAGATGCAGCCGGCTTGTATATGTCCGTGGATTCGCCCAGTTCAGTCCGCGGAGGGTAAAACGCAGAAAACGACGTTGCACGCTTTCGATTCTGAGTACATGGGACGAGTAGTGTGTTGACCAGACCTGACTGGCGTATTCAAGAAGAGGGCGGACGAAGGCTATGTAGAGAGAACGGGAAACGTAAGGATTAGAGAATTCTTTAGACCAGCGTTTCACAAACCCAAGGACAGAGTTGGCCTTAAGAATAATATCATCAATATGCGGGATGAAGCTAAGCTCCCTTTCAAATAAGATACCGACGGTCGCGTATCGAGGGTACAGATGATATCTGCGGGTTTAGCAGGAAGTATGAACGTGGGGGGGGGGGGGGGGGGGGGCGTTTGCGGGAGAAGGTGATGGAGTGACATTTAACAACGTTGAGTTCAAGGCAGCTATTAAGGTACCAAGTTAAGAAGCTGTCGAGGTCCGTTTGGAGAAGTGAGGAGTCGAGAGGAGAGATGATCGTTTTGTAGAGTTTGGCGTCGTCCGCATAGGGGGAGATGGATGAGTATTTAATAATGGAGTCAACATCATTGATGATAAGGATAAATAGGAGGGGACCTAGATGGCTGCCTTGCGGAACCCCTGACGTGGGAAGAAGCGGATTGGAAAGGGAGGATCTGAATTTGACACGGTAGGATCGATCTTTCAAATAAGAAGATAACCACTTGATCAATAGGGGTTCGAAACCTAGGGAAGACAGCTTGAAAAAGATGAGATTATGAGAGATTTTGTCAAAGGCCTTGCTGAAATCGGTGGTGATTACATCGACTTCATTGCCATTCTCTAAGGCACGGAGAGTATGGGATGAGAACTCGATCAGATTCGTTGTGGTCGACCTGCCCGAAAGGAAACCATGCTGGTTGGATGAGATGATGGATTTACAGTTTGGAGATATGAGACAGTTTGGCGATGGGACGGTAGTTGCTTATATCGTTTTTAGGTCCCTTTTTATGTATGGGGGTGACATAGGAGGATTTCCAAATACTAGGGAAGGTACCCTGTGAAAGGGATAGATTGAATATCTTTGATATCGGGAAGGAAAGAGAAGTGTACCATTTCTTTAGAAAAACAGCCAGGAGTCCATCAGGCCCAGGGCTGAACTCGTCTTTGAGTAAGTTTAATTTCTCCTCAACTACGTGACGCTGAATAATTTGAGGGGTGAAGGAGTCGAGGGAGAATTCGGGCGTCTTTGAAGTGAGACGGATTGGGTTCGAAGGAGATGTCTGTTAAGGATTTATTGAAAAACGAAGCGAATAGATTGGCAGGAGTTAGGGGGTCGGTTGAAGTAGTCGCGCCATAAGAAAGGGAGTTGCGATAGGCGTCGGATTTACGTTTGTAGCTTATGAAGTGGAAAAAGGATTTGGAGACATTGATCAAATTAGATTGTGTTTTTATGAGGTAGTTGGTGTAGAGGGAGTTGTGGAGCTCAGAAAATTTATAAAAGGAACCGAGATAGTTGGAGTAGTTTTGGAAGGAATGCGTTTTGAGGAAAATGTTCCACAAGTTATTTCTCCTGTATCCTAAGAACGCGGAGTGTGCGGTTGTACCATGGCGGCGATGAAACCGATGACCTGTGACAAGAATAGGGGACATATAAGGCGACATAGTAGATCTCCTTATAGAGAGTGGCAGTAGCTTCTTCTACCCCCAAATGATCAAAGCGAAACGCTGTTTTGCTAAGATGCTCATTTAAAAGGCGGAAGTTAGCTTTGTGGAAGTTGTAGGAAAAGCTGTCATGAGGTAGAGAAGGATGGGTTTCATGATCCAGATATATGGATAAGAGCAGCGGGGGGTGGTAATTATTAATGGTGGAGAGGGCGTGTGGACTAGGGGCAACTGAGGACTTATGTGGATCCGTTGTGAACACGAGGTTCAGTTGTCTCCCCATATGATTTGGGACATTGCTTACTTGATGGAGGCATGAGTCGGTGAGACCGTTTATAAAATACGTTCCTTGGAGCTAGTGGGATTTGAGACGTAGACAGCTTGTTCGTCAGCCAATGTCCATTGAAGATGGGGGAGGTTAAAATCGCCAAGAACGACGATATCCTCTATTGAGGTGCTTAACTCGGTTAGGTCATCTACCGCTTTTATTGCGAGTTCGTATGACACGCTGGGTCGCGAAGGAGATATATAGAAGCAGATAATGAAAAGAGACTTAGGGCGCTTGTCGATTTTTATTGCGACGTAGTCAAAATCCGGAGAAGAAGAGATGGCAATTAGAGACGAAGCGAGTCTGTTATGAGTGGCAAGCAGCACTCCACGGCATGGGGAATTGGGATCGTCTCGATGAGCGTTATTATCGCGAAAAACATTGAAGGAGGGGGGGAATAGTTCAAGACTATTAATACTAGGGATAAGGTTGGTCTCAGTCAGAGCGTATATGTCGAAGGGGAGGGAATGTGCCTTTTCCAGAGTCGAATGTGTTTTGGAGCGGAGACCTCTAACATTCTGATAGTAGACGGTTAAGGGGAGCGTATTGGGGGTATTGACGAGAGGGCGACTGAATAGAGTCAAAAGTGCTTGCCATTATTGGGATAGGTCATTTTGTTGTCGATATATTGGCGAAATGCCGAGAGATCTTTTAGCACCTTATTAGGGAGCATATCGAGATTTTTATGGAACTTAACGAACAGGGTTCGAAGGCTAGGAAAGTCGGTGGGTAGACCTTCCTGTTGGATGGAGGCCGTTACGCTGGTTTTCGGTTAACATTCAAAACAGAGTCAGATTTGTCGTGGAGGTATGAAAGATAGAGAGGGACATTCTCGTAGGTCGTTTTGTTCCTAAATTTAGACAAGGCATACCGGTTGTCAAAAGAATGAATGGTTTGCTAAGTGAATTTGACAGATGGGGGTATTAGTGGATCGATTAAAGGTCTAGAGGGGGGGCGAGATGGACGAGGGTGGAAGATGATGCAGAGTAGCTTACGCTGCTCATTTGTAGGTAAGTAGCATGACTTTACATGGTAAGTGGAACACAGATTAATTTAAAGGGAATGGGTGGTTCTTTGTGAATGTTTTAAAGAACCCCCACAAAATTATCCTATGCTTCAACGGTCCATGGACGGCGCATCCCATAGGGGCTGCCTGGAAAAACCAAGAACGCGGCCATGTATCCACGTATCCATAGTAGGACCAGAACTTTTTTGTGCCACCACGACACCCACCAGCACTCCATCGGCAATTCTGCTCATCCAGGTGACCGTATCCACCGTTCCCTTTTTCGTATGAAACCATGATGTATTTGTGAAAATCCACCTCTTTACTTTGTATATTGATCTGTGGCGGTTCCGAAAACGCCACTGCCTACTTGCCCAATTACCTTCCAAGCTTCCTGTGCTGAAGTCCCTCAAATTCCATTGTTTCATAATTGCTAATTGCTGCTAATTACATTTAGCACCTTTAAAAAGAGTTTCACCTACAAGGACATTTTTCCATGCATCAACTCATCGGCAAAAATGTTCCCAACAAAGAATTCTTAGCATTCATAGTCCAATGCATCACTAAAATTCGCAGGCAGAAACTATTCCGGAACCATTGTTTGCCAAGAAAATCTCCCTAGACGAATTCCAGTAAACAAAAGGATCTGAATTACATACAATGTAACCTTCACCAGGGGCCATAAACATTGCGCTGTCTATTTTTCAGCTTCGCCATGTGTATGATAAATCTCTTAACGTACACACTGGCAGGTGAACTTTTTCTCCCAGCAATAATATACCAGCAGCAGCATTCAATTAGCGCAATCGACCCTGAAATTCCTAAAAAAATTCTTTAACGTGCATATGCACCAAAGATTCCCGACCATTAGGCACCCTTGTTCCACCAATGCAATTCCCCCGTACATGTGCATACCGCATGTCCCTAGCATTTTCACGGCCGCGGCAGCTCTTTGACCATCGGACAAAAGCGAATACTCTCATCTTACCCTAGAGTCATAAAACGAATTTCTTCGCAGGTAATCTAAGGTAATCCTGTATACGATCCCTTTAGCATCATTGTAACGCAACCATTTTAGTTTCAATTTAGTATGTGTTGTTCATTGTGTGAAAGTTCGTGTATTAAAAATTGAAATGTAAGAAAAGAATATTATGTATTTATTTACCGTAATCAGATAACATTTCCCATTGTGTAAATAGAAAAACCATTAGCACTTCTTCCTAATGGCGATACATTTACTTACGCATACCATTGCACTGAAAGAGTGCATTTTCCTTGGCGGGCGCACCCTTAAGAGAAAAGTTTTTCTCTCTCTTCTCTTGTCTCTTAACCCTAACCTAGGATGGAATTCATGTCAGAATTCTTTCCTCGAGGAGTCGTTTTCCATCCGCTGACCGCCACGGTCATGCCGACTACCGCTCTCCGCCGGCTGCGGAGACGCGATAATACCCCGCGAGTCGATTAAGCGCGCTAAAAAAGTAAAAAGTCGTACAAGTAGTACACACCAGCCTTTATTATTTTTCTTGTACATACGGGTCATCTTCAGTAATTTAAATCAATGTTGTGCAGTGCTTGCAACCGCCATGTCGAATATTATATTTGCTGCAGTATCCAATAATTGTGTTTTTCCTTTAATATAACAATAAAACTAAATAAAAGAAATAGTGCGTTTCATTGTTCCTGTGTCCGCTCGGTTGTGAAGATAAACCATTGTTTTATCACTTCTGTTCTTCTTGGTGAACGGTTTGCTGCGTTGCTCAGTGTTTTGTGTCCAGTGAACTCATGATGGAGAATCTTCGTACAACCTGTGCCAACGCCGGCACCAAGACGAAGATTTATGCCACAGATCCAATCTCGAGAGGATAGCGGTGTCCAATTCTTTCCCAGTTGGGAAAAGTCCTTCTCTTAAGCACTTGGTGTGTATTGTACTGAATCTTTCTACAGTAGCTGATTTTCATTACCCCGTTCGGTATGCCATCCACTCCTGGAGACTTAGTCACCTCCATTCTTCCGGCGGCTTGTTTCAACGGTATGATCGTTTAATACATGCATTAAGCCGTTTGAACGCCAATCACGACTTTTAGCAGGAGAATGAAGCGACTGGAATTTCAATTTCAGTTTTATCCAAATATTGGTGACACCCCATGAAGGATTTTATGTTTGAGGTGAAGATGTGATTTTTGAACAGTATAAAAACGGAGTTTTGGTAATGAGGAGGGTGTTAATGAAATTGTAACGCAACCATTTTAGTTTCAATTTAGTATGTGTTGTTCATTGTGTGAAAGTTCGTGTATTAAAAATTGAAATGTAAGAAAAGAATATTATGTATTTATTTACCGTAATCAGATAACTTTTCTTTAAGTTAATATTTGTAAATTACTCCTTAAAAATCAGATACAAAGAATTAAAACTACTGTGAATACAATATGCAACTAATATATTTTTATTTGCTCATATTTGTATATATAAGAATAGTTTCGAGTAATTTCTCCAAGCATTGTATTTGTCTAGTCTTAGACTTAGCACTCCTAAAGAGTAAACTACTATATTTTAGATAATATTACATTTTTTATAATAATTTCTCTGAAGAAAAACCTTCAGTTTTAACACTATAAATAGCAAACGTTAACACAATTTCTTGTAATTGATTGCCTACTTTTCAATAATTTGATTTATATTTTGTGTAGTTCGATAACAAACAAGTCTGTAACAAGAAAGTTAAAACAGTATAGCTAATTTCAGGCCAATATTCATTTATGCTGATAACATTTTCTACTTTAGACAACAATGTAAACTACTGCTACTATTTTTACTACTATCACTACTTGTATAATTTTTATTTTGTATAATTATTGCGTATTTAATTTTATTCTACTATAATACTTATATTCGCACAATAAAGCTATTAAAATGTACGATTTTTTTAAACTTAATATGCTTTGAATGTAGCAGTTAATGATTGGAGTTGTATTTTTTTATAGAACAAAAAGCTTTCTTTAACAGACGAACGTTTACAACTTCAATAGAATCTAATAGATATAACAATAAACAATGTAACACCCTTTAAAAGTGTAAATCACATATTTCACTTAAGTTGAGAAATGTATTGTATATTAAAATATAATAACTATAATTTTTATATGAACACACTAATTATATGAGATACTTTAGTTCGATTACTCAAATACTTATTGCTTGACATGATTAGATTGAACTTACAACGTAGAAAACTTCTATAGTATTTTGTAGTATAAAAACATTGTTTTATAAAGTTTTATTTACGTTAACTTTTGTATTTCACCTGCACAATTTTACTAAGTTATATTGTTTGTTGTAATTGTTTGGTAAAGAAATTTGAATTACCAGGACGAAACCAGAAAATTTGTGTAAAGTAATAAAAATGCTGCGGAGCTACTAAGGGTCACAAGACATAGTTAATCCTTCAATCGGAAAGTAAGGTGTTGTGAAGTTTTGAAAAATTAAGAAGATTTCATAAAATAAAGTTTAGTACAAACAAATGAACCACAGTATATCTAGTTATTATTAAACTAATTGCTCAACTAACGCCATTTTAACTCCTGAGTTCACCTCAGAATGCAGACTTCATTCAGGCGATATCAAAAAAATATGATTGGATACATTCCTTAAAAACAAAGATTAAATTAAAAAAGGCCGAACTATGAAGGCGGAAGTTTATTATTAAAAGAGAACGAAAATAAAGTTTTCACCATTACAAGAATTCACTGTTGCCAGGGTTTTTTTTTCGTTTGAAATAATTAACTTGAAAGTGTCGAAAATCCGCAAATCCGTTTTTTGAATTGCGCGTAGAAAAGGAATTTGAAATCCATTTAAACGTCGAAACCCAGTGCAACTGAACGAAGAGGGAGAGAGCAAAAGGATAAGGAAAAAATTTGTCGATGCACATTGATCGTGTGCGCCACAAGATTAATTATCAGGAAATATTTGATTAGGGATAGCAATCTATCTTCGTATGGTTTGTTAAGGAACAATTTCCTATGCTTATCTGTTCATCTGAAGTTAATTATTAATGTTAATTGGTGTGCACTTTCTAAATGATAAGTATCGCGAAAGAGAGTTGGAATACATTCACCAAGGGTAAGCTGAGAGATTACCGTTATAATACCTATGTAGTGCTCCTGAAGCCCTACCATCCTACCCCATCTCCCAATATACCTAACCCATCCATCATCCCACTTTCCTAAACGACTTCCAAAAATCGTCATCCTAAATACATAACAGCTGCAATAGCGGTTGCTTAATATAACGATCCAAGAATCGTCACCAAGCAAATATAGCAAATACTCAAGGTAACGATTCTGAAATAAAATCGAAGAACAGAATAACATACTCTTGTCGCACAAGCCAAAAACCAAAATCGAGCAACCGTAGCAGCTGCTCGATTGTGATTGGCCTAAAGACAATCATGCGTCGCCGGCTTTCAGGTGCCTAGAGAGGAAGATGACCTTTTTCCCCAGGTTCGACTTCGTTCATCAATGAAAAACTTAACGAAAGGAAACGAAAAAAGAGAGAATTTGTACTTTTGCAGGGAGTCGAGTTTGAGCCTTCAAGAAGTAAAGTCGCATTTTAGCTTTGAAGAAAGAAGTTGCATTTTAGTTTTCCAGAAGTAAAGTCGCATTTTAGTTTTCAAGAAATAAAGCGGCATTTTAGTTTTCAAGAAGAAAAGTTGCATTCAAGTTTTCAAGAAGGAAAGTCGCATTTTTATTTTCAAAAAAAAAATGAAAAGGATTAGTCCACGGCCGGCGGACGATATAACACCTATACGAAGGAGATAGACACGATCTGGTATGGCAATGTTCTAATGATAGTATGGAAACGTTAGTGCCGGCTCTCCAATAAGGTACACATCTCGTTTTTGTCTTCAATCAAACATGTGCAGCGCTATGTCAAATATGTCTGACCAAATATGGTAATTGCAATCTCGATGGCTGGGTTGATAAGGAGATTGTTTCAAGCGTTTGATTGTGCATACGTAGGTTCAATTGGAGAAGTTGACTATTTTTGCAGTTCAGCAAGCAATGAAGTACCACCCATTAAACTATAGGTTCCATGAAATAGTTGGGAGAAGTCCTTGAAAATCTGTACGAGCTTGTCCGGTCGAAAAAATTGCATTTCAGGGCCCTCATTCAGTGCTATAGATTCACCTTTTCCAGGAGAAGTATAATAAAAAAAAATGACATAAAAAATTTTCTAGTTTAGGACGAAAATCCTCCGCTTGGTAGAAACCTTGACGTGGTGCGGGGGCTTAAATTACAATGAATCACTCAGGCTATGCTGACGGAATCAAACGCTTTCAGTAGCGCCACCCACGTCAAACAGGGTAGCGAGGAGAAATACACAAAGATCTACCACCCCTGTTACGTGAGTAACCTTTCCGGCGCCCCTGTTCTAGCGAAAAACAAACTCAGCTGCATTATAGACAGAAAATTTAATTAACTACTTAATTAAATAACTTATACTATAACAAAGTCAATTACATGTAGCTGAGTTGCAGTTCAAATTGAATACAGCTTGTGTGTAAACCCAGTTTCACTCCGGTGGGGGTACCTTCGGTTAGTTTCGAAGTTGACCATCATCGAAACAAAATAAAAGAGAGCCTTCGTTAGAGCGGGGATAAAAAAGAAAGAAAGAAGAGGAGAACGGTGTGTGGATGGGGGAACGTTGTGGCGATTTTTTGAGAGAAGTGACGTTTTGCCTGGAGGGCAGTCGAGTTATGATTTTACTGATGTGAGGTGGGTTTGGAAGTCAGAGGAAGGAAGAAGAAAATGTAAAGAAATGTCAAAGTGAAATGTGAAGAAACAATGATGTACTGTTAAAAGTAAAACTTGAAGAAATGTTAAAGTAAAATGTGAAGAAACAATGATGTACTTGTGGGGGTGCGAAGTCGTAACGCCTCACGGGCGAGAGTTCTACCTCGTCCCCACAAACTGTTCACTGGACACAACTCTGAGCAACACCCTCAAAAATGCTCGAGTTTCAAAATACGCAGCGAACGATCACCACAAGCAGAATAGAAACACTAAATGATTTTTATTTTCATTAATTTTATTTTATTGCTAAAAGAAACGTGTATATTTATTTTGTTCTTTACCGGATTATTTGAGAAGGATGTACATGTATTAATACGCGAATAACTCACAACACAATGCCTCGGGAAACGGAATAACGACACCCTACTAGAAACCGTTTGTTTGGGGGTACACTTTATCGAACTAAGTTGTAAACGGTAAATTAAAAAGACAAATGAATAGAACACGACTGGGGGTTATTACTCGACTCGGGTTTACGCATCCCCGTGGCGCGAAACGGGGTGCGGAAGAAGAACCGTCCGGATCGGCGGTTAAAATACGACTCAACGATATTTTATCGTTTGGGGTGAGTTTTTGGTGGTGTGGTGAAAAGGAAAAGAAACTTCCTTTGACCAGTGACCAATGGGAAGCGATCTCAGGTACGCGGTGGTGTATGTGTGTGCTGGTACACATCACCGTGTTGATCGATGAAAACGAGGAAAAAAGGAACAATGGTGAAACGACCTACAGCATCTTTCGGTAATGAGGGTCGGCTGTCTAAATAAGAGCCACTCATTAGATGCTAAAGGATCGTATACATGATTACCTGCGACTGGGAGAATCGGATTCTTTTGTTTTGCATATATTTATGCTATTGCATCCGATTTGACGGCGAAACTTGGCGTCGGTGAGTGTTTGAAAATTCAAACAAATCAATGTTTCCTGGTGAAGTGCTTGCAATTGAATCCATAGTTGCACGTCTTCGGAAAACAATTTAGATGGGTACACAATGACGGTTGTGTATACCATCTGCGTCAATTATGCATTGCATCTATGGCGACGGCTGGATCGAATTATAGTGTGAATATCTACACTAATTGGAAATTCGGTTTTCGGGTCGCTAATGCAGAGATGCTTTGTAATATATGAATGCCCTTGTAGACGCAATTCTTTTTAGGGATTCTTTATAATGCTTGTATGCATTAATGTCCTTGGAGAAGGAAATATTTTCAGGTGCCAATGCAATCGCATTGGCGGGATTTAATGGGAGTTGAGTTGCGGATATGGGGAGTTTTTCAGGTAAGTGGGCCGTGGGGTTTGGTGGAACCCCCACAGTACTCCCCTCCCAGTGACGTAGTCACGAAATAAAGAAGGTAGGGCTGAAGGGATGCTCGAGTGGGTGGTGCGTAGTGATAGGAGGGCCGTTCGCTTGGGGTTCAAGATTACCTTGTTTAACTCGGGGGGCGCGGTGGTTAGTTACCTGTGAGGGGCCGGGCACACTTATGAGGTTGTTGACGGCGGAAATCGCTATTTCAGAGTCCTGGGCCGTCAGGCAATTTATGAGGATGTCGACGACGGAACTCGCTATTTCAGAGTCCTTTAACCCTTAGGAAATTTGTGAGGGTGTCGACGACGGAACTCGATATTTCAGAGTCCTTTAACCTTCATACTGTTAAAAGTAAAATGTAAAGAAATGTTAAAGTAAAATGTGAAAAAACAAAGATGTACTGTAAAAGTAAAATGTAAAGAAATGTTAAAGTGAAATGTGAAGAAACAATGATGTACTGTTAAAAGTAAAACATGATGAAATGTTAAAGTAAAATGTGAAGAAACAATGATGTATTGTAGAAGTCAAATAAATCGTTAATTTTGTTAAGCCCAGACTGTGATCGGCTTACCTCTTTGGAATCTGATACATGGTGTACGGAGGATTTGGAGACAGCCGGGAACACCAAGAAGGGAAGGATGTTCACACGTGGGTAATTCAACCATTATTAATACTCAACATATTTGGCTCAAGCCATTGTTAGTACATCACATGCTGGCGAAGCTGAGTTGTATATCTCAGTCGATAAGGTTTGCATATCGCAAGTAGAATTATTATTATTATTATCATCATCATCATCATCATCGGCACTACAACCGGGAACCGGTCTTGGCCTTATTTAGCCAGTCCTGGGGCTTGTTAAATTTTCCATAATGATTTGTTTTTTCCGGGCAAGGTCATTATTATACAAGATAAAAAAATATAACCATAGAAAAGCGTTTATATTACATTTGGTTTTTGATTCGCTTTTGATTGCTGAAAGGTCACAATAGAAGAAAACATCTCCCGTCGGCGCGAACATCCCTGCATCAGAACTCGTTCCGTTACATAGCGGGGAAGCTGTGGAACTCCCTTCCCACGCGAGTGTTCTGTGAACTGCAACAGTTATTTGATGGCATCTGGGGGCGCCAACTCGGCGCTATAGTTCGCCTCTCCCGAGAGAAGTCTAATAAAAATTATTAAAAAAAAAAAAAAAAAAAAATTATTACCTAACATAATTTGGCGCGGCCAGTCTTTTCCATAACACTCCTAATTGAGGGTGTTACGCGTCACCGTGCCCATTGGATGGTTTGCAGCCAGGTGTACACTGGCTGTATTATAACGGGGCATCTCTGACACTGGGTCGAATCAGAGCAGTAAGCACACCTTACCATATCAAAACGGGGCTCTGATATGATTGGAAACTCCAAGACTTGTGGGAACAAAAATTAATATACCAATATACACAAAACAATCCCACGAAAAACCCGGTAGGCGTCGGTGTGATGAGCCGACACTACCATAAGGGAACAATCGTCAAGAAAACACCGACTCAGCAAAACAAAGACATAGGGAAAAACGGAAAAAGCGGGATATACGCGTCGGCACGTGAAATGTTCGAACGTTATATAAACCAGGCGCGATACAGACGGTCGTTGAGAACGCGAAACGATATAAAATGGACACCAACGCGTTTCAGGACGTCCGACTCCCACATCAAGTAATCGAAGCCAACGGGTTCACACTGGCGTGTGGAGGTAGCGACGCACATAACCTTGCAACCGGCTTCATCATAAATGAGAAGATTACGCCCTATGTAAAAGATGTGTGATTTATTAATGACTGGATGTCAGTGTTAAAAATACAAGGTCCATGGTACCATTATGTATTTATAAACGTGCACGCCCGAATAGAATCTACTGACGAAGAAACGAAAGACACGTTTTACGACACCCTAGAGGAAGTATTTGATGGGATCTCATCATTCGATGTTAAAATCCTCCTCGGGGACTTAACGAGAAAATTGGAATGGAAGATATCTCCCTACCAACTATACGTAAAGAAAGCCTACACCACGATCAAATAATAATGGAATTCGAATTATTACGTTCGCAGCGTCAAAAGATCTAGTAGTGAAAAGCACGATGTACAAGCACAAGCAAATTCATAAAGTGACATGGATATCGCCCGACAAGGTAACGCGTATCCAAATAGACCACTTCCTCATAGATAAAAGACACCACTCGAACATCCTTGACGTATGATCATATAGAGGAGCCGATTGCGACTCCGATCATCTTCCAGTAATGGGCAAAATTAGGAGTCGGCTCGCAGCAAACCCACATGGGCAGTCACGGGAGACGAGCAAAAAGTACACCACTGATGAACTAAAAGGGCTTAAAGCTAATAGCCGCAGAAACAAATTATTATGGACAATTTAACAAGTCTCCAATATGGACCGGATACCGGTGGAGAGACTTGCTAAATAAGGCCAAGACCAGATTCTGGTTGTAGTGCCGATGATAATAATGATGATGATAAACTAAAAGACCTGCGCAAAAGGGCTGAATATCAAGACGAACTAACGAATTGATTTAGCAATCTAGACATTGGGAGTAGTGAGGAAGAGGAGACCAATAATGTGGACACATGGTCATCGATCAGACACACAATCAAACAAACAGCACAAAGGGTATTAGGATTTTAGAAAACAATTAAGTCCAAACCTCGGTTTGGCGATGAGTGCAGAGCGAAGATCGAAGATCGAAGAAGGTAAACGCCTCAGAGTAATCCACTTAAAAAGATGTGATGAAGTCAACGCAAAAATGTACGCGACGATTCGGAAAGAGACAACGAGACTTTTCAAACACATAAAACGCCAATGGGAAAAGTCTCGGATCGAAAAAATCCTAGAAAATGCCAGAGCAAAGAACATCAGAGGTATGTTTTATTAGAAATGGCTACCGAGGGAGAGCCGAAATAATTCGAGACGCAAGCGGCTGTCTGGTGACAGAAACAAACAGTATCGTGACAAGATGGAAGCAGTACTTTGAAAACCTGCTCAATGTGCGTACCCATCAAACACAAATAAACGTACTAGACGTACATACAGCCGAGCCTCAGATCCCAGAGCCCTCTTTAAACGAAGTTGTAGACGCAATAAATCGATTGAAAAACAACAGGGCTCCTGGAGTCGACTGCATACAGGCAGAGCGTATGAAGCATGGAGGAGATGCAACGGCTCGAAAGATCCACCAACTGATTAAAACAATATGGGGTTAGGAAGTCACTCCGGAAGAATGGAAAACCTCAATAGTCGGCCCCATCTTCAAAAAAGGCGACAGATCTGACTGCGAAAATTACAGAGGAATATCATTACTCTCAATCACATACAAAATACTAACAAATGTCATACCGGCGAGAATCACACCTTACGCAGAAGAAATACTGGGAGACTACCAGCCCGGATTTCGTAGGAACCGGTCAACGAGCGACCAAATGTTCACAGTAAGGCAATTGTTGGAAAAGAACTGGGAATACGTAGAGACCGTTCACCAAATTTTCGTTGACTTCAAAAAAGTCTACAACTCAGACTCAAGGCAAAGACTGAGTCCCAAAAAAAATATGCCACTCTCATTTAAATATGCATGAACGAAAACAAAGGGCGAGTTATAATGCAAAACCACCTCTCAGAACTATTTGAAATCCGCAAGAACGAAAACAGGGGATGGGCTCTCACCATGTCTTTTTAACCTTGCGCTCGAGTATGTCATCAGAAAGGTACAAGACGACAACATGGCCGGAGCATCCCTGAATGGGGTCACACAAGTGCTTGCATATGTGAATGACATTGCCGCTTGGGACGATAATCTAGAAACTGTATGTAAAAACAATGAAATCATCATGCACGCGGCAGAAGAGATGGGCGTAGAAATTAATGAAGATAAAACAAAATATGTGGGTACCGTGAGAGCAGGAGAACCTCAGCGAACACATATAACGTCAGGGACAAGATATTTGAAAAAGTTAAGGAGTTTAAATATCTGGGCACAATACTGACGGCCAGTAACGAAATGTCGAAGGAAATTAACAAAAGACTGCATTCCGGCAACGTCTGTTTGAACGCACTCACTAAAATACCGAAATCCAAACTGCTATTATTATTATTATTATTTATTGGCCTGTAGGAACCCGGAAGTTCATGACCTCACCGACTCGGCTTCGCCATCCTTCCCTGTCCTGGGCACTCTCCTTCCACGCTTCACCATTCGATCCGATCTCTTCAAGGTCAAACCTAACATTGTCCTCCCATCTCCGTCGCGGCCGTCCTACCGGTCTCTTTCCCGTTGGTCTACCGTCAAGAATTCTATGCACGGTCCTATCGTTCTCCATTCGCGCCACGTGTCCGGCCCATCTTAATCTTCGCGACTTGATTACTCTCACTATTGTAGGTTTGCGATATAGTTCTTCCAATTCGTGGTTATGGAGTCTCCTCCATTGTCCTGCCTCCTCGTCATATTTACCTCCAAAGATGCCTCTCAAAACTTTATTCTCGAATAGACGGAATTTGTTTTCTTCCCGTTTTGTGAGAGCCCATGTTTCGCATCCATATAGAACAATTGGCATGATTATGGTTCTATAGACACGGAGCTTTATGTTACGTGATAGCAGTCTGGATTTCAGCAGTTTACTGACTGCGTGCCAACTCGCGTTGCCGGAATGCAGTCTCTTGTTAATTTCCTTCGACATTTCGTTACTGGCCGTCAGTATCGTTCCCAGATATTTAAATTCTTTAACTTTTTCAAAGATCTTACCTCTGACGTTTATATGTGTTCTCTGAGACCCACCTGCTCTCGCCGTAATCATGTATTTTGTTTTGTCTTCATTTATTTCTAGGCCTACCTCTTCTGCCGCTTGCATGATGATTTCACAGTTTTTACTAACAGTCTCTAGATTATCGCCCAGAACGGCGATGTCATCCGCATATGCGAGCACTTGTGTGACCCCGTTCAGGGATGATCCGGCCATGTTGTCGTCTTGTACCTTTCTGATGACATACTCGAGCACAAGGTTAAAGAGACACGGTGATAGACCATCTCCCTGCTTTAGTCCGTCCCGGATTTCAAATGGTTCTGAGAGGTGGTTTTCTATTCTAACTCGCCATTTGTTTTCGTTCATGCAAATTTGAATGAGCGCGGCATATTTTTTTGGGACTCCCAGCTCAACTAGAATATGGTAGAGTCTCTGCCTTGCGACTGAGTCGTAGGCTTTTTTGAAGTCAACGAACAGTTGGTGAACCGTCTCTCCGTATTCCCACTTCTTTTCCAGCAGTTGTCTTATTGTGAACATTTGGTCGCTTGTTGATCGGTTCCTACGGAATCCACATTGGTAGTCTCCCAGTATCTCTTCTGCGTAAGGTGTGATTCTCGCCAGAATGACATTTGTTAATATTTTGTATGCGGTTGGGAGCAATGATATTCCTCTGTAGTTTTCACAGTCAGATCTGTCGCCTTTTTTGAAAATGGGGATGACTATTGAGGTTTTCCATTCTTCCGGAGTGACTTCCTTATCCCATATTGTTTGGATGAGCTGGTGGGTCTTTCGAGCGGTTGCCTCTCCTCCATGCTTCACAAGCTCTGCCGGTATGCAGTCGACTCCGGGAGCCTTGTTGATTTTCAATCGATTTATTGCGTCTACAACTTCGTTGAGAGACGGCTCTGGGATCTGAGGCTCAGCTGTATGTACGCTTGGTACATTTATCTGTGGTTGATGGGTGCGTACATTGAGCAGGTTTTCAAAGTACTGCTTCCATCTTGTCACGACATTGTTTGTTTCTGTGACCAGACAGCCGTTTGCGTCTCGAATTATTCTGGCTCTTCCTCGGTAGCCATTTCTAATTGAATTTATGCCGACATACATACCCCTGATGTTCTTTGCCCTAGAATTTTCTAGGATTTTTTCGATCCTAGTCTTCTCCCATTCGCGTTTTTTGCGTTTGAAGAGCCTCATTGTCTCTCTCCGAATTGTCGCGTATCTTTCTGCGTTGACTTCATCATATCTTTCTAACTGGATCACCCTGAGGCGTTTACGTTCTTCGATCTTCGCCCTGCACTCATCGTCAAACCAAGGTTTGGACTTAATTGTTTTCTTAAATCCTAATACCTTTTGGGCTGTTAGTTTGATTGTGTCTCTGATCGATGTCCATTTAGTGTTCACACTATTAGCTTCCTCTTCCTCACTGCTCACATTCTCTAGAATGCTAAATCTATTCGTTAGCTCGTCTTGATATTCAGCCCTTTTGCGTAGGTCTTTCAGTTTATCGGTGTCGAACTTTTTGCTTGTCTCCCGTGACTGCCCATGTGGGATTGCTGCGAGGCGACTCCTGATTTTGCCAATCACTAGAAGATGATCGGAGTCGCAATCTGCTCCTCTATATGCTATTATAGCGTTTGAAATAATAGTGAAGAAGATCGTGTGATTCAAACTGACGCTATGACAGCTCGAATCACGAAAAAAAATTTACCTAAGCGTAACACACCAGGCTACTGACCGTGTTTAGAATTTGATTTCCAAACTCGACTATATTCCACTGGTGTGAATTATTTTTATTTATCGCTTGGTATACGGTTCTGATGTATTTTTCTTATTCGATTTTTCGTTCGGTGTTCTTCACTATTTTTGCTTGTGAATTCTGTGTGTATCTGTTAGAATCGCTACACTATCACGTAACATAAAGCTCCGTGGCTATAGAACCATAATCATACCGATAGTTTTATACGGATGCGAAATATGAGCTCTCGCAAAACGGGAAGAAAACGAATTCCGCGTATTCGAGAATAAAGTTTTAGGGGGTATCTTTGATAGTAAATATGGCGAAGAAACAAGACAATGGAGGAAACTCCATTACCACGAATTGGAAAGCTATACCGCAAACCTACAATAGTGAGAGTAATCAGGTCGCGAAGATTAAGATTTTCTGAACATGTGGCAAGAATGGGCAACGATAGGACCGTGCGTAGAATTCTTGACGGTAGACCAACGGGAAAAAGACCGGTAGGGCAGCCCCGACGGAGATGAGAGGACAATGTAAGCTTCGACCTTGAGAAGATATGATTAGATGGTCAAGCGTGGAAGGATAATGCACGGGACAAGGAGCGATGGCGCAGCCGAGTGAGGTTATGACCTTCCGGGTTCCTATAGACCAATAAATAGTAGTTTAGGCCGAAAATACGTGATTAATATATGTCGAGTAAAACATTTCTTGTATCTTTGAAGAAACTCCACTTATTTGGCCGCACTTTTCGTGGTTTCAAGTATTTTAAAAGGCCATTCCTCCTCGATAGTATAGTGGTTAGTATGCCCGCCTGTCACGCGAGAGATGTCAGATGACCCGCTCAGGCTTTCAGAAATGCATAATATCTGAGTTCACTTTAGTACATGAAGCGATCGGTGAACAAGAGAACTTCATTTACACAGTGCAGGTGATTCAAGTATCATCGGATTATATATACTTCTCAAAGACTTTTTGGAAATGGAAGCTGACATTTATGGTGACGTCGCCCAAGCTGATATCCTACAAGTCGAAGAAGAACCATCAGCAATACACTCCCCTGGGAGTAGAAAAAGTCATATTAATGAGGATTGTGTAAGCAGAAAGCAAACATAAAACGGTCTGTCCAATACTTCAAAGACAACATTGGATCTTCGAATGTTCTAGGTTCAAGAACGCGAGTACTGATAAGAGATAGAAAATACCATAGTCAAAACCCAAAATTCTGCTTAAAGTATTTTATTACCGTATGGTGATTTCAACAGACTCACACGAACATGCAACCGTAGTAAAACAAAAAACCGAGCACCAAACGAGAATCGAAAAAGAAATCATTAGAGTCATATACCAGAGCTTGCGGTCTGTCTAATACTCCAAAGACAACATTGGATCTTCGAATGTTCTAGGTTCAGGAACGCGAGTACTGATAGCAGTAGATAGAAAGTAGTAAAAAAGTAAAATTCTGCATCAAGTACTTTCCTATACCGTATGGTGATTCCAACAGACTGACACGAAAAACAGAGCACCAAACTAGAATCGAAAAGTAAATCATTAAAGCCATATACCAGAGCATTAACTTATGAAAACATAGTTTAAGTAGCGAGTCGAATCATCCTGCGGCCTGATGTATTGTTGCTTTGATTCTAACCTTTTTATGAACATCAGTTCAATTCCATTCTCCACTTCATCGCAAAACGAAAGCTACATTGTGGTATGTTTGGTTCAGACGACATACCTAATGAAATGCCGAAAAAATACCTCAATGCACACCGCCAGCCCCAGAAAAACCAATGTGAAGGTGGTGAAAATGGATCTATAAGAACCGAAGCAAATTAGCTCTGTTGGATAAGGGATTAACCGTCTCAACCCTGTATTGACTCGTTACCAATAATATCGAAGCGGGACGCAAACCGATAACGTTCATCATACAAGCGATTGGTGACCAAGGTTTTAAGGAAGGACAACTCGCAGAGGGTCCAAGTGAAGATAAAAGCGGCCCGCCGTATAGGAAAAATTTTTAACGCAATAAGAATCGATAACTTGAATCTCTACAAACAGGAACTACAGAACAAGAGTATTAAAAGACACGAACACCTACAGAATATTGACGATCGCCTAATTTACTCCAATAATGGGCCGTGACTACTCATATAACAAGACAACTGAAAACTTGTAGTGGGAAATTTAACAGAGTTATAAACCAGCTTGTGGCGCAAGGCTAATAACCTTGCCCAGAAAAACAAACTATTATGGACAAATTAACAAGTCTCGGATAAGGACCGGATACCGATGGAGATACTTGCTAAATAAGGCCAATACCGGATCCCGGTTGTAGTGGCGATGATAATAATAATAAACCAGCTTGATATATTCCAAGCGCTAGGGCCAAGGGATGACACAGGGAGTTATAAAAATATGGAAGACTTTCAGAACACCTGATGATCCCTTAAATAATAATACGAATATGGGAGCTAAAAGCAATACTAGGAGAGTGGGAAAGAAACACTCAATGCCCCTTATAGAAGAAAGATGATATCGTGATGTGGGGCAACTGCCTGGGTAACAATTTATTGAGTGTTGTATAAGATATTTTCTAGAACATCAATTAGCAATATATGCCATTATCATAAACATTGGCCGATAATAACCGGTGTTCATCGTCTTTTGGGACGGGAAGAAAAATCTTCTAAGAGTTTCAAAGCACTATTTACCATGTATTCCTAGATTTTAAAGCCCCCTATAATAGCAAACCGGAAAAATCATCTAAAGGTTGCCATGTACTATTTATCATATATGTCTAGATTTTAAAGCCCTATATAATAAGTCTCCAGAGTGGAATTATTCAAAGCTATGAGAGAAATCATCCTGAGAAGGGTTAGCGCTAGTCTAATAACATTGCCCGGAAAAACAAATTATTATGGACAATCTAACAAGTCTCTGATATGGACCGGATACCGGTGGAGAGACTTGTTAAATAAGGCCTAGGCCGGATCCCGGTTGTAGTGCCGATGATGATGATGAGAGAAATCGGTACTTGAAATAAAGTAATGTAGGTTGACTTTAAACAACGCGAAAAACCAAGTGAATGTTTCAGAAGCAGTCCAAACATTAAAGAATTCCCTTATAGACCTTTAATGATGTTCGATTCTTGATAAACTCCGATGTATTAGTCCACTCGAATTCTGATTTAGATAGATGGCATATACGTCATCGCTGGAACATCAAACAATGAGAAAAGAGGATTTGGCCCGGTCAAGTACGCAATACGAAAACTGGGGCTACACATAAATGAAAACAAAACTAAGTATCGGGTCTCCCAATAGGGACTTGACAACTTTTTTTCGGTAGTAAATTTTTATAAGCTGCAGACGTTGTTCGTTCATGTACTTAACCATGATGAAAATGTTGAGTTTGCTGAATAAATTGACAGTGACAGTGAAAGGGTGCGTTCACAAATTAAATTCAAAGTTGTCATTGGAAAACCCGATAGTTGATCACTCCATCTGTGAAAAGAAACATTTCTTGTACCACAATTAAGGATGAAGGACGTGAATTTGAATTGGCGGAAGCATCCACGTCTTGAGTCGCACACAGCAAACAACTTTTACCAAGTTTGGCAAACGTGGTCATGCCTACCTACAATATACACATCTATCTGTAATATCCAAACTGTTGCTGTGTTTCTGTGACGATTTCACCAGATTACGCACACGCAAGACCCGCATCACCAAAAAGAGGATCGAAATGATGTATGCGATAGCATTGCTAATGGTTGGGCCAATTCTTGGATGTCGTTCTTTCTTTCGTCTTCGTGGAGCGGCATCCTCTGCTCTTCTTCATCCATATTCAACTGGTTGGGCCATGGTCCAACGTACTCTTCCCGTTTCGTTTCCATCACCACCGTTTATCACAGTATTAACGTAGCAATCACAGATTATGTAACAAGTTGAAACATCCTACGCGGTCGTAGTCCGATGCATCGATCCTTTGATTCCAAGCTTTTCTAAAATATGTTCGAATCATGTTCTTCAATACCATCGTGAATCGCTATAAGTGGTGTACCCCACGGGATCACCCAGCAAAAACATTCTCCCATAGTAAAAAAAGGGGCTTACATCGCCTCCTAACAAAGGACCAGTACACATTCGGCTCCTCCACAAAAGTTAATCGTACCGTGGCTGCATAGACAATTCATCGTAGCATCATTACTGGGGAAGGAGTCAATGTTTTAGAAGCAGTTTCGATTCCAATAGAGTATGCACACACAACCGTAGTGAAGAACACAGTTCAAACAGAGAATCGATAGAAATCATGAGCAACTAATGTAGACATCACACCTTATGTAGCGAATTGGGGTACACTCACATACATGCGATCGTGGTCTGATACGTCGGTGCTTTGATTGTATCACTTTGTAGCGTGGGTTCAAATCGCGTTCATCACTAAGATCCGAAATTTGGGTCCTTATTAAAAGACAGTCCAATTTCGTTGACGTTTTCGAGAAAAAATTCTTTCGTAGATTTATCTACATATGAAAGAAAACGCTATAAGAGGCGATACAACGATGAAATATATGCGCAACTAAGAAATATTAAGAGCATTAGTCTCCAGTATGCCGAACCATTTTTAAACTACGGGCGCACAAAAGAGAATTTTTGATTCCCTTATATGTAAATGCACAATGCGCGAGTTAACGATTCACACAAACCCCAAAATAAGGAAATATCTACACTTGCAGATAACCATGGGAACATCGCGATAAGCCGCACAAGCACGAACCATGGGAACATCAAAGATAAGCCGCACAAGTACGAACCATGGGAACATCAAAGATAAGCCGCACAAGCACGAACCATGAGAACATCAAAGATAAGCCGCACAAGCAACCGTGGGAGTATCGAGATGTGCCAAACTTAGCCTTAGGTATAAATATGAATGAAATTCAGTCAACAGGGTAGTTTATAATCTAGGATAGAAAAGTTAAATTTAATTTATCGAATAAAGGACTGTAGGTCTTTGATAAATAAAAACGTTCGTTCTTTTAATATCCGTTGAAATAACTAGTTATTAACGCGCGCGGAGGAAGATAACTAAAAAGAACTTGTGCCGATTCCAATATATTACGCACTTGCAAACATAACGAAAACACAAAACCAATAGGTTGACAAAATTATTAGTGCCGAATACCAGAGCATTAACGTAACAATTGCAGTTTCCGTGTCTAGTTAAGCATACTCGTATAAATCGTGCCGTAATCTGATGCGTGGGTGCTTTGGTTTTAATCATGTTCTTCACTGCCCCGCATAAAGCTGTAAGTCAATGAATATTGACAAATTCCAGTCTCGATGGAACACTATGCTTATGTTGTTGAATAGAAAAACGAATTTGACCGTTTAAAATTCGCCCTTATTGTAAACCCGTGTGCTCGCTATGATCGACGGCCTTTGTGGACGAATACTTGATAGTTAATGCCAAACTTTCGAATTCACTTAGCAATGTTCTGTATCTGGAGAAAAGCAGGATACATTCCGCCTGCATTCTAATAACAGTGACATTTGGGCCTCTCATAGGGTTCGTTAGTCGAGTTTGCATCCGATCAAACACGTGCACTGATGTTTTTGGTGTGGCAATTGAATTTCGATTTCGGTTTCGGTTTGCAAACGAACAGAAACCAATCTAAAAAATCCTGTGCGAGAGGAATTAAATTGTCACTTAGGTGAATAACGGCGGCGAAAACACTGTTACACCTCGCTTTACACCCCCTCTCAAACAATTAATATTCCATCATCCTTGCATCCAATAATAATCAAACAATCCTCAAAGTATTCTGCATACAATGCAATACACGCCTTTCCCACAGGCAATTAAAATTCGCATTCATTCAGAAGCAAAGCCTTCTCCACGGGCAATTAATTCATATCGCATACGTTGCGATATTTACCCATTCATGCCCACCTTCCAAAGCCAAAACAATTATCACATATCAATCAAACACTTGACCCACTCCCCAAGGCCACTGCATGCTGCTTCGTATTTCAAAAATCAAGCGAGCACCTGTCCGCGGACCTACATGGTTTCATATTGCAAATACTTTTTTTTTGGCGGGAAACAAGTGTGTTACATGATATATGACACAAGCGGTGTTGTCAAAGGCCACCGACTACGAAATAATTGAGCGTCGGAAAAGTGCTGAGTTCGACGAAATAGCGAACACAGCAGTGAGGCGAAATTAATCGTACGATTGGCATACACGGGCAATGCCCTATAATTGGTTCGTCGTATGAAACCAATTAAGTAATTGCTCAATTCATTGTCGCTGCATTTTTAGCAGGGCAAATTAAACGATTGTTGAATATTGCGAATGGCCTATGACAGGCAAATAACCTTAGAATAGGATAAAACGTTCTAGGTGAGGAAAATGCATAATCTGCATTAACTCTCTAATAATTTCGTATAAAAAGGGTAGTGCAAATGAGTTTCTTCGCAGAGCAGTGTAGTGTAGTAAACAAGAAGACTGCGGCCCTTTGCATTTGTACAGCGGGTCTTCTTGTTTTTAAATAAAGTAAATCACTCTTGCTTTTGTAAAGTGTAAATAAACAAGGGATGGTTATTCCCAATTGAATAAAGTTAAAGTCAAAAAGAAAGAAGAAGTCTTTTTATCCAACACAACAAAGGGAAGTCAGCCATCTGGAGAACAAACCCCCTTACAGACTATCAAAGGATCAACTTAACACAAACCGGTGTTACACGGTTCGAAGGACCAGAAGCCAGCCATCTGGAGAACAAATCCCCTTACAGACTGCCAAAGGATCAACCAACAGAAACAGGTGAATATTAGAAATTAATAACCTCGGAGGAGTATCCCCCGAGAGATAACATAAAATAATAAGTGTTAATACCTGGGGTTACGCTCAGGTGTTACATTTTGGCGGCCAACGTGGGTACCTAATAAAAGAAAATATATATAATATAAATAAACATTATTTCTGATAACCAAATATTAAATGTCATTATCAGAGGTTTGCACTCTGGTGTTACAACACTATTAGCGAGATTTCTTTAGCAAGGTTATATCGAAAGAACTGAGAAAAGCAGAATACGTTCCGTTTATGCTTTAATGATGGAATGTATGGACTTCCAAGTTATACCAAACTAGTTAATATAAGCTCAAAATTTTGATCTACAACACCGCACCGAATTGTAAAACTTGTACAGTCAGTAAGCATAATGTTTCACGAGCCATTGAATGTGTTAAACAGATCTCAAAATACTCATAGAACCACACGAGTTCTTAAAACCCAGTATGATAAGGCATGTTTAACATGTCTTCCAACTATTAAAATTACTTTATCTAATATAGGTAAGGAGAAAATATTAAAATACGGGTAGCAAAGGAGGCGAACGCAGTTCATCATCATCATCGGCACTACAACCGGGAGCCGGTCTTGGCCTTATTTAGCGAGTCCTGAGGCTTGTTAAATTTTCCATAATGATTTGTTTTTTCCGGGCAAGATCATTAGTCTAGCGCCAGAGGGGAATCGAACCGCGGTCTCCCGCGTGACAGGCGAGTATACTAACCACTATACTATCGAGGAGGCCAGGCGAACGCAGTGACTTCCACCCAACATGTAACATGTGGAATAAAGGGGTATTGGAATAAAGAAAAAAATGTGCACACCCTACTGATTACAAGCTTGTATCTCTCAAAGATTAACATTTACCCTTGCAAACAAAAGCCTGCTACGACTAATCTTTTATGAAAGTAAAAAGTATAACTATTGTCTAGCACACACAAATTTCCGCATAGTATTATTTTAGCAAATGGAATCGGAACTAAGTTGAATGATGGACTTGTAAAGGAAACAGTCTTTAAAATCCTTCGAAAACGAAATGCAACATCAAATACTTGGCGAACTGTTATGGCCATCAACAATTATCCGGATTATCTGGACGCGACACTTCCAATAGTTCTTGAACAATCTTAAAATCATGACAATTCTCACATATTAAACGTCCATTCGAGAAATTTGGACGTTGCACTTTTTCATGGCACACAATGTGAACCAGTTTAAGATTCTTCAAACTGAATATTTCGAGAAAATATTCCAGCACACTAATATCCGCAACAGGTTTCTTATGAAGTGGGCATTTTTGGCCTGGATTCTCGACCAAATCTCTAACATTTTCCACAAGCGATGGCAGGACTGATCGCGAAAGCTCAATTTGATGATCAAGATTCCATACCTGAAACAAAATTAAATTTTCCCTCGAAGCGTATGGATTTATTGAATGATCTTTTCCGCATGTCTTATTCTCACTGAACGGACCCTGACAATAAAAATCTCCCAAATCTGTGCAAAGCGATACTGACCATTCGTCGAGCACCTCATTTTTAAGTGTATACTCCTTGATGATCTGCCTTAGACGTTTATTTGCTAGAGGTCTGGCGTCGGTCTCATCTTCTTCATTTAACCGGTTGAGGAACTCATGTTTCTTGCTGCATGTTCTATCAAAAATCATGGAAAAATAGTCACAGCCAATGAGGAGGTAGCGGAATTTCTCTAAAACACTCTCAAATACGACACGAGCCTTAGCATTACTACGATACAACTTATTGCGAGTAATTTCATCTTTCGTCTTATAGTAATAAGTACGAATACGATCCTGAGCGCGTCGAGCCATTACTTCTTCTTTTGAATTACAACGTTCTTCTTGACCTTCAAACCATTCCAAGTGTTCACTGCGCAAACTTAGCTGAGTCTTGCACACATCTGGCTGTGGTTTACGCTTCTCATATTCAGAAATCATACGTTTGAACTTTTCAGGATTGCGTTCGATAAATTCGTATACAATGTCAGCCACCCTGAGGAGTGGTGATGTCTGACGTAATTTCTCAAATTCGAAATCAGTGTCTGCAAGAATATTGATCACGTATTAGTGATACATATTGTACAATGTAAGTGTGCTTACCTGTGGTGATGATTTCTTCAGGACCAGCTATTATAAATAAGGTCTGGGGTTCTAAGGACTGAAAATAGTCCTCATCAGAGACTTCGAAACCATCGGTGGAGAGATATATGCGGCAGTCTTTTATCTGAAATGAAAAATAAGTTAAGTCTATCCAAATTTACCATCCATTTGAGATGAAGGTGTTATCAAATTTCACGAGAAGAAAACAAAGCTAAATCCTGCTAAAATTAATTTCGGTTGCCATAATTTGCCACAATTTTATGGATACCAATAGTAAAAAGTACACAAAGAATTGATTACTAACAAATCGACTGGCATTCCTCTATCATTCGCTAAACTGCTGCGAAAACTCTTTTACTTTACTTTAAAAAACGCATTTATTTCTTTGTTTAGATTACATAGGCATCATGCAGATATTATGATAAATAACCGAACTTTAAGAGGTTCGTCATCGCATAATCGGGTTCGACTGGTAACAGCATTTTGTTATATCAGGGGCATCGCTTTCACCAATACGAATGTGTAGCGTCTCTAACAGATACACACACAATACACAAGCAAATGGTGAAGAACACCGAACGAAAATCGAATAAGAAAATACATCTGAGCCGTATACCATAGCGATAACAAAACAACACATCAGTGGAATATACTTGAGTTTAAAAATCGAATTCGTACACACGGCCAGTAGCCTGATGTGTTACGCTTAGGTTCAATTTTTGGTGATTCTAACTGACATAGCGTCAGTTCGAATCACACGTTCTTTACTATTATCCCAAACGGTATAAATGTAAACGGAGTCCACCAATATTTACAAACAGCGAAACCTTCGTCAACTGATTCGACATATCTTCGTTGCTCAGGATACGACTTACATTCGAGATTCCGTTTTAAGGATGGAGTCTGGGTTTTCGCGCGGTCGGATGTGGTTTGCAAGAGGATAAAGACGTTGGAACCCAATAACATGGACATTTAACTCTGTTAAATTTCTTTGTTGTCTTTGCCCCTCCCCAAATGACGATCGACCGGCGACATTTTTCGAACCGTCTTTCACATACCGTCGACTGGATACAGATCAACCACCCAACTTCTGAAATTGTTGTCCTTGGTGATTTTAATCTGCACCACTCCGGCTGGTTGGTACATTCTAACAGAACCGACGAGGCTGGGAGGTAGAGGTTTCTGCGCCACTAGGAAACTCAGACCACTGTTTGGTATCTGCCGCGCAGGCACTTGCATTTCAAGCCAATAACCGGCCTAGGCAGCTTCGTCATGTATGGAAGTATGGGGCTGCTAACTGGGATGATTTGCGAAATTTCTTCGCATCCTTTCCATGGTTGGAGACTCCGAAGTTAACGCTTGCGCGGAGTCGGTCACAGAGATTATTCTTCTCGGGATGGAGATTTACATTCCACATTTCATCAATCGAAGTTTCTGATAAACCGTGATTTGACAAAAAATGCGAGCTGTTTACAGCGGCAAAAAATACAGCTTTTAAGCGGTGGCGCTCCAACCCCACCGAGGTTAACAGAACGAATTTTGTTAGAACCAGAAAGGCGTGCAACCAGGCGATTGATACCGCGAAAAAAGCTCACAACGACAGAGTGACCAATAAACTCCTTCTCGCCCCGCTAGTTCCCGCTCCTTCTGGTCAATGGCAAAAGCTCTCAGCAGTAACTTCGCTCCCTCCTCTTTCCCTCCGTTGGTGACAGACGGCAGGACGTTAGTCACAAATTCAAGGGATACAGCTGATGTGTTCGCAAATTTATTTTCCGCGAATTCAAACCTCGATGCCGGTCTTTTGGAGCCACCTGTGATCGCGCCGGTACGGTCTTCTATGCGGGATGTGAGATTTCGCCCGCGTACTATTCAACGTATTATACGTGAACTGGACTGTAGAAAGGCAACCGGCTCGGATGGAATACCAGCAATAGTCCCCAAGAACTGTGCTCCAGAACTATCGCCGGCTCTTGGCAGACTCTTTCGCTTATCTTATGCATGGAGGACCTTTCCTGCCTGCTGGAAAATCGCTCGAGTTCAGCCAATCCCAAAGACGGGAAAAAAGTGTCTCCCACAAAATTACCGTGCGATAGCATTACTAGCGTATCAATTTCATTTATGAATTGCGTACACCGGGTTTTTTTTTCGGGAGCGTAAGCAGAGATTATGTATAGATGCCTTCGACTTCTCAAAGGAATATCTATGATGCAGGCTTCTAGCACCTGAAACTTGTGTACCTCTGTGCTATAAAGGACTTTGTGGTGAAGATCGTTCTTAATTAAGACAGCGACTCCACCCCCTTGAGTAGAGTGTGGCCGATCAAGTCTAATTACTTTGTAATTTTTGTAGCCCACTTTGGGCCCTTGGTTTACCTTAGTTTCGCTAGCCAAAAGTATATCTGGGCGTTCGACTTCGAGCAAGTTGCCCAATTTATCCCTTCCCTCCACGCGCACATCTCTTAGCGAATCTACATTCACGGCAATAATTTTTAGTTTTAATTCAATCGGTGGATTGAAGATCTTGATGTGGAGAGTCTTGTGAGAACAAAGATGAATAGAGAATATCTATTCGTGTCTTTTGTTTAGTCAATGTTTTTTTAAAGTCAGCAAATTGTCCTTACATGGAAAGTAAGATTGCTTTGATGTCTGCATTTGTCTCTGGTGTGGGCGTGATTATGGTTTTGCGTGGTTGTTCCTCTCGTGCTGGAGTCTTTGCACATGCAGCCATTTGCGCATATGACACACTAGATGCTACGAAGTTGTTGTACGAACGATTTTTCATTCTCTTTTCATCATCTACTTGTTTTTTTTTTTTTAGTTCCAATTTTGATTTTATCTGTTGGAATTTAGGACAACCTCTAAAGCTAGCAGTGTGGCCTGTATTCTTACATAGTACGCAGTATAACTTCTTCCTATCCGGAAGTAGTTCTTTACCCAAAGGGCATTCCTCAATATTATGATTATTTAGACACGCACCTAAACTGCATATTGCAGTTCATTGCAACATGCCCAAATCGTTGACAGCGCATGCACTGCAAAACACGACCTGATTTTCTTATTTTCTCCAAACTTGTAGTTTGGTGAAGGAGAATTTTAATGGGTGGAACGCCGTTAACTTTACTGTTGGGGCTTAGCGATACAATGGAAAGATAATTGGCGATTACGGTTTCGGGACTTTGCTGTGGAAAATGGTTTAACATCCGTAAATGTTGCCTTTCGGCTTCAACCAATTTCAGTTCCTTCAGAAGCATGGAGACCACCTTCTCTGATTTTCGGGTGTACGTATAGTACTCGCTACGCGCTTGCCTAACTCTAATTTCATTTGTTTGCAATCTTTCAAGTTATCACATATTAAACTGATCTTACCATTACTTATGCGTTTAGGTTTAAAACTTTTACAAGTTAACTCACTAAGCTTTATTAGGTCTTTAACCTCCATTGAGCTAATGACAATGGGCGGCACTTTCTTTTTTTTTTTTTTTTTTGATTTGTTGCTCCATGTGTCCTTGTTGCTGCTGTCGTTGTTCACGTTGTCGGTCCTTTGTTTCTTGTCCCTGCTGCACCTGGGATCCAGTGTCTTCTTTCTCTTGCCGCTGTTTTGGAGTGTTTTTTTCTCTTTTTCTAATGCGAGACTTTCGTTTATTTGTTTTTGTATGCCATCCGGCCTTCGGATGAGTTCATCGATAAATCTTTTTCTTTCTTTTTCCATTTCTTGGAAAGTATTGTCGTCATTTGTGGCTCATTCTTGAAACTTGTTTCCCACTCCAGAGTAATAATCACTCTTGGGAATTACGTCTTTGTCGGAATTCTCATTTTTTCCAATTGTTTTTTGCCGCTTGGCAATGAGGTTCGGCTGCGTATTTAGCTTTCTTCCCGACGCCGCTTTCATTTCCGCCATTGTAGAACTTTTGTTCACTTTTTTTTGTGTTTTTTTACGACCGTTCTTGATGACGGCCACACTATATATCACACACACCCACACGCGCGTCCGCACACACACTGTGTGTATAATACACACACGTACATACACTGAACAGTTATACACTACACAGTTCAATATTTCACAATAAACTATACAGCCGTTCTCAGTGGCGGCCACCCTGTTTGCACAATTCACACTTTCCCACACACGTGCACACACTAAAAAGACGCGGGACAGGACGATCCGTATTGTTCGATCGTTAGATGTTGAATTCTGCGAAAACTCTTCCAACTATTACAATTCCCAAACGGATGGAAGTCAACGATTACTCAACCAATTCCCAAAAGGTGAGACCCATCATCTCTTTCTTCTTATCGACTGATAGTAGTGATATTTGTGTGAGTTATGTTTTCTCCTTTGTTTTTTTGCCATTTTGTTTATTTCTTTCTTTTATGTAGATTTACAAGATGTCCCTTACTCAACTACATTGAAGTTAAGAGTGAGCACGCATAATGTTACGTCAAATTTTATTTACTCTATCTCAGCCATCTGCAACCGTTCGCTGTTAAGTCAAACTGAGTTATGAACATTCGAGACACTATTGAACCAGCGTCAGCATACCATCGATGTTATACGGGACGAACTTATCGAACATTCTTCTATTCACATTTTGAATAGGTTTGGAGCACTATCGCGGACTTGTCTGATATTGAGGCTCAACTTAAACCTCAATAACGCTGACGAAGAGAAGTGTTTTTTTTTTTTCTTTAATTGGTCTGGTCCTTTTTTTTATCCGATATCACTCATGACGCCTCAACATACACGATCAAGATTTATGTACAAGAACTCTAACCAAAAACTGAACCCGCAAGAGCTTTGCGATCGGCCAAAGTTTTCAATTTGATTGAAATATTTAGTGGTTCGACTCATTTTTTCTGGTGAATTAAGGATACATATTTTGTACCTTTCAATTCATCATGACAGCTGTCGTTTTTATCAAAATACAGAGTGAAATAAACCCGCCATCAGAAGTCTCCATGGCACTTCCTTCTGGTCTCTTGAGTGATGAACACCTACTGAAAAATAAACGAGAGGAAGCTTATTCCGATGGTAAACGCTCTTATTGAGCACACAAACGAAACAATTTTGTCCGACGGCTGCTAATTGCAACAACTTCTGCAAACCAACTCAAACAATCATCATCATCATCATCATCATCGGCACTACAACCGGGAACCGGTCTTGGCCTTATTTATCAAGTCCTGAGACTTGTTAAATTTTCCATAATGATTTGTTTTTTCCCGGGCAAGGTCATTAGTCTTGCGCCAGAGGCTCCCCGAGGGGGAATCGAACCCCAGTCTCCCGCGTGACAGGCGGGTATACTAACCACTATACTATCGAGGAGCCTACCATTCAGATTATACGGATCGATAAAACAAATCGCAATAAGCCAGTGTATCATCATCATCATCATCGGCACTACAACCGAGAACCGGTCTTGGCCTTATTTAGCAAGTCCTGAGGCTTGTTAAATTTTCCATAATTTGTTTTTTCTGGGCAAGGTCATTAGTCTTGCGCCAGAGGCTCCCCGACGGGGAATCGAACCCCAGTCTCCCGCGTGACAGGCGGGTATACTAACCACTATACTATCGAGGAGCCTACCATTCAGATTATACGGATCGATAAAACAAATCGCAATAAGCCAGTGTATACGATACCAAAAATCCCAGGTAGTAGAACCGAAGAGCTTATTTCCGGCAAGGAGGCCCAGCGTAGCATTCGCTACCATATGAAACCGGGTTAACATAATAAATCCCCAAACCTCAAATGTGTACAGAATGTTCCGGGTTCCTGTCTGCCTACACACGCATCGATTCTGATTCTCCTCTATTATTAATATCAATACGACCACCTCTGGCATTCGATAATCATGTAAAATACGACACATTAAAAGGTGATATTAAGTAAGTACGGAAGTACATGACCTCACCGACTCGGCTGCGCCATCGTTCCTTGTCCTGCGCATTCTCCTTCCACGCTTTACCATCCGATCCGATCTCTTCAAGGTCAAACCTTACATTGTCTTCCCATCTCCGTTGCCGCCGTCCTGTCGATCGCTTTCCCCGTTGATCTACCGTCAAGAATTCTCATTACCCACGGTCCTATCGTTGCCGGCCCATCTTAATCTTCGCGACCTGATTACTCTCACTATTGTAGGTTTGCGGTATATCTCTTCCAATTCGTGGTTGTGGAGTTTCCTCCATTGTCATGCCTCTTCGTCATATTTACCGGCAAAGATACTCCTTAAACACGGAGTTTATATTAGGTGATACAGTGTGGATTTCAGCAGTTTACTGACTGCGTGCCAAGTAGGGTAGCCGGATGCAGTCTTTTGTTGATTTCCTTTGACATTTCGTTACTGGTCGTAAATATTGTTCCCAGATATTTAAATTCTTTAACATTTTCAAATATCTTGGCCCTGACGTTGATGTGTGTTCCCTGAGGTCCACCTGCTCTCGCCGTAATCATATAAATAATAATCGTATTAACAATACTAATATCATTAAATACTAAATCCATTATATTTCATCATCATCATCGGCACTACAACCAGAATCCGGTCTTGGCCTTATTTAGCAAGTCTCTCCACCGGTCCCGATTTCGAGCTGATGCCATCCAGTTTGGCATTCCCAGGCTCTGGGCGTCCTGGTCTACGCCATCCCTCCATCGCAAACAAGATCTGCCAGGCTGTCGCCCACGAGCATGCAAACCACAGTGAAGGTCAGCGCCAAAAGGAAAGAAGCTGAGTCATCGGAGTTGTATGTCACAGCAATTAGCATAGCAATTCCACACCAGTAAATACTCGTGAATAATAGTTCATCTATTACACGTGACCGTTGATGCTTTGATACTTTGTTTCTTAGTCGTTTTTTTGTTTTGTTTTTGGTGTGTTCAAAACATGTTCTTCACTACCGTTGCTAAACACTATTAACCTGCGTATGGACAATTAACCGCATTACACAACCTCCTTGCCAACTCAGCCATTGAGGCGGCTGTATTAGAAGATGTGTAATGATATAAACGCGAGATAAACGTATAGCGTTTGCGACAATAGTGAAGGGCGTGTGATTCGAACCGAGGCTATCACGGTTAGAACCACTAAAAGATAGAACCAAAGCTCAACGCATTAGGCCACTGCCGCGTGTACGAATTCGATTTCTAAACTCAAGTACACTCAACCGATGTGGAATTCTATGTTATTTGCTTGGTATATGGCTGATGCTTTTTGCTTATTCAATTTTCGTTCGGTATTGTTCTTCACTATTTGCTTGTGTACTGTATGTGTATCTGTTAGAAACGCCAGAATTAATGAGTATTCTTGCGGTTGACACGTTGTTTGTGGTACTGTAAACATTGTTTTTTATTGTGTTCTTGCACAGAAATTCAATATCTTCTTAGAATATCACCGGTTTGTTACTTTAAACTACTCGGCCTTGCACTATGAGACACGATTTGCATTGCCACTGCTCCAATCTATTCCTCTCTTCATTTGTTTATAGAGCCAAGAGGCAGATTGCTAGATGGAAAGACCTGAAAAACGACAGTCAGATAATTGAAACCATTGCGAGTTCTACAAGTTTATGAACGAGAGAATGCTAAGAATGTTAATTTCCTTGGATAAGAAGCGTATCCTAAAGAAGTAAACGAACCTTTAGATCAAACATTCCGGTTGGGTTCTGGTAATTGTTGTAGTTTGTAAAGCTTCCATATGAAGGGGACGTGCTATCCGTTGATGAATTCCCATTCATTGTTTGAGTTCGTATTAAGAGAGAATGCTAAGAATGTTAATTTCCTTGGATAAGAAGCGTATCCTAAAGAAGTAAACGAACCTTTAGATCAAACATTCCGGTTGGGTTCTGGTAATTGTTGTAGTTTGTAAAGCTTCCATATGAAGGGGGCGTGCTATCCGTTGATGAATTCCCATTCATTGTTTGAGTTCGTATTAATATTCTTATGTTAGTCGCATCCACTGCGTTAATTTGCTCTATGGGCTTAATGTTCTTCTCTTGAAATCTGTTAAATTTGCTGAGGACGTGTTTCGATTCTAAACATTCCTTGCAGGACGGAGAGTGCGGCCTTCCCTATACTTAAATTTGTACAAGGATTCTCCAAAACACCCGTGCCCTATCAGGCATTGAGTCATGGAAAAGTGTCACCGTGTGTATAGTCCTTCATCGTTTGATGTTCGGTACAATTTCGTAGGCCTATCTTCCTATGTCAGGTTGGCCGTGAGTTAATTAATTTATTCTAACAATAATCATGCCGATTGTTCTTTACGGATGCGAAACATGGATACTCACAAAACGGGAAGAAAACAAATTCCCCGTATTTGAGAATAATGTTTTAAGGAGTATATATGATGAAGAGGCAGGGCAATGGGGGAAACTCCATAACCACGAATTGGAAGAGCTTTACCGCAAACCTACAATAGTGAGAGTAATCAGTTTGCGAAGGTTAAGATGGCCCGGGCATGTGGCGAAAATGGGCAACGATAGGACCGTGCGTAGAACTCTTGACGAAAGACCAACGGGAAAGAGACCGGTAGGACGGCCGCGACGGAGATGGGAGGTCAACGTAAGATTTGACATTGAAGAGATCGGATCAGATGGTTACGTGTGGAAGGAGAATGCACAGGAAAGGGAGCGATGGTACAGCCGAGTCAGTGAGGTCGTGAACTTCTGGGTTCCTCTAGACCAATAAATACTAATACTAATACTATAGTCGGCGAAAGCCAGGACATGCAGTCTCCACGTGACACCCCTGGATAGCTATTTTGGCACCCGACAAGTAGTGAACCAATGCATGCAGCGAGATCCTGAGAAAAGTTGGCGCAAGGCTAATAACCTTGCCCGGAAAAACAAAATATTATGGACAATTTAACAAGTATCGGATAAGGACCGGCTACCGGTGAAGAGACTTGCTAAATAAGGCCAAGACCGGAACCCGGTTGTAATGCTGATGATGATGAATAATACTAAAGTAATAGTAATACTATATATAAATACTCACGCTTTTTTATTTTTGTTGGAATGAGTTTATAGCGTTTGTGACGTTAGTGAAGACCGTGTGATTCGAACGAAAGATATGACAGCACGAATTATTAAAAGATAAAACCAAAGCCTCAACACAACAGTGTGTCTGAATTTGATCATTGTGCTCAAGTACACTCAGCTGATCTGGAATTGCTATGTTATTTGCTTGGTATACGGCTGATGCTTTTTGCTTATTCGATTTTCGTTCGGTATTGTTCTTCACTATTTGCTTGTGTACTGTGTGTGTATCTGTTAGAAACGCCACAGGTTGCTCCTCTTGGATTGTTGGATGTTCGTGTATACTCTTTAAAGGATAACAGATTCTCACAGCATTCCGGGAATCAATTTACATAGAGAATTATTCGACTCCAATTATCACCAATTTTTCTTGTACTGTGTTTGTTGAATTGGGTGTTGGGATTCCGTTCAAAGACGATATCTCGATTGGAGTGTTGAACAACAATAAGATCGACAACACAAATACAAGAAAGTCATCTCCTTATGCCATTCACCAATAATTCGTAACGAAACTTTAATTTTTATAACTGAAAGCCGATATCGGTGAGAGTCAGAAAGGGAACATTGACATGTGTACGATTTACGAGTGTACGTAACTGATCTGTCTATAACATCCACCAAAGGTCACTCCATTTGCTGGAATATTGTAATTAAACTGGAGTAAGTTTCACTACGGGAGAACTATACTAATTCAACTACAGGTTTTCACGTTGCGATTCTAGAGTGAACCTGGAGTTCGAGGTGGAGAAGAGTGTATGTGAAATTGAAATCAAGATTTCTTTTTTGAACGGGATCCCAAAACCCAAATCAACGACCGAAAAATTGGTGATAATTGGAGTCGAATAATTCACTATGTAAATTGATTCCTGGAATGCTGTGAGAATCTGTTACCCGTTAAGGAGTATACACGAACATCTATCAATCCAAGAGGAGCAACCTGTGGCGTTTCTAACAGATACATACACAGTACACAAGTAAAGAGCATCAGCCGTATACCAAGCAAATAACATAGCAATTCCGCATTAGTTGAGTGTATTTGAGTATAATGATCGAATTCAGAAACGCTGTTGTGTTGAGGGTTTGGTTCTATCTTTTAATACTTCGAGCTGTCATAGCGTTCGTTCGAATCACACGCTCTTCATTGACGTCACAAACGCTATAAACTCATTCCAACAAAAATAAAAAAGCGTGAGTATTTATATATAGTATTACTATTACTATAGTATTGCTATTACTATAGTATTACTATTACTATAGTATTACTATTACTATAGTATTACTCATCATTATCGGCATTACAACCGGGATCCGGTCTTGGCCTTATTTAGCAGGTCTCTCCACCGGTATCCGATCTTTATCCGAGACTTGTTAAATTGTCCATAATATTTTGCTTTTTTTCGGGCAAGGTTATTAGCTTTGCGCCAGTCTTTCTCAGGATATCGCTGCATGCATTGGTTCACTACTTGGCGGTTGTCAAAGTAGCTATCCAGGGGTGTCACGTGGAGACCCCATGTCAACTTGGATTGAACAGGGACAAGGATCGTCCTGGCTTTCGCCGACTATAGTATTAGTATTGCTATTTATTGGTCTATAGGAACCCGCAAGTTCGCAACCTCACTAACTCGGCTGCCCCATCGCTCCCTGTCCTGTGCACTCTCCTTTCACACTTAACCATCTGATCCGATCTCCTCAAGGTCAAACCTAACATTGTCCTTCCATTTCCGTCGCGGTGTTACACGCAACGCCTACCCTCCCCTAATACTCACCCTTTTTGGGGGCCACCCCCCACCATTAACAGGATTCACCTTCATGTGAAGCCCCATATGTTGATTAATCCAAATCAACATATCCAACCCAATGAGTACCTGTAAAAGTGCATTAGCTACAAAATGCATGTACGGGCAAATCATGGAATCCAGATACCACATCTGGGAGAAATTCATGACGGCACAAAGAAAATAATGTGCTGCTCAAAACAGAGAATAATTCTATGGTAACGAAGCAATAAAGTATACAAAATATCTTTGCCATCGTTGACCATAAATGAACACTTGTGTAAATACAAGATTCTAAATTGTATACACGCATCCACACAATCAGATCTCGCAGATCATAAACATTTTCAATGTTTATTATTCTCAAGAAATGTACTGCAAAGCATACCTCATGGGTATCAAAAAGGATCTATTGTGAGTAAACAATGGATGAATGGATATTTCGGTCTACACGACCGAAAAAGAGATAAGGGTGTCGATGTATGAACGTCGTCCGGTTTGGAGATTCATAAAAAAAAAGTCTAAGTCAAACCATCGTCCACAACGGACTTCAAATATAAAACCCGTCGCGTTGTATATTTGAGATTCAAAAAATAAAAAGATTCGAATACCAATCGTTGTCCTGGACGGACGTAATTAAAAACGCCAATCGCGGTAAAAATTAAAATAAAGTCTGTCGCGACAAAAATATTACCCGTCATCGAAGACGGAAGTAAAAGTCGAAACGGAACGAATCGTCGTGGTTGTGTGTCGTGTCGGGTGTTTAGGAAGTGCATATTGTATTTGCTGCCCAACTAGTGTGTCTAGAAATTAAATTGTTTGTGTCAAAACGTAAAGGATAGTTTAAAATAAATTTATTAAACTTAACATAGTGCATTTTAATTGACAACGTGTGTTTTTATTCTCTGTGTGTGTGTAAAAGTGCTAAGAGTGTAGCAAACATCTTTAACAAGTGGCGCAGCCGAAAAGTCCAAGGAAGCCTGAGTTTAAAACTCGTAAGAGCTTGAAAAGCCTTGACTTTGAAAGAGCTTACAGAGCTCCCAAACAAAAACAAAACGTGTTTCAAAAAAAAAACAAAAAACACAAAATAAACAATAGTGAAGTGAAAAAAACATTAATTAACCACACAAATGCACTAAATAAAAAGACACAAATAAAACACACAAACAAATTAAACATAACAAAAATAGATGTTCTGCCTGGGACAAGTCTTACCCAAACCCTGACCCAACAACCTAATTTTGAAATCCCACTTACCGCGTCCACTCCCGTTCCCCCCTCGTTTCCTGGTAGTTCGGTGAATCTGGGAGGTATTTTGGATTTGCTGGCAAGGGCGGTGCCAATTTTTTCAGGTGTTAAGGCTCCAAATGCAGCAAGCGAACTTAAGGCGTTCGTAAGTAGCTGCAGGAGGGCAATAAGTTGTTTGCCAGCTGAGGAACAACGGGTGTTTCTCCAACTACTACCCACGCGACTGGTTGGCGATGCCTATGAGTTGGTCACCGCTAAGTCAGTAGAGTCTATTGAAGAATTGGAGACACTCTTCGAGAGCTCACAACAGCCACAAGAGTCGTTTGAGGACTTGCTGAACCAACTACGAGCAACACGACAGGCTCCTGGGGAGGAAATGAATGGTTTCGTCTCAAGATTAAGGCAAACCATGGCGCAGTGCCAAAATGCAGCAAATAAAACGTACGGCCTGGTGAACGGCGCTACGTTCAAGCTGCAGGTAGACTTAGCAGCGAAATCCGCTCTGAAAGGTGGTACTGCAGATCCTTTTCTGAGGCAATTCATGGTGTTGGTCGGTGATGACACATTTGACGGTTTGGCCCAGAAATTAATCCAGATGGAGAAGTCACAACAGGAAATGATACGGTTGTATAACTCCACCCAAAGTAGACCCCCAGTCCTCAACCAATCTGAAAATATGACCCAATTAAACTACCCACGACTCGATCACTATCCTCATGTACAATATAGCGCATATCCTCAGGAGACAAATAATATTCATTATTTAAGTTCTCCCCACGCCCCTGTGCAATTTGCTCCACAGCCACAGGCAAACTACATAGGATCTTACGATCAGCCTGCGCCTGTGCGACAAGCTACATATCCACAGGCGGTGTCAAATAGTGTACCAATCATCGCTCCTTCTACCCTTGTTCCATATCCACAGGCTGTATCAAACAGTGTACCGGTCAACGCTCCTTCTGCCTCTGTTTCATACCCACAGGTGGCAGTAAATCGAACACCAGTCGATTCTCCACTTGCCACTGGATGGAATTCGATAAACCCACAGGCGGTTACACAAAATTTATCGGCTCCAGCTGCATACCCTGGGGAAAGTCAGGCAATACCAGCTCAGTTCAGCGGCACCCGCTCTCCCTTTCCACAGGATGCACGCATAACTTGCAGTTTCTGCAAGAAAAAGGGACACGTTTATGAGGAGTGTCTAAAACGCAGAAATACGCCTTTCTGCATGGGTTGTCGGCAATATGGACATGATATTAGGGAATGTCGTGTACCCGCAACCCAACCAACATATAGGAACTATGGGCCCCCAAAAAGCTGTCGCCCACAATCAAATCTAAGAGCACCCCAGGTACAATTACCACAGGTCCCTCAACCATCAACTTCCGCTCAGGCGCGCCCCACGCAAAACTACAAAGTTTACAGCGTAGGACACAGCTGTGAATTCTGTGGCAGACGAGGCCATAAGTGGACAGAATCCCGCCACAAATTAAATTGGGAACAGGCAGGTCATTCGACTTCCGCCTCCAACAATATTCGGGAATCAAATCCGAAAAATAATCAACGTCGGTCAAATCCACAAAAGCGCACAGTCACATTGACTGTCAACGTGGATCCGGACTTGATGTCGGAGGAAGAAGAACAGGTAAGGCATCAGAATTCTAACCGAGACACTCCAAAGAATCGGTCTCAACGACGACGCCGTCGAATAAGGGCAACGCAAATCTCCCACCCACCCGAGCCCAGCAATACGCGCTCAAATACCAACCCGCCCTCCCAAAGCTGGAGAAAGCCCTGTGAATTTTGCAATAGGCGAAATCACACGGTGGCAGAATGCCGACAAAAACAAAGATGGGAGAATAGTTCGGGAAACTCAGTACGGTCGGGTTCAAATACCCCAACCCGACCGAATTAAAATCACATAACACTAACTGTTCTCAGGCGCCACTAACCCGTGTCCCCATAGTCCAACTTCCTTTGGATATAGGGCGACGCAAAGAAATAAAATTAGTAGTAGATACTGGCGCCGAGATCAGTATAATCAAACAGAAAGCACTCCACTCCAATTGCCAAATAGATAGCCAAGACTCATGCACTCTGCAGACGCCCTTTGGTTCAGGGAAAAGTAGAGGCAGCTGTTTAGGGCATTTCGAGTTGGCACAGAGCGTGCCATGCTCATTCCAAGTGGTACACTCTCTGCCTGGGCTCAAAGAAGATGGTTTCTTGGGCAACGATTTTCTGTCCAGGAATTGCAAAGTGGATGGACCGGGACAGTGTTTAGAATTCCCTCGCATGGGTACCAACTCCGAACACTTTACCATCCCCTTCGCAAGGAATCGAGGAAACACAGGACGAACACGGGCAGCCGATGAGAAAAGGACTATTGACGAAATGGGACCCAAAAAGGTACAACCCATAGTTGGTAGCTCTTCCAAAGCCTTTTCTAAGAAAAGTGCTGGCTGCAAAACTGCATCGCTCCCAATATCCCCGATCCCACAAGCAGAGCCTCACACTTCTATAGAAATAATCAGAGAAAATAGGACTACAGATCCAGCAGCTCCAAACTCTGAAACAGTGGAAGTTATTCTGAGTGAATCGGTTGAAATACCAGGACGTTCACAAAAGGTAATTGTGTTACCAATAGAAATCCGAGAGGAAGTGATCTGTTTGCCCAAAGAAATGCAATCAGGAATATACCTATCGAATTGCATATTAAACAATGCTTCGAGGCCAAAGATTGCAGCACTCAATATAACAGACACTGCCAAATTAATTCACCGGATAAAAGTAGAGTTACTGCCCACCAGGGAATACTCATTAATTCCCCTGGATATCCGAGATAACGAAAGCCTCCGGATGCGAGTATGTACGTCAGCAGATAAAACCGAGTTAACCCCTTCGGAGGTGGCAACCCTCCAACACATAAAATACTTGTACTCGGAAAATGAAGCGTCAGCTGAAACCACAATTGATACACGGTTGGAGAAATTATATGAGGAACTTAATTTAGGAAAAAATCTAAGTTCTGAGGAGCACCAATCCATTGTGAGTTTATGCCAGGAATATCACGACATATTCCATCTAAAAGGCGATTACCTGACGTACACCAATGCAATAATGCATGAAATCCCTTTGGTACAGGACCAAGCACCAATAAACCAAAGGATGTACAGACTACCCGAAAATAAAAAACAGATAATAAACGAGCAAGTGCGGGAAATGCTAGAGAATAATATTATTCAACCTAGCAAAAGTCCATGGAACTCACCACTTCTGGTAGTTCCAAAGAAAGCGGGCCCCGACGGAGAAACCCGATGGAGAGTCGTAGTTGATTTCAGGAAGCTAAATGAAAAAACCATCGGAGACGCATACCCGTTGCCTCGAATAGAGGATATACTTGACCAGCTTGGTCATTCGCGTTATTTCTCTACGCTCGATCTGGCTAGCAGCTACCATCAAGTATTGGTAGACCCCAAAGACCAACAAAAAACAGCTTTCAGCACCAATTATGGACACTATGAGTTTACACGTATGCCGTTCGGATTAAAAGGAGCACCGGCTACGTTCCAAAGACTCATGAACCATGTCCTAACCGGACTGCAAGGTCTCGAATGTTTTGTATACCTAGACGATATTGTCATATATGGCAAAAATTTGGCAAACCATAATGGCAAACTTCAAAAAGTCTTCGACAAACTAAGAGAACATAATCTAAAACTGCAACCGGAGAAATGTAGGTTTCTACAAAAAGAAGTGGTTTACCTTGGACATGTCTGTTCGGAAAAAGGAGCGCTACCAAATCCCGCTACAACTGCCAGCGTAAAGACTTTTCCAACTCCAAGAACAGTTAAAAACGTTCAATCCTTTTTAGGTCTTGCCAACTACTATCGAAAATTCATTCCGGATTTTTCCAAGATAGTACGTCCCATAACTAACCTTTTAAGAAAAGAGGTAAAATTCACGTGGTCAGATAAATGCCAGCAAGCATTTGAAAAAATAAAAGAGCTGTTAACTTCACCACCTCTTCTTATCTACCCTGATTTTACACGGCCTTTTAACCTGACCACGGACGCTAGCAATGAAGCACTAGGAGCAGTGCTCTCACAAGGCGAAGTGGGCAAGGATCAACCTATTGCCTACGCTAGTCGGACCTTAAACAAGGCCGAAAGAAATTACTCCACAATCGAAAAAGAGTTGTTAGCGATCGTTTGGGCTACCAAAAACTTTCGTTGTTACTTGCAAGGACGAAAATTTACGGTCTACACAGACCACAGACCTCTTAGAGGAATGTTGAAATTAAAGGATTCCTCATCCCGTCTAACAAAATTTCAACAAAAATTAGCAGAGTTTGACTACCAGATTGAGTACAAACCCGGAAAGTATAACACAAATGCGGACGCCCTTAGCCGCATCCCCCAAAATTCCCTTGATCAACCCATATCAACGGAACAACCTTCAGGCATACACCCAAAGAAAATGCCTATTAGAAAACAACCCCCTCAGCAATGTAATGCTGTAACTCGTGCTCAAACCAAAAAACAGGCAGCGAATACAAATGACAAACTTACCCAAGGACTTCCAGAAGACACTGATCCTCCTGAGAATGCAACGGTGAGTCGCACATATGAGATAGGGGTGATGGAAATTACAAACCCCGAAGAAATCCAAATAATACTCAAAGACTACCATGACCTTCCCATGGGTGGACACCAGGGAGTGGCTAAAACATATAAAAAAATTCGTAGGAACTACTGGTGGAGGAACATGTTGCGTGACATTAAGCACTACATAAAAGTATGCAAAACATGTCAAACCATGAAGTCCTCACCAGCCCTGCGTATGCCAATGGTAGTGACTGACATTGCTGAGAGGCCCTTTGATAAAGTCTACTTAGACATCGTGGGTCCTATCGAACAAACTCCTACTGGCAACCAATACATTTTAACTTTTCAGGACAATTTGTCCAGGTATATGGATTGCTATGCTCTACCAAATGTAGAGGCAGAATCGGTGGCGCAAGTCTTTTTCGATCAAATCATTGCTCGGTATGGTGTTCCGAAGTGTCTAGTCACCGATCAGGGATCCAACTTTCTCAGCGGCTTATTTAAAAGCGTGTGTAAGCTGCTCCATATTAAAAAACTGCAAACCTCAGCATACCATCCACAATCGAATGGAGCTCTCGAAAGAGCCCATCGACCAATCGTAGAATACCTACGCAGCATTGTGGATGAAAACCCTCAATCTTGGGATCAGTACCTGAGGACGGCGACATTCGTGTACAACAGCAGTGTACACGAAGGTACAAAACTCACGCCTATGGATTGTCTCTATGGTTTCACTCCGGAAGTACCCTCAAACTTAAAACGAGCACCGGAACCAGTGTATAACCACGAGAGTTATCACAAGCTATTAAAATACAAATTACAGAAAATGTATGAAATAGCTAGGCGAAACTTATTGGCTAGCAAACAGCGGTCAAAACAGTACCACGACCGTGTAACACGCCCTTTCACGTTTCACGTGGGCGATAAAGTTTTGGTACGAAACGAAAACAGGAAGGGGAAATTAACACCCATATGGAAAGGCCCTTATGTGGTTACATCAATTACAGGAGCCGTTAATACCACTATCAAGGTAGGCAACAGAAATGTTGTAATACACAACAATCGTCTGAAGCCATTTTATGAATAAACCAAACTACACCTGATGAACGAACTACCAATATTCCCATTCCCTTTCCTTATCCACATACATTATCTATTTGCTTCCCAGGACAAAAACCTTTCTCAGAAATCATAGATGACTCCCTGGCAGAACACAAATGAATTGTATGTGTCGTAAATATTGTAGATAAAATAAGATCTGTAAAGTAAACAAATATGAACAAAATTGAAAGGAGTAAAAAGTTGAAAATTGTAAAACAAAGAAGTTGTAATACAAATGCTTATAATAGAATTATATATTTTACCTCATAAAATTAAGCAATCATTATTATCAATAAATTAAAAACAAAAAAAAACTCAAACCAAAGTTTTAAACATGTAAACAATAATATAATCTTTTCTACAACTACATGTAAATTGAAAAAAAAAAAAAAAAATCTATATATATAATTAAATGAAACTTAATCTTACCAACATTTTATACAAAATAACTTTATGTGTTTATCTCCAATCTGTTTATTTCATAATTGCAATGGAATATTCTGTTTAAATTTATAATAAAAATAAAAGAATCATTGCAAGTTTTATTATAATCACTAATATTCCTGTATTATTCTTAGAATTATAAGTACTATTATTGTAAATATATGCTCTCCTTTTAGTTAGTACTCACAAAAAAAAAAAAAAAAAAAAAAATTAAGTAAAAATTATATATAGACAGATTTTATACAAAAAGTTATACTTAACCTATAATTAATGGTCCTCCTAACAAGGAAAAATACCAAAAAAAAACCGAAATTATGAAGTTTCCAAGAATATACTTCACATTACCCATACATTACTATTGTAAGATTTCTCTTTTAAAATAAATAAATATAGATATACCTTTACTTCAATTAAGTTTAAAAAAAAAGAATATATATATATTAGTGCCTTAAATACATATTAGAAAAATAACTCTTTATTACGAACTAAATTAAGAACATTTATTTGATCCTTTGCATACTACTTTGAAATGTATTTACTTTAAACTTTACTTTTATAATACATGTATCTATTTTTATTATTTTTTTGTCACTTAATACACTTTAGCAATAATTGTACAACCCAGCTACAATAAAACAAACCAGATTAATGTAAACTAACGTCCAAAAATAAATGGAAAAAAATATACTCTTATGTAAACTAGCGAACAAAGTTATCATTACATGCTCAAAAAGTATATATATAAATAAAAACAAAAACATAAATCTTGTAAACAAAATACAATGATCCCAACAATTGTAATGATAGAATATGGGACACAAAAAAAAAAATTTTTTTTATTTTTCTTTAAACACTTTTTGTAAACGCGCACGCTGACACTGACATTTATTCACGCAAGGGTTCACGCCCCGGTACCCACTTTAAAACCCGTTCGAGAGTATTATTCCTCTTCTAAGAATAATACTCATTTTCTAAAGGGGGGAGGATTGTTACACGCAACGCCTACCCTCCCCTAATACTCACCCTTTTTGGGGGCCACCCCCCACCATTAACAGGATTCACCTTCATGTGAAGCCCCATATGTTGATTAATCCAAATCAACATATCCAACCCAATGAGTACCTGTAAAAGTGCATTAGCTACAAAATGCATGTACGGGCAAATCATGGAATCCAGATACCACATCTGGGAGAAATTCATGACGGCACAAAGAAAATAATGTGCTGCTCAAAACAGAGAATAATTCCATGGTAACGAAGCAATAAAGTATACAAAATATCTTTGCCATCGTTGACCATAAATGAACACTTGTGTAAATACAAGATTCTAAATTGTATACACGCATCCACACAATCAGATCTCGCAGATCATAAACATTTTCAATGTTTATTATTCTCAAGAAATGTACTGCAAAGCATACCTCATGGGTATCAAAAAGGATCTATTGTGAGTAAACAATGGATGAATGGATATTTCGGTCTACACGACCGAAAAAGAGATAAGGGTGTCGATGTATGAACGTCGTCCGGTTTGGAGATTCATAAAAAAAAAGTCTAAGTCAAACCATCGTCCACAACGGACTTCAAATATAAAACCCGTCGCGTTGTATATTTGAGATTCAAAAAATAAAAAGATTCGAATACCAATCGTTGTCCTGGACGGACGTAATTAAAAACGCCAATCGCGGTAAAAATTAAAATAAAGTCTGTCGCGACAAAAATATTACCCGTCATCGAAGACGGAAGTAAAAGTCGAAACGGAACGAATCGTCGTGGTTGTGTGTCGTGTCGGGTGTTTAGGAAGTGCATATTGTATTTGCTGCCCAACTAGTGTGTCTAGAAATTAAATTGTTTGTGTCAAAACGTAAAGGATAGTTTAAAATAAATTTATTAAACTTAACATAGTGCATTTTAATTGACAACGTGTGTTTTTATTCTCTGTGTGTGTGTAAAAGTGCTAAGAGTGTAGCAAACATCTTTAACAGCGGTCGTCCTGTCGGTCTTTCGTTAAGAATTCTGCGCACGGCCCTATCGTTGCCCATTTTCGCCACATGTCCGGCCTATCTTAGTCTTCGCGACCTGATTACTCTCACTATTGTAGATTTGCGGTATAGCCCTTCCAATTCGTGGTGATGGAATTTCCTCCATTGTCCTGCCTCTACATTATATTTACCGCCAAAGATACTGCTTAAAACTTTATTCTCAAATACGGGGAATTTGTTTTCTTCCCGTATTATGAGTGCCCATGTTTCGTATTCGCAAAGAACAATCAGCATGATTATAGTTAGAATAAATAAATTAACTCACGGCGTACTTGACACAGGAAGATGGGCCTACGAAATTGTACCGAACATCAAACAATGGAGGACTATACCACACGGTGACACTTTTCCATGCCTCAATGCCTGACAGGATACGGGTGTTTTGGGGAATGCCTACACAAATTTAAGTATAGGGAAGGCCGCACTCTCCGTCCTGCAAGGAATGCGTAGAATCGAAACACGTCCTCAGCAAATTTAACAGATTTCAGGAGAAGAACATTAAGCCCATAGAGCAAATTAACGCAGTGGATGCGACTAACATAAGAATATTAATACGAACTCAAACTATGAATGGGAATTGATCAACGGATAGCACGTCCCCTTCATATGGAAGCTTTACAAACTACAACAATTACCAGAACCCAACAGGAATGTTTGATCTGAAAGTTCGTTTACTTCTTTAGGATTCACCTCTTATCCAAGGAAATTAACATTCTTAGCATTCTCTCGTTCATAAACTTGTAGAATTCGCAATGGTTTCAATTATCCGACTGTCGTTTTTCATGTCTTTCCATCTAGCAATCTGCTTCCTGGCTCTATAAACAGATGAAGAGAGGAATAAATTGGAGCAGTGGCAATGCAAATCGTGTTTCACAGTGCAAGACCGAATAGCTTAAACTGACAGACCGCTGATATTCTAAAAAGTTATTGAATTTTTGTGCAAGAACACAATAAAAAACAATGTTTACAGTACCACAAACAACGTGTCAACCGCAAGAATACTCATTAATTCTGAGAGGTCTATAGCGTTTGAAATAATAGTGAAGAAGATCGTGTGATTCGAACTGACGCTATGACAGCTCGAATCACGAAAAAAATTTTACCTAAGAGTTACACATCAGGCTACCGACCGTGTTTAGAATTTGATTTCCGAACTCGACTATACTCCACTGATGTGAATTATTTTTTTTATCGCTTGGTATACGGTTCTGATGTATTTTTCTTATTCGATTTTTCGTTCGGTGTTCTTCACTATTTTTTGCTTGTGAATTGTGTCATTACGTTTGTGGCGTTTCTAACACATACACATACAGTACACAAGCAAATAGTGAAGAACAATACCGAACGAAAATCGAATAAGCAAAAAGCATCAGCCGTATACCAAGCAAATAACATAGAATTCCACATCAGTTGAGTGTACTTGAGTTTAGAAATCGAATTCGTACACGCGGTGGTTCTAACCGTGATAGCGTCGGTTCGAATCACACACTCTTCACTATTGTCACAAACGCTACACATTTATCTCGCGTTTATAACATTACACACCTTCTAATACAGCCGCCTCAATGGCTGAGTTGGTAAGGAGGTTGTGTAATGCGGTTAATTGTCCGTACGCAAGTTAATAGCGTTTAGCAACGGTAGTGAAGAACATGTTTGGAACACACCAAAAAAAAAAAAAAAAAAACGGCCAAGAAGCAAAGCATCAGAGCATCAACGGCCACGTGTAATAGATGAACTATTATTCACGAGTATTTACTGATGTGGATTTCCTATGCTAATTGCTGTGACATACAACTCCGATGACTCAACTTCCTTCCTTATGGTGCTGACCTTCACTGTGGTTGCATGTTCGTGTGTATCTGTTGAAAATGCCACACTACTCACTCTCCAGGAATCTTATTCCTACCAACTTCGTGTGGAGAACGGAGAGCAAGTGAAGCGAATGATTGGTGCAGGCGAACATGGGGGCCGAAAGACTAAGCCAGTGATAAATGAAGAAGTGATGGCTTCACTACGGGTGAGTGTAGAAATTATGTCAGGGTGGCCAATTATAGGGTACAGAAACGACAGTGAAGAACGTAATTTAACCGCACGGATAAACGAGTGGGAAAAACAAAGCATTAATCTAATGTGTGTATTTGTTGGGAACGCCGCAGGTCAACTAACAACCCTTGCTACAGTGGCTGTTCGGTTCAAGCAATACGTGGTACACTGGGCCCCAAAGCCCGACTGTCCGGGGATATACCACCCCATTAAACTATCGGCTCCGTGAAATAGAGGATGTCTTTGGTCGCCGTTCTGAACTTGGTCGCCCTTCTGGGATGCACCTGAGAGTGGTAAAGATTCACCTTTTCTAGGAGAAGTAAAATAAAAAATAAATCAATTTAATCTCACTATGTGCCAACATGTGGGGATGGTGGCACAGAAAAGAAACCAATTTCAAATTGGAAAAATACCTAAAGAACTATCTGCTTCTCTCCGTGGACAATTTACATTGAAAATTGAACTACTCTCCTAACCGACCCAATTGAATGAAAAGGCATTCACGTCTCAGGCAACCAGCTGAATGAACATACTCGTTATTGCTTCCAGGAACACCGAATTAAATAAATCCCCTGCAGCCAAATGAGTAATTATTTCCTTATCATTATATTTGCATTCCTGAACATTCTGAAAAGACTATTTTTATCCTTGAATCTACTAATACCCTTGGCAGACATTAGGACTGTTGTAATAAGCCATACTGGCCACCAGCAATCATTTTAAGTAATGATTCTACATAATAAACAAACAACAGCCCTCCTTACATGGACCCACTCTCATTGACACAAAAACCTAGAAATGATGCAAGGTCTTGACAAACAACAACTGTCGAATGGGATAACCCAAAATAGTAACCTACTGACCATGGCCAACATTCCAAAAGGTACAACTCTCCGAGAAGAGTTAAAAGTTGAACGTCCTTGCTCCACATTGGTCGTGCATAGAGAATTAACCTTGACAAGTATACACACCCTACTCCACACCCAGCTGATAGATACACACTATCAACACTCCTATCCGCGTGCAGCAACAGGTTGACCCAGCTCCATCTCCGTGACCAATGCGCAACAAAGGAATACGCAGCACAGGAAAAATAAACTGCGAGAGAATAGAAGAGAAGAGGAAATGTCTACATCATGATGACATTGAAAATTTTACAGGAGATAAAAGACCAAAAAAATATGTACATATACAGCAGGAACTGTCCTCGACATTCGTGCTTCTGAATTCAATGATAAACAAGGTTAAAGGGGAATTTGTAAGGATAGAAATTACTCACAGGAAATTTTTGCTTGGCTTTATCCAACAGCATCTTGAGACTATTAGCTCCCAGTCCATACTTTTTCGTCCTTGCGTTGTCAGTTACTTTATATCCTTTCATTTTTTTACTGCTTCCAAAAAAGTTAATCATTCCACAAATACTTCGCACTGAATTAATAGACCTGTTGTCAGTGGTCTTAGGCTACAGAATTCTTGGAATTGTTGCTGGGACGTTAAAAAGAAACAGAAACACACTGTACAATTAACACAATAATCAATCAGGGATTTGAAGTTTGTTTTAGGGACTCAAACGAGCAACTCCCTCCTCACTAATCAACGCATTCCGAGGGTTAAAATTGGAATGACGAAACTCCACTCAAAATATACTACACACTGATCATTGTTTACATTTTTGTATGCGCAGGTACAACGAAACAAGTGTTGCCGTGATATCAATAAGTACGAAATCTCCCACAGACAATTCTTTGAAAATTTGTCTAAGTGCGCCGTTAAAATAAACATTGAATATTCATTTTTTAGAAAACTTTGCAAAAGACAATTTATATTGAATTATTATTGATTCAATTGTATTTATTATTATTACGGTTCAATGAAATTTTAAAATTGTATATGGATAAAAACAACAGGTTATAACCCGTGATGTTGAAGCTGTATATCTGATTTATAATTAATTGATTAATTAATTTTATGTTGTTTGTTTTTTGTTACACACTGTTGGGTGCAAAAGATGGTGAATCATCTGCATTATAAAGCAGATCTTCGGTTTGAACTTATGTTCAGATGTTGGATCGCTATTGTGCTAGACTGTCTTTGCGCTCATTGTTAGTGAGCATTGAATTATGTTGAAATTCTGTCGCGTATTACTACTTGGGTTATTCAGTATTTATAACTGAAGAGATGACAGAATCAGTGTTATTTCCATTTGTTTAGCAATCTAACAATTTAAGAGGAAATAATGGTCATACAACTCACTTAAGGGAATTCAGCGTTTGGTGAAACATTTGGAAGAACTCTACTCGTTCTTTGACTAGCGGGCGGTGTTTTGGTGTTTCTCACGATACATTACTTTATTGGATCGAGTACGATTGGATATGGCTTGTTTACAGAGTTAATATAATCTTATTTTGCACTTCAAAATTTAAATAAAGACTTATTGTTATTGAAACTTATATTGACTCCAAGGTTAACGGAGGGGACTTATTGCTTAACACAGATTTACAGAAATTATTGTTATTGAAGGTTTGCATCGAAATTAATGTCAGAACTCGGCGTTAAAACACATCACACCATTAGTGACTTTTTTTTTTTTTTTTTAAGACCTCTCGGGAGACGCAATCCTATAGCGCCGAGTGCCCCCCCCCCCCCCCCCCCCCCCCCCCCCCGAGATGTCACCAAATAACTGTTGCAGTTCTTTTTGAACAGTTGCTGGTTGTAACGCTCCGGGAACACTCGCGTGGGAAGGCAGTTCCACAGCTTCCCCGCTCTGTAACGGAACGAGTTCTGATGCAGGGATTTTCGCGCCGTCTGGAGATGAACCACAAACGGGTGCAGTCCGTCGGATTGTCTTGTGGAGCGCATATAAGCCGAATTGTGTGGAACAACACCATGAATCTCCGAAGAACAGTACCCGTGATAATATCTGTAAAACAGACAGAGATCGGCTACGCGCCTTCGATGTGATAGCGATTGTAGTCCCGACGTCGTCGCCGAGTTCCCGATCAGGCGGATCGCTCGTCTCTGTATGCACTCAAGTAGGTCGAGGGTATGTTTAGGAGCCGAGCTCCACACATGAGAGCAATATTCGAGCGCGGGTCTAATTTGGGATTTATGTAGGAGAGGAAGTTGGGCCGGAGTAAAATATTTCTTGGCTCTAAAAAGATAACTCAGTTTCCTGAGGCTGGCCTGGCGATACTCGACACGTGTTTATACCATGATACCTTCCCACAGACCGTGACGCCGAGCAATTTCAAACTTTCCCCAGCCTCGAGGGCCCGACCATTCATCATCAGCTGTGGAACCGATGATCCACTTTTCCTTGTGAATGTTGTATATTGTGTCTTCGCTGCATTGAAGTCGACGAGATTGGCCCTTCCCCACTGCAGGGCCTTATCTAGATCCTGATTTCGAGAGTCAATCTGTCTACATCTCAGCTGATGCGACGCAAAAGCACCAATCAGACGAACACTCGAAAAGGAGGAAACAAGCGTACTATCATCCGCCTCCTCCTCGATAGTATAGTGGTTAGTATACCCGCCTGTCATTCGGGAGACCGGGGTTCGATTCCCCGTCGGGGAGCCTGTGGCGCAAAACTAATGACCTCGCCCAGAAAAAATAAATCATTATGGAAAATTTAACAAGCCTCAGGACTTGCTAAATAAGGCTAAAACCAGTTCCCGGTTGTAGTGCCGATGATGATGATCATTCGCAAAACTAAACATTTTGTTATCCGTTGTCTCCAACAAATCATTTATGTGAAGCAAGAACAAGGTCGGAGCCAAAATAGAACCTTGGGGCACCCCCGAATGAACAGGATACAGAACCGAACACTCGCCGTCCACAACAACCCGGATCGATCGATTCGTGAGGAAGCTCCTCGTCCAGTCGCAAAGCTGTTGGGAAAGTCCATATGAACGAAGTTTGCTCAGCAATGCCCCATGCCAGACGCGGTCAAAAGCCTTGGAGATATCCAATGCGACCGCCCTTGACTCACCATGCCGTTCAATCGCAGATGTCCATATATCTGTTATAAGTGTCAAAAGGTCTCCCGTGGACCGTCTGCCACGGAATACGTATTGACGATCATTCAGAAGTCCGTTGCACTCCAAATACTTAACTAACTCTGTATTGATGACTTTTTCCATTACCTCAGATAAAATAGACAGTAATGCTATCGGACGGTAATTTTGTGGGAGACACTTTTTTCCCGTCTTTGGGATTGGTTGGACTCGAGCGATTTTTCCAACAGGCATGAAAGGTCCTTTGTGCATAAAATAAGCGGAAGACTCTGCCAAGAACCGGCGATAGTTCCGTCCGGGCCGGTTGCCTTGCTACAATCTAGTTCACGTAGAATGCGTGGAATAGTGCGCAGATGGAATCTCACATCCCGCATCGAAAACCGTACCGGCAAAATCACAGGTGGCTCCAAAATACTGGGATCTAGGTTTGAATTCGCGGAAAATAAATTCGCGAACACATCAGCTTTATCGCTTGAATTCGTGACTAACGTCCCGCTGTCCGTCACCAACGGAGGGAAAGAGGAGGAAGCGAAGTTACTGCTAACAGCTTTTGCCATTGACGAGAAGGAGCACGAACCAGTTGGGCACCGAAGGAGCTTATTGATCGCCCTGTCGTTGTGGGCCTTCTTCGCGGTATCAATCGCCTGGTTGCACCCGTTTCCGATTCTAAAAAAATTCGTTCTGTTAACATCGGTGGGGTTGGAGCGCCATTGCTTGAAAGCTCTATTTTTTGCCGCTGTAATCAGCTCGCATTTTTTATCAAACAAAGGTTTATCAGACGAACTTCGTTTGATGGAATGTGGAATATACATCTCCATCCCCAGAAAAATAATGTCTGATACCGAATCCGCACAAGCGTTAACATCGGAGTTTCCGAATCACACCTCAGACCATAGAAATCCCGCAAATCCTCCCAGTTAACAGCCCCATACTTCCATACATGGGGAAGCTGCCTAGGCCGGTTATTCGCTTTATATGCAAGTGGTTGCGCGACAGATACCAAGCAGTGATCTGAGTTTCCCAGTGGCGCAGAAACCTTTACAGTATAACTATTCGGTTCGGATGTCAAAAACAGATCCAGGGTGTTCGCATAATCGCCTTGGGCATCCGGCATTCGCGTTGACTCCCCCACGAGTTGAGACACGTTGTGGCTTACAGTAAACATCTCCACCAGCCTCCCAGCCTCGTCGGTTATGTTAGAATATACCAACCAGCCGGAGCTGTGCACATTAAAATCGCCATGGACAACAATTTCGGAAGCAGGGTGGTTGATCTGTATCCAGTCGACGGTATGTGAAAGATGTTCGAAAAATGTCGCCGGTCGGTTGTCATTCGGGGAGCGGTAAAGACAACAAAAGAATTTAACGGAATTCCTCAGCACGAGCCTCAAGCATATGATGTCCATATTATTGGGTTCCAACGCGTCCATCCTCTGGCAAGCCAGGTTGGTCCGCGCGAAGACGCAGAATCCGCCCTTAAAACGGAATCTGGAATGCAAGTTGCATCCTGAGCAACGAAGATATGTTGAATCAGTTGATGAATCGACCTGGGTCTCAGTTAGGGCAAGGATATCAGGTTTCGTTGCTTGCAAATATTGGTGGAGGGCGTTTACATTCGTATTGGTGAAACCGATGCCCCTGATGTTACAAAATGCCGTCACCATTCGCGCGTGGGCAGAGCCTCGAGAGCGAGCTCGGTTATGCGATGACGAACCTCTCAAAGTTCCATTATTTATCACGATATCTGATGATGTTTTGTACTGAAGAAGAAATTGTGGTGGTCTGATCCCATGAGATCGAAAGAGAGAAGGGTCAAGAACGCAGGACTCCCGTACAAGTGGGTTCTCGCTGTTCTGAATGCTAATTGTAGCAAGTACTCGTCGATCGGGATAATGGAAGCGCCTTCGTATAGGTGAGAGTTTGGGTAATGGCGACCGTCAGGCCTTCTAGAGTGGTTGGTGCATCTTCTGAGGAGTTTTCTTTCGAAAACTCGATGTCTTTCCATTTGGGCCGAAGATATGCAGGACCATATGGGAAAGGCGTATGATATTCCGGATCGAATTAGCTGCTTATAGCAGAGAAGCTTAATTTTGGTGTCAACTTTGTTGCTCCACTTCAAGATGTTGTGCAGTTGCTTAGACCGACCGATGTCCCTTTGAAGAATGCGGGTCACATGTTTGATGAAATTCATTTTTGGCGTATAGATGACCCCAAGATATTTCATCCTGTCCTGTGGTCTAATCGTAGTACCTCCTATTTGTGTTCAAATATATTGTGCATATCAAGAAGTAGGTTGGGAGTGTTTACTACTCAGAATTATAGCTACTGTTTTGGATGGGTTAAGTCGAATTTTCCATCGACTGTAATACTGATACAGTTCGTCCAGATGGCGGTTGAGTCAGTTTGTTGTGAGTTTTGGGCTTTTAGGTGACGTGTACACTAGGACGTCGTCCGCATAGCATATCTGGTTTACTCTACCAACCACAGGGCGGGGAATATCAGAGGTGTAGATATTAAATAAGCTAGCGCAAGACTAATGACCTTGCCCGGAAAGTCATTGTGGAAAATTTAACAAGTCTCAGGACTTGCTAAATAAGGCCAATACCGGTCCCCGGTTGTAGTGCCAATGATGATGAGATATTAAATAAGATGGGGCCTAGAATGGAGCCCTGTGGTACGCCTACAGCGGCGTTGAAAGTTCGGGAAAGCTTTCCATTCACTAAAACTTGGAAGGTTCTGCTTAGAACGAACCGGTAGATGATACTACACAGCGTTCTACTGAGGCCAGTATTCAGTAATTTAAAAATGAGACCTTTGATCCACGTCGTGTCAAAAGCCTTTTCGATGTCCAGGCTCACCGCAATGGTGGGTTCCTTATTAAAGAGCCGCACGCAAACGTGGTTTTGAAATATGGTGAGAGCCATAGTGGTACTGTGCGCTAAATCCAAATTGGAAATCAGGTATTAGGTTCCTGACACTGATAAATTTATTTAGCTTCTCGTATATGAACTGCTCATATATTTTGCTGATGCAGGTGAGGAGCGAAATAGGACGAAAGCTTGAGGGGTGATAATTTGGTTTCCCAGCTTTTGCTTTTGGGCAGACAACAGCATGCTTCCAAGCTTGGGGAAAGTACCCCATGTTGTAGGCATGGTTGAGCAGAATGGAGAGCTCTATAAAGAATAAAGCAGAAAGCCTTCGCAACGAGTGGTAGGACATGCTGTCGATACCGGGTGACTTGTTGGGGTTTCGAGATTTAACTAGGTTCTGTAGGGTATTTGGTGTGACGAAGCCGTGACTATGATGACGTGTGTCGTCGAAGTATGCACTGTTAGCTGAGTTAAAGACAACTATTGGCTCGTTAAAGTTCTCTAATTTATTGTGAACCTCTGAAGTAATTATTGCATTCGTTTCCGGGTCGCCATCCTCGAGAATGAGCTTGTGATTATTTTCAAACGTCTCTCCGATGATGTTTGCTCTATTGGCATCATTATTGACAACAAGACCGTTTTGCATGATTGGTCCAGTGATACGAGAAGTGCCACATATCTTTTTAACATTTTTATAAATGTTCTGGTCCATCTGAATACCCTTCAGTTTGTCTTCCAATTGTCGGGTGCGATTGTTTTGGATTCTTTGTTTTATCAGTGTGCCAATATTGTGAATGATGGATCACGATAATGGTTCCCTTTGCGTAAGGCGGTGACGATATCTCATTCTGCAGAGCTTTTTACGCTCCCGGATGAGACGACATGAGTCTCAGAAGTTTCAACTAGAATCTCGTGAAGTCGAGTTGCAGCGTTATTTGTCTCAACTGCCGTTAGGTTCCTGTCAGTGGGGAGAGCGAGTTGGTGGAGTTTTTCGTTCAATGTAATATTGAAGTTGTCCCAATTTGTGCGCCCATAATCGAGTATGTATCTGACATGAGCCCGGGATGTTCGATAACCGCGGATGAATACGGTCACGGCGTTGTGGTCAGAGACACCCGCCGATACTTGGGGAGGAGTGATTTGGGGAAGTAAGTCTTTGGACACAATAAAGATGTCCAGGGTGGAATTGCCTCGGGTACCAACCGTAGGTGCGACTATTTCGAAGTTGAGGGCATGACAGTTTTCGGTGTACCATTGGAACAACTTTGTGCCGTTTGGGCAAGAGACGGTGTTGTTCCAGTGGGGATGACTGGAGTTGAAATCGCCGCCTATGATGAAGGGTGTATGCCCCGAGGACCTTATTAACTGGCCGATATCTTCGGGATTAATGGGGCCATTATTGGTTTTATGTGAGTGGTATACGGAGTATATATTCACTCTACCGTTATTAGCTGGATGCAATTCAACCCCGGAGACCTCTATGAACTCGAAGTGTGGGAGGTCAATAGCTTCATGGCGAAGTTCGCTATTAACTAGAATACAGGTGCCACCTCCGTTGATGTTGGGGCCGCCAGTGAGGGTTCGATCTCTTCGAATCATTGAAAATTTTGGGAAAGTGGGACGGTGTGGGGGTTTTCAGGGCCCGAAGACCCTCGCATCAGTTTAACCCCATAAAAATCCTACAAACTCCTTAGCTGCCCTTAATTCGAATCCTTGGCAAAATTACACAACAGCACCACCCTAAAATCCTGAAAACAATTCGGTTGTTCCCCTGGACAATCGATATAAATATCCATGATAGCTGAGGAGCTTTTCCCCAGATTCGGCAGGATGTGTTTACCTTTTTGGCCATAGATCCATCGGCCGATCTTTCTATTTTCTAATGCAGCGTAGCCATGGTAGGTTTCCTGCAAATGACCTTCTGTTATTTTAAACAACACACATGTCACCACATCGACCGATAGGATGTTCTAATGATCGGAACAATGTGTACACACACACTGTCTCAATGTCCATTATCTTCCAAAACACTGGCTGGGCTATTGGCCGGCTTGCACATCTGCAAACCAGATGTCTAATAGCCTGTAGTAGGACATAACGAGTGGGATAATAAAAGATCAGTCTCGATGGCGGGCGATCTTCTGCCGATTTAACATCACAGAAGAATCTAACACCGTCGCCTTTATTATCCCTTACACACCACCCATAAAACGTTTCTGTCTAGTTAATGTAGACAGAAGACATGATTTTCGTCCGGGCGGCAATTTCTACACAAATTATGTGGCCGAAAAGATAAACACGCAATAGAGTACCCTTGAGTGTCTGTTAACATCATAGGAAACTATTTCTATGATTTATGACCGCCATTACTGCCAGCCGCAACACTCATACCTCTAGTCGACCAGATGTGCATTAGTATTTTCCGTGTGCATCTATAATTATTGGCATCGTCACCACTTCCAGCGTGTGGGCGTGTCTTCCTAACCGGTACGGTTTCTGTAGGGATTTTACAGTTGGAATTTTCCAGTCCAATCGCCATTACAATCCCTAATTCAACGATCGGATTGGTTCTTCGACGGCATACCATCTCATCCTCGATTCTACAAGGAATGTTGAGGACGATTTCTACGAGGAGTCCGATTTGATTATTCGTGATGTGTGCACGTGCCGTCGAGTGCTAGCAGTCAGATTTTACCTCTTTGAAGGGTGCGCACCTTTGTTTCACAAATATCCGCGGAGAGTTTGTCCGAAAAAGTGTCTCTCCACACTTGTGTCTTTTCTTTCGTGTGAGTTTTAATCCCAGTCCTAAATTGATTTCGTGTAGAAGAAAAACACTAAAGTTTCAAATTAATTTCGAGCACAAGAAAACCGCTGCGCTGGCTGGTTTGTTGTCTTAAAAGAAAATCGAACTAATTGTATCAAGTGCTATGATATTTGCTAACGTAATAATAACAACAGAAAGTGTAAATACCAATTTCAATTGATGAATAAATATAGAAGTGAGTGAAAAGAAGATCCGGTGTTTTATCTTCTCCTTCCTTGGCGGACTATTTTAGGGAAGGCTTCATCGGTGGTTTTTTTATGCAACCGCATCCTTGTCGATGCCAACATAAATACTACCACAACGGTGACATGGATGTAACCCAGTTTCGATTACAAGAACCACGTCCGCCCGGTTATCCTTTATGAAGTCAGAGACTATCGCAAGCTTTGATAGCGAAACAAAGGAGTTGACATTTATAAGGATAACTTTAATTTGGGATCCATTTTGTCTTACATATGCCGTGAAAAGGAGTGCATCCCTCTTAGCCTCAGTTGTTAGTTTTTCATATCGGGGTCGAATATCCTCAATCACGCGGAGAGACTAAGTAATTGCTCGAGCATTGAGGGTTGCCGCTTTGTAGGGTTTTGTGCCGCCGCTTGGGTCTGTGGATTGAATTTTACCTCCAACGGAACTCCCTATTTATACCCAAAATCCAAATCAAGATTTTCATACCTTCCCATCGGTCATTGCTGACTTCCAGACAGCCACCCGATGCTAGTCCCAGTCGAAGGCCATGGCAACGACGATGGGAACTGCGACGTCGCAATTTAGCTGCCAGTCATCCTAAGGCGGCAACCTAACGCCTACTCTGGCTGTAGTTCCACCCCAAGGCTATGGGAAAATTTCGATTCACGGTGATGAGAATCTGATTTGCTCATAGCAAATAGCATCCATGTGCCTGGATGAAATTACCTTGAAGGTGATGGGGTGTCAGGTAATTATCAAAGTTATTAGAAATTTAGGATTTGCGTAGCTGCAATTTGCATGTAGCAAGGGTATGGACATGGCTGAGACGTGGAAATTGCAGAATTGCAATTTTAGGTATGAGAATGGGAAATGCATGCATATCAAGGTGATGGGAATTTGATTTGCCTATGGCAAATAACGTGCAACATTAGATGCGTTGCAATTTTAGATATGTTTTAAGTTGCATTGTGAGAATTTTGCGTACAGCAATTAGCATGGAATGCTATATGTTTGAACATATGCGTATATGTATGTAGATATTATCGATTATTGGCATGCGTATACATGTCATGTGTACGCGAATATTAGAGTACTGGATGTTATATCAGGGTATTGGAATTCTGCGTGTAACAGATTCCTTCCTCCTACTAACAAGAGAATTATTCTTAGAAGAGCAATAATTATCAGAAAATAGTCTGTAAATAGGTGGGCTTTGGTACTGGGAGGCTTCTTGATTTGTGGTTCCTCTGTTTATGGTTAGAATTCGACCTGGAGGTTTTGCCTTCATCTCGAGCTTGCTTGGTAATTTCTTCGGATGTTGTGGGCTTTTGCCACAACTTTTTATTTTGAGAGGAGCTAGGGCACGAGTTTAATAAAGATATGCCAGTTCTTTGACGAACACATTGGCCACTTGACTTCGGGTTCTTCTGTTCACGATTAGAATTCAACCTGAAAGTTTTGCCCTTGTTTTGGGCTTGCTTGCCAATTAGATCCCCGTCAACGCCGGTGTCCACTACTAGAGTTGTGTGTCTTTCAACACTTACGTCTATGGGTAGCTGGACAGTTGGGACGCTAGTTAATGGTGAGTTTGGGGTCCTAATGTAGTAGCTTCTTCTTACTACCGAGTGTTTTGACCTATATCTTGGTACTAAAAAGGGGGAACTTTTTATAGATTGGCATTGAATTTACGACCGCTGACAGGGCCCTAGGTTGTGTCCCCGTTGGTCAGAAGATTCTCCAATCTGCCCTATATGCAGAATCCTTTTTGCGGTTGTACCTATTGGTAGTGATGTATCTGATAGGAAGGCTCCACCGCCCGATTTCTGATTTAGACATAGCATTTCTTCCTTCGGTACCACTGGAACAGCTAGTGTCTTATGGTGCCGTGCTGGGACGAAAACAGTTTCTTCTAAAACCCCCTCCATTGGTTGCTGGTGTAGCCCCATCGCTGAAGTTTTGCAGCCAGCTTCTCGGGTAAGAGAACCTTTGGAGACGTCACATGCGACATTTCTGACCTCTTCGGGTCCCGCTTTGCCTGTGGCTTGCCTCACTTCGACTGCCCGCGTGCGATTGGGGCTTTCGGTTTTAAATTGCAGGGGAATGCTAATTTCATCTGAATTTTGTTCCGTACGCGGAAACGTTAGCTGTTGGTTAGGACCCGCTATAGTACAATTTTTGGAAAGGAAGTCGTTCCCTAGTAGTCAGTCCGTCTTCGGTCAAGCCGGGCATATTGCGCACGACTTGGAAGCTGCAGGGGATTTTTGTTTTTCGATAAAAGTTTCCCTGGCAACTACCTCAGATCTTTCCTGTTCCATATGGGGTTTTCAAGGTGCATGTATCATTTTTGTTGATATTAATATTATATTAATATTAATATCTTTGAGTGCTTGCTCAGTGATAATACTTACCTCAGTGCCGGTGTCTACCACTAGTTGAACATGGTCGTTTAGACCTATATCTAGGGGGAGGTCAACTGTGGATACACTAGTTTGTGGCGGCTGAGGGTACCCCAAGTTGTGAATATTTCGTAATTTTGTCGGGTTATTTGATCTTGGGGAATTCCAACTGTCATTTCTTAATTACCCTTTAATTTTATGAATCACTTTTGAGAAAATACGTACCTATTTGCAGGTAGTATGTGTTTCCGGGTACAAAATTTCCAACAGGTATAAAGAGCGAAAATCAATTGCAGAATTGGTGGCCTCATCCTAGTTATTGGGAGTGTACCAACGCAGGTATATACTTCTAATAAAAATATGAAGGTGTGAGCTTATTATTAGTGCGTGAGTGCAAGTGTTTTATAAATATTCGATGGTTTTCTTTTCTTTTGGTTTTAATAGGAAGGTATAGAACAATCGGCATGCTTATGGTAGGTTTGCGGTATAGCTCTTCCAATCCGTGGCAATGGAGTTTCCTCCATTGTCCTGCCTCCTCGTCATACACGGGTGGGCTGAAAACTTTCCGACCTCAACGTGAAGACAGCAGCATTCGTCAATAAAAGCTAGTGAGTGTAGTTGTGCATCTTTTGACAGTTACTCACAAAAATTTTAGCCATTTTGGACGCCTAGTTTTTATTTAACAGTCGTTTGAGTGAGTCGATGTGAGTGTTTTTGTGAAAATGAACCAAAGTGAGTATCGAGCTGCCATTAAATATTTGTTTTTGAAAGGCAATCATCATCATCATCATCGTCATCATCGGCGCTACAACCGGGATCCGGTCTACAAGTATGAGGCTTGTTAAATTTTCCATAATAATTTGTGTTTCTGGGCAAGGTTATTAGCCTTGCGCAAGATTTTGAAAGGCAATACGCCTACACAAATCAAAGATGAGTTGGACTCTGTGTATGGGGACTCTGCACCATCATTTACCACAGTGAAATTTTGGGCAGCTAAATTTAAACGCGTCCGTCAGGGCTTAGGACATGATGAACGTTCGGGACGTCCAAAAACCTGCAACAACTGACGATAACATTGATAAAGTTCACCAAATGGTGCTAGACGACCGCCGAATTAAAGTGAGAGAGATAGCAGAGGCTATGAAAAGGTCCAAAGAACGTGTTTGTAATATATTAAATCAAGAGTTAGGCAGGACAAAGCTGTCTGCGCATTGGGCGCCGCGTTTGCTCACGTTAGACCAAAAACGTGTTTGAATGAACATTTCCAACGCTCTGTTGGCGCAGTTTAGGCGCAATAAGTTCGAGTTTTGGCGCCGATTAATTACTGTCGATGTAACTTGGATACATCATTATACGCCCGAAACAAAAATACAGTCAAAACAGTGGACTACAGGGGGGAATCGGTTCCAAAAAAAGAAAAAACTGTTTTTTCGTCTGGGAAAGTGATGGCGACTGTTATTTGGGATAATCATGGAATTGTCTTAATCGATTATCTTCAAAAACCAAAAACCATTACAGGAGAATACTACGCATCATTACTTGACCAACTGAAGGCAGAAATTGCGAAAATCGGCCACATTTGCAGAAAAAGAAAATCCTGCTTCACCAAGACAACGCGCCGCCCTCACCTCAGCGGTTGCCATGGCGAAAATCCTGGAATTACGGTTTGAACTGCTTGATCATCCGCCTTACTCACCAGATCTAGCCCCAAGCGATTTCTTTTTGTTTCCTAATATAAAAATTGCGCTCGGAGGACAGAGATTTTCGTCAAATGAAGAGGCAATCATCTTCGTGAGCAGTTATTTTGCAGAGAAAAACGCCGAATGCTATTTGGACGGGTTAGAGAGATGGGACCATCGTTGGGAGAAGAGTGTGGAGTTACAAGGAGACTATGTAGAAAAATAAAAATAAATTTTAAGAAAAAATGCTTGTATCTTTGTTAGGTCGGAAACTTTTCAGTCCACCCTCATAGTTACCGCCAAAGATACCCCTTAAAACTTTATTCTCGAATATGCGGGATTTGTTTTCTTCCCGTTTTGTTAGAGCCCATGTTCTGCATCCGTATAGAACAATCGGCACGATTGTGGTTCTATAGACACGGAGATTTATATTACGAGATAGCAGTTTGAATTTCAGCAGTTTGCTGACTGCGTGCCAACTACCGTTGCCGAAACGTAGTCTTTTGTTAATTTCCTTCGACATTTCATTACTGGCCGTCAGTATTATTCCCAGATATTTAAGCTATTTAAGTTTTTCAAATGTATGTATATACCCTGAGGTCCACTTGCTCGCGCCGTAATCATATATTTTGTTTTGTCTTCATTTATTTCTAGGCCCAAGTCTTCTGCCGCTTGCATGATGATTTCACAGTTTTTATTTACAGTTTCTAGGTTATCGCACAAAACGCCGATGTCATCAGCATATGCGAGCACTTGTGTGACCCCTTTCAGGGATGATCCGGCCATGTTGTCGTCTTGTACCTTTCTGATGACATACTCCAGCACAAGGTTAAAGAGACATGGTGAGAGGCCATCTACTTATTTTACTCCGCCGCGGATTTCCAATGGTTCTGAGAGGTGGTTTTCTATTCTAACTGGTTCTTTATTTTCATTTACACAAATTTGAATGAGGGCGGTATATTTTTTCGGGACTTCCAGCACAACTACAATGTGGTGAAGTCTTTGCCTTGCGACTGAGTCGTAGGCTTTTTTGAAGTAAACGAACAGATGGTGAACCGTCTCCCCGTATTCCCATTTCTTTTCCAGCAGTTGCCTTACTGTGAATATTTGGTCGCTTGTTGACCGGTTCCTACACAATCCGCACTAATAGTCTCCCAGTACTTCTTCTGCGTACTGTGTGATTCTCACCAGTACGACATTTTTTTAGTATTTTGTATGTTTGGGAGCAATGATATTCCTCTGTAGTTTTCGCGGTCCGATCTGTCGCCGTTTTTGAAGATGGGAACGACTATTGAGGTTTTCCATTCTTCCGGAGTGACTTCCTTATCCCATACTGTTTTAATCCGCCCTGTGAGTAGGGCGTTAGAATATACTCGCAGCTAGGCCGGCTTGTCGTAAGAGGCGACTAAAGGCCGAGTGGTTGTCGGGGTCCCAACGCCCTGCAGCGGTGAAATACCACCCTATCAAGCTATAGCCTCGGTGAAATGGTTGGGATAAATCCCTGGCCATCTTGCGGAGCTTGACTGATGGGCCGGTTCAAGAAAAGTTTGGTTTAGGTTGTAGTCATTCCGGGCGGAGTCTGCGTCTTCTCGTGGTTCCATCTGGCTTGCCAGAGGATGGAGGCGTTGGAACCCAATAACATGGACATCATGTGGTTGAGGGCCGTGCTGAGGAATTGTGTTAAATCTCTTTGTTGTGTTTACCGCTCCCCGAATGATGATCGACCAGCGACACTTTTCGAACATATTTCGCTTACTGTCGACTGGATACAGAGCAACCATCCGGCTTCTGAAAATGCCACCTTAGCGATTTTAATGTATACAACTCGGTCAGGTTGGTACATTTTAACAGAACTGACGAGGCTGGGAGGCTGGCGGAGGTGTTCGCTGTTAGCCACAATTTGACCCAACTCGTGGAGGAACCTACGCGAGTGCCGGATACCCGAGGTGATTATACCAATACCCTGTATCTGTTTTTGACACCCGAGCCAAGCATTTATACCGTGGAGATTGGTGCACCACTGGGAAACTCAGATCACTCCTTGGTATTGATTGCGCAGCCACTTCCGTGTCAAACGAATAACCGACCTAAGCAGCTTCGCTGTACGGAGGTTAGCTAACTGCCTGCTAATTGGGACGGTTTCCGGGATTTCTTCGCATCCTTTCCGTGGCATGCGCGGAGTGGGTCACAGAGATTATTCTTCTTGGGATGGAGATCTACATTCGGTTTTACATTCAATGAAGTTCATCTGATAAACCTTGGTAAAATGCGAGCAGATTACAGCGGCGAAAAATAGAGCTTGTAAGCAGTGGCGCTCAAATCCCACCGATGTTAACAGAACGAATTTTGTTGGAATAAGAAATGAGTGCAACCAGGCGATTGATCCCGCGAAGAAGGCTTACAACGACAGAGTGACTAGTAAACTCCTTCAGTGCCCGACTGGTTCGCGCCCCTTCTGGTCAATGGCAAGGGCTGTCAGCAGTAACTTCGCTTTCTTCTCTTTTCCTCCGTTAGTGACGGGCAGCGGGACGCTCGTCACAAATTAATGTGTTCGCGAATTCAAACCTCGATGCCGGTCTTTTGGAGCCACCTGTGATTGCGTCGGTACGACCCTCGATGCGGGATGTGAGGTTCCGCTGGCGTACTATTCAAAGCATTCTACGTAGAGTGGACTGTAGGAAGGCGACCGGCCTGGACGGAATACCAGCAATAGTCCTTAAGAACTGTGCTCCAGAACTATCGCCGGTTCTTGGAAGACTCTTTCGCTTATCTTATGAATCTTTCCTACCTGCTGGAAAGTCACTTCATTTCAGCCAATCCAAAAAGGGAACAAAAGTGTCTCCCAAAATGTTACCGGCCGATAGCATTACTGTCTATGTTATCTACGATAATGGGAAAGGTCATCGATGCCGGGTTAATTAAATATTTGGAGTGCAACGCACTTCTGAATGATCGTCAATACGGATTCCGTGGCAGGCGGTCCACATGAGACGTTTTGACCCTTATAACCGATATATGGACATCTGTGATTGAGCGGCATGGTGAGTCAAGGGCGGTCGCATTGTATGTCTCTAAGGCTTTTGGCCACGTCTGGAACGAAGCATTGCTGAGCAAACTTCGTTGATACGAAGTATCCTCTTAATTCCAGGAAATCTGAAGGTTCTATTCAACCTTGTTTTTGCTTCACATGGGTAATTTGTTGGAGTCAACGGATAACAAAGTGTTCATTTTTGCGACTGACCGGTCGATTAGGGTATCAACGTCGCACCAGCTGAGATGTAGACAGTCTGAATCGAGATCTGGATAAAGTCCTGCAGTGGGGAAAGGCCAATCTCGTCGACTTTAATGCAACGAAGACACAGTATACAACATTTACAAGGAAAAGTGGATCATCGGTTCCACAGCTGGTGATGAATGGCCGGTCCTTCGAATCTGGGGAAAGCATGAAATTGCTCGGCGCCACCGTCTGTGGAAATGTATAGTGGCATAAACAAGCGTCGAGTATCGCCAGCCCTGTGGTGGGTTTTTTACATAGGCATCGGCAAGGATGCGGGTTCTATAAAAACACCCACTGATGTTACACTGGAAATTGTTTACAAACTCCGATGTCCACGTTGATTTAGGAGAGAAGGAATTGATGGTGGATTAACTCACCAAAAATTGAAGTCAATATGGGAAATAGGTGTTAATGTGCCTGACATGGACACTGAGTTTTCACCTGACCCCAATGTTTTCACTAAATGTTCCGCCGGGGGGAGAATAAACACTCTGATTTGGGCACACTAAATTGGTCCTCCAGTAAAACCGAAAAGCAAACACTGATGTATTCAAAAATGAAGAAACACTGGTTATTTAATTGCATTTAATAGTCACACTTTATTGGATATATTTCTTAAGTCTAACACTGCGTTATAGATTAGTCTTTAAATTGTTCAGAGTTTTAATTCAGGCTTTAAAACGTAATAATATTGGCCTGCGCGTGTGGCGACGGATTACAACAGTGACATTTAGTTTACGAGTTGCACAAATATTACGCCTCGACTAACACACTTTATCGGAAGAAAAAAACGTTACACTAGGCGACACTTAAGATTTAAGGTTCTCGACCGACCTCCTTACGCGTAGAAATTTTACTCACGTCACGTCCCCGGTACATGTGCGCGGTTTCAAGGTTGCTATCTGACTCCCTATTGGATGTCTCTTTACAGACATCCAACGAAAACGAACCTAAGGGATTCGCCGACGAACGGCGGCCAATGGCGAAGGTCAAAAACAAAAGGAAACAGGGAAAAACTCATGTAGCAGATCGAATCTGCTGCTACATGTTTGGGCAAGATAAACTGCCGCCATCCGCAAGGGATAGATTCTTTGATTGACGTGAGTCAATAAAACCCTTGCCGAAAGCAGGAATCTATCTTGGAATAATGAATCAAGCATTGGGTATGGCCGTTGCCAGATCATTTAAAATAAACATATTTCGGTGATGTATGTTGTCTTAGGGATATGTTAATCCCGTTGATGGGACTGTCAGGCGAAAGTATCCGCTTGAGTGTTTACTTTGTGTAAACTAAAATTGGTGGTCATGACCGATGCTGGTGTCGTTCCGAGAAACGGCAACGGATCATAAAATCGGTCATGCTGAGATACAAGTAATTATGCGTGCCTGAAAGGCCAATGTTTAATTTGATCTTCTTTACTGGTAGGAAAGATAGATCATAGACATGCCGTTAAAAATCTGGGTTGCAGATGTGCAAGCAACCCGAAATGATGCTAGGTCAATCAATGGGTACAAAGGTAACACACGGAAAGATCAGCGTGTGTTGGTAGATATGTGCCATCCATTGTTCGGTCGCGGAAGCTCGTGGTGATGCTGAATTGATGTCATGGCAAGATGATTTTTTTTTTTGTCGTTGACGTTTTATTTTATTATTCGACGCCAACGCCGGTTTTTATTATTTTCTCTGCCAAGTAGAATTTGCATAAGGTAGTTTATGCAAATTAACTACTTGGCGAGTTGTTCTCCGTTTAAAGGTAAAGAGGGGAAACTAACGAAAGGCGATTAGTGGATGTTGGGGGGACCTGGACTCAAGGTCGGTCCGTAACATGCTCCAGTAATGGTTTTTGGTTTTTGAAGATAATCGATTAAGATAACTCCATGATTATCCCAAATAATAGTCGCCATCACTTTCCCAGCCGAAAAAACAGTTTTTTCTTTTTGTTTTGAAGCCGATTCCCCCCCCCCCCCGCAGTCCCCTGTTTTGGCTGTATTTTTGTTTCGGGTGTATAATCGTGTATCCAAGTTTCATCGACAGTAATTACTCGGCGCCAAAACTGCGCCAACAGAGCGTTGGAAATGTTCATTCAAACACGTTTTTGGTCTAACGTGAGCAAACGCGGCGCCCAATGCGCAGACAGCTTTGCCCTGCCTAAATCTTGATTTAATATGTGACAAACACGTTATTGGATATTTTCACAGCCTCTGCTATCTCTCTCACTTTAATTCGGCGGTCGTCTAGCACCATTTGGTGAACTTTAGCGATGTTATCGTCAGTTGTTGCAGTTTTTGGAAGTCCCGAACGTTCATCGTCTCCCAAGCTCTGACGGCCACGTTTAAATTCAGCAACCCAAAATGTCACTGTGGTAAATGATGGTGCAGAGTCCCCATACACAGAGTCCAACTCATCTTTGATTTGCGTAGGCGTATTGCCTTTCGAAAACAAACATTTAATGACAGCTCGATACTCAATTTTGTCCATTTTCACAAAAACACTCACATCGACTCACTCAAACGACTGTCAAATAAAAACTACGCGTCCAAAATGGCTGAAATTTTTGTGAGTAACTCTCAAAAGATGCACAAGTACATCTGTGTGGGGAGGGGGGGTAAGAAGTATTTACGCCAGACACGGGCGCGCGGTTCACTTCTTCCCCAACGATGTTGCTTGACGATTTGTTCCATTCGTTATTTGTGTTTGGCTGCTATGGGTTCGTATGATTTTTAATAAGATGTCGAATAACTTGAGACCAAAAACTGGTACACAACATTCAAAAGAAGATTCACTTTTTTTGTAATGATTAACTTTCATTTGGTATTTTAACAGCGGTGCACTTTACGAAAATCCGACAATAAAAACTTGCTGACCGAATGGAAATGGAATTGATGTAATTTACAATCGAACAAGTTTTAATTCATTCTAACACTCCTTTTCGGCGTCCAGTCATAAGTTAATGAATAAAATTTCTTCCTAGAAGTGTTTACTGATTGAAAGAATACTATTGAAGATCACGGACGCACTCGCGTGCGGACACGGCGGTGGTGGAAAAACGGTTCGTGTCGGTGTAACCATCCACGATGATGTTTGAGTGAAGACTGATCCGAAAAGTGATGAAATAGGATAATTTAATTTTTGCAATTGACAACCAAAAGAGAACATACTTCTGTTCTCTCATTGCCACGCTCGCCGATGTGTGGTGGATTACATCGGTAAATTGATGATCGAAGAAAGTGGGAGAATGAGAGAACAGCAACTCGATGTATGATTACCTTGGGGTGGATTTGGTTGTATGTGGATGAATCAATGTAGTTCTGAGCGAAACCCATTGAACTAATTCGGTAATATGGTGGACTCAGAGTACATTGATCTGTACGAAGACAGAACTGTGAAGGAGGGGAAAATTAAACTGATACTATTCACCTGCGAAAAGAGAGCATTGATCCCCAGCGAATGAAGTGTCTGGAGAGTAGCCGAAGTGACGCCAAATTGGCTAGGGTAATTTATCATGAAAACTAATTAGATATTTTGATATTAGGTGTACAACTTTGCTTCCGCCGTTTTGCAATAGATGGCTGTAGCGGTAAGTGGTAGTTGAAATAAATAGATCATAGATGTCATACAATAAGCTTAGGTATTTGTAAACATAACGCCATCGAAATATTAGTCGATTTGTGTCTGCATCATAAAGTTATTCTCGATTAAACATGTCAGCTTACGAGCCAAATTCTCGTCATTTGCGGGGGGTTTTAATTTTCTGCTTTAATATGAAGAAATCCGCGGTTGAGGCTCATCGAATGCTCTCAAATGCCTATGGTGAGGCCGCTATTAGTGAAAGAACGTGCCGAGAGCGGTTTCAACGCTTCAAGAACGGCAATTTTAACGTCGAAGACCAGCATGGCGGTGGAAGAGAGAAGGTTTTCGAATATGCAGAATTGGAGGCATTACTTGATCAGGACTCGTGTCAAACGCAACAAGAATTGGCAGGATCATTGGGAGTGACGCAACAAGCCATTTCAAAACGCCTGAAAGTCATGGGAATGATTCAGAAACAAGGAAATTGGGTGCCGTACGAGTTGAAGCCGAGAGATGTTGAACGGCGTTTGTGTGTTTGTGAACAGCTGCTTGCAAGGCAAAGACGGAAGGGTTTTCTGCATCGCATTGTGACTGGGGACGAAAAATGGGTTCATTACGATAATCCCAAGCGCAGAAAATCATGGGGATATCCCGGCTATGCTTCCACGTCGACGGCCAAACCGAATATCCACGGTTCCAAGGTCATGCTCAGTATTTGGTGGGACCGGCTCGGCGTAGTGTATTATGAGTTGTTAAAACCGACTGAAACAATCACAGGCGATCGTTATCGAACGCATTTAATGCGTTTGAGCCGAGCATTGAAAGACAAACGGCCGCAATACAACGAGAGACATGATAAAGTGGTTTTACAGCATGACAATGCTCGACCCCATGTTGCGAAAGTGGTCAAGACATACTTGGAAACTTTGAAATGGGTAGTCCTACCCCACCCGCCGTATTCTCCAGACGTTGCTCCCTCGGACTATCACTTGTTTCGATCAATGGCAAACGGCCTGGCTGACCAGCACTTCCGGTCTTATGAAGAAGTAAAAAATTGGATCGATTCGTGGATCGATTCAAAAGATGACCAGTTTTTTCAACGCGGGATTCGTATGCTGCCCGAAAGATGAGAGAAAGTAGTGGCCAGCGACGAAGAATACTTTGAATCATAAATGTATAACTAGTTTTTTACAATAAGGCCCCGAATTTCGGAAAAAAAACGGCGGAAGCAAAGTTGTACACCTATTAAATTCCCCAGCGGTTTCGCTATGATGCGACAGCGTCGTTTGCTTCGACTTGTTGTTGCTACCCGACATGATGTGATTTCCGATGGAAATCTCATCGGCTAGCAAAAATGGAGTTGCCGTATGGCAAAAGGTAGCTGAATTCAATTCCGCATTAACTGCATAGAATAATGAATTCAGCTATGCTTTCTTTTACAGGTAAAATAGCCGAACGATGGTAAAAGGGATAATGTGACGCGCTGTTAGCGGTCGAAATTAGGTTAGGATTGTGGAATGGTTCTCCATGTGATATAGAGAAACCCCACACATTCACTAGCTTTTATTGACGAATGCTGCTGTCTTCACGTTGAGGTCGGAAAGTTTTCAGCCCACCCATGTATGACGAAGAGGCAGGACAATGGAGGAAACTCCACAACGACGAATTGGAAGAGCGATACCGCAAACCTATAATAGTGAGAGTAATCAGGTCGCGAAGATTAAGATGGGCCGGACATGTGGCAAGAATGGGCAACGATAAAACCGTGCGTAGAATTCTTGACGGTAGACCAACAGCAAGGAGACCGACAGGGCGGCCGCGATAGAGATGGGAGGACAATGTACGGTTTGACCTTGAAGAGATCGGATCGGATGGTCAATCGTGGAAGGAGAGTGGACGGGACAGGGAAAGATGGCGAAGTCGAGTCGGCGAGGTCATGAACTTCTGGGTTCCTACAGGCCAATAAATAGTAATAGTAATAGTAATCTGGTCATACTATTCTAGTAGTGAGTGTTAGTTTGGAACGTGAATTAGGGCGCCGAGTCCGTAATGATCACTATCGTGCTTAATTGTACGAAGCCAATTTCGAGTAGTAAGATCCGTACGCATTTAATAATTGTATTCGCTCGTCCAGCAAACTTAAATCCAAGAAGCAATTTCCTCTTGAAAAAGACAGCGTACTTGTAGTCCACCAGTCGAACAACGCACTGCCTCTTGTGTTCGATATAAAATTAATCAAAACACGGTGCTTGGCATTGAAATCTGCTGCCATAAAGAAGTAACTATTTTCCGAGTCCAATTTGACACTTCGGAAAAGCGTATCAAGTTCATTGATAAGCAGTGGGCACTGAGGAGCTTCAGGAACGTAAACAGAGACTACATATAGATGCCTTTGACTTTTCAAAGATGATGCGTTTGACTTTTCCAGTACTGGAAACTTGTATACATTTGTGCTGTACTCGACGTTGTGGTGCCGACTATTTCTGATTAGGACGGCGACTCCACCCGATTGACTGGAGTTTGGACGATCTCGTCTAATAACTTTATAATTTCTGTAGCCCAACTTGTGTTTTTGGTTTAGCTTAGTTTCGCTAGCCAAGAGCACATCAGTAAGTTTAAGGGTTAACTCAGCCGAAGTGACGATTGTGACTAGTGTATTAAGTTATCTGGAAACTGGGTTGAGTAGATGTTATCTATTCGGACCACCCTGTCCGTCATTTTTTTTTTCAATTTATTCGAATTTTTTTCAAACGCAGCAAACTGTCCTTGTATGGACAGTAATATTGCGGTTATGTTTGTTTGTGGGTCCGGTTCAGGTATTTTAATGCTATTTCGTGGTTGTTCCATGATTGGCGCATTCTTTACATCACCTGCTGTTTGTTCTGTGTTGTCCTTGGACTGTATACTGGTTTGAAACGCCTTCCCGAAGGATTAAATTAAATCCTTTAAATCAAGTTGTTTTAATTGTTTATAACATTTGCTTCACTTAGGTGTCTTTTGAACATAGAGCGAAATTCAATGGTTTTTAAGCTGTCCCCTGGGCTACTTCAATCCTTAATCGGGATTGATCAATTTTGGCTATGCTTGCCAATCCGGATGGGTTACACCAGCTCTTTTCCCGAGAAGAATATAAAGTTGTATGCAAGAATGCCGATATTACACTTTGTGCAAATTACTGTGTAAAATCGAGGGATAACACTCTGATTCAATTCAGGAAACTAATGCTATGTTGAGTCTAATATAAATTACATCACACGTTAATTAATATTACATTGTATTAGAAAATTAAAAGGAAAACTTCGTATTTACTATGAATATGAGAATTCTGCATCAAAAGCAAAATATAACTTCGTAACTTTTGCATGGTCACCTCTTCGTTCCTTTGTTTGATACACTAGTTATTCTTGATTGCTCGCCGCTAATCTACTCCTTTTTTCTCGTCAAAAGTTATAGTCCTTCCTCTTCTCTCCAAGGCTTGTTCTGCTGTTTTCGATCAAGAGCAGTACTGTTGTGCTGTTCTCTTGAATTCGACCCAGTGTTTCTTGTGTGACAGCTCAATGTAATCGAAACTGAGCTTAGCGGTTGTGACACAAGCTAAAGCCTCGAGTGTAGAGGTTGGAGAGTTATTTTCAACACGGTGTTATAAGTTCAGTGGGGCTACCACCCCATTTATTGGCTTAATTCAAGCAACATAATTACCTACATCTAAAGTATATATAAGTTACAAGCTAAAGAGCTTAAGAACTATTCTAACTAGACTTAACCTAAGGTAACCAGTACAAATTAAGAAGGACGGAGTAAGGGCGAGGCCTGGAGGCAGGTTATAGTAAAGTGTAGAAGCGCTGCTTAAGATTGGTGGTGAGAATGGTTTAAGAGGCGGTGCTTGATAGAGGTCGAAGTCGAACAAAGTGGAATTGAAGTTGCCATTTCTCAGCATCCGCGAAAGGGGTTCGTTGAGACTATAAGAGGCCCGGTGAGGGGGAATGTAGAGAAGGCGGGGATTACGCGTATTTCGAAGGTTTGGGTTCAGAGGAATTAAATTAAGGCGGTAGGAGCGGCTGACCGAGCCGGAGAGGACCCGTTGAATAAACTCTATGTCAGCCACGACCCTGCGCTCCTCAAGGGTTCTGAGGTTGATTAATTTTAAAGGGTTAATGTACGGGGAAGGATTAATTGATTTGGCCATCCTAGCCCTCGAAGAGCGAACCGAAGGAAGCAACTTTCAATACTTTCGATTATACAGATATGGATCTTGCGATAAGGATACCACACCTCGTTAGCATATTTTATTTTAATTATCTTATTTTATTCCATTGTACTATTCGCCTGGATTTAATCGGGATGTAAACTCTGGTAGAAAGTAGGATCTTGGCCATTACTGCGTTTTACCCTCCGAGGATTGAATTAGGAAAGTCCTCTGATTCTACTTCCATACACAATTCTAATTAACCTTAAAGCACATGAAGAGCGCAGAATTCATGCCGACATCCTTTTCATCCACCGTCTTTTCTCAGGTTCAATCGAGTGCCCAAGCCTGGTCCTCTTCATTACATTTTGCAGTAACCCCCGAAACTTGCGTAACCCTCGTCTCTTTTACTTGCCCACCTATCACAACTCTTATGAATCTAATGAACCCATTTCGCGAATGTTACAGAGTGCCAACTATAACCCCACAACCTTTGATTTCTACCTCACCTCTCTTCTTCTCAAACTGCGTCTCCTACTAACCCCCGACATCCTTCTTACTTCACACGGCATTTCGATTCGCCGCTCTCCTCTGAAGTTATTTTCGACTCGGTGTATGGGGTGGACAATTTTTGTGCCACTTTCTTAATCTTCGCCCTCCTCCGACATGTTCCAGACTAGGTCCGATTTTATAATCGAGGCATGACTCTGACTCATGGCAACACACAGTCGCCGCGATCACGGGCAGACGCGCTTCCACTCCGTTTTCACATTACAAGTTGAAGTAACTTTTCAACAATACTCGTATGTCAATGGATGAAGGAAACCAAACCAGAAGACGGTTAAAGAAATAACAAGAACGCCCATCGGTTTCGCTATCAAGATTAAGAAGCCACACACCTCATCACAATCAGGTCAGCGGATAATTCCGCTCACATTAATGAGGAATACAGGGTGCAGAACCATCGGAAGCAATTCTCCAGAACCAACAAACATTTGTTCCATGCCGGAAATGAAAGGCCAACGAGGGGCATGAAGGCTGATGAAATGTTATTCCGGTTATACACTTGGACGCAATACAAAGGTAAATCTTGGTTGTATGCACTGCTAGTAGTTCTTCTTACTCTAAACTATACACGGATCACTTGATATCCTGGTTCTGTTTATAAACTAAATACATAAAGTTACTGTTCACGAAGGGGTGAAAGTCTTGAACACACAATTCTCATTGAAATGCACTTCCATAGAGTTTGTAAATATAGGCCGCTCGATGCACTAAGTATGTCTGCGCACAACAACCCGGCGAACATTAACAAACGACAATCACTGTTTTATAAGATTTTGGCGGTTGGATGTGAAAGAAAAGAGATCAATCATGCAGCTGTTCAAACAAATGGACATGCGTAGAGGCTGAAAGAATTGCTATCGTAAACGAAAAAGGGTATATTGGATAAACAATCCCACAGGCAAGCGCATTTGTTTGTATTAGCGAACGAACATGAGACGAGACCGTTGCAAGTTGTTTGAGGTAAACACATTAGGATCGCGTCCAATTCGTTGCATGTTTATCGCTTATGCAACCAGTCGGGAATAATTGACAGCAGCTGCTGAAAATTCGATGTAACAGGGAACATAGGATAGGTACACGATCGCGGTTGTGTATACAACTACGTCGGTTATATTTGGCCTCCATAGAGCCTCAAGGGTCGAATTCCAGTGTGAATATTTACACTGACAGAGAATTCGGCTCTTGGCAGCTAGGCGCGTGATCAATGCTGAGATGCATTGATATATGCGGTAATGGCGAACCGATTTCTTTCAGGTTAGAAATGCTTGAAAGGGACCTTTGTACTGCTCGTATGCAGGTAAGAGGTAATACTTGGTAAGGTATTGCAGGTTGGGAATGGAGAGTTGGGTTAGGAAAATGGGTGGTTCTTCGGCGAGCCTTAAAGAGCCCTCACAGGTCCATCAGCCAAGCTCCGAAAGATGCTCAAGGATTTCTCCCAACCATTTCACAAAACCTATAACTTGTTAGTTGTCCCGGTCTTGGTTAAAAAGAGCTATAGATAATGTTTGCATTGTGCGTCGACTCAGTGAATTAAAAAATCAAATTAGTTCCATGTTGAAGTCCAGGAAATAAACTATTCTCGAGCAATCAATTATAGTCTTTTTACCATATTAACAAATACTACTATTTATTGGCCTGCAGGAACCCGAAAGTTCATGACCTCACCGACTCGACTCCGCCATCATTCTTTGTCCTGTGCACTCTCCTTCCACGCTTCACCATCCGATCCGATCTCCTCAAGGTCAAACCGTACATTGTCCTCCAATTTCCGTCGCGGCCGTCCTGTCGGTCTCTTTCCCGTTAGTCTACCATCAAGAATTCTACGCACGGTCCTATCGTTGACCATTCGCACTACATGTCCGGCCCATCTTAATCTTCGCGACTTGATTACTCTCACTATTGTAGGTTTGCGGTATAGCTCTTCCAATTCGAAGGTGTGGAGTTTCCTTCATTGTTCTTCCTCCTCAGCATATTTACCTCCAACGATACCCCTTAAAATTTTATTTTCAAATACGCGGAATTTGTTTTCTTCCCGTTTTGTGAGAACCCATGTTTCGCATCCGTAGAGAGCAATCGGCATGATTATGGTTCTCTAAACACGGAACTTTATATTACGTGATAGCAGTTTGGATTTCAGCAGTTTACTGACTACATGCCAACTAACGTTGCCGGAGTGTAGTCTTTTGTTAATTTCCTTCGACATTTCGTTAGTGGCCGTCAGTATCGTTTGTAGTGATCCTAAATCACTACTCTCACCCACTTACCTATAATTCCAATCCAATTGGATCATATGCACGATAGATTTAAACCACAAGTTCATTTGTTGCGCATTGATTCAATTTCCAAGTAACTTATATCCCAATCCAATTGAATCATATGCACGACAAAATTAAACGAAAGTCCATTTGTCCTGCATTGATTCAATTCCCTGTAACTATTGAAATTATGAAATGCGTAATACTAAGTGCATTTCATGATTTCTCCTTCCGGGAATTAGTTCAAATAGAGTTCGTGTACACTTCCGGGAATCCTATTCCAATTGAAGCACACACAATTTTGTTTGGGCTTCTTGGAATTTTTAAGTAATATTTTTAACACATCTCTGCTGCCACAGAGTATAAAAGGGGAGTGCATTTTGGATTCGAGATCAGTTTGGATCCGGAGGCCAGAACGGCCACAACAAATAAAATAATAAAATAATATAATTAAAATCGCCTTTTAATTTGGCAGGTTTTAGCTCTAAGATAAGAAAAATACAACTAATCAAATTATAACCCTACATAATTGGCGCAGCCGGTAGGATCAAGGAAGCCAAAGTTAAACACTTGTAAGTGCTTGAAAACCCTTGATCACTACAATAACATAATTCCAAGCGTACTGGGCACAAGACACCTTCAGCCCTGCGCCCGGAGCTGAGTCTGGCTTCGGAGGTACGACTTGGTAATTAAAACCTTAAACAAAAAAAAAATTAATTAATAATTTAAAAAATAACTCAAAGCGTGCCTGGGGCTTAAACAGCAGGAAGTGCTATAAAAAAATAATAAAAAACAAAAAATAATTAAAAGCGTACCTGGGGCTAAACACCAGTGTCAAAAGAAAAAAAAAAATAATAAAAAAAAACTAACACAACATTAATGCTCACAGCAGCGGCGAAGAAACCAACATCCTGAGCAGTCACACCGGGACTCCAAGTGAGCCCTAAATGAAGTGGCAAATTCGACAGAGCCGGAATTAGTAAAGAGTTGAAGACTTAGAATTTGATGCTTGGCAATCTATAAATTACCGGTTAAACGAAAACAACTTCACGGGTCCCACGACGTGAGACCCGAATGTCTGTTATCGAGCTGAACAAGACAGTCCAATTTTGAGACATATCGGCGAGCGGGAGCAGCAGTTAACGCATAGATGTAAGTAAGCATTTTATTTCCTTTTATTAATAACTTCATGAAGACACTCTTTTTATAAATAATCCATAATTTGTTCCGAAAATAATTTTTAAGACTCTGTCGTCTCCATCTCCCTCCATATTATCAATCACCCTTGAAAAAATTGCCTGTTTGTCTGTATTGTGCAGCCATTAAACCTAGGAAAGAATTTCTACCCCTAAATAAATAAATGACAAATATGAAATTAACACAAGGAACAAAAACACTTACGGGATAGCAAGTTTCTTAAACATTAACAACCTTACCCCACATATATAATATATATATTTATTACTACCATTTTCCCTCCTTGTATCAGCACCCCTTATCACTATTAAAACTGTCAGTCTATGGAACAAGAAACCACCTCAAGCTCTAGAACATCCCACGACCCTGTACCTCCTTCACCCAAGAAACTTCGCAGCGGAACCATAATCGAAGCAAACCCTCCGATCAAAACTCGCGACCCCAGCCCGTCCTTATCGGAAATTCCAGATCTTCAGCACCAAACGGATCTCGCAACCTTTGCAGAATTGGAAACTTTTTTGGATTGCTGCAAGAGGGTTTTAAACTGCCTCAAGAACGAAGAACACGGGGCTTTCTTACAAATATCCCCTACTAGGCTACGGGGTGAAGCTTCTGTCTTATTCGCGTCCACTCCGTTCGCATATTTTCAGGAAGCCGAGGATTTGCTAAGAAAGGTTTATTTACCAGTAGAAAACTATCAGGACCTGGTAAATAAGCTATAAGCTACTCGGCAAAATCCGGCAGAAGCAATTATCCTATTCCAATTACGACTAAAGAAGTCTTTAAGGGAATGTAAGAAAGCCGCGGAACTAAAATACGGTCCCATATTGTCTGAGGCCGTAAAGATACAATTGGATGACTTTGCAAAAAGCATCTACAAAAAGGGGTTGATAAATCCGTACCATCGACAATTTTTATTACTGATGGGCGATGTACCAATAGATTCCTTAATGGAAAAAACATTAGAATTGGAACAAATCCAACAACCTCAGCTGCCATTAATTTCCACGCAGGTTTCATTTAACTCCCCTTCGCCTTATACACCAGTAACACCTCCAGAAGCTTATAACCCAACTTTAGGTACCGAATTGGGACAAACTTTAATGCCCAATACTCCAACTATAGAAGAGTTTTCATACAGACAACCCATTACACAGGGGATTCCACAACTTCAGACGCAAATACCGCCAGCCGACCAAACATACAGGGGAACCGAAGAGGTAATGGAATCAGACCCTCCCAACATATCACTGACACATGATGCCCCTCTCAGCAGGATAACCTGCAGTTACTGCAACAAAAAGGGGCATGTCTATGAGGATTGTGTCAAAAGAAAAAATACTCCCTTTTGCACACACTGCCGGCAATTAAATCACGATATCCGTGATTGCCGGCGCTTAAGGGAGGTAAAAAGAGTTCTGCACATAAGGCAGACTTGCGACTGCTGTGGCCAACAAGGTCACAATCTAGGATCCTGTCAGCAAAAGCTGAAATGGGAGTCGCGAGTTCAATGCCAACCTGCAAAGAATTCCCCCACTTCGAGCCCAAAACGAAAAAGGTCAAAACCCTCGGTGGCAAAAAGGACCTACCATGTAAGGACCCCACTCTCGCCGTTAACCAGCATACCCATCGTCCAACTATCAATAGATGTAGGTGTTAACAAAAACACAACACTAGTAGTGGACACCGGTGCGGAAGTAAGCCTGATTAACAAAAATTGCCTTAGAAAATCAGACGCCAAAATAAATCAGCAAGAGGCTTGCACTTTAGAGACACCGTTCGGAAGCATTAGGACCTTGGGAAGCTGCAAGGTCAACTTCCAGTTAAAAGGTAGGTCTAAATTCCCATGCAAGTTCCAAGTAGTGAGTAGTATGCCCAGTCTACCAGAAGACGGTTTGCTTGGAAATGACTTTTTGTCAAAATATTGCAATGTGGAAGGCCCCAAACAACGCGTCACTTTTCCTCGCACGGAAATAAATCCCAAAGTATTTAGTGTGCCAATAAAGTTCTCACACGTCGAGAAAAAGGCACCTGAAAATAAATACGCTAAAGGGAAACAGGAGCAAGCGCAAAATCTTCAGGTTAAATCTTAACCATAAAAAGAGAAACCCCAAGGAGCTAAGTGGTAACATCAAAAGTACTAATCAAATAACTAACACTTCGTCAGCTAATCCAAAAACTTCGTGCCCCAGCCCCTCTCAAAATATAAACTTTTTCCAAAAGCCCACAACACCCGAAAAAATAATAAACCTCGATGAGATCGCGACTTTACTCAGGGTTTATCATAATTCCCCTTCCGGTGGACATGAGAGCGTCACCAAGTCGTATAATAAAATGCGACAAAGATACTGGTGGCCGTCCATGCTCTCCGACATTAGGAAGTATAGAAAGCAGTGTAATGAATGCCATTCGTTAAAGGTAACCACCTGCTCCGGTAAGGAAACACAGTCAGAAACGTTTCAAGTGGGAAACAAGGTGTTAGTAAGGTATAAAAACCGGAAGGACAAAGAAACACCCATCTGGAAGGGCCCTTTCCTCATTACAGGAATAACTGAGCCGAATAATACAACCATACAAATTGGCAAAAAATCAATAAAAATAAGCAATAAAAGATTGAAACCATATTCCAAGGTTGATTAGGACTGATCCCCACCCTAGTTTCACCTTCCTTTCCACTATCAACCCCAGACATATACTATCCCCAGGGTGTATTGTAGTTCAATACTTTATCACTTAAAAATACTAATAGATATACAATATAGACAAAAGGGGCAACAACAAAAAAAGTGGTAATATTAAAATAAATGGAATGAAATACAAAAAAGAAATCACATACAAATAAAACAAAAAAAACATTGACCCCAATGAGGAAGACAATTTATAAATACTAAATTGTAAATAACTATTTGAAAAAATATATACGTAAATAAAACCAATACAGATATACGAAAACAGACCTAAGCTAAAATTGCCATGTAATCAATTGATTAAATCAAAATACAAAGAAAGAATGAAGATATAAAGATTTCTATATAATATTATAAAATATAATTCGTATTTACTACTAGTGTAAGGCGCTCTTTAAAAATAAATACACATCTATCTCTATTAATCTAGCATTAAATGAACAACAACAAAAAATAAATATTAATGGCTTAAGTATAGATTAGAAAAATAACGTTATAAAACACGAAGTAAAATAAGAACATTTATTAATTCAAAATTTATTTACTTAGTCTTATAATACATATGTCTATTTTTAAAATTCACTTTCATTAATATACCTAAATGATAAATGTAAACATGACACCAGCCACAATTATTAGATAAATACCATACCATTCTTTATACAAACAAACTTAAGAAGCAGTACCGCAAAAGAGAAAATACAACATGTAGCACACATATTAAACATAACGAATTAATGCATTAAATGTTAAACTAAAACAAAAAATGTAAACTATCGCGAATTCAAAATGCCACCGCCCCTTGCTTTTCACTCATTCTAGAAAATTAACCTCTTCCAGACTAATTTTCTTTTCTAAAGGGGGGAGGAATGTAGTGATCCTAAATCACTACTCTCACCCACTTACCTATAATTCCAATCCAATTGAATCATATGCACGATAGATTTAAACCACAAGTTCATTTGTTGCGCATTGATTCAATTTCCAAGTAACTTATATCCCAATCCAATTGAATCATATGCACGACAAAATTAAACGAAAGTCCATTTGTCGTGCATTGATTCAATTCCCTATAACTATTGAAATTATGAAATGCGTAATACTAAATGCATTTCATGATTTCTCCTTCCGGGAATTAGTTCAAATAGAGTTCGTGTACACTTCCGGGAATCCTATTCCAATTGAAGCACACACAATTTTGTTTGGGCTTCTTGGAATTTTTAAGTAATATTTTTAACACATCTCTGTTGCCACAGAGTATAAAAGGGGAGTGCATTTTGGATTCGAGATCAGTAGTTAGAGAACACTTGGACTAACACTGTCCACACTATCCTTGGATGCCCCCCCTTTTTTCTTTTCTTTACAGATGCCGCGAGACCGAGCCCAACATCCTCACGGATGTGGGTGATTCTGGTTATCGCAAGATGACCAGAAGTCAGAGACAAGATGAAGGACACATATGTCCTGTCTCGCTAAATTCGGCCTTCTCGCCACAATTTTTTTTTTTATTTTTTTTTTGGATTCGAGATCAGTTTGGATCCGGAGGCCAGAACGGCCACAACAAATAAAATAATAAAATAATATAATTAAAATCGCCTTTTAATTTGGCAGGTTTTAGCTCTAAGATAAGAAAAAAACAACTAACTAAATTATAACCCTCCACACGTTCCCAGATATTTAAATCCTTAAAATTTTTCAAATATCTTGCCCCTGACGTTTATATGTGTTCCCTGAGGTCTACCTGCTCTCGCCGTAATCATGTATTTTGTTTTGTCTTCATTTATTTCTAGGCCCACCTCTTCTGCCGCTTGCGTGATGATTTCACTGTTTTTACTTACAGTTTCTAGATTATCGCCCAGAAAGGCGATCTCATCCGCATATGCGAGCACTTTTATGAACCCATTCAGGGATGAGCCGGCCATGTTATCGTCGTATTAACAAATAAAATAACTTATATCGGAGTTTGATGAGGCCACCTGCTTCATGGATTCCATCATGAATAAACATCACCCTCAAACTGAACTTTATTTTTAATAGGGGGTTCCCCAAATATTCTGACAAATAACCGAACTTTAAGAAATTTGTCATCGCGTGATTGGGCTCGTCCTTGAGGCTTTGTCGACATTTAACTGATAACGGGATTTTGTTTCATCAGGGGATTCGGTTCCACCAATACGAATGTAAACGCCGTCCACCAATATTTACAAAGAGCGAAATCTGATATCCTTGCCCTAACTGAGACCCAGGTCGATTCGTCAACTGACTCGACATATCTTCGTCGCTCAGGATACGACTTACATTCGAGATTCCGTTTTAAGGGCGGGGTCTGCGTCTTCGCGCGGTTGAATGTGGTTTGCAAGAGGATGGAGGCGTTGGAACCCAATAACATGGACATCATATGGTTGAGGCTCGTGCTGAGGAACTCTGTTAAATTTATTTGTTGTCTTTACCGTTCCCCGATTGACGATCGACCGGCGACATTTTTCGAACCATTTTTCACATACCGTCGACTGGATACAGATTAACCACCCAACTTCTGAAATTGTTGACCTTGGTGATTTTAATGTGCACAACTCCGGCTGGTTGTTACATTCTAACAGAACCGACGAGGCTGGGAGGCTGGTGGAGATGTTTCCTGTAAGCCACAACTTGACTCAACCCCTGGGGGAGCCAACGCGAGTGCCGGATGCCCGAGGCGATTATGCGAACACCCTGGATCTGTTTTTGACATCCGAACCGAGTATTTATACCGGAGAGGTTTCTGCGCCACTGGGAAACTCAGATCACTGCTTGGTATCTGCTGCGCAAGCTCTTGCATATCAAGCGAATAACCGGCCTAGGCAGCTTCGCCACGTATGGAGGTATGGGGCTGCTAACTGGGCCGATTTCCAAGATTTCTTCACGTTCTTTCCGTGCTCGGGGGTGTATTTTGGAGACTCCGATGTTTACGCTTGCGCTGAGTCGGTATCAGAGATTATTCTTCTTGGGATGGAGATCTACATTCCGCGTTCCATCAAGAGAAGTAGAGCTTTAAAGCGATGACGTACCAATCCCACCGAGGTTAACAGAACGAAATTTGTTCGAATCAGAAGCGCGTACAACCAGGCCATTAATACCGCGAAGAAGGCTTACAACGACAGAATGAACAATGAACTCCTTGAGTGCCCAACTGTTTCACGTCGCTTTTGGTCAAGGGACAGGCCTGTCAGCAATAACTTCATCATCATCATCATCAACGGCACTACAACCGGGATCCGGTCTTGGCCTTATTTTGCAAGTCTGTCCACCGGTATCCGGTCCATATCCGAGACTTGTTGAATTGTCCATGATAGTTTGTTTTTCCGGGCAAGGTTATTACCCTTGCGCCACAGCAATAACTTCGCTTCCCCTTTATTTCTTTCGTTAGTGACGGACAGCAGGACACTAGTTACAAATTCAAAAAATAAAGCTAATGTGTCCGCGAATTTATTTTCCACGAATTCAAACCTCGATGGAGGTCTTTTGGAGCCACCTGTAATCGCCCCATTACGGTCTTCGATTCTGGATGTGAGGTTTTGCCCGCGTGCTATTCGACGCATTCTATGTGGACTGGACTGTAAAAAGGCAACCGACCTAGGCGGACTACTAGCAGTAGTCCTTAAGAGCTGTACTCCAGAACTGTCGTCGATTTTTGCTTATCTAATGCACTGAGGATATCTCCTACCTGCTGGAAAATAGCTCGAGTTCAGCAATCCCATAGAGAGCGAAACAGTGTCTCCCACAAAATTACCGGTCAATAGCATTACTGTCTATGTTATCTAAGGAAAGGAAAAGGTCATTAATGCGAGTTAATTAAGTATTTAAAGCACAAGGGACTTCTGAATGAGCGTCAATACGGATTCCGTGGCAGGCATTCCATGGGAGACCGTTTGACCCTTATAATTGATATATGGGCATCTGCGGTGGATGGGCATGATGAATCAAGGGCGGTCACATTGGATATCTCCAAGGCTTTTGTCCGCGTTTGGAACGGGGCATTGCTGAGCAAACTTCGTTCATACGAACTTTCGCAGCAGCTTTGTGACTGGACGAAGAGCTTCCTCGAAAAAACGATCGATTCGGGATATTGTAGACGACGAGTCTTCGGATCTGTTCCCTGTTAATTTCGGGATGCCTCAAGGTTCTATTTTGGCTCCCACCCTGTTCTTGCTTCACGTAAATGAACTGTTGGAGTCGATGGATAACAAAGTGTTCAGTTTTACGAATAATAGTACGCTCGTTTCCTCTTTTTCAAGTAATCGGCCGATTAGTGCATCAACGTCGCACCAGCTGAGTGTCCGCTATAAGTTCGCTACTCCTGAGACGTAAAATACAAAAAAAATTAAAACTTTGTTATTATTATTGTAAACCTTATTAACAAGTAAATAAATTACACCATAAACAGATACATGCCAGCATATATCACCATTACCATGCTTTTCGATTGATTACCACAACTTTACGCACTCAAAAAATGACAATATAAATACTTTGATAGTCCCACGGCAACGCGAACATCTGTCCGCATGCTTCGTTCAATTTCAAATTGCCCCCGTCGCCACTCCCCTCTCCTAAAAAGAAATACAATAACACTTCAAAACTGTCAAAATATGCTCTTTGCGAGAAAGCTTTTTGTTAGCACAAAAAAAAGATTAAATACCTCTTTAAAGAAATGCTCCGGGAAAACGTTCTTAGTACTGTTTTGTGCTATCAATTTAACGACTCTAATTAATAAAAGTGCCAATCAAATTGCTCTTTGCACCGGCTCGTGTGATTACTTCATAACAAAAACAATTTATTCCGATGAATTCCAGACATTTCTGTCGACTAATTGAGTGAAAATCATTAAAAAAAATACACTTAACAAATCAAACAAAATTTATTAGCAAAAATTGAGTAAAACAACAAAGAAATAAACCTCGAAATAGAAAATGCGAAGGAAAATACGCACAGCAAACGGAAACTAATTCAAAACGGGTCACATCCACAAGAGAACACACACCAAAGAATCATCAAAGCACCTGACAGTAGAACATCTCTTACAATCCAGATATTCAAATGGTTGTACAACTGCGAGACTTCGACATGAGTGACTCAGAAACAGAACTATTAATACAACCGACGAGGGGCATAACGGGGGCAGGTTCAACAATTGCCCGATCTGGATTCATTAGAAACGATGGTATTAGTATTAGAGCCAACAATCGTATGGAAGGTAACACTATCAGTCGTTTATTCGGTTTCCGGCGCGCTAGCAGTGCAAAACACACCGGCGGTCAGATTCGTCATAGAAATGATCGAAGTCGCGAACGTGTCACACTTGTACCACTGCCTTCGTCGTCTTCAACAACGACACCAACATCGGAGTATCAACAAAACTTCCCAACGGCCACCAGTCTAAACATTAGTGGCAACGGTGACGGTGCTACTGGTAGACCTAGTATATCACCGACAGCGATTCAGCAACAAACAACGAGCACGGTGTTCTATCATAGGAACCGTAGACGGATATCATCAAGAAATCTGGGGAATTACTGTAAAATTATTTTCTGCGGGTGAGTGGATTCAGTAACATTTATTTGCAAAATTATATCGAACACAATTTGAAAAGCATAACAATAACAAAACGCTGGAAATATGGAACAAGTATACGAAGTGCGTCTCCACCTCAGTTTATATTGCAAATTATATTTTCGCCAGTCGCCAATCGTTTGTTTCTGTGTGGTGTCCTTTGTGTTTTGGGTTAACGTCTGTTCGTGGTGTCATCAATGGGTTTGTTTCGGTTCGCGGCTAATCCGGAACACGATGTGATTTCTCTTTTTCGTTTACATCGAGGATCCTCAGTGTGTGCCTTCATGTAATTGCCGGACGTTTGAAAAGTAAACTCTCTCCTACTTATTTATTTATGTGAAGCAATGGTGGCGGTTTTTGAATTTTAAATTTGGCTGAGACGACGTGCGTCAGATTGGCAGTTATGTTAGTACGTCTTGTCTCGTGACCTGTTTTAGAGGACGACTGGTTTCCATTGTTTATAATTGTGTACTTCCTTTCATTCTTACTCCCGTTCTTCTATGGATGTGTCTTCTTTATTTACTAAGATTGTTCTAGCAACATAATGGATGGCGTAATCTCATCGTGATTCGCAATGGGAACTAACCACACACACTCTTCTGCATAAGTAGTTCCATTTTTGTCGATTAAGCGTGTTTCATAATTGGAAACCTTATTGGTTGGATTTACGAAATTTTGAACTCGATTTGTGTGGAACGAAGCTAGCTGCGAAGTGTCCGTGACGTACGTTGGCTAGACGCAGAGGTAACGTTACCGTTGTATCTTATCGCGAATCTACATTTGAAATGGCCACTTTCATCACGCACAGACTAAACGCATAATGTTTCTAAAGGCTTACAAAATTATAGAGCCCGTTGTTAGTGGTCGATGGCGAAATGTAGTCGTGGTTCGTTGGTGATCAATGAATCAGTCAAGAAATGTTGGATGGAATATGCGAATGCCCTCGCCATCAACCTACCACACCCTTGAGTGGTTGTCGTGAGCAACCAAACCGCGGAAAGTATTGTTAGTTTTTAACGAATTTCCCCCGAAATAAGTTCTGCTTCAATGCCCCTGAGGTGCTCTAACAATGGAAACTGTTGTTTAGCAACAACTTGTGTTCCCAGTGCTCGTAATTTTCATATTTTGAGTGATGTCTTCCTCCCCATGGTGAAACATTGTAGCTTTAATAGGGTCATAAACAAAGTTACTCACTGTGCTATCAATGTGTTTATTTGCGTCAATAGGTCAAATTTTCCAGCGTAACTTTGTTTGCACCCATGAATAAGTAATACACCCATTACTCTATCATGGGTTAATGACGCTATTTGGGGTTAATGTCTGTTTTAAAGTCCGATGGACCCCACCATTGCTGGGCTCAGTAAGGTATTATCTGTATTGTAAATATTGTTTCTGTTTCTGCTTTAAAGAACATTTCCAGACAGAGTATTTTTGCAGGTCGCCAATCGTTTGTTTCTGTGTGGTGTCCTTTGTGTTTTGGGTTAACGTCTGTTCGTGGTGTCATCAATGGGTTTGTTTCGGTTCGCGGCTAATCCGGAACACGATGTGATTTCTCTTTTTCGTTTACATCGAGGATCCTCAGTGTGTGCCTTCATGTAATTGCCGGACGTTTGAAAAGTAAACTCTCTCCTACTTATTTATTTATGTGAAGCAATGGTGGCGGTTTTTGAATTTTAAATTTGGCTGAGACGACGTGCGTCAGATTGGCAGTTATGTTAGTACGTCTTGTCTCGTGACCTGTTTTAGAGGACGACTGGTTTCCATTGTTTATAATTGTGTACTTCCTTTCATTCTTACTCCCGTTCTTCTATGGATGTGTCTTCTTTATTTACTAAGATTGTTCTAGCAACATAATGGATGGCGTAATCTCATCGTGATTCGCAATGGGAACTAACCACACACACTCTTCTGCATAAGTAGTTCCATTTTTGTCGATTAAGCGTGTTTCATAATTGGAAACCTTATTGGTTGGATTTACGAAATTTTGAACTCGATTTGTGTGGAACGAAGCTAGCTGCGAAGTGTCCGTGACGTACGTTGGCTAGACGCAGAGGTAACGTTACCGTTGTATCTTATCGCGAATCTACATTTGAAATGGCCACTTTCATCACGCACAGACTAAACGCATAATGTTTCTAAAGGCTTACAAAATTATAGAGCCCGTTGTTAGTGGTCGATGGCGAAATGTAGTCGTGGTTCGTTGGTGATCAATGAATCAGTCAAGAAATGTTGGATGGAATATGCGAATGCCCTCGCCATCAACCTACCACACCCTTGAGTGGTTGTCGTGAGCAACCAAACCGCGGAAAGTATTGTTAGTTTTTAACGAATTTCCCCCGAAATAAGTTCTGCTTCAATGCCCCTGAGGTGCTCTAACAATGGAAACTGTTGTTTAGCAACAACTTGTGTCCCCAGTGCTCGTAATTTTCATATTTTCAATTTTCCAGCGTAACTTTGTTTGCACCCATGAATAAGTAATACACCCATTACTCTATCATGGGTTAATGACGCTATTTGGGGTTAATGTCTGTTTTAAAGTCCCATGGACCCCACCATTGCTGGGCTCAGTAAGGTATTATCTGTATTGTAAATATTGTTTCTGCTTTAAAGAACATTTCCAGACAGAGTATTTTTGCAGGTGGGTGTTCAACGCTAATTTGATATAACAACCGGGGTGTTGATATAATTGTGGATGCCACCAAATTCAACAACTCCATCCAAAATTCAGAAATTATATTTAACAATCAAGTTATTTCGATGCGATTGAATGATTTCTATTTAATTTTAGAAGAATGAGTGAGGCGTTTAGTAACAACACTGGTTCAATACATGATTTCTTAAAAAAATATTTTTTTCGCAATTCGATATATGTAACTGTTACAAAGCGATTGAGAACATAACCATCTCTATCCCGTCAAATTACAATTTTTTTAAAATGAATATACTTCTCTCGAGAGAGGCAAACCTATAGCGCCGACACGGCGCCCCGGGATGCCACCCAATAACTGATGCAGGTTGTAACGGTCTGGAAACACTTGCGCGGGAAGGGAATTCCACAGCTTCCCCGCTCTGTAACGGAACGTGTTCTGATGCAGGAATGTTCGCGCCGTCGGAAGATGGACCACAAATTGGTGCAACAGGTAGACCTGGCGATGTTCGACACTTGTTTATGCCACGACACATTCCCACAGAGCGTGACGTCGAGCAATTTCATGCTTTCCCCAGATTAGAGGGCCTGGCCATTAATCATCAGCTGTGGAACCCATGTTCCACTTTTTTTTAATGTTGCATATTGTGTTTTCGTTCTATTGAAGTCGACGAGAATGCTTTCCCTACTGCAATACCACGAATCTCCGAGGAACAGTACCCGTGATAATATCTGTAAAACAGACAGAGGTCGACTACGCGCCTTCGATGTAATAGCGACTATAGTCCTGATGTTAGCGCTGGGTCCCCGATCAGGCAGATGTTAGGATTATATTTTGCGTTATTAACACTTTCATGTCCGGTGACACCAACGTGTTGTGACGTGAAAACCAAACGTTAGCTGCCGGTGACAACACCTTGGTGCTATACGCAAGCCATACACTAACAGCCGGTGACAACACGTGTGTGTCATGTTAAAGCCAAACGTTAATTAATGGCCGGTAATTTCGTGCGTGCAACCTGATATTCATGTGACATTTTGTCAAGGGACAATAGAGTATATATAGAGGGATAGTGGAGATATAATATATGATCTATTTAATCTATTCGACTAATAAACTGGTGCACGTTTTGTTTTTATATTTCTTATATTGATAATGGCAGACGAAAGAGAAGATACTTTTATAGATGAATGCGTAGATAATTTATCTGATATTCCTCTTGATAGTGATAACTCAATAATTTTAGAAGAAAATCCAGATTGTGCAGAATATTCAAGTGGTTCAGAAATAGAAGTGCGAAGAAATCATCGAACGCTACCCTCGCCGAGTGATTCAGAAGAAAGCGATCAAGATACGGAGGATGTCTGGTCGGATTTTGATCCACCTAAAAATAATGACGATTTCGAAGGTTTACTTGGGCCAAATGTATTTCCTAAAAATACAAATAAGATAGAAGATTTCGCCGACATGTTTATTGGAGATGATTTATTTAAATGCATTGCTACGGAAACAAACAAATATCACGCACAAAATTCCCATAAGTTCAAAGTTTACAAAAAAAAACTCCTAAGTGGGTTGATGTCACTATACTCGAACTCAAAAAGTGGTTTACTCTAGTAATTTTGATGGGCCTGACAAAAAAATCAAGGATAAACGATTATTGGTCCAAAAATCCTTTGATTGAAACTCCAATATTTTCTAAAACCATGACCCGTAATAGATTTAAACAAATATTAGCATTTATACATTTTTTTGATAATAATAATGTTCCTGACAATACCGGCCGACTCTTCAAAATTCAACACATAATAAACTATTTTTCAAAATAATTCCAAGAAAATTTCGAACCTGGGCAAAGTATTTCCATTGATGAGGGCATGATTCCATGGCCTGGAAGACTGAATTTCAGAGTGTATAACCCTTCGAAAATTACAAACTATGGTATGCTTATCCGGATGCTATGCGATTCAACTACAGATTATATTTCTAGTTTTAAATTATATTCTGGTGCAGGGCAAAGTTTAAATACTACAATCTTAGAATTATTGGCACCTTCATTGGGAAAGTGGCATCATTTATATATGGACAACTTCTACAACAGTGTAGAACTGTCAAAGATTTTACTTCTAAAATCAGAGTTTGTGAAACAATTCGACGGAACCGAGGATTGCCGGACTCTGCTCTACTTGTACGGGACTCTTGCGTTCTTGACCCTTCTCTCTCTCAATCTCTTCGGATCAGAACACCACAATTTCTTCTTCAGTACAAAATTGAAGAAAGCAACCTGCCCAACAACATTCTCCTCAATAATAGAGGATTCCTGGACCCATCCCATAGGGTCTACTGCTGACACACTACAAACACGCACGCACAGTACAAGTCAGCACAAGCACATACACACACACACACCAACCAAAGCGCTGATTATCAGACGCCAAAGACGTGATTTGCGTTTATTACCGCACTCAAGACCTACCGGTCTTGTACAATTTCTTTCCCACCATCCCTCCATCCAAGTAGTTAGAGAACATCCGAACCCCCCCCCCCCCCCCCCCCCCCCACCCCCCTTTCTTTTTCAGATATCTCGAGACCGCGCCCAACATCCTCACGGATGTGGGTGATTCTGGTTATCGCAAGATGACCAGAAACCAGAGACAAGATGAAGGACACATCTGTCCTTGTCTCGGCAAGGTCGGCCCTCTCGCCACCCATTTTTTTTTTTTTTTTTTCATGGAGATGAGTAAGAAGTAGAAAGTGAAGCAAGCGATAAGTGCGGTAGTAAGAAGTAATAACTGACAAGTAAGCAGAGTAAGTAAGCGATAGGCACAAAAGCGATAAGTCGAGAAATAGTTGTGTACGGTAAACGTAACGGTTGTCATTAACGGACTAATAAAGTGTTATATTAATTCAAAATCGATTTAACTGCTCTTATTTATTAAAAATAATTAATCCAGCGAACCCTAAGCTCGCTACAATACGAAAAACCACCAATCTAAAGGTCTGTAAAGGTTGCAAAGTTCCCTTACATTTAAAAGATTGCTTTGCTTCATATCATTTGAAGAAGAACTATTGAATGAATATTCTATACACATAGCATTGTAACTTCACTTGTAAAAAAACTTGTAACTTAAATAAAATTTAATGTAAACTCAGTGTTAACTTCTATTTAGAAATGGACTATTTCAATAAAAAAATTATGGTATCTATATGAGGCTATTTAAATTACAGATTTTAATTTTCATAGTTTTCTGATTGGTTAATTCATTTATTTTAAATAAAATGTAGTGTAAGCTTCATGTAAACATGTGCTTATTATTTGTCGATTATTACACTCAAAATCAACTACCTTCTGCAGATTTACACCAAAGTCTTAAATATAAAATTCTCTTTATTACGAAACTTTGAGGAAGGTAGAATATTTCAAAATTGTGTGGATCGGGTTAGTTCAAGTGGTCTCTAACTACTTGGATGGAGGGATGGTGGGAAAGAAATCGTACAAGACCGGTAGGTCTTGAGTGCGGTAGTAAACGCAGATCACGTCTTTGGCGTCTGGCGATCTGTACTTTGGTCGGTGTATGCTTGTGTGTGTTTGTGCTGTCTTGTACTGCTCATGAAACCAAAAAAAAAAGGGGTGGCGAGATGCCGACTTTAGGAAGACAAGGACAAATGTGTCCTTCATCTTGTCTCTGGCTTTTGGTCATCTTGCGATAACCAGAATCACACATCCGTGAAGATGTTGGGCTCGGTCTCAAGATATCTGAAAAAAAAGGGGAAGGAGTTCAGGTGTTCTCTAACTACTTGGATGGTGGGAAAGAAATCGTACAAGACCGGTAGGTCTTGAGTGTGGTAGTGAACGCAGATCACGTCTTTGGCGTCTGATGATCTGCGCTTTGGTCGGTGTGTGTATGTTTGTGCTGTCCTGTACTGTGCGTGCGTGTTTGTAGTGTGTCAGCAGTATACCCTATGGGATGGGTCCAGGAATCCTCTATTATAGATGGGAATGTTGTAGGGAAGGGTGCTTTCTTCAGTTTTATACTGAAGAAGAAATTGTGGTGGTCTGATCCGAAGAGATCGGGAGAGATAAGCATCAAGAATGCAAGACTCCCGTACAAGTAGGTTCTCGCTGTTCTGAATGCTTTCGAGGTACTTGTGTGCTAATTGTAGCAAGTACTCGTCGATAGGGATAATCGGGGCACCTTCGTATAGGTGAGAGTTCGGGTAGTGGCGACCGTCAGGCCTTCTAACGTGGTTGATGCATCTTCTGAGGAGTTTTCTTTCGAAAACTCGAAGTCTTTCCATTTGGGCTGAAATATGCAGGACCATATGGGAAAGGCGTATGATATTCCAGATCAGATTAGCTGCTTATAGCAGAGAAGCTTAACTTTGGTGTCAACTTTGTTGCTCCACTTCAAGATGTTGTGCAGTTGCTTAGATCGACCGATGTCCCTTTGAAGAATGCGGGTCACATGTTTGATGAAATTCATTTTTGGCGTATAGATGACCCCAAGATATTTCATCCTGTCCTGTGGTCTAATCGTAGTACCTCCTATTTGTGTTCAAATATATTGTGCATATCAAGAAGTAGGTTGGGAGTGTATACTACTCAGAATTATAGCTACTGCTTTAGATGGGTTAAGTCGAATTTTCCATCGACTGTAACACTGGTACAGTTCGTCCATATGACGGTTGAGTCGGTTTGTTGCGAGTTTTGGGCTTTTAGGTGACGTGTACACTAGGACGTCATCCGCATAGCAAATCTGGTTTACTTTACCATACACGGGGCGAGGAACATCTGAGGTGTAGATATTAAATAAGATGGGGCCTAGAATGGAGCCCTGTGGTACGCCTGCAGCGGCGTTGAAAGTTCGGGAAGCTTTCCATTCACTCGAACTTGGAAGGTTCTGTTTAAGACGAACTGGTAGATGATACTACACAGCGTTTTACTGAGGCCAGTATTCAGTAATTAAAAACGAGACCTTCGATCCAGGTTGTGTCAAAAGACTTTTCAATGCCCAAGCTCACCGCAATGGTGGGTTCCTTATTAAAGAGGCGCACGCAAACGTGGTTTTGAAATATGTTGAGAGCCATGGTGGTGCTGTGCGCTCTTCTAAATCCCAATTGGAATTTAGGTATTAGGTTCCTGACACTGATAAATTTATTTAACTTCTTGTATATGAACTGTTCATATATTTTGCCGAAATAGGACGAAAGTTTGAGGGGTGATAATTTGGTTTCCCAGCTTTTGCTTTTGGGCAGACAACAGCATGCTTCCAAGCTTGGGGAAAGTACCCCATGTTGTAGGCATGGTTGAGCAGAATGGAGAGTTCTATAAAGAATAAAGCAGAAAGCCTTCGCAACGAGTGGTAGGACATATTGTCGATACCGGGTGACTTCTTGGGGTTTCGAGATTTAACTAGTTTCTGTAGGGTATTTGGTGTGACGAAGCCGTGACTATGATCACGTGTGTCGTCGAAGTATGCACTGTTAGCTGAGTTAAAGACAACTATTGGCTCGTTAAAGTTCTCTAATTTATTGTGAACCTCTGAAGTAATTATTGCATTCGTTTCCGGGTCGCCATCCTCGAGAGTGAGCTTGTGATTATTTTCAAACGTCTCTCGGATGATGTTTGCTCTATTGGCATCATTATTGACAACAAGACCGTTGTGCATGATTGGTCCAGTGATACGAGAAGTGCCACATATCTTTTTAACATTTTTATAAATGTTCTGGTCCATCTGAATACCCTTCAGTTTGTCTTCCAATTGTCGGGTGCGATTGTTTTGGATTCTTTGTTTTATCAGTGTGCCAATATTGTGAATAATGGCTCCCTTTGCGTAAAGCGGTGACGATATCTCATTCTGCAGAGCTTTTTACGCTCCCGGATGAGACGAAGAGTGAAGTCAAGGGGAATCTGATAAGTCTTTTCAAGTTTGTACCTCGGAACATGAGTCTCAGAAGTTTCAACTAGAATCTCGTGAAGCCGAGTTGCAGCGTTATTTATCTCAACCGTCGTTAGGTTCCTATCAGTGGGGAGAGAGAGTTGGTGGAGTTTTTCGTTCAATGTAATATTGAAGTTGTCGCAATTTGTGTGCTCATAAACGGGTATGTATCTGACATGAGCCCGGGATGCTCGATAGCTGCGGATGAACATGGTCACAGCGTTGTGGTCAGATACACCCACCGATACTTGGGGAGGAGTAATTTGGGGAAGTAAGTCTTTGGACACAATAAAGATGTCCAGGATAGAGTTGCCTCGGGTACCAACCGTAGGCGCGACTATTTCGAAGTTGAGGGCATGGCAGTTTTCGGTGTATCATTGGAACAACTTTGTGCCGTTTGGGCAAGAGACGGAGTTCTTCCAGTGGGGATGCCTGGAGTTGAAATCGCCGCCTATGATGAAGGGTGTATGCCCCGAGGACGTTATTGATTTGCCGATATCTTTGGGATTAATGGGGCCATTATTGGTTTTATGTGGGTGGTATACGGAGTACATATTCACTCTACCATTATTAGCCAGATGCAGTTCAACCCCGGAGACCTCTATGGACTCGAAATGTGGGAGGTCAATAGCTTCATGGCGAAGTTCGCTATTAACTAGAATACAGGTGCCACCTCCGTTGATGGTGGGGCCGCCAGTGAAGGTTCGATCTCTTCGAATCATTGAAAAGTTTGTGAAAGTGGGACGGTGACATGGATGCAACCTAGTTTCGGTAACAAGAACCACGTCCGCCCGGTTATCCTTTATGAAGTCAGAGACTATCGCACGCTTTGATAGCGAAACAAGTGAGTTGGCATTTATAAGAATAACTTTAATTTTGAGATCCATTTTGAAGCGTATGTCTTACATATGCCGTGAAAAGGAGTGCATCCCTCTCAGTCTCAGTTGTAAGTTTTTCATATCGGGGTCGTATATCCTCAATCACGCGAGAGAGACTAAGTAGCATTCAGGGTTGCCCCTTTGGAGGCCTTTTTGCCGCCGCTTGGATTTGTGGCATCGTGTTGGCCTGTATAGCGGATCGCTTAGGAACTTGACAATGTTTTTGGGGGAGAGGTGGTGCGGTTTTCATATTCTTTGTTTGGTTCCCTTTAACCTTATCGGCGAATGTAAATCCATTTTGGATGCAATTTTGTGTGGCCTGTTTTCCGAAGTTTGACTTGGCTACTTGTTTAGCTCGAGTCTCCTTGGTTCTGTGGACTATCTCTTTATATTTGGGGCAGTTCCTGTAGCTGGCCGGATGTCCTTTCTTACCGCAGTTGCAGCAAGTTGGCAACGTAATTTCATCCTGCACATTTGTTGCGGGATCGTATTTTGCTGGAGGGAGTTCGCACTTGCCAATGTCGTGGGATTTTCCACAACGGACGCAACGGCGATCCATGATGCAGTTCCGAGAGACATGCCCGAAACGTTGGCAACGTCGGCATTGAGGTATTTCATTGTTATGAAATACTTCGAAGACAACTTGTTGATGGAGAGTTGGAAGCGACTTTGTCCGTATTATGGAGTGTATGTCGGTTCCTGGGGCAGGGTGAAGCTGCCATATGTTTACTTTGCTGTATTTTTGCGGTCTGATGTTCACAAACCGTTGTGGGGGAGAGCATTTTTTAACGTCGGTGAATTTGACGTGGGGGAATGTTGCCTCAAGGGCAATTACGATGTCGTCCTTTTCCCAGCAGGCAGCGACTCGTTTTAAGAGGATGGTCCTCGACTTTTCGTCGGCCGGGGTGAATGTGTAATAGTTCACCTCCTTGGCCTTCAAGGTATCGTTAACCTTAGAGAACGTTTGTCGATCGTAGGTTACGATTTTATTGAGACTTGGACTCAAGGTCTTTGCCTTAAAGTTGGATATTCCTTGTCGGTTCATATCACCGACGAACTCCTTTAGGTTGAGGTCTCGTGCAAAGACCCCAGGTTGCTGCTTTTTTTTTAAAGCAGGTACGTCTGCTCCGACCGATGTTTGGTTGGCCTTTTGAGTTGGAATGGTCTTTGGTTTCGAGGTTGTGGAGGATGGTACCTTCGGTGTGCACGATTTTTCCAGCGGAATGACTTTTCGTGCAGTGGGGTGCACCGAGAGGTTTGCCACGATTTCATTAGCCGAAGCTGGGGATATTATTGGCGTACAGCCGGTGGCAACACGTGTACTGGAGGGACCTCCCTCCCAGTTCAGCTTGGGTCGAGGTGTTTTCCGCTTTTCCGCACGGAGAGAGGTGGGTTTGGAGCGACAAGTATTAGGAGTAGGGACATGAAGACCATTCTCGTCGGCAGAGACATTAAAGTCGCTGTCGAGGCTTACCATTTCAGGTTCGATCTGTGAATGACGGGTTGCTAGGTTTTTGTTGGAGGGTGTCGGGGGTGGTGCAGCTTTCAATGCTGCATTCTCCCTCTCGAGAGCAGCAATCTTGGCTACCGCGGCCGCGAGTTCGCTTCTCAATCTCTCAAGAAGAGTCATCAAGTCCTGATGGGGTTGATGCCCCAAGCTCTGAAGAGAAGAGAGGTCCATTTTGCGAAGCATAAATGAAAGAAAAGTGATGGACACGGGAAATCACAAAGAGCAAGAAACAGCCCGATAAGACTAGGTGAATAAAAACAAGTAGGAATGCAGAAAAACAACGGAAAGAAGATAGGAACAAGAAAACAGCCCGACGGAACCTAAATTCAACACAAGTCCGAAATATAAAAAGTTGCTATATAAATTAAAAAAAGTTATGTTAGAGAAAGAAAGATTTTTTGACAATATAAATAAGAAAAATGAGATTTCAGTGAGAAGAAAAGACAATTAAATTTAAACGAAAAGGAAAGAATATGAAATGTAATGAAATTGAAATTAAAGATGAAATTTAAATCTAAATCAAGGAAAAGTAGAATATAATATAAATTATAACAATTTAAATTATAACAAATACTCCGCTAAGGGTTTTATCATGATTGTTGTTTTTTTTTTCTTTTTTTTTTTTTGTTACACTCACTGAGCACAAACACTACTGAATATAGTTATTCACTGGCTGTGATCATGAAACCAAAATGCGCCGTTCTTTTATACTCTGTGGCGACAGAGATTTGGTAAACATTCTAAGAAGCACAAACAAGATTTTGTGTGCTTCAATTGGAATGGGATTCTGGGAAGTGGGCGGGAATTTGGTTGAACATTTTCTAGGAAGGAGAAATTATGAAATGCATTTAGAATTAGACATTTCATAATGTTAATGGTTATTGGGAATTGAATCAATGTACGACAAGTGGACTTTCGGTTGAATTTGTCGTGCATGTGATCCAATTGGGGAACATGATTGGGATTATGGGTAAGGGTAGATATTTCTTGGTTCTAAAAAGCCAGCTCAGTTTTCCTGAGGCGGATTTGGCGACATTTGACGCGTGTTTATGCCACGACACATTCCCATAGACCGTGACGCCGAGCAATTTCAGTTTCCTGAACAGGCTTTTACTTTGAACTTATTTGGTGTTAGGAAACTTGTATCGAATGCAAAAGATTACTCACACAAAAACGTAATGAAGAACGCAATACCAAAAGAGAATCGAAAAAATCATCACTGAATCACGAACCAAAGCATTAGCGTAACAATCACTTATGCAGCAAGTTAAGGCATGCTCGCATTTACGCGGCTGTGATCTGATGCATCGAAGCTTTGGCTGTAGCCCATTCACTGCCAGGTTAATTCAGTGTATTGCTCAGATGCATTTTCACAGAATCTATAACCGAATTATTATTTTGAAAATAAAAAATTGTATTGTTTTTGAAAAAAAAAATTGTATAACATTTTCATTCATCCTAACTGAAAAAGCTGTAAAATTTGTCTGTGACCAATTACAACCAAACTTAGCTCGCAACGCAAACTATAGGATATCTCGTAGGTAGGAGCTTTGGTACAAATGCGTACTACGAGATATGTCATAGTTGGCAGTGAATGGGTTAACCTTTTCGATGCGTAGGTTCAAATTACATCATTCACTACTTCGCAAAGTGCTGCAAACTTATTTGCAACATGTACTTATGGCGTAATGTATTCCGTCCGCAGTGTTCTTTATGGTCCTTGATATAACTACAATTATTTTTACTTAACTGTTGTCCGAAAATTTGGGATATATGTATATACCATAGATCGCAACCGCTAATATTCGCATAGATGTAGTTAAATGTATATACGTAGGCCCACGGCCCCTGCATGCTTACATTGATACATACACATAGATGTAGTTAAATGTATATACGTTAGACCGCGACCCCCAATATACTTGCATTGATACATATACATAGATGTAGTTAAATGCATATACGTTAGACCGCCACCCCTAATATGCTTGCATTGATACATACACATAGATGTAGTTAAATGTATATACGTTAGACCGCCACCCCTAATATGCTTGCATTGATACATACACATAGATGTAGTTAAATGTATATACGTTAGACCGCCACCCCTAATATGCTTGCATTGATACATACACATAGATGTAGTTAAATGTATATACGTTAGACTGCGACCCCTAATATACTTGCATTGATACATACACATAGATGTAGTTAAATGTATATACGTTAGACCGCAACCCCTAATATGCTTGCATTGATACATACACATAGATGTAGTTAAATGTATATACGTTAGACTGCGACCCCTAATATACTTGCATTGATACATACACATAGATGTAGTTAAATGTATATACGTTAGACCGCGACCCCCAATATGCTTGCATTGATACATACGCATAGATGTAGTTACATCTATATACGTTAGACCGCGACCCCTAATATGCTTGCATTGATACATACATATAGATGTAGTTAAATGTATATACGTTAGACCGCGACCCCTAATATACTTGCATTGATACATACACATATATGTAGTTAAATGTATATACGTTAGACCGCGACCCCTAATTGCTTGCATTGATACATACACATAGGTGTAGTTATTTAATTATTTCCCATTAAACGCTTTGTTAGCTATTTCACAACCAGTCACCTTACTCTCTTAAAATGTTATACGCGCACCTAGAACTTAACAATGTGAAGTGAAAGTCCACACATTTATTAACATGCTTTTAACCACCTATCTTTAACTGATTTTGTAGAGGTCAAGCGTATGAAAGAGCGGTTGTCACTTGAGTAGATTGATGCATCTGTATTTTTATACAAATTACTAGTCTATTGGCACTTGAAAGTTCAAGGAATTGCTAATAAATAAACTAATTTAAGAGTTGCTATAAAACGAGTTTTGCTGTTAGTACAATTTCCTAGAAGGTTTTGAAAGTTGCTGGTTAGCCTTAAGTATAGTTGAACTTGGCAATTGACCCATAGACGAATTGTAATTTAAAAACCCAAAAACGTTACAATTGTATTCATCGACTGGGTATGGCATGTCATGTCATTCATCATGTGTAGAGTTGAACAAGAAGGTCTCATTGTTTATGCATTGTATTATATATTATACTTATATGAAGCTGATGTTGTGCAATATTGTTCGAATATAGACTGAGATATTAAATTTGCTTTGGCATTGATATTTGGTATTTGCTTCATCAGGAATCAACTGTGTTGAATGGGACTTTCTGTGTGCAGTTCAAGACTCTTTATATCATATTTTGATAGTTAAAAGTGTTTTGTTTTTACCACATAGCTCTTTACTGAGGTTTAGTTGAATAAAAAGTGAAGAGACTGTATTTAAAACTGAAACTGTTTATATTTATTTGGTAGGTTGGTATGGCTGTTGGGGACAGCTGTCGGAAATTTCATGACATTTATATCTTACGTTAGAAATTACATCGTCTTATGTGATTGAAAATTGTTTTAAAATGCACATGTCTCTTATGTTTTATATGTCCACAAAGGCCGTGCTTCCTCGCGACCGAGAGAAGAGCCTTGTGCGTTGAGAGTTTTGATAAAAGAAAAGAAAACTATTTTCTTATCGCACTTTTATTATAACTTCTTTGTCCGTACACCAAGGACGTTCTTCGCAATACTAATCCTTAATCCACTCTTTGTTTTTCCTTAAATACTAAAACTTCGAAACATACGTAAGTTAGTTTAGCCCAGTCATATTTGAGCAGCTACTGTGGTTGCTCGTAAGAATCGTATAGATTCATTGTTTCATCTATTGATATCGCTTGTTATCTATCATCTATCATGATTTAGGGTGCTTTTGACATTGCCTGTGGGTATCGTTCAGATTCATTGTTTGAATTATTTGGACGTTGGATAGGATATGATGGTATAAGTTTACGGGAGTTGTTGCGGATTCGCAACTTAATACAGCGGGGAGAATCTAGTACGTTCACCGTCTAGTACACTCTCCAACCAACATACTCACCACACCTGTCAGCCGCCAGCTGACAATGGGTCACCCGCCTAGGGACGCCATCGAGCTGCCACCCAGATTCAAATGTGACCAACGGTTTTTGGTCAGTCTGCAGCCAACCTTCGTCGTCACTACTTCGTCTGCACATCATCGGATGCGCACCAATCAGTCGTCCACATCGAACGCGATTCATTCCCTTGCTGACACTTTGTTATCTGCTGTCCATTTTGTAAAGTGAGGCGTTATTTTGAGCGCTAGAGCCTTGTAATAAAGAATAGAACGTTACCGACCACATTTCTATATTAAGAACATTAGAGTATGCTCTTTTCAAAGGTAATTAATTTCGAATACGTGTGCATGTAAACGTTATCGGAATTGCAGCTAAGCGAGTAACGGGCAAAGTCCACAATCCCCTTTCACTCGCCACCAGAAGTGTATATGGGGGTTATTTATGGTAGGGCTATCTGAAGCACTAGAAGTCTGTGGAACAAAGAATTTGTGTCATATTCCATCTAAAATGTGAAATTTTTTTTTTTTGATGCATTATCAATTTTTACATATTATATGTAAATGTTACAAAGGCCTTATGGCGATTAATTTTAATTCATTGATTAATTAATTAATTTAATTTTTATCCAGCTCATATATTTTTATGTGGTACAAATCATTTGATTAGAGTGGTGAAGCGGTCGAAGACCAACTTCGTTCAGAAAATCTTTGGCGGTTGTTGGTCTTGTAGGAAGAACTGTTTGCGGTTGTTTGTGTTCCGCCGAACACTGCTGGCACAAGGACCTCCACAGAGCGAAACAGCACAACTACAGCACCGAGAATTGTCACAAATGAAACACAGAGTATGGTTGCTTATTCGGATCCTATCCTAACAGGTCAATTGAAAAGTCCCCGACCTGACACATAGATGGCGGCACTAGAATTAAATCCATATGATTTTTAGTTAGCCCTAACCTCCAAAAGACGCGTGTATAAATTTGACACATGTCGGATCATTAGTTTGTGAATTATAGTATTTTGAGTGAAGCAACTTCTGTTATTGTGAAAAAAATGGATAAAAAGGAATTTCGCGTGTTGATAAAATATTGCTTTTTGAAGGGAAAAAATACAGTTGAAGCAAAAACTTGGCTTGATGACGAGTTTCCAGACGCCGCCCCAGGAAAATCAACCATCAAGGATTGGTATGCTAAGTTTAGACGTGGTGAAATGAGCACCGAAGACGGTGAACGCAGTGGACGCCCAAAAGAGGTTGTTACCGACGAAAACATTAGAAAAATCCACAAAATGATTTTGAATGACCGTAAATTGAAATTGAATGAAATAACAGGCACTCTAAAGATATCAACTGAACGTGTACATCATATCATTCACGAATATTTGGGTATGAGAAAGCTCTGTGCAAAGTGGGTGCCGCGCGAGCTCACTTTTGACCAAAAACAACGACGAGTTGATGATTCGGAGCAGTGTTTGGAGATGATCAAGTGTAATAAACCCGAGTTTTTGCGTCGATATGTGACAATGGATGAAACATGGCTCCATCATTTCACTCCGAAGTCCAATCGACAGTCATCCGAGTGGACTGCACACGATTAACCCGCACCAAACGTGGAAAAACACAACAGTCAGCTGACAAGGTTATGGTGTCTGTATTTTGGGATGCGCGCGGAATAATTTTCATTGACTATCTTGAAAAAGGAAGGACCATCAACAGCGACTATTACACAGCGTTATTGGGCCGTTTGAAGGAGGAAATCGCCGAAAAACGACCGCATTTGAAGAAAAAGAAAGTGCTGCTTCACCAAGACAATGCACCGTGTCACAAGTCAGTGAAAACGATGGCAAAAATCCATGAATTGGGCTTCGAATCGCTTCCGCATCCACCGTATTCTCTAGATCTGGCCCCCAGCGACTATTTCCTGTTCTCCGATCTCAAAAGAATGCTCGCTGGGAGGAAATTTTCGACGAATGAAGAGGTGATCGCCGAAACTGAGGCCTATTTTGAAGCAAAGGACAAATCGTACTACAAAAAAGGTATCGAAAAGTTGGAGGGTCGCTATAATCAGTGTATCACCCTCGAAGGGAATTATGTTGAATAAAAAAAACGAATTTTGCCAAAAAAAAATGTGTTTTACTATGGAAGGCCGGGGACTTTTCAATTGACCTGTTATATATATTGTTCCTATTTTTTTGTTTAAAAAAACATGCACCTAATTTGCTATAACGCGTTACAATTGTTCGCTAGTTTTCTTCGGAAATAAGTGACGAGGAATTATTGGACACAGGGATTGTTCTTATTGTTTCTACGACACCTGGTAGGCGACAATGATTAATGGAAACTCGAATTGCACCTAATAATTCTTGCACGCACGTAATTACCGCAAAACAAAATTCTGATGTCCTGAGCAAGGATCATGGGTCGGCGCGCGTTGGAAACCGAATATATGTTTTTGATGTTGCCGTCGGTGGCAGTTCGGACTAATTCTTTGTTCACTCGCGTACCCTAGTGTACGTTGCACGTCATTATTTTCAACTCTATGGCACGGCGCTGAGGCTGAAAATTCTCATCCCCATTTCGAATTTTTCGACCCCTCATCTGCAAAAGCAAATTTCCCATCCAATCTTTCCCATCATAAAGATCATTCTCCCTTCCGTCTTCTTATCAGAATCTTGTTCCTTTGTTTGGCAGTTTGAGCATACCGCCACTTATTTTCCGATCTTTTCGTGGGATTTGTTTGTGTTACCCATCTGGGTTAAATAACAAGGTTCTTGTGCGCTTCAGCTGGGTAACAAAGGAGCCGTGGGATTGGTATAGGTTTCTAATTGCATTTCGCAATCATAAACATCTAGCGTGAGATCTACGTTAGGATGCTTATGATTGCATGGACTGTTGTCGGCGGCGAATCGCTATCCTTTGTTTGCCCAAGTGTGACTTTTAGGTTTTGGGTCATGCAAGGGATTTAGGTCCTAATTGCTATTAGCTACGAGAGGAGATATTCGTTGTTCGGTTTGTTTACCGAAGAACGCGTTTAATGGACGCATTGCATTGATGCCCTGAATTGGATGCTTTGAATTCAATATTAGAAACTTTTGAACGTTTAGTTTGATTGATTTTCACTATTGAATTCGATGTTGGTGTATGTAATGCTACCTTTTGTTTCAGGTGGGAGTAAGGACTTTTGAGACACGTGTAATGGATAAAGGTGAGTATGTTCCTTAATGGAAAGGACATCTCAACCTATGGTGGTTTGTATGGTTCGTAGAACCACCACAAAGCCATCAACTACTGATGAAAGGTGCTACTGTTCTGCGGACGGCGCCTTCTCTGGCGACGTCTCAGCTTCCTTCTCTCCTTGTAGACTGTAATACCGACGCCAGCAGGCCCAACGATTCCTAAAATTAGCAAATTAGCAGATGCTGTTGCGAATTTAACAGTTGGTTAATAGAGTCAGTTATTCTATCTCTTAGATATTTATTAATCTGACGAAGTACAATTTACAATTACAGTTCCGTATGCATCACTTGGTGAATTTAATCAAATATTTCTCTCTGTTAAGTGGTCTCTTTGCAAGCGTGCGGCGGGAAGTTCCTGTGGCAAAAAAAAGAAAAAAGGTTGGCGAGAGGCCGACTTTGGCGAGACAAGGACAGATGTGTCCTTCATCTTGTCTCTGGCTTCTGATCATCTTGCAATAACCAGAATCACCACATCCGTGGGGATGGTGGGATCGGTCTCGATATATCTGGAAAGGGGTGGGGGGGGGGGGGGGGGGGTGTAATGATAGTGTGGACAGGGTTAGTTCAGCTGTACTCTAACTACTTGGATGGAGGGATGGTGGGAAAGAAATCGTACAAGACCGGTGGGTCTTGAGTGCGGTAGTAAACACAATCGCGTCTTTGCCGTTTGATAATCTGCGCTTTGGCTGGTATGTGTGGGTGTGTGCTTGTGCTGTCTTGTACTGTGCGTGCGGAGAATGTTATTGGGAAGGGTGCTTTCTTCAGTTTTGTACTGAAGAAGAAATTGTGGTGGTCTGATCCGAGGAGATCGAGAGAGAGAAGGGTCAACAGCGCAAGACTCCCATACAAGTGGTTTCTCTGTTCTGAATGCTTTCGAGGTACTTATATGCTAATTGTAGCAAGTACTCGTCGATAGGAATAATGGAGGCACCTTCGTATAGGTGAGAGTTGGGGTAATGGCGGCCGTGGGACTCCTGCTGCCCTGCCGATGTGCCCGCCTTATATAGGTCCGTAGCCGTCGTCATGTTCACTCGTTTCCTGGATGCTGTTTTCCTTAGTGGTTTCCTAAAAACCGGTGTGCCGCTGATCGTTGTTTTCACAGGAACTTGTGTGCTGGCACTTGCCTTACCTTTCCGGGGAATTCGTGTCGACGTGATGCGTCGCCAACAAAAGGAGTAACAAATTAAGAGGCTTGTATTTTCCAATCGTCACTTGACTCAAACGACCTTATAAACATTGTCAAAAATATCAATATAAATAATTTCAAAAGGCGATTTGGGTTGGCTTCGTTGTTTTTTTACTCATGCTTCAAAAACATGCAATATATTTGAACAACAATGTCCTGTTCAAGTGTTTACTATGATGAATGATGATTTAAAATGTATGATTATTGTCAATGAGACTTGGGTCTTGGCTTATGACTTGAAAACAGGTCATTAATCCAGTGAATACCGCGCTTCAGGCGAACTAATTTATCCATTTAAAAAAAAAAATCGCAAACACCAATTGCCTTCAAACTCAGAAGACAATGTAGTTTCGAAACTTACAAATGTCTTGACACTTCTGTCAATTGTTCACACGAGCTATACCAACTTACTAAATAAATAAAGGGCACCCCAAAAGTCATTTTCAATTTGTTTTCCTCCCTGTACAGATGCAACCGTTGAGGCATGAATGCTAGAGCCCTGTTTTTAGAAATTAGTCGCCATGGAGCATGTTGACGATGTTTATAGAAATAATAATATGATTTTATTATGTGCAAACATTTTGTAATCTAAATCAAATTCGTCAGATTAGAGAAGCTTAGACTACTCAACTTAGCAAAACATGGGTACAGACATTTGACTGGATCGACAAGAACCAAACCACGGACAGGGTCACTTAACTCATAAAGAAACAAAGAAAACGTGGAGAACGTGTGCCATTCAATTCGTGAAACATTTTCACATCGTTTACGTTTCTCAGGCTTCGATACTCTCAATTGATTTATAACCTTCAGAGAATTTTTGTTTTTTGATTGACAGTGTTCGTCATGAAAGGGATTTCGCACACACCTGTAGTGGTTGATTTCGCTTATCTATCGCTGGTCCTGACCTGCATCCTTTCCTGAGGCGGTATTGGTTTTCTGTGTAGGGCCATTTCAATGGAAAGGGAATTTCGCGTTGATCTTTGTAACATTCGCGGTCTGAGATGCAATTTCTCCTCTGTGTTTTCCCACGTTTATAACCAGAAACTAGCAATCCTTGCACTTAGCCAGACCCAGGTAATAACTGATACAGATATTTCCGATTTTAATCTACCTGGATATAACTTAGTGCTACTGTTCTTTCCACATCGTGGTATAGCCACATACATACGAAATGATATTGCTTATCAGCTTCTGCCACAATATGGGCTCTGTTCCAACCCAGAATTTAATTTCTCTTGGGTAAAACTACACGTTCGTAAGCATATACAAATATTTCCGATTTTACTATACCCACTTGGCTTGAATTAAGCCAATAAAAGGGGTGACATCCCCACTAAAATAAACTTATAACTTAGTGCCTCTGTTCTTTCCACATCGTGGTCTAGCCACATACATACAAAGTGATATTGCGTACCAGTTTCTGTCACAGTATGGGCTCTGTTCCAATTTAGAAGTTAAATGCTCGTGGCTAAAACTTCACTAGGCATATGATACTGCTTTCTTTATAGAAGCCCGAACTTGGATAAAAACGCATCCATTACCGAATTTGATGCTCTATCTGATTCTATCGATAGGATCTTGACTCTTTTTCCGCACACTGAAATCGTTATTGCGGGTGATTTCAATTCGCATAAGCCACAGTGGCTTCGCCACTCCGCACACACAATTCCTTAAGGTCAGTATATCCAGCTCTTTGCTGATTCAAATAATTTAACTCAACTCGTCAATGAGCCAACATAGGTACCAGATATAGATGGTCATTCCGCCAACGCATTAGACCTGTTTCTCACATTCCACCCAAACAAATACACAATTGAAGTTTCTTCGCCCTTGGGCACTTCAGACCACTGTGTCATGTCAGCTAAATTTCCTCTAACCAACTGCAACGCTAATGAGAAAACTCCCAAAAGAACAGTATGGTTCCACGAAAAAGCCTACTGGGAAGGTCTAAACGACTTTTCTAGGAAGTTAAATTGGTCGATATTTTTCCTCAAAATCAATGTTGACAATAGCGGACACATTGACAGACACGATTTTGCTTGGTATGCGAACCATTCATTCCACACAGGGTAAAGTGTATCAAACCCAAGAAAAAAAGTGGTTCGATTCCGGGTGCAGAGCAGCCATTAAGGCTAACGAAAACTGGAAAAAATTCCGGAGAGCTAAATATGTCTGCAATGCGCATATTGAAGGCGCAAAGTTCTGGCATGACCAGAGAGCGAGATAAAAAATACGACACTCTCCCACAGGTAATAGAAACTTCTGGGCATTCGTGAAAAAGATCCAAAACTCGGTCTCCTCATCCATTCCTTCGCTAATAGTCGATGACAGATCAATCACCAGTACAATAGAGAAAGCGAATCTACTTGTTGCACATTTTGCGCGAACTCAACGCTCCCTGATACCACATCAGTTTCGCCCCAATTTGAGCACACGCAGCACACCATGAGTCTGATTCGCGTTCGAACGCGTACTCTTGCCCGCGCAAGTAGCTAAAGGCTGGTGTTGGCGACGTTACATACGAAGCCAAGAATGGAGCAGCACACGACTGCTGACTGGCACACCGTAGATCGGCAATTTATACCATTCGCTCTTTGGTTCTCGTGACAATACGCAAACAAGAGAACGGGGACAAAAAAGAGGATAAAAGCAGCGGCAGTTGGAGAGTGCAACCCCATTATCGTGACATATCTCGTGCAGTGCGGACGTGTAAGGAAACGTGTTTACACGTGTGTGCAGTGCACTATTAAATTGTCTAGTGCAATATAAAAACAAAAAAAAAAAATATATAATTATAATTAAAAAGAATAACAAAAAAAAAAAATTTTTTTATAACAACAAGAAAGAAGTTACTACACAACTCCGATGATAGGCGATGACCCAGGCAATGCACTGGAGTACATAACCGATAGAAAAAGGAAGGCTCTGGACATCTTACGAAACGCTCCAGTAAAAAAAACAAACATGGACAGAACAAGCAGCCCCGCAAATTACAAACAAAAGTTCGAAGAAGCGTTGGAAACCATTAACCAATTAACGGTTAAAGTGAAACAACTCCAGGAACAAATCCATAAACAAGGTTCCTTCAATAACACTGATGACGTCCATATGGAAGAAACGTCCCGTCAACGCCCTAATTCGAGTCAAAGCCAAGGCGAACCACCCACCAAAGTTTACAAACAAATGAAGGCCTCATCAAATCAAATACCCACCCAAGCCAGAGCAGAAACAAAAACGAAATCAACCGCGAGAAATGAAAGACCCCCGCCAATCTACGTCAAAAACCTGACCAGCACCAAAGCTATAATTCAAACCCTGCAAAATGCTCTGGGTCACCGGAATTTCAGCACAAATATAAAAGGATCTAGGACTTCAATAACAGTCAGATCACTAGACGATCATGCAAGGGCAGTTAAAAAACTGTTAGAGGAACAATATCAGTTCTTCACATTCCAACATCCAAATAGCAAACCAACTACCTTTATTATAAGGCACATCGATCCAGAATGGACCAATGAAGAATTAGGACTGGAAATTGCTAGGATATGTCCACAAATAAAAATTAATAAGCTGGACTACTTCCAAACACCATACATGAGGACAAACAACATAAAAAGCCTCCGGATCATACAAATCCCACCAAATCAGGATATCAACCAATTTAAACAAATTAAATATTTGTTTACCCAAAAAATCGCAATCGAGGAGCCACACAAACAAGAAATTCTACATTGCAAGCGATGCCAAGACTCAGGACACTTGGCGATCTCATGCCACCAGCAAAGACGTTGCGGCAGATGCGCAGAGGAACACGAGCTAGATGAATGCAAAGTAAATCCACAAGGCCTGGAACCAGAGACAGTCCAAACCGCCAACGCCGATGGATCCATTACCACAAAGAAGATTACAGTAAAATGTTGTAACTGTGGAGGGCCACATCCAGCAAATTTCTCTCAATGTCCTCAGAAGCTAAAAGTTCTGCAAAGACGGAAATTAGCAATGTCAACAGTTAAACCAACTACAACGAAACCAACAGTATTGCAAGAAGTAAAGTTAACCCGACCCGGAATATCTTACGCGGATGCAGCAAAAGGAAGCATCAACACCACCACTCCCTCTAACGATAATACTAAAAATTTCAATCTGGACATCATGGGTTACATCAAAAGCCTACAGGCCATGCTTCCTTCGCTGAGGCATATGTCAGAAACAGAAAAAAAAGGTCAGATTCTTTCACTAATAACTTCCCATATTCTTTCCAGCTCTCTTTAAACTAACCATTATCTCCCTCAACACAGAATCCATTTACTCTAATATACGTAAGCAACACCTCCGGTTGTTTGTTGAAAAATTTTCCCCAGATATCCTCTTCCTTTCAGAGACCTGGCTCAAACCAAATTCCCGAGTTTCCATTCCCAATTATACTTTTGTTTCTAACCCCAGAACTAATGGATCCCACGGAGGTACCGGCATCTTAATACACAAAAAATTTCAATTCAGTGAAATTAGATTCACTAATATATTCAGCATTGAATACACGGCAGTTAAACTTTTTTGTGAGAACAATAAAGTGCTCGTCTTAGCATCCATTTATATTCACCCTTCACGACAACCAGATTTCCCAGATGCTGACATTTCTCAGATAATCCAACAGTCCGTTCCCGCTCCATTTATAATCGGGGGAGACTGGAATGCTCGTCATACAGCATTCAATGATAATAAATGCAACAAATATGGTCGTCAGTTGCTAGCCCTCCTCCCATCTTATCCATATACATACATTGACCCCCCATTACAGCCAACCCGTGTCACTAGCACAGCCAAGTCAACAATCGACTTCTTCCTCAAGTCCGATGATGTTCAGTCAGCGGGTCCACCTACAGTCTCCTTTATATTTCCTTCTGATCATGGTTCCGTTCATACCACGATCCAAATCCCCTCTTTCGACCCACTCTACTCGTCAAACCCTGTCCCAAACTTCACCAAAACAAATTGGAGAAAAGTCAATAGGGACATAGCGATCAGTTTCTCTGACTTGTATATCCCTGAAGCATCTAACTTACTCCCTATTGAAATCGATCACGCATCTTTAAGAATAGAGCAAATTCTTAAGGAGGCTCTCAACAACAACACCCCGACAACCATTCCTCATAACTATTTAGGAAAGCCTTTGCCCAGCATCCTAACCAAATTATTGCGCCTTAAAAAGCAGCTCCGCCGTAAACTCCATACAAGATACTGCCCCTTTATTAAAAGCCAAATCCAACTCCTATCCACTCTGATAAATGAGCAGTTGAAAAAGTTCGCAGATGAAAACTACATCTCCACACTTAAAAATATCAAACCAAATCGGGATCTTTTCAAAAACATCAACCAATTAACTGGTCGTAAATATAAACCCCGAATTGATCATCTCATCAACCCAATCAGCAATAATATTGCCCAGTCCGATACGGACATAGCAAATTGCCTCGCAGAACACTTTGCAAAGATTCATGAGCAAAATAATTCTCTATCAACTCCCGGCTTCGAGAACACAGTAAACGAATACATCTCAAACAGATTATTCACATCTTTTACTCCTTTCATCGGTGAATTTAGCAACACGAACATAGCTTCACACCCCTTAGACACTACAAATTTTCTAACTGCAGACGAATTATCCGAGATCGTAAGATCAGGAAATAACAAAAAGTCAACTGGATTAGATGGAATCCCACGCCTTCTATTTAAAAGGCTACGCCCACAGAATCTACTTCCCATCCTCATTCTTCTTAATCAAATAATTAATGCATCGCACTTCCCAGAGAACTGGAAAACTGCGGTAGTAATTCCTATTAAGAAGCCCGGTAGTAGTAATAGCCCTTTCAATTATCGTCCAATATCCCTATTAAGTACATTAAGTAAGATACTGGAACGCAAGATCTACCAAAATCTTCTCTCATTTGCCAATGAGAATGCCCTCATCCCTAACTGTCAGTTCGGATTTCGTAAGCGACAATCCACATGTCATGCTCTACTAAAACTTACACACGATGTTACAACTGGTCTCCAAAACCAAAGCCCTACTGTGTGTATATCTCTCGATATTTCTAAGGCGTTTGATTGCGTCTGGATCTCAGGGCTTCTGTACAAACTGCACTCCATATTTAATCTAAACTCTCACACAACAAAGCTCTTAGCCTCTTATCTTTCTGACAGAAAATTCGTTGTGAGAATAAATTCTTCCGTCTCAGAAACCCACAACATAACCGCGGGTGTTCCCCAAGGCTCTATTTTAGGGCCAATTTTATATCTGTTATATACCGCGGATATTCCTCAACCCGTATCTCCTAATGTTGTGATGCTGAATTATGCTGATGATACATTAATTTACTCTAGCAGCAAATTTGTTAAGGCTGCAAGAAATCGCATTAACAACTTTCTCCCTAACCTATCATCATACTTTAATAAGTGGAAAATTCACCTTAACCCAAATAAAACGCAGCTCATAGTGTTCAAGGGCAAACACGAGCACTGTACAAACAACACTAGACGCTGCCACAACAAAATTAAACTTAACCTAAACAACACTCTAATAAAACCCTCCAAAACCCTAAAATATCTGGGAATCACTTTTTCTAATAACTGGTCTTTTTCCTCCCACATTAAAAATTCCCTTCAAAAAGCCACAATTCAGCTTAATCTCTGTAGAAGAGTAATGTGGAAACCTAATAGTCTCTCTCACAAAGTCAAACTGCTCATTTACAAACAGATTATCAGGCCCACACTCACGTACGCGTGCCCATTGTGGTACCATATCACTCCCTCCCAAATGGAGAAATTACGAGTATTCGAAAGAAAATGCTTTAGGTATGTCTCTGGGTTACATCGTCGTCCTAACTCCTATAAGTACTATAGTAACGTCGAACTCTACAATACCGCTGGTATTGACCGCCTCGATAGACGATTCCTCGAACTGTCTATCAAATTTATCGAAAACCTACAAAATAATCCCAATCCCATAATAACCTCGCTCTTAGAGAACCCTCTAGATATCAGAACTAACTACCCCAACTGTCTCCACACCAGAGCTATCTTCGCCTCAGGCAGACTGGTAAATGATTCAAACGAGATCATATACCACAACACCGAAGTTACCCCTAACCAGTTCAAATACTCTAACGTCCAACCATTTTCCAACATCCTACGTTTTTCCAACGAACAACCGGAAAGAAATACTCTTCCTCAAACCCATAACTGACCTCATTCCACATCCTTTAATTCATAAATCCCATTAATTATAAAACTTTGTTTTGTTTATAGCTCATTTTATAATAATCAGACTAAGTTAGGTTAAGTTATATTTATATTTATATTTAGGGTTAAGTTTAGATTAAGTAAAGTAAAAATAAGAAATTCCTGGTTTTCTGACCTTTTCCAGGAAGACAAAACCCTACTAAATGTACAAACACACATCTAGCCTGTAACTCTTAAAACATTGTTTGGAAAATGTATTATAATAATAATTACATGTAAGCAATTGTCACGAATTTAATTTTAAGTCACTGTATTACTTAAATGTACAAATTTTAATTATGGTTAATAAATACAGTTTAAAAAAAAAAAAAAAAAGAGAGTGCAACCAGTTCAGTTCAGTTCAGTTCATTGCAGAGGTAATAAGAGATCTTAACAGATTCTGGTTCTACCAAAACAATAAAGTAAACAATAAAAAACAAAATAATACAGTCCACTGATTGAATAAGGCGATCCGTGCTCGCAACATAATCGAGACGCCGCCTACCAGTAAAAGTTGGTCCTTTGAGCCGGATCCAACAAGCGAAAGAATGCCGATCACCCGATCAGGAGCAAAGAAGGGTAGGCCGCCACATCACGCTGAAGGAGCTTCACCCACCGCCGTGGTGAGTAGTAACATCAAAGACGACGATGCCGCAGGAAGGATATCTCCCATAAGCATTAAGGGAGATGACACGGCACCTATTCCGGGGTATTCAGGACAGGGAGTGGCAGCTCACAGTAGGTTAAAGGAAAACGTGTCCGCGCCCTATACTCCGGTACGGACAAGCGGTATAGCAGAAAGCCACGCCGCAGAGAAGAGTGATGGACCCGCCGAACGAAGTGAAACACGATCCGTGAAATCAAGCAAAAGACGGGCATTGGCCGAAGCCCAAATATTGATCGCCAGGCGAGATTTGGAAATCGCCTAAGCTAAAGGAAGGATGGCACGGGCGGAGCTTGAGATTTTGCAACTGGACTCCGAAACAGAGGATGAGGCGATTGAGGAAACAAAACAAGAAGAATGCGTTGAACCATGGCTCAACCAATTGAATATGGGTGAAGAAAAGGAACGACATCCAAGAATTGGCCCAAGCAATAGCCATGCTACCGCACACATCATCTAGGACAGCTACGGCAAGGCAGATGTTAGAGCTTCCACACTTCGGTGGAGCCAGCGAGGAGTGGCTGTCGTTCAAGAGAACATTTAATGACACAGCACCCGCTTATAGCCATGCGCAGAATCTGGCGCGTTTACAGAGAGCGCTACAAGGAAGGGCGAAAGAGGCTGTCAGGAGTCTCTTGTTTACCGCCGAGGATCCTATGGAGGTAATGAGAGGGTTGGAAGCTCGTTTTGGAAGGCCCGGAGCCTTGGCTTTGGCTGAATTAACAAAACTAAAGAGTCTGCCCCGAATGACAGAGGACCCGATGGACGTGTGTGCATTTTCCAGTCAGGTGAAGAATTCCGTGGCCACCATTTGTGCATTGGAAAAGGCACAGTACCTGTGTTCACCAGAAACGATAAAGGAATTGACCGTCAAGATGCCGTCATCAATGCGGTACAGGTGGTTCTCATACCATCATAGCCACCGAGGAGAAGACCAGCCTGAGCTCTCGCTTTTCAGCGGTTTCTTGGAGATGGAAGCGGAAATGTGTGGTGATTTCGCGCCACCGGAAGTGTTTTGGGATTCAAAAACGAACTCCCAGGCGCACTCATTGCCCGAGGTGAGACGCGGTTCCTCGAGAGGAGCCGTCCACGTTGTTCGAGGAGATGAATCGGTTCTGGAGGATGGCAGACTGGTGTGCCCCGTGTGTGAGGAAGGACATGGGATTCTTGAATGTCCCAAGTTTAAAAGAGTCAACGTAGGCGAAAGGTGGAAAATGGCAAAAGACGCACGGCTCTGCTTCAAGTGCCTTCGACACCAACATCAGAGGTCAACTTGCAGAGCGCCGCCTTGCAAAAGATGTGCTAGGTGGCACCACACTATTCTTCACAGTGCTTCAACAACAACGATGCAAGATGAAATCAAGCTGCGTCGTAATGCGGCCCGTCCAGACGGCGAATCGAAAACTGAGGCGAGGGAAGAAATAGTTAGTTCCGTCCATACCTTGGGTAGCGGAAGGGTTTATTTAAAGATGGTGCAAGTGTGTCTGTACGGGCCAAAGGGATCAGCCAAAGTGTTAGCTCTCCTTGATGAAGGATCGACCGTTTCATTGCTGGATGCATCTGTCGCCGAGAAAATTGGGGTAAAAAGCAAGCCCGAAACCCTCGTTTTAGAGACCGTCGGCGGACAAGGTATCAGAAAAGGCGAATCGTAGAGGATCCAGTTAAAGATCAAGGGAACCCACAGAAGGGAAAAGATATCGATCGAAGCTAGGACTATCGACGACTTGAAGCTGGCCAAGCAGGAAGTGACAAGGGACACGATAAAAAAATGTAAGCACTTGCAAGGAATCGAACAACAACTGACCTACAGAAAAGAAGAACCGCTTTTACTCATTGGCCAAGATAATTGCTGACTTATAGTCACCAGGAAGCTGAAGAAGGGCAGAACCGCCGAACCAGTCGCTTCGCTCACCAGTTTAGGATGGGTGCTTCATGGGTGCGAAGGTAGAGACAACGTGCCAGTGAAATTTGTGAACCATAGTAGGATGGTAGATGACGAGACAGAAGCATTAGTCCGTCATCATTTCGAAATTGAGGCCATCGGAGTGCAGCCGGGCCGTCCAAGCAACGACGCAGACAGAAGGGCGTTGGAGGTACTGGAAGAAACCACAAGACGATTGCCATGTGGTAGGTTCGAAACTGGGCTGCTGTGGAAGAGTGAAGATGAAGTTCTGCCTAACAACTATGATCAAGCTTACCGGCGACTTGTGAATACGGAGAAGAAACTTGACAAGGATGAAGAACTGAGAAAGATATACACGGAACAAATAAAGAATTTGTTGGATAACGGATACGCAGAGTTGGCTCCTTCAAGTACCGTTCCGGGAAGAACCTTTTATCTGCCCCACTTCGCCGTGATACACCCCACTAAGAAGAAGCCGCGTCTAGTTTTTGACGCAGCTGCAAGATTCAATGGGAAAAGTTTGAATGACGCCCTATTACCGGGACCGGATTTCCTCCAATCGCTGTTTGGGGTCTTGGTCAGATTCAGAGAAAACCCGGTTGCAGTAGTGGCAGATATTAAAGAAATGTTTCTTCGAATTCAAATACGAGAGGCAGATCGTGACAATCTAAGGTTCCTGTGGCGCGGGAGTAACAGCAAAGGAAAGCCAGAGGAGTATCGCATGACTTCAGTGGTATTTGGGGTTACGTCATCGCCATCAACAGCTATTTACGTGATGAACCAAAACGCTGAGGAATTCAAGGAACATCATCCAGTCGCAGTGCGAGCTGTGCACGGGAACCATTACATGGATGATTATTTACAAAGTTTCGAGACAGTAGACGATGCTATGGAAGTGACGAAGGCCGTATATAAAATCCATGAAAGGGCAGGATTCCACCTAAGAGGATGGGCTAGTAACATACCAGAGATACTCCAGGGGCTTCAACAGGAGGAGGGGAAGGAAGCCCTAGATCTAACAAAAGAGGAGAAAACCCTTGGACTCAGATGGTTAACAAAGGAAGACGCATTGGCATTCAGTGTGGCATTTCGAAACAGTCCTCCGGATATACTTAGTGGAATTAGGACTCCTACCAAGAGGGAAGTTACTAGTGCGGTAATGTCCACTTTCGACCCTTTGGGACTCGCAGTACCAGTCCTTATACAAGGAAAAAAGATGATACAAGACATCTGGCGCGCCGGCATTGGATGGGATGACAAGATCCCAGAAGAACAGGAGGTGGCTTGGACGAAGTATTTGCGAGAGATATCCCTCCTCAGAGAATTAAAGATTCCTCGGTGCTTGTCTTGGGGCCGAAAGGAGGGTGAACTCCACACGTTCAGCGACGCCAGCGAAGAGGCGTATGCAGCAGTAGTCTATTGGAGAACTGTGGACAACGATGGAAGAGTGAGTGTTAGTCTGATAGCTGGTAAAGCACGAGTGGCACCAACTAAACCCGTCTCAATGCCACGACTGGAACTACAAGCAGCATTGCTAGGCAGTAGGCTATCAGCAGCAATCGAAAAAGAGCTCAGGGGGAAGATATCAGGCAAATGGTATTGGACGGACTCCAGCACAGTTTTACAATGGATACAGTCAAGTCCCCGCCAATTCAAAACCTTCGTAGCGCACCGCCTTGCAGAGATCGAAAGACTTACCGAACCGCGGGACTGGAGATGGGTGCCGACAAAAGAAAACCCAGCCGACGACGCTACAAGAGGGACACCTAAGGAATTCAGCAGTGACGCAAGATGGTTTAAGGGTCCCACCTTTTTGTACAATGATGAAAGCAGGTGGCCCGACCAGTGTTTCAAAACAAAAATGAACACCAGCACTGGGGAGGAGAAAAACAGGGAAGTAATAGCTACGGTAAGGGTCACCGAGCGGTACATGCCAGATCCAGAACACTTCTCCAGTTGGATACGGCTGTTAAGAACTACGGCACGCATGTTCCAATTCATATACGTGCTAAAAAAGTGCAATCTTGATCAAAGAAAGGATACCATTGCAGATAAAAAGGGCGGCCGGAAGTCACAGAGAGACCACCTTGAGAAGAAACTGTGCATCATCATGCCCATAGAAAAGGAATGCTTAATAAGAGCTGAAGAAGAATTGCTCAAGTTAAGCCAACGAGAGAGTTTCGACGAGGACATATCTCTTTTACGGAAAGCAAAGCCACTGAGAACCTCAAGTCGGCTGCAAAAAATGGACGTTTACCTTGATGGAAATGGCGTCGTGAAATTGAGAAGTCGAATTGGGAAAGTGTGCATAGCCAAATGGGAAGTAAATCCTGTCATACTGGACGGAAAGCACATCATCAGTCACCTCATTATACGACACTACCATGAGAGGTATTTTCACGGCAACACAGCCACGGTGATGAACGAAATTAGGCAGAAATATTGGATCTTGGGCCTAAGGACGACGACAAAGAAGGTGATACATCAATGTCAGTGGTGCAAAGTCAACAAAGGCAAGCCCCAGGTACCGCCTGTCGGCGATCTACCCGGCGAACGACTGCTCCACCACAAGTTCCCCTTCACTAGCACGGGAGTGGACTATTTCGGTCCAGTCAAAGTCACTGTTGGAAGAAGAACAGAAAAACGTTGGGGTGTTCTATTCACATGCTTGACCACAAGAGCTGTGCACTTGGAGTTGGCAAACTCACTCAATGCTAGTTCCATGATTATGGCCTTACGGCGAATGATGGCCAGACGAGGAGCCCCGAAGGTGATATGGAGCGACGACGGGACTAACTTCGTGGGCGCAAATAGAGAGCTGGAAGCGGCGGCAAAAGGGGAAATGATCCAGTGGAAGTTCATACCGCCCGGATGTCCGAATATGGGATGTGCATGGGAAAGGCTCGTGCGCTCGGTAAAGTCAGCCTTGTTTGCCGTTCTGCGCACGAGGGTCCCGCCAGAGGAGGTTCTCCATACGTTAATGACTGAAGTGGAGCATGTCATAAATGCACGCCCGCTTACTCCCATAAGTGCTGATCCGGAGGAAGAAGAGAGTCTGACACCCAACCATTTCTTGCTGGGGCGATCCTGCGGAGCGACATCGCCTGGCGAATTCAATGACTACGAGCTCGTGGGAAAAGCGAACTGGATGACTGCTCAGCGGTTGGCGGATCATTTTTGGAATAGATGGATCAAGGAATATCAACCTATTTTGATGCCGAAGAGGATTTCCGGACGACCCCGTGCGGACCCACAGGTCGGAGATATAGTCCTGGTGGTGGATGCGTCACTACCACGAAACACTTGGCCTCGAGGGGAGGTCCAGACCGTGTATCCGGGACCAGATGGGAGAATTAGGATACTGGATGTGAGAACGACATTTGGAGTACTGCGAAGACCAACCCGCCGGATCGTCGTTTTGGTTCCCATGAAAGCGTCGCCTCAACATGATGAAGTGCCTTGCACTGCGGGGGAGACTGTTGGCGACGTTACATACGAAGCCAAGGATGGAGCAGCACACGACTGCTGACTGGCACACCGTAGATCGGCAATTTATACCATTCGCTCTTTGGTTCTCGTGACAATACGCAAACAAGAGAACGGGGACAAAAAAGAGGATAAAAGCAGCGGCAGTTGGAGAGTGCAACCAGTTCAGTTCAGTTCAGTTCAGTGCATAGGTAATAAGAGATCTTAACAGATTCTGGTTCTACCAAAACAATAAAGTAAACAATAAAAAACAAAATAATACAGTCCACTGATTGAATAAGGCGATCCGTGCTCGCAACATAATCGAGACGCCGCCTACCAGTAAAAGCTGGTATTCGCTCAATTCTCTTGAAGAGATGTTTCTCATCGCTCGCTAAACCACTGCGGAAACTCTTTTATTTGTCTTATTCTACTGGCAGTTTCCCAAATAGATGGAAATCAGCGAACATTCGGCCAATTCCCAAAAAGGGGCGACAAATGGTCCCTCTCTTCTTATCGGCCCATAGCACTAACCTCTATTCTCTCGAAGGTAATGGAATCAGTGGTTAACTTTCGAAATACTTGGAATCGAATCGAATATTCTCAATGACTGCCAATATGGCTTTCGTAGCAACAGGTCCACAGGAGATTTGATGGCGTACCTTACCGAAAAGTGGAGCCATTCCATCCACCACTTCGGTGAAAGCAAGGTTGTTGCACTGGATAATTCAAAAGTCTTCGACAGAGATTGGGATCCAGCCCTTTTATCAAAATTGCATTCCTATGGAGTGGACAATTGCCTGATCAAATGGATAAGAACCTATCATTCTGGCTGTTCAATTCAAGTGGTTCTTGATGGCGTCAAATCTGTCTCCCATCAAATTAATGCAGGTGTTTTCCAGAGTTCGGTGCTCTCACCCACTCTCTTCCTTATCTTTATAAATCATCATGTTAGTTACCCTAAACCCATTTCACTCGTTTGTTTGATAATAGTCGCGTTGGGTGAATTTGGATACAGAGATTAAATTAGTCTCGAGGTCCTGAGTTTCTCATACTCATATGAGCATTCCCGACCAAACTCTTCAAATGTCATTAGAGATTAGCAGATTATGTGTGGTACATTGAATTCCGACCTCAACAAGATATATCAATAGGGATTATCTAACCGAGTATAATTCAATTTCTCAAAAATGTAGTGCTACCTCTTGTCGTCAAAGGCGAACCCCAAGTAAATGGCACTTGCATCGACGCAGCTAAGGAACTATCAATCCTCGGCACTCGAATTAATTCGACTCTTAATTGAATGACCACATATTTGAAGCTGCGAAAAGTGCAGCCAAATGTATGGGGTTCCTTAAGAGATGCAAAAATACCTCACTCCATCCAACCTGGCCACTATTTACTAGGCGTATATTCGTCCCAAAATACAGTTCATCCCTCATATTTGGCCAGACGCATCCAAATCTGCACTACACCTGCTCGATAGCATGCAAAAACGAGCAGTGAAACTTATTGGGGACCCAGCCGTAAGTAGTTTAATTCTGTCGTTAGAACATTGGCGCAACGTATCATGTCCCTCTCCTTTCTCTAGGTATTATCACGGTCGTTGTTCAACTGAACTTTCTGAATGTGTTCCGCCTCCTCAGACATATTCCCGCGATACCCGTCAATCGGTGAATGCGCATCAGTCCACGTTGAAAGTCAACTTCAGGCGTACCAATAAACATAGAGAGTCATTCTTTAGCCGAACCACACGAATGTGGAATGCTCTACCTTATCATGTGTTTCCTCGTCGTTGTAATATCCGGGTATTCAACACCAATATACATCAATACCTCCTTTCTTTATCCACTTCCTCTCATTTAAGGATACTCCGAAATCCCCTTTCGTGCGCGCGGTAGTGTAAAAAAAATCAACATACGATATTCTCTTTTTTCCATTCTCGTTAAAATTCACGAGGTTGCCTGCTTTCACTGGCTGTCAAACACAGACTAAATGACGCTGCATGCTCAAACTTTGACAGTAGTAGATTTATAGATGACTGTTGATGGTAGTGTTGCATTTAAAGTTACTGCCCGGGAAAGTCAGAAAGGGACTGACTTATCAAACTGCTCCCGTATATTAGTATTTACAGATTGAGAATCTTGAGTACCCGGAGGGGATTTTAACTTAAAGGGGTAAAAACATGGGTGGCCTGAAAAGTTTCCGACCTCAACCTGAAAATAGCAGCACTCGTCAATAAAAGCAAGTGAATGTAGTTGTGCATCTTATGACTGTTGCTCACCAAAATTTCAGCCATTTTGGGGGAGTAGTTTTTATTTGACAGTCGTTTGAGTGAGTCGGTGTGAGTGTTTTTGTGAAAATGGACAAAATTGAATATCGAGCTGTAATTAAATTTTTGTTTTTGAAAGGCAATACGCCTACACAAATCAAAGATGAGTTGGACTCTGTGTATGGGGATTCTGCACCATCATTTATCACAGTAAAAGTTTGGTCAGCTGAATTTAAACGTGGCCGTAAGAGCTTGGGAGACGAAAAACGTTCGGGACGTCCAAAACCTGCAACAACTGACGATAACATCTCTAAAGTTCACCAAACGGTGCTAGACGACCGCCGAATTAAAGTAAGAGGGGTAGCGAGGCTATGAAAATGTCCAAACAACGTGTTTGTCACATATTAAATCAAGAGTTAGGCATGTGAAGCAATCCGCGCGTTGGATACCGCATTTGCTCACGTTAGACCAAAAACGTGTTCGAGTGAACATTTCCAACGCGCTCTGTTGGTGCAGTTTAGGCACAACAAATCCGAGTTTTGTCGTAGATTAATTACTGTCGATGAAACTTGGATACATCATTATACACCCGAAACAAGAATACAGTCAAAACAGTGGACTACAGGGGGGAATCGGCTCCAAAAAAAAGCAAAAACTGTTTTTTCGGCTGAGAATGTGATGGCGACTGTTTTTTGGGATAGTCATGGAATTATCTTAATCGATTATCTTCAAAAGGGAAAACGGTGGCGGTTCCGAAGAACCCCCATAACTACAACCCAACTTCCATAGTTTCCTGCTAATGCAATCGCATTAGCACCTGTAAATGCTTCACGCATCAAGCTTATCAAACTTATTTATCTAAAAGCTCCTAGAAGAGAATTCTTACCTTCATGCATTAATTCGCATCCAAAATTCCCTACAAGAATTCTGTCCAAACCTGTCAGATCATAAATCGAAAGCCAATTCGGCACCTTCGGTTGCCAGGCAAATCCCAATCATACCATATGCATTTTCCTTAGACAAATTCCTGAAAACGAAACAATTTGGTTCATATATAATGTAACCTTCTGGCGCAAGATTAATGACTTTGCTGGGAAAAAAACAAACCATTATGGAAAATTTAACAAGCCTCAGGACTTGCTAAATAAGGCCAAGACCGGTTCCCGGTTGTAGTGCCGATGATGATGATGATGATGATAATGTAACCATCATAATAGGGATAATAAACATAGCGTCGCCAATTCCCAGCCTCATCATGTGACTACAAATTCCTTTACATACACATTGGCTGGCGACCTTGTCTCCCTACGATAAACAACCCAACGCAGCTGCACACAATTAACGCAAACGACGCTGAAACCAGAATATATATATGCAAATGCAAATGGGGAATTGTAGACTTACCTTTGGCAGCGATCCCATAAACACCAATTCCTTGTGAATATGCTAAAACCAATTAACACCATGTCCACCAACATTGCGATCTATCAATACAGCTGCAAGGTACATCATAGACAAAGATCTATACGATCCCTTTGTCCTACAATATTTCTGGATCTGCTCCTCATGACCTCGAGGCATGAGCAAACAGAAATCCGTTATTAACCAATGAGATACGGCTTGTTTACTTAGCCGAACTCACATCTCATTGATCCACATTATTCCCTTTCTTTGTTTTCACATTCGTTCTCATTGCCTTGTCCCATGAAAGAACCAATGTTCACACATACATGTGTACCACTTCGATCTTCTCTATGAGATCTGGTTACCTACCCCCAACGAGAGACTTTACGTTTCTCTTGGGATAGAAAATGCATCCCTAAATTAAGAGAGCCAGTACCACTGGCCGAATTTCCTTTGCCAGCGAATTGATATCGGGGAGTCCTATTACATCCACCGACCGAGCAGGTCGTGTTCACTCCCGCTCCCCGGTGCGCACAGGGACGCGTATATAATTCAACCGGAGTCGAGTTAGTGCGGATTATTTTCAGAACAAACCCTTACTGTGTTGTGAATTCAAAAGACAAATTAAATCAACCTATGGTTAAACCCTTAAACCGTGTTGTTTATTCAAAAGTTGTAATAAATCGAGTGCATGTTGTACGAGTTTTAGAGTTTTAGAGTTAAGACGAACATGGTTATTCTAGATCCAGTAAATAACACTAATTAATAATAACTACCACATCACAGTGCGTTTTATTGCGAACGAATTTTGGTGGACAGTTTTCAGTGAACGTTGGCTTACATGTTACCGTGTTTAAAGTTCCTGGGTGTTAGCTTTCGTCTTTTGCCATTTGTGGACAATTTTGGTGCCCGCATCTGCTGCGATCAACGGACAGAACTGTTGTGAGGATGGAGGAAGGAAGTGAATCAGCGCCGTCGTCGTCGTCCGCGCCCCATACTTTCTTCCCCACAAAACCATTACAGGAGCATACTACGCATCATTACTTGACCAACTAAAGGGAGAAATTGCGGAAAAACGGCTACATTTGCAGAAAAAGAAAGTCCTGTTTCACCAAGACAACGCGTCGTCTCACACGTCAGCGGTTGCCATGGCGAAAATCCACGAATTACGGTTTGAACTGCTCGACCATCCGCCTAACTCACCAGATCTAGCCCCAAGCGACTTCTTTTTGTTGTCTAATATAAAAATTGCGCTCGGAGGACAGAGATTTTCGTCAAATGAGGAGGCAATCACATTCGTGAACAGTTATTTTCCAGATATAAACGCCGAGTACTATTTGGTCTATTTAGCATTCTAGAGAATGGGAGCAGTAAGGAAGAGGAAGGTAATAGTGTGGACACTAAATGGACATCGATCAGAGACACAATCAAACAAACAGCCCAAAAGGTATTAGGATTTAAGAAAACAATTAAGTCCAAACCTTGATTTGACGATGAGTGTAGGGCGAAGATCGAAGAACGTAAACGTCCTCGAGTGATCCACTTAGAAAGATTTGATGAAGTCAACGCAGAAAGACGCGCGACAATCCGGAAAGAGACAACGAGACTTTTCAAACGCAAAAAAAAACGCGAATGGAAGAAGACTCGGATCGAAAAAATTTTAGAAAATGCTAGAGCAAAGAATATCAGAAGTATGTATGCCGGCATAATTTCAATTAGAAATGGCTACCGAGGCAGAACCAAAATAATTCGAGACGCAAACGGCTGTCTGGCCACAGAAACAAACAATATTGTGACAAGATGGAAGCAGTACTTTGAAAACCTGCTCAATGTACGCACCCATCAACCACAAATAAACACACCAGGCGTACATACAGCCGAGCCTCAGATCCCAGAGCCATCCTTCAACGAAGTTGTAGACGTAATAAATCGATTGAGAAGCAAGAAGGCTCCCAGAGCCGACTGCACACCGGCAGTGCTTATGAGGCATGGAAGCATGGAAAACAACAAGGCTCCCAGAGTTGACTGCATACCGGCAGAGCTTGTGAAGCATGGAGGAGAGGCAACCGCTCGAAAGATTAAAACAATATGGGATAAGGAAGTAACTCCGGAAGAATGGAAAACCTCAATAGTCATCCCATTTTCAAAAAAGACGACAGATCTGACTGCGAAAACTACAGAGGAATATCATTGCTCGAAACCACATACAAAATATTAACAAATGTCATTCTGGCGAGAATCACACCGTACGCAGAAAAAATACTGGGAGACTGCCAATGCGGATTCCGTAGGAACCGGTCAACAAGCGACCAAATGTTCACAATAAGGCAACTGCTGGAAAAGAAGTGGGAATATGGAGAGACGGTTCACCAACTGTTCGTTGACTTCAAAAAAGCCTACGACTCAGTCGCAAGACAAAGACTTTACCATATTGTAGTTGAGTTGGGAGTCCCGAAAAAATATGCCACCTTCATTCAAATTGGCATGAACGAAAATAAAGGGCGACTTAGAATATAAAACCACCTCTCAGAACCATTTGAAATCCGGGACAGACTAAAACAGGGCGATGGCCTCTCACCATGTTTTTTTAACCTTGTGCTCGAGTATGTCATCAGAAAGGTACAAGACGACAACATGACCGGATCATCCCGCGAACGGGGTCACACAAGTGCTCGCATATGCGGATCACATCGCCGTTCTGGGCGATAATCTATGAAACTGTACGTAAAAACAGTAAATTCATCATGCAAGCGGCAGAAGAGGTGGGCCTAGAAATAAATGAAGACAAAACAAAATACATGATTACGGCGAGATCAAGTGGACAGCGAGATCAGGGGACACATATAAACGTCAGGGGCAAGATATTTGAAAAAATTAAAAAATTTAAATATCTGGGAACGATACTGACGCCCAATAACGAAATATCGAAGGAAATTAACAAAAGACTACACTCCGGCAATGCTAGTTGGCACGCAGTCAGTAAACTGGTGAAAGCTAAACTGCTATCACGTAACATAAAGCTCCGTGTCTATAGAACCATAATCATGCCGATTGTTCTATACGGATGCGACACATGGGCTCTCACAAAACGGGAAGAAAACAAATTCCGCGTATTCGAGAATAATGTTTTGAGGAGTATCTTTGGAGGTAAATATGACGAGGAGGCAGGACAATGGAGGAAACTCCATAACCACGAATTGGAAGAGCTATACCGCAAACCTACAATAGTGAGAGTAATCAAGTCGCGAAGATTAAGATGGGTCGGAGACGTGGCGCGAATAGGCAGCGATAGGACCGTGCGTAGAATTCTTGATGGTAGACCAACGGGAAAGACCGGTAGGACGGCCGCGACGGAGATGGGAGGACAATGTAAGGTTTGACCCTGAGGAGATCGGATCAGATGGTTAAGTGTGGAAGGAGAGTGCACAGGACAGGGAACGAAGGCGGAGTCGAGTCGGTGAGGTCATGAACTTCCGGGTTCCTACAGACCAATAAATATTAATAATAATAATCACTATTTGGACGGGTTAGAGAGATGGAGGCATCGCTGGGAGAAGTGTGTAGAGTTACAAGGAGACTATGTAGAAAAATAAAAATAAACTTTACGAAAAACTGTCTTGTATCTGCAACAACTGACGATAACATTGCTAAAGTTCACCAAATGCTGCTAGACGACCGGCGAATTAAAGTGAGAGAGATTGCAGAGACTATGAAAATGCCCAAAGAACGCGTTTGTCACATATTAAATCAAGAGTTAGGCATGAGAAAGCTGTTCGCGCGTTGAGTGCCGCGTTTGCTCACGTTAGACCAAAAACGTGTTCGAGTGAACAGTTCCAACGCGCTCTGTTGGCGCAGTTTAGGCACAATAAATCCGAGTTTTGGCGCCGATTAATTACTGTCGATGAAACTTGGATATACCATTATACACCCGAAACAACAATACAGTCAAAACAATGGACTGCAAAGGGGGAATCGACTCCAAAAAAGCAAAAAACATTGACTTACTCAAACGACTGTCAAATAAAAACTCCGCGTCCAAAATGGCTGAAATTTTGGTGAATAACTGTCGAAAGATGCACAACTATAATACATTCACTAGCTTTTATTGACGAGTGCCGCTATCTTCACGTTGAGGTCGGAAACTTTTCAGCCCAACCTTGTATAAACAGCTCTTTTATGAACGTCAGGAAAATATCGCAGGCATTTAATGTTTATGCCAGTCCATTCGAAGACGCAGCAGTCCCATATTAAACAATACTACATTCAGAGTGATGCTTTAAGGTACAATTTCTCTACTCTGTCCGTGCACAGCCACCGGTAAACAAATTTGGCACTAAAGAAAACGAAGTTATTTATTGGTACAGATATTTTGTACTCTAATCAGTACGATTACAGCTTAGTACAATTCTACATTATATTATATAATAGCTCCTTATATAAAATGTTATTGTCTTTATTAAATTCTCTCGAGAGCCACTACAAAAATATGGCGCAATGATGGCATAAAGCGCAAACATATAAAGATACCACGTTATCATCTCAAAACAAGTTTTCATAATTCCGGTTGGATTCCTTTTTCTTTAAAATATCATCAAATGTTAGTGATGAAATGCTCGCAGTGTGATCCAAACAAAAGTTCATTATATTTAGCCACACCATTGTGATGACTGCTTGTTTTCTTTCTGTATTAATGTTATTATTTAGCACACACTGAACCGATTATTAACACGATTGTAAAGTAAAGAAGAAACGAGATAAAACCGCCATGATTTAATTTTGCGCTTGTAAGCCAGTGTTTAAGGAAACGCACTTCAGTGATGCGATACAAAACATATCCACTGGCCAATCTTGTCACACCAATAAACACCCATGAAGAACAGTAATTGAACTTCAGTAAGTAAAGCCGATGGTGAAAATCTTCCGAAACAAATTGTAGCAAGGGCATTTGCGAAAGAGTGTAGGCCTGTCTACCAACCAAACGATTACCTTTGACCAATCATTTTATTTTCATATCTCAGCATATGAAATAAAACATCCACCAATACCGTGAATAGCCAACCAAAATAATCACATAGTGAGTTTATCATCTCCATTTTTGGAATAATTGACACGGAGCCATTAGTAGCCTTTTGCAACAAGCAGGCCTAACTCTGTAGGTGTACTCTAACTCCTTGCAGGGCGACAGAGCGCGTTGTTGTTAATACTAGATATATCATATAAAATGAAAATTGTGGAGAATTATAAAATTTTAATATTAAAATAGACCATTTCATAATTTTAATGCGTAATTTTGAACTTATTTCTCGCCTATAGATCGCAGGATAAATTTAGATCATATTGTTTGTGATAAGTCTGAATTTGTTATTTCAATGATATATGGATAATAGAAAGGTGCCGATATCAGAATATTATTATTTATCGAGCACGATACTAATCATTTAAATGTTTCCTCGCCTTTAATGCCTGATACTCGTAAACATCCAAGTATTTAGTGAAGAGTTATATATGCATGTCCAGCCATTTGATGTATAATATTCGACGCTATGGATGTGTAAGTTGAAGTGTGTTATTGGCTGGATAAACAACATATATATCACCTCTATACAAATTTGTATCGTTTATTTAATATTCGTTTATTTAATAAACATATTCAATAAACAACATGTGTATAGAGACGTTCTTTTAGAAGAATTGTACATACTACATATGCTGATGATTGATCTAATATTTGCATAATAAGAAAAAAATGATGAAGAATAAATGTGCGCACAACAATAGAAAATTATTTTGTAGTATATTTTTTTAAACAGGTTTCAATAAAATGGAAGTCATGTAAAACTCTCCAATTTTTTTTTATAAAATGTATGTTCATTCACCAATAAAATCACTATTTTTAAAGTGCCACAGTGAAGGGAGGAATTTCTTAACCTAATAACCTATCAGAAAATAAATTATAACCCTGGTAAAGGTCGCACTATTTTTGAGTTATTTGGGTTTTTCAAAAATTTCGAAATATCCGTTTGGTTTGGTCGTAGATAATTTGCTGACTTGTCTATTTTATGACATCTATCGTAATATCTTTCCTGCTAAAGAATGTTTGGATAACTGGCAATAGAAAATGTAATAATTTTGACATTTAGCATCCTAGAGAATGTCAGTAGTGAGGAAGAGGAAGCCAATAGTGTGGACACTAAATGGGCATCGATCAGAGACACAATCAAACAAACAGCCCAAGAGGTATTAGGATTTAAGAAAACAACTAAATCCAAACCTTGGTTTGACGATGAGTGCAGGGCAAAGATCGAAGAACGTAAACGCCTCAGAATGATCCACTTAGAAGCATATGATGAAGTCAACGCAGTAAGATACGCGACAATTCGGAAAGAAACAACTAGACCTTTCAAACGCCAAAAACGCGAATGGGAGAAGACTCGGATCGAAAAAATCATAGAAAATGCCAGAGCAAACAACAGCAGAGGTATGTATGCCGACATAAATTCAATTAGAAATGGCTACCGAGGGAGAGTCAAAATAATCCGAGACACAAACGGCTGTCTGGTGACAGAAACAAAAAATATAGTGACAAGATGGAAGCAGTACTTTGAAAACCTGCTCAATGTGCGCACCCATCAAGCACAAATATACGCACCAGACGTACATACAGCCGAGCCGCACATCCCAGAGCTCTCTTTCGACGAAGTTGTAGACGCAATAAATCGACTGAAAAACAACGAGGCCCCCGGAATCGATTGCATACCGGCAGGGCTTGTGAAGCATGGAGGAGGCACAACCGCTCGAAAGATCCACCAACTGGTTAAAATAATATGGGACAAGGAAGTCATTCCGGAAGAATGGAAAACCGCAATAGTTAACCCCATTTTCAAAAAAGGCGACAGATTTGACTTCGAAAATTACAGAGGGATATCATTGCTCCCAATCACATACAAAATATTAACAAATGTCATACTGGCAAGAATCACACCGTACGCAGAAGAAATATTGGGAGACTACCAATGTGGATTCCGTCGGAACCGGTCAACAAGCGACCAGATGTTCACAATAAAGCAACTGCTGGAAAAGAAGTGGGAATACGGAGAGACGGTTCACCAACTGTTCCTGGACTTCAAAAAAGCCTACGACTCAGTCGCAAGGCAAAGACTCTACCATATTGTGGTTGAGCTGGAGATCCCGAAAAAATATGCCGCCCTCATTCAAATCTGCATGAACGAAAACAGAGGGCGAGTTAGAATAGAAAACCACCTCTCAGAACCATTTGAAATCCGGGACGGACTAAATCAAGGGGATGGCCTCTCACCATGCCTTTTTAACCCTGTTCTCGAGTATGTTATCAGAAAGGTACAAGACGACAACAAGGCCGGATCATCCCTGAACAGGGTGATAATATCGAAACTATAAGGAAAAACGGTGAAATCATCATGCAAGCGGCAGAAGAGGTGGGCTTAGAAATAAACGAAGACAAAACGAAATACATGATTACGGCGAGAGCAGGTGGACCTCAGAGAACACATATAAACGTCAGGGGCAAGATATTTGAAAAAGTTAAAGAATTTAAATATCTGGGAACGATACTAACGACCAGAAACGAAACGTCAAAGGAAATTAACAAAAGACTACTTTCCGGCAACGCTAGTTGACATGCAGCCAGTAAACTATTAAAATCCAAACTGCTATCACGTAATATCAAGGTCCGTGTCTATAGAACCATAATCATGCCAATTGATCTATACGGATGCGAAACATGGGCTCTCACAAAACGGGAAGAGAACAAATTCCGCGTATTCGAGAATAAAGTTTTAAGGGGTATATTTGGGAGTAAATATGACGAGGAGTCAGAACAATGGAGGAAACTCCACAACCACGAATTGGAAGAGCTATACCGCAAGCCTACAATAGTGAGAGTGATCAAGTCGCGAAGATTAAGATGGGCCGGACACGTAGCGCGAATGGGCGATGATAGGACCGTGCATAGAATTCTTGACGGTAAACTAACGAGGAAGAGACCGGTAGGACGGCCACGACGGAGATGGGAGGACAATGTTAGATTGGACCTTGGGGAGATCGGATCGGATGATTGAACGTGGAAGGAGAGTGCACAGGACAGGGAACAATGGCGGATTCGAGTCGGTGAGGTCATGAACTTCCGAGTTCCTACAGGCCAGTAAATAATAGTAATAAAAAAAAATAATAATTTTGACATTATTTACGATTAGGAATACAATATTTTTGTCTGCTGGAGTTTACCTTGGATAGCATAACTTACCGTGAACGTCGTTAGATTTTAAAGCTGGTTATAATAGGTGTTTGGTATGTCTTGTGTGATTTTTGCTGAGGACAGGGGAGCAACTAAATACATAGGGGTCTAAAGTTTTATTTTCGCCAAAAATCTCATTTCCATAACATTTTTAATAATTATGAGTCAAACCAATATTTCTGTCAGTTTCTCGATGTTTCCGTCGATTTTTAATGTTGATGACTTGGTACTGCGTCTGATAGCATTCACCAACTCACGATCACTTTTGTGTCTGTTGCTCCCAGACCTCTACTTCAATTCTTTTAAGTCTACGCCTAACTCTGTTCACACTGATAAGCGTAAAACAACGTGACCGATGCCCAGCTATGAGGGAGGTCCCTCCAACAAACACGTTGCTACTTACTGTTCGCCAATATTAACCCCAATCGCGACCAATGAAACTGTTGCCAAATCCCCGAAACCGCCCACTATATAGAAGGCGTAGTTCAAAAATAACGGTCAGGGAAGTCGACCAACTCCAAGGACCATTTCAAAATCCAACGACTTGCTGGCGGTAACGATCGGCCTTCCTGCTTCAAAAAAGAAGAAGCCACTTGGGGTTTTTATGCGAGATCTCATCCTCAAGGAGTTCGTCAGTAATAAGAAGCGATTAGGAATCTCTAAGTTTAAGACAAAAACCTTAAGGCAATTTTTAAACAAGATCGTAACGTATGAGAGGGACATCAACCGCAAGGTTACCCACAATCTTAAGACCAAGACGATGAATTTTACACATTAACCCTACTCGAAATAACATCCAAGACAATCCTGTTGAAAAGAGTCGACGCCTGCTGGCAGAAGGACGAAATCGTTTCCACCCACGAGGCAACCTTCCCTGACGTCAAATTCACTGAGGACAAACAATTCTCCACCCACAACGGTTTGTGAAAGTCAGACCGCAAAAACACTGTAGGCTGAATATTTGGGAGTTTCAGCTTGCCACAGGGACCAAGAAAGACTTCATAATCAGGGCAAATGTGAAAAGTTCATACATGAGATTCTAAACACTTTTATCACTGCCACGAACTTAATACCCAATTTTCAATTTGGACAACTTTAACGATGTGGCTCTTAACGTATTCCAAAGCCACGTCAGCATGCGTCTCCTTAATAAAGAACCCACCATCGCGGTGAGCCTGAGCTTTGAAAGGGCCTTTGACACGATGTGGGTCGAAGGTTTCGTTTTTAAGTAGTGTCATCTTCAAGTTCATTTGAGACCGGACTTTTCAAATTTGGGCCAATGAAAAGTTATCCCAAATTTTTCACCACCGCACGAGTTTTTTTTTTATCTATGACATGTTACGAGGGTTGGCTCTTATGTTTCGGGATTTGGCAACCCTAGTGTTGCAATCCGGCAATTGACAGCTCTGTAGTAAAGTTGGACATTTTTGAGGTTATACGCACTCAGTACGTTTTGACATACGAGCGCTATTTGTGTTGTTTACAGTAACTTAAAAGATTCATCTCGGCCCAAAAATGGAATTAAATCGTCAACATTTTCGTGCGATCATTTTTTACAACTTTCGGCGTGGATTAACTCAGCAACAGTGCATGGGTGAACTTAATTCAATTTTTGGCGATGAAGCTCCATCAAGGACCAGTGTTTATCGATGGTATGGTGAATTCAAGGTCGTCCAAAATCAGTTGTTGTTCCGAAAACCATTGATGCTGTGCGCGAACTGATATTGGAAGATCGTCATGTGACCTATCGTAAGATTGAGACAACCTTAGGCGTTAGTGGGACCAACATACATTGAATATTGCATAAACATTTGACTGTCAAAAAAATTTGTTCGCGTTGGATCCCACACAATATGTCAATCGCCCAAAAAAAGGCTCGTGTCAATTGGTCGAAAGAAATGCCCAAAAAATACGGTCGCGGTGCTTCTAAACACGTCTATGACATCGTGACAGGTGATGAATCGTGGATTTACGCGTATGAGTCCGAAAGTAAACAGCAGTCGACTGTCTGGGTGTTTCAAGATGAGCCAAATCCAACAAAAGTTGTTCGCGCACGAAGCACTTCCAAGCAAACGGTCGCTTGTTTTTTCGGAAAAACTGGACATGTCGCAACCGTACCACTAGAACAACGCAGAACAGTCAATTCTGAGTGGTACACAACCATTTGTTTGCCAGTTGTCTTCCAAGAAATCAGGAAAACCAACCGCCGAAGACGGATCACTCTTCACCACGACAATGCGAGCTCTCACACATCGGCTGCGACAACTGCATTTTTGAGCACCCAAAACATCGATTTGATGGGTCATCCGCCGTATAGTCCTGACTTGGCACCGAATGACTTCTTTTTATTCCCGTACGTAAAAAACAAACTGAGAGGTCAACGTTTTTCGACACCTGAAGAAGCGGTTGCTGCATTCAGAATGCATGTGTTGGAGATACCTCAATCAGAGTGGCAAAAGTGCTTCGACAATTGGTTCAAACGCATGCAAAAGTGTATAGATCTTCATGGGGAATATTTTGAAAAACAATAAAGTGATTTTCGATGATCAATATTTGTTTTTGTTCTCTAATCCCGAAATATAAAAGGCAACCCTCGTACCAAATAATCATTTCAGTTCTTGAACAGTTGCAGGTTTTAACGCTCGCATGGGGAGGGAATTCTATAGCTTTCCCACTCTGTAACGGAACGAGTTCTGATGCAGGTATGTTCGCGTCGTCTCGAGTTGAACCGCAAATTTGTGCGATCCATCGGATTGCCTTGTGGACCGCACATAAACTATAAAAATTGCGCGGAACAATACCACGAATCTCGGAAGAACAGTACCCGTGAGAATATCTGTAAAGGAGAAAGAGGTCGGCTACGTGCCTTCGGTGTGATAGCGACTATAATCCCGATGTCAGCGCCGGGTTCCCGATCAGGCGGATCGCTCGTATGCTCTCAAGTAGGTCGAAGGAATGTTTAGGAGCAGATCTGCAAACATGAGAGCCATCTTCGAGCGCGGGTCTAATTTGAGATTTATACAAAAGAAAAAGTTGAGCCGGAGTAAAATATATTTTGGCTCTGAAAAGATAACTCAGTTTTCCTGAGGCGGACTGACTATGTTCGGCACCTGTTTTGCCCACGATACATTCCCACAGACCCTGACGCGGAGGAATTTCATGCATGAATTTCATTTCTCCAGATTCGATGGTCTGGGCATTCATCATCACCTGTGGAACCGATGATCCACTTTTCTTTGTGAATATTGTATATTGTGTCTTCGTTACATTGAAGTCGACGAGATTGGTCTTTCCGCACTGCACTCTGTATGAATGAAGCTTCCTCAGCAATACCCCGTCATAGATGTGGTCTAAAGCCTTGGAGATATCCAATGCGACCGCTTTTGACTCAACATGCTTCACAATCGCAGATGTCCGTATATCGGTTATAAGGATCAAAAAGTCTCCCATGGACCGCCTGCCACGGAATCCGTATTGACGATTAATCAGAAGTCCGTTGCACTCCAAATACTTAATTATCTCGGCGCTGATGACCTTCTTCATCACCTTAGACAACATAGACAGTAATGCTATTGGCAGGTAATTTTGTGGGAGCCACTTTTTCCCCTTCTTTGGGATTGGCAGAACTCGAACCACCTTCCAGCAGGTAGGAACTGCCCTCCGCGTATAAGACAAGCGGAAGAGCCTGCCAAGAACCGGCGACAGTTGTGGAGTACAGTTCTTAAGGACTACTGCTGGTATTCCGTCCAGGCCGATTGCCTACTTACAGTTCAGTCTACGTAGAATGCGTTGAATAGTAAGTGGGCGGAACATCACATCCCCCAACGAAGACCGTACCGGCACGATCACAGGTGGTTTCAAAAGACTGGCATCGAGGTTTGAATTCACGAAAAATAAATTCGCGATCACATTAGCTTTATCTTTTGAATTTGTGACTACAGTCCCGCTGTCCATCACTAACGGTTGAAAAGAGGAGGAAGCGAAGATATTACTGACTTTCGAAAACTCGAAGTCTTTCCATTTGGGCCGAAGATATGCAGGACTTTGGCGGAAGTTGTGAGTCTATCTGGATCGTAAGTGTTCCGCCGAACACTGCTGCTACAAGGACTTACGCGAAGCGGAAAACTGCACACACGCAAAACACTGTAAAAAATAGTCACGAATGAAACTCAAAAATATTAACTTTCCTTTATTCGCACAAGTTTTTGTAAGTTCGTGAGTATACAATTCCTGGTGTTGTAACTACAAGCTATCGAAAGTCGGTAACAATATCACATTTATTGTGTAGTTGCTCGTGGCAAGACAAAATACTATATACATTTTTTTCTGGTCGCGACCGTTCGTTTGCACACTGACGTTACTTTCCGGTTGTATGGTTAATACGCGGATCAACTCCCTCGTTTGGTTCTCGTTGTTCGGCTCGTCGCGATGACTATCACTATCTATTTTATTGTAAATGTTTTAGCACCTTTCGTCACACATAAACTTCAACGTATAAATCCGAATTACACGACAACCGACACACATTTCCTTTTTACGACACGGAAGGTTTACTATTACCTTTAATAGTTTCGCGGTGAGATACTCTCGCGCAAGGGCGAAACGACGGATACCTCCTCGTCGAGCTCTCTCTCGTTCTCGACCTCCTCGGATGCTCGAAAGTTCAATCTCGACCGTTCGATACAGACCTCTCGTCCCGGTGGCGATCCCAATTAGACTGCCTGTCTGCCCACACAGATATCCAGATTCCAAACCGGTATCCGTATCTGTACGGAAAAATTTTTCTATTCGATCTGCTAACAGAATTCCGGAAATCTCTGTTAGCAGCATGCTATTTCATCCCAGGGGTAATTTCCTATTTTCCTGAAAGGAGAAAGTCATTCCTTGCATACATCATTATTATCGCTGATAGAATTTCATTTCCACGGCCTTCTGTTTGCACAGAACATCTGGCGCCCAGACCAGAGATATTCGGCGATTGTTTTGACGTGCAGTCCGTGGGACTTATTTGAACTTGGTACCCGGAATCGAAATCCATTAGATCTTTATAATGGTGCGAAATTCTAGCGTGGCCGTGGGACCGGAGTATTGCCTTTGTTGGCTTAACTCCTCATAAATTATCGGTTATCTCGTTGAGATATATTCGATTGCGATAGGTCGTGGCTGCCTTCTGTTGTTCAACGGATTTGGGTGGTCCTTGCGTTAGATTACCCGCACGTGCATCCGTTGATCGGCTCATTCTTTGATGATAGCAATTCTTTTGTATTGAATTTCGGAATTGCCGGTTCGATGAGATGTTCCTGGGCGCAGGCAGCATGTATGGCATTTTGGGAATTGTTTTTTTTTAGGAATAGAACGCATGGATGTTTATACCTTTGTTTCAGGCATGAAGAGTTATAATTGTTGAGCTTGACCTAAAAAGCTTTGGGGACGTTCAGTTCCTTGCTTTTTGGTGTCGGTCTCAACGTTGGCTGCGAGCTGCAGGCCCTATCGTGGGACTTTGGGGCACGCGTCTGTGGGCGCGTGCAACGCTCTCAGGTAAGTAAGTTCTTTGAAGGTAGGAACCTTACCTGCGCAGAATTGTGCGTTCGTAGAACGCTACAGGACCATATGGGAAAAGCGTATGATATTCCAGATCGGATTAGGTGCTTATAGCAGAGAAGCTTAAGTTTGGTGTCAACTTTGTTGCTCCACTTTAAGATGTCGTGCAGTTGCTTAGACCGACCGCGGCCCCTTTGAAGAATGTGGGTCACATGCTTGATGAAATTCATTTTTGAGGTATAAATGACCCCAAGATATTTCATCCTGTCCTGCGGTCTAATCGTAGTACCTACTATTTGTATTCGGATATTCTGTGAATATCGAGAAGTAGGTTGGGAGTGTTTACTACTCAGAATTATAGCTATTGCTTTGGATGGGTTAGTCGAATTTTCCATCGACTGTAGTACTGATACAGTTCGTCTAGATGACGGTTGAGTCGGTTTGTTGCTAGTTTTGGGATTTTAGATGACGTGTACACTAGGACGTCATCCGCATAGCATATTTGGTTTACTCTACCATCCACAGGGCGAGGCATATCTGAGGTGTAGATATTAAATAAGATGGGTCCTAGAATGGAGCCCTGTGGTACGCCTGCAGCGGCAAATGCAAAATGCGCCACCATTTTATACTTTGTATCCACAGATATTGGGCTCCTCGATAGTATAGTGGTTAGTATACCCGTCTGTCACGCAGGAGACCGGGGTTCGATTCCCCGCCGGGGAGCCTCTGGCGCAAGACCAATGACCTTGCCCGGAAAAAACAAATCATTATGGAAAATTTAACAAGCCTCAGGATTTGCTAAATAAGGGCAAGACCGGTTTCCGGTTGTTGTGCCGATGATGATGATGATGATGACCCACAGAGATTTGTAAGTTTAAGTACATAAAAATTCCGGGAAGCACAAAGCAAGATTTTTTTGTGTGCTTCAATTGGAGTGAAATTCTGGGAAGTGGGGGGGAATTTGGTTGAACAAATTCCCGGAAAGTAAGATCATGAAATCCACTTGAAAATAGGCGTTTCATGTTGTTAGGATTATTGGGAATTGAATCAATGCGCGGCAAATGAACATTTAGTTTAATTTGTCGCACATATGATCCAATTGACGGTAATGATTGGGATTATGGATATGGGTAAGATAATTGGGTATGATGTAATAATGGGGGATAGGATGAGAGTAGAGATTTAGGATCACTATACTAGGAAGTCTGAGAAACCTAACGTGATTTCACTACCCCCATCGATGAGTACTTATTACAGTTAGCCGCCAAATACTTCGAAAGCATTCAGAACAGCGAGAACCTACTTATATGGGAGTCTTGGGTTCTTGGCCCTTCTCTCCCTAACTCTATACGAATCCGACCATCGCAGTACCTCGCTCAGTGTAAACTGATGAAGGCACCCTTGTCGCCTAAAACAAAGGATCCCTGAACCTATCGCATGGATTCTACTATTAACCTACCACACACACTCAGGCCATCATGAGATAACCCCTCTTCTCTGCAAGTGGTGGGTTGGCGACCCCTGCCTGAGAGTATTCGCTTTGAACCAGTTTGTTGTAAGACCTTCTTTTTATTACCAATATCTTAGAATAACATTTTATAAAAAAGAAAGCAATATTTAAAAAAATTAAAAATTAAATTATTTGTTGAACTTAATATTTTTCCAAGTTCTTCCTTGTCTGATTGAACAAGTAAAAACAATGGTAAATAATTTTGAGAAGCAATCGACTCTAACTCTACGCAAATTGCTGTCCTCGAAATGTTACTTTGTTCGGGATAACAAATCAAGAAGGACTGGAATAAAGCTCACAAAATTAATCAACCAATTGGAAATCATAAAAACGTAAAACAAAGATAGCAAAACTCCTAAGGTCCTTTGTCAAGATATTTTTAAATTTAAATGTACTCAAGGCACATTTCAAATATCCGATAAGCTTATTGACACGTTTCCTATCAGCTGCCGTCGATTGTCTCCACTTATGTCTGAAACAAAAGAAGACAGCGGAATTTACTAGATAACAGAGCCGGTGTGTTAACTTCTAAATGATTAGCACACTTATTCTCCAAACGCTGTGATGATTATACGCAATTACTTAGTAACGTGTGTGGTTTGTAAGGCACTAAAATCAAACTTGATTTTCACATGTTCCCAGAGAAAAGCCAACGTTCTTCGTGTGTCACACTAATCCGGCTTAATGTTTTTTCGACCTTGGTCAGCGTTGTGGAACTGGTTGCGAGCCCACGTCTGGTAATGAATCATCTTATTTCGTAATGCAAAGATAGTGAAAATATTTAATCACGTTAACCTACTGGTTATTAATTTAAAGATACATGTACTTGTATTACGATGCGTGCAAAAGCGACATAAACAATATCGACACTGCTATGATTTTCAAACATTTAAAAATGTTTTACCCAGTGGCGTAACATATGATAACCATGCACTGTGGTCTAAAGTGGGACATTAATGATCGTGAGTTGGTAATTAGGTCAAATATCGAAATACTGCCGTAGGAAATCTAAAAACTGATCACGTTTTCGTAAAGCCTATGTGAGGTTGTGGTCCGAATTTCAAATGCTATCCCATTTCTTACAGTAGTGTGCTGAACTATCTGCAATGGTGGCATATTATTTCAGCTAGTAGGTAAAAGATTAATTAAAAACAAAACCTTTTTTACATATCATATACCAGGTGTTACAAACTATGAAGTTTTTACCGATTATACTCATATCCGTAGTGTTGCACTTGTATAGGTGAACGCTCTTAAAGGTAGAACTGTAAAATAGCACATTCGTTTTTAAGTGCACGCGGAAGTAATTCCACTCAATGATATCTAATGTGATATCAACTTAAAACGGCAGTTATCTTTCATTATAAAGTCTTCACTGTTACAATCATTTCCCATGACTGAAGTGTTAAAATTAGAAACAACGTTTTCTGTTTTATTGATAGCCAACGAATGCCTTCATTGGAATCTGTCTGTGATGTCACCTGAAGTCAGTCTAAGTTTTGAATTTTTTTATACCCTTCACGTTATTAATATATCGATGTAATCTAAATATACAGAGGAATAGAACAACAAGACGTGCGTTTCAGCAATATGCTGTATGCTGATTTTGCTTGTATCTTTTGGAAGCAGTCTGAAATGCCATATTTTAATAGCTGCTTTGTGTGCCTCACTCAATTAGGTGGCAGAAAAATCCAAGGGGCACTTATGTATCAACCAACAACCCACAAGTTGGTCTTTAGTCTACCACTTTCGCACGTTAAGCTAAGATCACCTTACACTTATGTGAGGTTTACGTCTGCTTCGATGAAATTCTGGGTTAAAGTTATAAAGCAGCGCTCATTTGCATTCGCACGGAATTATTTTTAAGTTTCTTAGCCCCTGAACACTTAAAATCACTGTGTTGTGTCTGCTAAATGTCCGCCTCCTAACTACTATGTGAATGTGAATAATAATACTATACTGGTGAATAACAATACTATACTAGTACCATTTATTGGCCTATAGGAACCCGAAAGCTCGCGACCTCACCGAGTCGACTGCGCCATCGTTCCCCGTCCTGTGCATTCTCCTTCCGCGCTTGACCATCTGATCTGATCTCCTCGAGGTCACACCTTACATTGTCCTCCCATCTCCGTCGAGGCCGTCCTACTGGTTTCTTTCCCGTTGGTTTCCGTCCAGAATTCTACGCACGGTCCTATCTTGTCCATTTTCGCCCCATGTCCGGCCCATCTTAATCTTCGCGACCTAATTACTCTCACTATTGTAGGTTTGCGGTTTAGATCTTCCAATTCGTGGATAAGGAGTTTCTTCCATTGTCCTGCCTCTTCATCATATTTGCCGCCAAATTTACTCCTTAAAAGCTTGACCATCGGCCTTACTCACCAGATCTAGCCCCAAGCGACTTCTTTTTGTTCCCTAATCTAAAAATTGCGCTCGGAGGACAGAGATTTTCGTCAAATGAGGAGGCAATCACATTCGTGAGCAGTTATTTTGCAGAGAAAAACACCGAGTACTAATTGGACGGGTTAGAGAGATGGGAGCATCGCTGGGAGAACTGTGTAAAAAGACTATGTAGAAAAATAAAATTCAATGTTAAGAAAAAATGCTTGTATCTTTGTTAGGTCGGAAACTTTTCCGTCCACCCTCGTATTTACCGCCAAAGATACTCCTTCAAAGTTTATTCTCAAATACGCTGAATGTGTTTTCTTCTTGTTTTGTGAGAGCCCATGTTTCGCATCCGTATAGAACAATCGGCATGATTATGGTTCTATAAACACGGAGCTTTATATTACATGAGAGCCTCCTATCATCATCATCACCGGCACTACAACCGGCATCCGGTCTTGGCCGTATTTAGCAAGTCTCCATCGGTGCCGATTTCGGGCCGATGTCATCCAGTTTGGCCCTCCCAGGCTGTGGGCGTCCTGGTCTACGCTATCCTTCCATAGCAAGATCTGCCGCACTGTCTCCTTCCAAACATCCTGCCACAAAGGCTTTCCGGGAAGGCTTCTCTTCGCTCATTCGGGTTAGGTGTGCCGCCCACCGGAGTTTACCGAGCTTGATTTTTCTTACAACATTAGCTTCAAGGTACATCGCCTACAACTCATGGTTGAAACGTCTCCGGAATCGTCCCCACTCACATATGGGGCCAACAATTCTCCTTAAGATCTTCCTCTCGAACGCGACTAAGAGTTCAGAGTGCCTTTTATTGAGCGGCCAGGTGTCGGATCCATACATGAGTACTGGTAAGACCATGGTCTTGTACAGTAGTAGCTTGGATGTTCTGGATAAATTTCGGGATTTAAAGAGCCTTGATAGACCATAGTAGGCTTTGTTGGATTTGATCAGCCGTTCGCGTATTTCTTCTTCCATATTGTTATCGGCTGATACTATTGACCCAAGGTAGTTAAAGGATTGCACTACTTCAAATTCGTGCTCCACTACCCTGATAGTTTGACCAACGTTAGGCCTTCTCTTCGCAGAAATTGCCACCATGTACTTAGTTTTTCCCTCATTAATTTACAGTCCCAATTTTTGTGCCGCCTGCACGATCTGGGTGAAGGATTCCTGTACAGCCGAATCGGATCTACCGATGATGTCGATGTCATCTGCGTAGGCAAGTATCTGGCTGGACTTGGTGACAATAGTTTCTCTTGTTGTAACGCCAGAGTCACGGATTGCTTTCTCCAACGCCAGGTTGAAGAGGAGGCGGGCCAGACCGTCCCCTTGTCGGAGTCCATTAAAGATGTTTATTGTTGTGGACAGCAATCCCGCTATTTTTACTTGACTAGTTACGTTGGTCATGGTCAACCTACAAAGTCGTATCAATTTGTTTGGAGTACCGAACTCTCTCATGGGATTATATAGTTCTACCCTGGCTATGGTGTCGTAGGCGGCTTTAAAGTCTATAAATAGATGATATAATGGAATCTTAATTTCCTGACATTTTTCCATCGCCTGCCTAAGGGTGAACATGTGATCAATTGCTGGTTTGCCTGGAATGAAGCCACACTGATATTGACCAATGATGGCTTTAGCGGGCCATTCGATCTTGCAGGATAGAGGTATCGTATAGGTGATACTTAGCAATGTTATACCCCTATAGTTGCTGCACAGTGTGATATCTCCATTCTTATGTATGGGGAAAATTATTCCGCGACGCCAATCTTCCGGCATCTCCTCTTGCTCCCATACGTGCACCACGTTCTCATGAATTGCGTGATATAACGCTGTCCCTCCTTGTTTGATCACCTCAGCTGGTATGCCATCAGCTCCGGAGGCTTTATTTAATTTAAGCTGTCTTATACCTTTAACTGTTTCCTCAATGCTTGGTGGCGGCAGCATTTAGTCTTGATCTTGCATTGGTGGAACCTCCAGTTCTTCTGTTAGCTAACCATTTAACAATTCATTGAAGTGCTCCAGAATGCCTTCATCGCTCCAAAATGCCTTCAGGATCAGTGATCAGATTACCCTCTTTATTTTTGCAGTAAGTGCACCGTGGTGTGTACCGCGTCACAATGCGGATTATTTGGTCGAATTTCCGCACATGGTGTGGACCTCGCTCTCTACTTTTTTCTATTTCACAGACAAGTTTTTTTCCCAAGCCCTTTTCTTGTTTCAGATCTTCTGAGCTCTTTGTATTTCTCCTCGCGTACCCGCGCTATATGAGACTGCTGCATTGCCCAGTATGTAGCAGTCTTACGTTCAGTCGCTAGTTTGCACTTATCATCAAACCAGTCGCTCCGATCTATCCGACTATTGCCTAAGATGTAGTTGGCAGTACTAGTGACCGTATTCTTAAGGCGTGTCCAATTCTCTTCTACGCTCGGCATTCTGGCCCTAGGACTTACTCGCCCCCCGTCGAGCTCTTTGAGGGCGAGTCTTAGCTCATAACCAAAGATGTTACTGGTATTCTCATTGCGTAAGGCAGCCGTGTTGATTCGAACCTGATCCGCGGATGCAATACGTCTCCGTAAGGCAATCCGCTCTTGGAAAACTATACCAACAAGATAGTGATCCTATTCTATGTTGGCACCTCGATACGTTCGTACCGTCATCAGGCTCGAGTAAGGAGTGGTGGCGATCTATCAACACGTGGTTAATTTGGTTGCGACTGTGTCTATAGCGTTTGGGATGATAGTGAAGAACGTGTGATACGAACTGACGCTATGATTGGTGACCCCGACGTGATTGTAGTAGTAAAGTTCTGTTTACCTATGGGATATTGTGTGTTGTCTATACATATCACATCGGGTTGTTGCGTTAAGCAAGGATAGTGAAGACGGTGATTTGAACATACGATGAAATTGGTGAAAAGCGAAGCATTGAAGCATCAGGGTAATGGACGCGTGTACGAATTCGATTTCTAAACTCAAGTACACTCAACTGATGTGGAATTGTTATGTTATCGCTATGTTATACGGCTCTGATGCATTTTCTTATTTGATTTTCGTTCGGTGTTCTTCACAAATTGCTTGTGTACTGTGTGTGTATCTGTTAGAAACGCCACAGGTCCATCACGCGATACCCGGGGAGCTTTGTGGGCGTCTTTACGCGAAAACCTGGTACTCGCAACGATATCAAGTTGTGTGATGCTGCTAGTTCGATGACTCGTAGTCCATTGTCATTAGTGTTCTTGTGCAAACTATGGGAACCTGCGTACTGCCTGAAAACCGACTCGCGGCCTGTTTTGGCATTCATATCACCAAGAACGATTTTCACATCGTATCTTTGGCAGGCATTGAGGGCCGGTTCGACGTTCTCTTATATTTCTTCTTTTTCGTCGTCAGGGGACTCCTTTGTATGTCTGTGAAGTTTATGAGGATTATGTTCTTAAACTTGTCTCGCAGACGAAGAGTACATAGCCGTTCGTTTATTGGATTAAAGCCGATAATGGCAGAATTCAAATTTTGGCTCACTAGAAAGCCTACCCCGAGCACATGGTAGTTTTGCATGACAGCTATAATAAATGTCATACTCGTTTCTTTGAATAAGACCTCTCCCCGTCCATCTTATTTCTTGTAAAGCTGTTATGTCAGCCTTATATTCGGCCAGCTGGTGTACAGCTCTAGCTCTGTATAGTGAGCGGACGTTCCATGGGAAAATTCTCAAATCGATTAGCCATTTCGTTTCCGTGATCGCCCTCGTGTATCCGATCCATATCCGATGCTTGTTAAATTTTCCATAATATTTTGTTTTTCTGGGCAAGGTTATTAGCCTTGCGCCAACGTTTCTCAGCATGTCGCTGCATGCATTGGTTCACTACTTGGCGGGTGCCAAAGTAGCTATCCAGGGGGGTCACGTGGAGACTGCATGTCAACTTGGATTGAACAGGGACAAGGATGGTTCTGGCCTTCGCCGGGATGAAAGCAGTCCGTGACTTTGTCCTGTATGTTCGCTCCCACTCCCCGAGAGCCTCCCAACGGGGTTAAAAACCCACGAAAGATTAGTACGGTTCCGCGAATAACCCGACTAGGATGATCTAAAGAATTTCATTGGTCATCATTCTTCCTCAATAGTGACGTTACCGCCACAAATATCACAATAATAGGTATAGCTTAACTTTGTATGTGGGTCTTCATTTCACATCGAGTAAAGAGTATAACGTTATTGCGATGGTGATGAAAAACGAGATTCGAATCCACACTATGAAAAACATAGAGGCAACATACTGTAGCGAGCTTAGGGTTCGCCGGATTAATTATTTTTAATAAATAAGAGCCGTTAAATCGATTTTGAATTAATCTAACACTTTATTAGTCCGTTAAAAACAACGGTTACTTTCACCGTACACTTCACAATTTCTTGACTTATCGCTTCCTTACTTATCGCGTCTTTGACTGCTTACTTCTTACTTATCTCCCTGATCTGCGTGCGACGTATTTATACCGTTTTTCCTCATTCTGATTTGGTGTTTCGTTTCCGCCCGTTCCATAGTCTCGAATTTTCTATTGCGCCTAGTCTCCAGTTTTCCAGTACTTTCGAGAACATTCTAGTACTTTGTTTCGGACTTTCTAGAATATTCTAGTACTGATTGTCATATGCGTCACAATATATTATGGCGGTTCCATTGAACGCCATTACTGACCTTTCTAAGTATTACTTAAAGACTTTCTCCTAAAACTCATAAATCTATAGTTTTCGCTAATGCAATTGCACCAAACAAACATTTTCCCCGGGGACATCGTAGCATGCGTCGCATCATGTTCCTGAAAAGCAATTCGGTTGCAGCACCAAGCAACCGACACGAACTTGCACCATATCGATGCTCGTATCTCCTAGCGAATTCCGCCGCACACATGCAGGAGATGTTCCCTTTTTTTTCTTTTTATCTACGCGCACGTCGGTCGGCAGTCCGATCGACAATCATAGAATACCTGGCGGCTGGCTGCCAAGGAAAAGCGAATTCTCCCTAATGTAAATATCACCAGCGAGAATTCGACCCCTGTGAGTCGCCAGCGACGTATGCACGATCGGCATGGATGCTGTACGCAGTTGCCGATCGTATAAACATCCAACGTTCCTTTTACACGATGGTTTGCCCAGCTGCAGCCACTTCGTTTAATGTTCCCTTTTCCATGATAGCTTGCCCGGCTGCAAGCGCTTCTCTCGGTTTGCTTTTATTGGATTTGTATATCCACGGTTCGCATGCTGAGGGACACACAGCATGAGCAACCGGGGTAATCGTGGTGTTGCACACACCCTCACTGGGACCAGTTGTCGAGGATCTTCTTCGGTTGGTCGCTCAATAGCGGGGGATGTAATCGAGTTCTCGTTTCTCTCTGAATGGAGGTAGCAGTCTGGATCGAGCGGTTGACAATATGAGTCGAGTTTTAGCCGCCACAGTATACGGTCGAGCCATAGAAGTTGGAAATAGTGAAAAGTAATCGGGTCCGCATATTAAAAAGTGTTGCAGAACTGTAATCTACATTTTATGTTTAACTTCTATATTAGACTTCCTGTATTATATCAAAAAGTGTTGGAGAACTATGGATTGTGGTTTATTTACAACTGAAGAAAGTTAATAACAATAAAGATCATTCATTAAATGTAAGCCGGTGTGTTTCATTTCCTTTTGTTAACGGCTAGTGGCGGAGTTTTGCTACTAGGCTTACGGTGAACGGTTATGAGTGGAATTTTCGTGAACCTGTTCCATTGACGGCACATAACGAAAGACCAAATTCCCACAAACGTATTCTCGTTCATTAGTTACATCATCCAGGCACATTCGCTCGTTGCCCAGCTTGACCTGTGGACGCTGGCTCATCGCCTAGCCATCACCGCTCGGACTTTTTTATTTTTTTTTATTAGACTTCTCTCGGGAGAGGCGAACCTATAGCGCCGAGTGGGCGCCCCGAGATGCCATCAAATAACTGTTGCAGTTCTTTTTGAACAGTTGCAGGCTGTAACGCTCCGGGAACACTCGCGTGAGAAGGGAGTTCCACAGCTTTCCCGCTCTGTAACAGAACGAGTTCTGATGCAGGGATGTTCGCGCCGTCGGGAGATGCACCACAAACGGGTGCGATCCCTCTGATTGTCTTGTGGAGCGCATATAAACCGAATTGCGTGGAATAATACCAAGAATCTCCGAAGAACAGCACCCGTGATATTATCTGTAAAACAGACAGAGGTCGGCTACGCGCCTTCGATGTGATAGCGACTGTAGTCCCGACGTCAGTGCCGAGTCCCCGATCAGGCGGATCGCTCGTCTCTGTATGCTCTCAAGTAGGTCGAGGGTATGTTTAGGAGCCAAGCTCCAAACATGAGAGCAATATTCGAGCCCGGGTCTAATTTGGGATTTATATAGGAGAAGAAATTGGGCCGGAATAAAATATTTCTTGCTTCTAAAAATATAACTCAGTTTTCCTGAGGCTGACCTGGCGATACTCGACACGTGTTTGTGCCATGATACATTCCCACAGACCGTGACGCCGAGCAATTTCAAACTTTCCCCAGCCTCGAGGGCCCGGCCATTCATCATCAGCTGTGGAACCGATGATCCAGTTTTCTTTGCGAATGTTGTATACTGGGTCTTCGTTGCATTGAAGTCGACAAGATTGGCCTTTCCCCACTGCAGGACTTTATCCAGATCCCGATTCAGAGAGTCAATCTGTGTACATCTCAGCTGGTGTGACGTTGATGCACCAATCGGCCGATCACTCGAAAAGGAGGAAACGAGCGTACTATCATCCGCAAAACTGAACACTTTGTTATCCGTTGTCTCCAACAAATCATTTATGTGAAGCAAGAACAAGGTTGGAGCCAAAATAGAACCCTGGAGCAGCCCCGAATTAACAGGATACAGATCCGAACACTCGCCGTCCACAACAACCCGGATCGATCGATTCTCGAGGAAGCTCCTCGTTCAGTCGCAAAGCTGTTGGGAAAGTCGATATGAACGAAGTTTGCTCAGCAATGCCCCGTGCCAGACGCGGTCAAAAGCCTTGGAGATATCCAATGCGACCGCCCTTGACTCACCATGCCGTTCAATCGCAGATGTCCATATATCGGTTATAAGTGTCAAAAGGTCTCCTGTGGACCGCCTGCCACGGAATCCGTATTGACGATCATTCAGAAGTCCGTTGCACTCCAAATACTTAACCAACTCTGTATTGATGACTTTTTCCATTACCTTAGATAAAATAGACAGTAATGCTATCGGACGGTAATTTTGTGGGAGACACTTTTTTCCCGTCTTTGGGATTGGCTGAACTCGAGCGATTTTCCAATAGGCAGGAAAGTTCCTAGGTGCATAATATAAGCGGAAGAGTCTGCCAAGAACCGGCGATAGTTCTGGAGCACAGTTCTTAAGGACTATTGCTGGTATTCCGTCCGGGCCGGTTGCCTTCCTACAATCCAGTTCACGTAGAATGCGTTGAATAGTGCGCGGACGAAATCTCATATCCCACATGGAAGACTGTACCGGTGAGATCACAGGTGGCTCCAAAAAGCCGGGAACGAGGTTTGAATTCGCGGAAAATAAATTCGCGAATACATTAGCTTTATCCTTTGGATTCGTGACTAATGTCCCGCTGTCTGTCACCAACGGGGGGAAAGAGGGGGATGCGAAGTTACCGCTGACAGCCCTTGCCATTGACCAGAAGGAGCACGAACCAGTTGGGCACCGAAGGAGCTTATTGATCACTCTGTCGTTGTGAGCCTTCTTCGCGCTATCAATCACCTGGTTGCACGCTTTTCTGATTCTAACAAAATTCGTTCTGTTAACATCGGTGGGATTGGAGCGCCGTTGCTTAAAAGCTCTATTTTTTGTCGCTGTAATCAGCTCGCATTTTTTGTCAAACCAAGGTTTATCAGAGGAACTTCGTTTGATGGAATGTGGAATATACATCTCCATCCCCAGAAGAATAATCTCTGATACCGACTCCACCCAAGCGTTAACATCGGAGTTTCCGAAGCACACCTCGGACCATGGAAAGGATGCGACGAAATCTCGCAAATCGTCCCAGTTGGCGGCCCCATACTTCCACACGTGGCGAAGCTGCCTAGGCCGGTTATTCGCTTGATATGCAAGTGCTTGCGCGACAGATACCAAGCGGTGATATGAGTTTCCCAGTGGCGCAGAAACCTCTACGGAATAAATACTCGGCTCGGATGTCAAAAACAGTTCCAGGGTGTTCGCATAATCGCCTCGGGCATCCGGCACTCGCGTTGGCTCCCCCACGAGTTGAGTCAAGTTGTGGTTTACAGCAAACATCTCCGCCAGCCTCCCAGCCTACCAGCCTCGTCGGTTCTGTTAGAATGTAGCAACCAGCCGGATTGGGCACATTAAAATCGCCAAGGACAACAATTTCAGAAGCTGGGTCGTTGATCTGTATCCAGTCGACAGTATATGAAAGATGTTCGAAAAATGTCGGTGGTCGATCGTCATTTAGGGAGCGGTAAAAACAACAAAGAAACTTAACGGAATTTCTCAGCACGACCCTCAACCATATGATGTCCATATTATTGGGTTCCAGCGCCTCCATCCTCTGGCAAGCCAGATTGGACCGCGCGAAGACGCAGACTCCGCCCTTAAAACGGAATCTCGAATGTAAGTCGTATCCTGAGCAACGAAGATATGTCGAATCAGTTGACGAATCGACCTGGGTCTCAGTTAGGGCAAGGATATCAGGTTTCGTTGTTTGCAAATATTGGTGGACGGCGTTTACATTGGTATTGGTGAAACCGATGCCCCTGATGTTACAAAATGCCGTCACCAAACGAGCGTGGGCCGAGCCTCGAGAGCTAGCCCGGTTATGCGATGACGAACCTCTTAAAGTTCTATTATTTATCATGATATCTGCATGATGTTCCCCCTGACATAGTCCCCCCCGGAGATCCGAATGAGAGACTAGTTTACCTCCGGGATTCTTTATATCAGAAGGTACCATCATGACTTATCCCCGTGTCAGTCCGGGCCATCAGCCACACATCCGAAACACGGTCGAAGATTTCTCTCGGCGATATCGCGGAATGTACAGCGTGACGGGGTGGTATCTCACCTTGGGACCGACTACCACCTAACCAACCTTTTCTCGAACCGGTCCACCAGCCAAGCTCCGAAAGATGTCCAGGGATTTCTCCCGGCCATTTCACGAAGCCTATAGCTTGATGGGGTGGTATTTCACCGGGCGCACAGGGCGTTGGGACCCCGGCTACCACTCGGCCTTTAGTCGCCTCTTACGACAAGCTGGCCTAACTGTGAGTATATTCTAACGCCCTACTAACAGGGCACTGCTACTCCTGCTAGCCATCGCCGCTAGAACTGCTACTCCTGTCAGTGATCACCACTTGGACTGCTACCCCCTTAGTCGCCCCCCCTTGGACAGCCACTCCGGTCGTTCGTCAACCTCTGGACATCATACTATTGGACGTTGCACACGGTGGACGCAACCTCTCAAGGGTCGCATCCCCAACACCGTATATATTTGATTCGCTCTCGTATATAGTGCACTGCCGACACTTCTCGCACATGTCCATCGGGTTTTCTTCCTTTTGTTTTGCTGCGCCTCCCTTTGTTTTCTTTTAGCTTTTTATCTCAATGCAATTTGGGTACAACTGCCTTACGGTTGTAGATTGTTTGCTTGCTGGTCTTTCTTTTCCGTTTTATCTTATTTTACTGTTCTTCCTTCCCGTTTATTTAATTTGATTATTTTCATATATTTAAATTTTTGTTTTGATTGTTCTTATCACTGGAATTTATTTATAAATTTTCCGCATTTCGTTGATTAATTACTTAATATTATGACCGACCCCATATATTTATTAAGCACATATATTTAATACACATTATGTGCTCAATAAGTTTAGACATTCTTAATGTCGCCGATTTCACTTTTCACTTTTCACTTTGGTTCTGAGATGTATAATTTGGTAAACTCCAAACAACTGGTCCGCAAGCTTCCAGGCAAATCCTAGAGCCGCAAAATACAACAATTCGTGAGACAGCTTTGTTGATTGGTGAAATTTTATTATAATAAATAACAACTTAAAATTTTTCTATTACAGTATTACACTATTTAATTGTTTCTTAATTTTATACCCTGAAGCACGTTTGACGGTCACGACTGGAATCAAATATTCTCTATTGTGCATTCTTATTAGTTTATAAAAAAATCATTTAATTAAAAAAAAGAAACTTCTAATAAATTAATAGACGAAGAACTGACTGTAAGAGATAATATCATTTTCAAAAGCAATTTCAAACAAACAACGGCCTTGTCGTTAAAATAGAAAAGCTCACAACTTAACGAATTGTTTTGGTTCACGTTCGTTCAGTCATCTTTCAATGGCTGGCAACATACCAAAAATGGAAACGTTTTGACAATTCTGCACAAATCCATTGTTCCTATTGCATTTTACGTTATTCTGCTAGTTTTCGCTGTTGTGTGGGTGTGAAGTGTTTGTTTTATATTTCTGCGATTAAGAACAAAGTGAAAATTTTACAAGAACCGATTGTTGTTTAGTCTTTATCGTGAGAACTATGATCATTCCTTGAAATCATTCTTCGATACCTGTGAAAAGTTTCCTAAATCTAATCACCATTGAAAGATTCAGCATGGATGACGGGTCTCAAAGCTCGGCTACAACGCCGATTGTTAGAGAAAACATTCCTCTAATAAGTCGTCCGAGAAGTCGATGGAGCATTTTCAGGTGAATCATATGCATGAGAAGTAGATCACGTTAATAGCTCTCATTTTTTGCTTTGATACTTTACAGTGATTTTTTTTATCCTAATGCTTTAGAAAATTAGAAATTGATTTTATAATTATGCATTTCGACTGGTGAATACAATTGCGTCGCAATAATTCCAACCCTGAATAAGTTTAGTAGGCATTTTGCGGTTATCACCAGCTGGAATCTATTGATTTTTCTTCCAGAATGCGCGAGTGAGAATTTCGCTACGTTGGATATAAGGAAAGGAAGACACATTACGCAAGTAAACAAGAGCTGTGTGTGTCCTCAATTTGCAATTAAGTAATTTGTCGCTCGGCCTCATACCCCTTGTAAATCGCTTGATTTCATTTGACCAACGAGAGGGCGAAAATTGTTATGATTCTGTGAGAAAATGCCATCGCGTTAGCCTCGCATACTCGTAGGAAATGTCACTGATGCCATCTTGTCCAACCACCGCATCGGCATCTACATATGTGTGTTCTGATGTTTAATTTTTGTCAATTGTTTTTTTACTCCCCTTACTACTTTATGGGGTTTGGAGAGCAGGAGTTTATTGGTGGTTTATTCTTCGTGGACATTCTAATTACATTTACAATAGCTGCTTGATTTATTCGCCAATTTTTGTATGTTTATCATATGCATGTTAATTAAAAGCCCTAAATGGGCATACGAATGTAATTTTCTTTAAACAGGACTCCACGTAGTTCTTTCCCATCCATTTATATAGTCTTTTAATTCTGCAAGTCACTTTTATGGACTTATCCTACTATCGCTGTCTTCCTATTTAATTATAATTCAAGTTGTCACTCCGGATAATTAACTTAAATCAATTTATGACGGTTTAAAGATCCAGCTAGCTGGTTATATCCGCAACCTGTTTTCCGGATGTTTTCTCCGAGAATTGTGAGAAGTGCAATGGTTATATATGTGTATAAGTTCCACGAACTCCATAGTCGTTTAACCAAAGCCATTACAACTAAATTCTCTTGACATTAATTCCAAGTTTCGGAATTGGCATCCTTTTTTAAGGAATAGATAGCAAGTTTATTGCCCAACCATCACAAGAGTATAAAATCGGCTGATGTTCGTTCTGTTTAGTTCGATCAGGTAAACACATGGGGGTCGGATTTCCGATCTTCCTATCACTCTCAAGCAATGAGACTAATCAATATTCGATATAAAACATATTGCCACTCATATTCGAACAGTACCAAGTACAAAAAAAATCTAAATAAAAAATAAGAGTACATTTTTAAGCAAGGAGCATTTCAAAGGATTTAAAGAACACATTTAAAAAATATGTATACAGGTATTCCCCGACTTACGACCGAGATAGGTTCCTGGTCATCGGTCGTAAGTCGATTAAGTCGCAAGTCGAATTTCATATAAAAAAAATTCCGACTTAGCTAATGTAATGTATTACTTGTACTGAAATATGTATGTAAATCGAATTTTTTTACTTTTTTTTTTTTTTTTTAATCTTTCTCATATATTTTAGGGATTCTCCTCAACTACATATTTGTCTTCTTTAAGTGTTTTCTATGAAAAAAATTGGAAAAAAAATGGTCGTAAGTCGAACGGTCGTAAGTTGGGGAATACCTGTATATATAATTTCTGATATATATTGTAGCGAGCTTAGGGTTCGCTGGATTAATTATTTTTAATAAATAGGAGCTGTTAAATCGATTTTGAATTACTGTAACACTTTATTAGTCCGTTAATAACAACCGTTACTTTTACCGTACACATAACGATTTCTTGACTTATCGCTTCCGTACTTATCGCGTCCTTTACTGCTAACTTCTCACTTCTCACTTACTTCTTTCTTCTTGACCTGCGTGCGACGTATGTATACCGTTTTTCCTTATTCTGATTTGGTGTTTCGTTTCCGTCCGTTCCATAACCTCGAATTTTCTATTGCTAATAGTCTCCAGTTTTCCAGTACTTTCTAGAACATTCTAGTACTTTGTTTCGGACTTTCTAGAATATTCTAGTACTGATTGTCATATGCGTCACAATATATTATGGCGGTTCCATTGAACGCCATTACTGACCTTTCTATTAATTACTTAAAGACTTTCTCCTAAAACTCATAAATATATAGTTTTCGCTAATGCAATTGCAGGAAACAAACATTTTCCCCGGGGACATGGTAGCATGCGTCGCGTCATGTTCCTGAAAAGCGATTCGGTTGCAGCACCAAGCAACCGACACGAACTTGCACCATATCGATGCTCGTATCTCCTAGCGAATTCCGCCGCACACATGCAGGAGATATTCCCTTTTTTTCTTTTTATCTACGCGCCCGTCGGTCGGCAGTCCGATCGACAATCATAGAATACCTCGCGGCTGGCTGCCAAGGAAAACCGAATTCTCCCTAATGTAAATATCACCAGCGAGAATTCGACCCCTGTGAGTCGCCAGCGGCGTATGCACGATCGGCATGGATGCTGTACGCAGTTGCCGATCGTATAAACATCCAACGTTCCTTTTACACGATGGTTTGCCCAGCTGCAGCCACTTCGTTTAATGTTCCCTTTTCCATGATAGCTTGCCCCTTCTAGAATATACTAATACTGATTGTCATATGCGTCACACCACCCTCGGCCTAGATTAGTTCGTCCCGAACTAAGTTCACTGGTCTTCCGGGTCAAAAAGTCGCCAGTCGGTTACGATGTACCACTTTCATCTTGGCGTTCGGTCTTCGCTGAATCCTATAGACAATGTCGTTAATTCTTGTGAGAACCTTATACGGTCCTTCCAATGTTGCTGCAACTTCGGAAACCTTCCTTTTTGCCGATGAGGGAGACACACATTATCGCCTGCATTAAATCCGGATGCGTTGGCTCGAACGTCGTAGCTTGTTTTCATCCTGTCACTGGATACCTTGATTTGCTTTCGAACCTAATGGTGAATCTCATCGAGGCGATTTCTCCATTCGGCTACGTAGTCTCCAGTCTTATCTATGGCGTCTGGAGGTATCCCGAATTGCAGATCGGCTGATAATCGTATCTCTCGTCCAAATATATTTCTTGCTGGAGAATGGCCTGTCGTATCGTGATTAGCCGATCTATAACTCATGAGAAGGGTTTGTACATATTTGTCCCAATCTCGTTGGTGATCACTAACGACCTTCGATAAGTGCTCTTTTATTGTTCAGTTGAACCTTTCGACCATCCCGTCTGACTGCGGATGTAAGGGTGAGGTCCTGGTTTTCCTTACGCCCAGTGCCACACAGATGCCTTGAAATATCTGTGATTCGAAGTTTCGGCCTTGATCGGAATGATGCTCACAGGGAACTCCATATCTGCTGATCCAATTATTGATAAGCTGCTCAATGACGGTTGTTGCTTCTTGGTTTGGAATTGGAAGGGCTTCCACCCACTTGCTGAAGTAATCCATGATAACCAACATGTATTTGTTGTTGTCGTCTGTTTTTGGGAATTGTCCTGTCAAATCAATCGCAATTCGCTCGAAAGGGGCACCCACGTTGTACTGCTTCATAACGCTCCTTGGCTTTGCTGTTGGCCCTTTGGTCGCAATGCAAGTTGTGCACTTCCTACACCAAGACTCGACGTCATCTCTCATGTGAAGCCAGTAGAATCGAGATCGTAATTTTGAAAGTGTCTTATTAACTCCTAGATGTCCACCGAAGGCCCCGTCGTGCATTTCTGTTAGTACATCCTTCACTTTTGATGGTGGGACTAGAATCTGCATTCGATGGGATTTTCCGTCCGGGGCTTCCCATTTACGCTTTAGAATTCCATCTTCCACCAGCAAGGAATTCCACTGTGTCCAATATACCTTAAATGTCCATCCATCTAGTACTTCTACTTGTAAATTTCCCAAGTCGTACGCTTCTTCTTTCTCTTCCGCTCTATGACAATGTTTACAATCTGGCTTACATGGTCTTCTTGATAGAGCATCAGCGTTATTATGCACCTTCTCTTGCTGAATTGAGCTTATCATTGATACAGGTGCACATTCCGCGGTTAACTCTCCTTTTCTTATTGCGACCGACTCTTCGGACGCATTTAGTACTCTGACAGGTACAATGTGCTTCTTCACCTCAGGTTGGTCCGTTGATAGTCTCCTCTTATGATTACCGCATGAACAACAATTCTCACTTGATGTTTCATTCATTCGTCGACGTTTCCTACAGTCAACAGAGATGTGACCGACTCCGCCGCATGTCGAGCTCTTCATATCAGGTCTCGGTGTTCTCCGTTGTACATGCCCGATTCTTTGGTAGGAACATTCTTGGACGGACATTTCTCGGACTCTATATGTACTCCTCGTAGCCAGTTTAGTAGATTCATATGCCAATGCGAACGCCAGTATTTCGTTAGTCGTCTTCTTTCCTGCTGAACGAACGGCTTGTTGCAACTCCCGATCTTGGAGTGCGTTTATAAATGCATCCATTGCTACCTCGTTCAGAAATTCCTTAGTCATATTTGAATAAGACAAGTTTGCCAATCGCTCAATGTCTGCCTGCAACTGTTGAAGATTTTCTCCAGGTTTCTGCATTCTGCTCCGTAGTTGCATGCGGTAGACCTGCTGCATGTGGTTATCTCCATACCTAGCTTCAAGGTCGTCTCTTACGCTTGGAAATCTGTTTGCTTCTCTGCTGGTATGGTTTGTAGCAATTCTGCAGCCGCCCCGCGGAGTGACAAGATTAGTGATGTTGACTTTTGCTCATCCGACAACTTATTATAATTGGCCGCGGCATCAAACTGACGTATAAATACGGAGAAGGGTCCCGTTCCAACGAAGGTTGGCGGTTGCAGCCTTGTATCTTTGTAGTCATATTGATTGCTAGGCGATGTCTTATTTCTCTCAACACACTCAAGTCTCTTTTCGATTCGCGTTATTTCATCGGTGACTTTCTTAAATTCACCTTCGTTTTTTAGATCCATTTCTTCCTCAAAGTGTTGAAAATTACATTTCATCCACTGCGTTTGGATCTACAGCTTGTGTGTTAAATTTTTAATTTTGGGCATCCAACTTTGCATTAACATCTGCAGCTTGCGCGTCCAATTTTGGATTTTGGACATCCAATTTTGTATTAATATCTGTAGCTTGCGCGTCCAATTTTGTCATCATCATCCTGAGCATCTCCGAAATGTCCAACTGTGGCGAACTCTTCTCCGTTACATTGGCACCATCTTGACTCGCTGTTTCTTCTCCATCAGTCTGGCCCAATCGTAAAAACATATGTGTCGACATCAATACGCTTTTCCTCCATTGCTGCTTGCAGACGCTGTCGAAGAATTTGCTCCTGTCCTGTGTTATCCAGATTCTGGTCCTGAAGTACCTTCTTCAACTCAGGAACGCGAAGATCTTCCAAATGTCGATCTGACATCGTCACAACACACTTTCACAGGCTTATTTACTTCACCAATAATTAATCCCGCTTCTGACACCAATTGTAGCGAACTTAGGGTTCGCTGGATTAATTATTTTAATATATAAAAGCTTGAATTAATGTAACACTTTACTAGTCTATTAACAACAACCGTTACTTTTACCGTACACTTAACGATTTTTTGACTTATCTCTTCCTTACTTATCGCTTGCTTACTCTGTTTACTTCACCGCTTACTTCTTACCTCTTACTTCTTACTTATCTTCCTGATCTGCGTGCGACGTATTTATACCGTTTTTCCTCATTCTGATTCGACGTTTCGTTTCCGTCCATGCCATAGCCTCGAATTTTCTACTGCTCATCGTCTCCAGTTTTCCAATACTTTCTAGAATATTCTAGTACTGTAATAACTTTGCCCGGAACAGCAAATTATTATGGGCAATTTAACAAGTCTTGGATACGGACCGGATACCGGTGAAGAGACTTGCCAAAATAGGCCAAGACCGGATCCCGGTTGTAGTGCCGATGATGATGATGCTGATATCTATATAATAGAATTATATATATATATACTTTTCTACTGCTCATCGTCTCCAGTTTTCCAATACTTTCTAGAATATTCTAGTACTTTGTTTCGGACTTTCTAGAATATTCTAGTACTGTAATAACTTTGCCCGGAACAGCAAATTATTATGGGCAATTTAACAAGTCTTGGATACGGACCGGATACCGGTGAAGAGACTTGCCAAAATAGGCCAAGACCGGATCCCTGTTGTAGTGCCGATGATGATGATGATGATATATGTAATAGAATTATATATATATATATATATATATATATATATATATATATATATATATATATATATATATATAATATATATATATATAATAGACTTATGTATGTATATATATATATATTTTTTTTTTACTATTTATTGGCCTGTAGAAGTTCACGACCTCACCGACTCGACTCTATGGCTGCTAATCAGCGGCGCAACGAATGCTTTGTTTGCGCAAGTGTGCCTTAGCATTAGATTATGCGTGCGGTTCGTAGAACTGTGGCGTTTCTTTAATACATTCCCAAAGAACCGCCCACCCCCTTAAATTACCCACCTTCCAAACCCATAGTACTTACCTGCAATTAGCAGCGTAAGCTCCCCTGCAGCATCATACCTGAATGGAAAACCTACCCGACGGCATCCACACATTCCGAATTTCCCTGGTTCATATTCCATGAACCAGTTCATCTCTTATCGGCTCAGCCTGTCTTCAATTACGATAAACAAACGCTGGCCAGCGTATTGTTAACATAGCTGTAGCCGATATTCTTTCCATAGTCACAATTATATATCGAGCGTATACCCTTAGGTCCGCAACACTTGCGACAATTCCCTTTCATCGGTTATCAACCCATCCTGGAATTTGGGCATGGAAAAGATCATTATTTAGGTAACCTTACCCATGCCATGCATATGATTACCCGCCTGAAAACCTAAATTAAACATACAGTATCCCACTGTGTGCGTTTTACTTACCCGCATATTAATCTAAACATAGCCATCCAGCCTGACCCTTTGCCGCCGTCGATGAGGTTTCTGCTGACTTATGTCAACAAAATAATTTTCCTCCTCGTGCACCGGCGCCATACGGCTAGATTAGATATTGCCTACATCGGTGTGTTTGTGTAATCAGGTGTCCATCGATCATCGTCCTCATCGCAGGGCATTGTACTTGTCCTATACGGACACATATAGAATCCTCCCTTATCTATGCAATTCGCGGCCATCGAACTGATGAATGTGAGTTGCATCGTCGAGATTGCATCCCTTGTCGCGAGCACTTGTGCTTCGAGTCAGATATTAATCGTGCAAGCGAACGCACGTATCGGAGTCAGGCTTTATACCGGAGTAACGTCAAGCGAGTTGTGAGGGTCGTATTTTTCTAACTCGAGGAAGTTTAGTTTTTTTTTTTGTTCCTTGCGTTAATCTAGCCGTAAACCTACGGAATAGAATAATTAAGTACATATCCTAATTGACATTACCGAGGCATATAGTGCCGTGTACAACTACCATAAACAATAGACCCTTTGATGGGAAATAATATTAAGCTTGTACGGAAGTGTCCGATAGTTATTTTATAAAAACCGAACTCACCATACAAACATAATAAAAAACCAATAGTGAACAATAAATGAATTTCAAACTACAACTCCAGTGTTCTATTTCCATTCTCCGTGGGTGAACGATCTCCTGTGAACAATTTCGTCAGTGTGCGTTGTGACTTTTCTCTCCCAGACGTTGGTAAGTTAGTTAAACAGGTGCCCGTGTCTTGGCACAATACCAACTTACCCACAGAACCGCTACAGGCCCTTAACTCCAAGGACACCAGAGGTTGGACGCACCCTGCTCATCTCCTTTCACTCCTCCAAACTAGACCGGGTACTCGAAAGTAGCCCGAAGAAGACAACAAAGAAGTAACAAACATAAACAAGTAAAAATAAGTGTTGTATAGCGATATACAACATCCATCAGGTCCAGGGCTGAACTCTTCTTTAAGCAAGTTTAATTTTTCTTCAACTAGGTAATGTTGAGAGGTGAAGGGGCGAAGGGAGAAAGAATTCGGGCAGGTCTTTCAAGTAAGACCAGTCAGGCTCGAAAGAGTTGTCCGTGAAGGAATTTTTAAAGAAAGCGAAAAGATTGCCAGTAGGTCGCTTGTGTGTATGGGTGTGTGGGGATTGTGGGTCGCTGAACGGGTCGTTTCAGCTGGTGGATACAAGTAGAGAGTCACCCCTTTCAAATGGCCCACGAAATTGGAAGTTGATTGAGTCCGACGTCTACAGCGCCGCCTAAGTAAAAAAATAAAAATGTTCAAAAATAGCACAAACAATTTTTTTTTGTGATTTACTCATTTTTAATTATTTTTATTTAAATCCAAATAAATATCTGCTTAATTAATTTGCTATTTTTAATACTAATTTTGAAGGAAACTTATTATAAAATTAAATTTCTTATATAAGTCTTCATTTCAAACAAATCGTTTGTGACTTGGGGGTTTCTAATTCATTTTTGTGATAAAATACATAGAGATTGTGTATTTAAAAAACAAATTATATAAACACATACTAACTTATATTTTAATTTAATGCGATGTTCGGCTTCCTATCGATTGACCTTATGATTGCGATTTCAAATGTTCATTATGTAGATATTTCTGCCACCTCTTGAGTGAACAACGTCTTAATAAAATACTGAATTCTTTTATTTTAAAGTTCGCTATTGCTGACGAAGCGGGGTCAGCAATGTTCGCCGCTTGTATTACAGGTTCGGATGTCTGGTTTATATTGCAATACGGCGATATTTGATCTGAATCAATCTCCTGTTTAATTCGTATGCTACCATCAGGTTGAGGATTTTGTAGCATGGGATTTGAGTTTTCAGGATCAAATGCTTGCTGGGCTGGATACGAATACCCATAGTCACTAACAACATCGGGAGCAATGTCGGTTTGAGTAATATATGATGGGATAGACAAGGGCAAATTCTGTATGTCATATAAATCTGGATAAATAAAATTAACTGGTTCTTCTTGCTCCACTTTGACTCGATCGAGTTTTGGTACTTGTGTGTTCGCATCATACAAACTATCGCTTCTTATATTAATAGAAGGTGGCTTATCAAGTGTATTTGTGCTTGGAACACTACCGCCAGGATTGCATGAAACCTGTATAGTGACACTACGTTTTGGAGACAAAGCAGCATCCTTTTTGGGTGATTTTTTCTGCGCCATAGGTACTTGGAATTCATCAATGTTACCCCAAAATTTTCTAGATCGTTTATTTGGGGGTAGCAATTGAAATGGTAATTGAGAAGAAACTGTCTTCGAATCAACTTGACTATATTGAGATAGACTTGATGACGGTAGACATTCTGTGGGATCCAAATGACGTTTGATTGCTCCAGTGAAGAATCTACCTTCAAGTGCGCTGTTTGTACTGCTTTTGCCTTTAACAATGAACACTTTTTGTGGAACTGTTTGATTGCAACTTTTGGCCGCTTCGGGTAACCTTTTTGATGGAGTAGTACCAGCTTCTTGTTCATCATCAGAGTCTGGTATTAATATAGGATCGGGCTTTTGTTCCTCGTGTGAAGATGCTTCTGTTAGACTATCTTCAGGTTTGGGAGCTAAAGAGGGGCATTTCCGCGGTATTTGCATTATTTCAACATGTTGTTTGGGCGCCATAGAATAACGTGAGCCTTCAGAAGCCTGCGCCAATATTTTACGACTAATTGTTAGTTGTGGTCTTGTGAGACGCTCAATCAATGTTTTATTACAATCGTAAGTGTTGCTTGTTGATCCTTCCGCATCGTCTTTATTTGTCAGTTCCGAATTGGCGTTAACAACCGCGTTTTGAATCCTATAACCCGTACTTGGTAAAATTGGGATACCGGTGTTCTTTGGTACTGCTTTTAAATACGCTATTGAACCATCCGATCGAATCAACTTCATTTGTTTAGGTGGAATCTTTGCCGAGTGGATTATTGAGCATGTAGACGATTTAGGCGGAAAACTTGCACTCACCGCAATTTTAGACGTATTTAAAAGACTTATTGCACCTGCATTTGTTTGCTTTGCCAATTGATTTATTGCACCTGCATTTGTTTGCTTTGCCAATTGATTTATTGCACCTGTATTTGTTGGTTTAGCCAATTGAGTAACGGTTTCTGATTTATCATTTTTACCAACTACTTGGACAATTTGAGGTGTGGAAGATGCAGTTGGACTAGAATGTGTTTTAGCTATGCAAAACGCGGGGATTTCATCTTCCTCCTTTTCGTTCTCTACAATCTCTGATATTTTAAATACAGCAGGTCTGGAAACTTGTATACGTCTGTAAGGTGTTTCCTTAGGTATAAGAACTTGTTTCCCGTTCTTCATATTACTTACCACCAATGTAGATTTTGGATTTGTCTTTTTTTGGGAAATAGGTTTATTCTTGATGAGGGTTGCTTTAATAAGATTATTAGGTGATATTAAAATCCCTTTTGGATCCTTTTTTAAAATCAAAGTACGAGGTAATGCTGTTTGTCCAGATGGCAAATATTGAATCATTGAATTTGGTGATGTGTTTTTAACAGATATATTTGGACTAACTGGTGTCGACGGAGTTCGAATTTGTTTTGTAACAGTGGCGCCAGTTATCGAAGACATTGAAAAGGTCACTGTTGAAGAAGGTGAATGTAAGGTATTTGTACTTGGTGACATGGTACCAATATTCAGTACTTTAGAGGGAATCATTTGTTTGGGCGAAGAAGGTGTAAGCGCCATAGATGCCAGGCTAGATACATTTTTAATTAAAATTCTTTGTGGCTGAATTTGACTTGGACTTGATTCTATGGAACTGGGTTCTGATTTTATATCATCTATATGAATGTCGCTTACAGGTACAATTGATTGCGGAGATATCTCTGGATCAAATTTTTCTTCTGGATTTGAGTTCTGTTCGGACTCTTGCTCTGGAATTGGCGACTTATTAATTACAGGTATAATATTGTTCCGCAGCTGTGATGTATCCCCGATAAATTTGATACCTTGTATTTGCAACAAACGATTATTAACGCGTTTGAATTTTGAATAAAAGTTATTGAATTGTTGCATTTGAATTTTGCACATTTTACATATGTACGCTGGTAAACCATCTTCTTGCATGAACTAAAAATAGTATAAAGTATTTAAAATGAATCTTAGCTGGGAATGCGATTATTAACTTACTTGAACCCCTGTTGTTTCTTCAAAAGACTGTCTCAAACAATCTTGTGCAGGTTGGAAGATATTTTCAAGATTTTTATAATGTAGTTCGCAAAATCGACATATCTTCCATAATTCACTGGCTTTCTCTGTAATTTCCGTGAAACTTTCATAAAATGACCTACATATACAATCTAAACTTACCTTTCAGGGGCATAATACAGGAGGCGCAAATAGACACTTCATTGTAACACTGCAGATTGGGCGGAAGTAACTCTCTCGCGGAAATACTCCATTCTTTAATGGTGAACGTCTGCGTCTCTGGATTAGAAAATGAGCAAAGTTCGCATGTTTTGGTTGGCAACGAGCTACAATTGGCGCAGTACACTTTAAACCATAAATAGGATCCATCCAGGAAGTTATTACATTTTCTGCACTTTTTAATCGGCTTTGTCTAAGAATGACAGGAAATATATGCACTTAGATATGTCTGAAATAAAATCTGTAACAAATTGAAATAATTATTTCCAATTAATGGTGGTTCGGTTATGTAGATCTTTGGCGGATTTTAATATGTTCGGAGTACCTGGCTGACTTTCTAACAGACAACTTGTCTCACAGTTTTGCTCGTGCTATTTATCTTAATCAACCGTTATTTTCACAATAATTTTCACAATTTAATTATCATTATCTTGTTTTCTTTGCCTCGTTTTTCGCATACAAAAATTTGAACAAGTGTTAAAACCGTTAAGTTATGGCCCCTGGGCCACGTGTTTTAAACAAAATTAAGCGCAAACGGTTGCGTTACGACCCCGTTATTGGAGGCCAAACTCCTCCCGATAAACTTTTAAAAGCGAACAATAACGTTCTAGAAAAATCTAAAGTGTGTTCAAACACTAACTTTTTTCAACCACTTCAGAGTCTGATGGAAGACTCTCCTGAAATGGATCTGACCAATGACGAACAGTGCGCAGAACTTCCTAAAGAAACCGTTCCGCCAATTGTGGTATTAAAAACAACTAGTGCTCAAGTGCGTGATATTTTGAGCAACATTAAGATAGATAAATACTTAATCAAAAACATTTCGCTTGGGCAAAAAATATGTGCCCCAACAATGGACATATATAATAAAATCAGAACCGAACTCGTACGGTTAAAATGTGAGTTTTTCACCCACTCGCGTAAGGAAAATCGTCCATTAAAGGTAGTGTTATCCGGGCTAGACTTAATTAGCAACGATGTAGTGAAAAATGAGCTAATTGCAGTCGGGATTAAGTGCCTAGATGTTAAAACCATCACATTAAATCCGTCAACAAAAGCCCTGTACAAACACTACTTGTACATCGTCTACATTCAACGCGGTACTGTTAAATTAAACGAACTAAAACGGAACTACTCCACCCTGTTCAAAACCATCGTTCGCTGGGACTTTAAAAAACATAATCCAGGTAAGGTCACACAATGTCACAATTGCCAGCTTTATGGTCACGGCTCGATGCATTGTCATATAAATAGCTTCTGTGCAATATGTTCGGGAAACCATAAAACATCAGACTGCAAAACGAATGAGGTCATCAAGTGTGCAAATTGTAGTGGGCCACATAAATCCACCGATCCAGAATGCATAAGCCGAAAGCAGTACATAGACATTCGCCGCAAATTATCCCCACGCGGACGTGGTACTGGAAATTCAACGTTCCTACAGCCTCCGAGTGACAAACAGCAGCCAGTGCCCGACCGATTATCCATTGATAATTTTCCTCCACTACCCCGATCTGTGCGTCAACCTTCACTTCCTTCATCCACCTGGGCTTCTGGCCTCCATCAAACCCAGCAACCTTCCAACAGTGATAAGACACACACGAAGAAAACTCCGTCAGAAACATTAACTAATGATAACCTGTTCTCATTTAGCGAGATAAACTCTCTTCTTAATGAAGTTGTAACCAAGCTTAGTGCTTGTCAAACCAAAGCTGACCAATTTAACGTCATTACTTCATTAGCTATTAAGTACATATACTCTGAAAAAACATGTTAAGAAACTCTCTTAACATCATAACTTGGAATGCGAGAAGCATCAAAAACAAAAAGCATGAATTTTTTAGTTTCTTGATAAATTTTAATATTGACATTGCACTTGTTTCAGAAACCTGGCTCAAACAAGACATTTCTTTCTCACATCAAAATTACACATGTTATCGCCTAGACAGGGTACATGCTAGTGGTGGAGGTGTCGCCATTGTTGTGAAAAAATGTATAGAACATTCCTTGCGTCCTTCATTGCGCCTTAAGTTAATTGAGGAAATTAGTATAGATGTAACATTAAGTGACAACTCCAAGGTGAGTCTTTTTTCGGTCTATTTCCCTGGAGGAAATAGAAACCTAGAAAAATCTACTTACTTTAAGCGGGATCTGCAAAAATTGTATAGAGTCAACACTCGAAACAAGGTAATTATTGGTGGTGATCTAAACTGCAGACATCAGTCGTGGAATTGTCTTAGGGCAAACTGCTGGGGTAACATTTTACTAGATGTTACTGAATCCAGCCCAAGTTTTTCCATACTTTATCCACTTCTCCCCACCTATATCCCAGCGAGTGCTAACAAGAACCCCTCAACTCTTGATCTATATATCACTAATATTCCAAATTACTGCACAGTGCCATTAACTCTAAATGCGTTAAGTTCAGACCACCTTCCGATCAGCCTCACAGTGAATCATACAGTAGCTGTAAATCGTACCAGTTTATACCACAACTATTCCGCCGCCAACTGGAATTGTTATAAATCATATATAAACACGAACTTGGTTCTAGGTGATACCAGCCTAAATTCTATAACTTGCAGCGAGCACATTGATATCCTATGTAACAGTTTTGTTTCTGTTATCAATAGAGCGGCCGATCTTGCGATACCTAAATGTTCCACTGCTCCAGTTGATAAGGCACCGCTTCCTGAAAATATCTTACATCTGATTAGGCTACGAAACTCTGAAAGAAGAAAATGGCTGCGTTATAGAATCGATTGTTTTCTGGTTAATGTTAAAGTCTTAAATAATATCATTAAAAACGAAATCTCAACATATAGGAACAAGTGTTGGAATAAACACCTTTCCTCTCTTGACAAAGCAAGCAAACCGTTCTGGAAAATATCAAAAATTATGAAAAAGAGAGGGTCAAGTATTCCTCCGTTTAAAGTTCACGACAAGTTGTTTATTTCTTCAGTGGAGAAATCGAACCTACTTGCTAACACGTTTAGTAAGAACCACTCCATATCTATGCATCTAAGCGACGCGTATACTGAAGCTGAAGTTGCTAACACTATCCATGTACTTTCTCAAACACCAGCTGAAAGTACTTACGCAACTAATATCAGCAAAGTTAAAGAATTGATAAAAAAATCGAAATCAAAAAAGGCTGCGGGTCTCGATAATATCAACAACAAATTAATCAAAGCACTTCCAACTGCTGCAAGTAACTATTTAACGTTCATTTTCAACGCTTGTCTTAAGAATTGTTATTTTCCGGACTGTTGGAAAACAGCAAAAGTAATACCTATCCCGAAACCCGGCAAACCGAAGAACAGCCCCGAAAGCTACAGACCTATTAGTCTACTTAGCTGTCTAAGTAAGCTCTTAGAAAAAATCATTAAGGAAAGGATTGATCGTTTTGTGGAAGACAATAACATCTTGCCAAACTTTCAGTTCGGTTTCCGTAGTGGTCACAGCACAATCCACCAAGTCTTGCGCATTAAAAACCACATAGCTGGTAAATTCATCGACAAGGAGTCAACGGGACTGGTTCTTCTAGATATCGAAAAAGCTTTTGATACGGTATGGCACGATGCCTTGATTTATAAGCTACTAAAACTTAAGCTGCCAATACCGCTTATCAAAATTATCCAGAGCTTTCTTCGTTCGAGAAAATATGTTGTGAGTTTAGGAACCGACATATCCTCTACTCACCAAATCCACCATGGTGTACCCCAAGGCTCGGTCCTTGGTCCCATATTATTTACATTGTTTGTCGCAGATTTACCATGTCTAGGTGAAAACATTCAGGTAGCTATGTTTGCCGATGATACAGCCATCTTCTCTTCGGGTGCCTTATTCACTAATGTCTACAACTCTTTGCAAGCAGCTCTTGACAAGCTAGCAGTATATTACAGGAAATGGAAAATAAAAATAAATGGTAATAAAACACAAGCTGTCTGGTTTTCGAGATGTAGGAAACACTGCTACCTACCAAATGGCACTAAACTCAGTATGTGTGCAGTTGATATTGATTGGTCCGAAGACTGTAGATATCTAGGTATTATTCTAGATAAAAAACTTATCTTTCAAAAACACGTCACTACCACAATTGACAAAATAAACAAACTCGTAAGAGTTATGTATCCATTAGTGTGTAGAAAGTCAAAGCTTAGCATCGAAAATAAAATTATAATATATAAAACCATTTTTCAAGCGATACTCCTGTACGGGGCCCCTGTATGGTGTAATTGTGCTCGCACACACAAAATAAAATTGCAAAGGTGTCAAAATAAAATATTGAAAATGTTGCTGAATTTGCCATGGCATTATTCGACACATGAACTACATGAAAACGCCAACGTTAAACCGGTAGAGTTCCTTATTGACAAAATCAATCGAAACTTCTTCGTCAATTGTTCTTTTTCTGACAATGTTCTCGTTTCCCGTCTTGCGTTATCCTAAATCACTACGTATGTACTCTGTCTATGAAAATTATATCGAGGTCATTACTATATAAAATAACCGGAAGCTCGTGCAATATTAGTCTTAAGATTCAAATAAGGGTTTTTTATTGTAGTTTTCCCTTAATTTATTATTTGTTTTCATTAAAATTGTGCTATTGTCGTTATATAGATTTAAGATTATAGTTGTAAAGGAATTGCTATCCTAAATCTCTTAAGTACTAGTTGTGAAATATACCATAAGTGTAATTATCTACTAAATAAAAATTGAATTGAATCATTACTGGCCGTCAGTATTGTTCCCAGATATTTAAACTCTATAACTTTTTCAATTATCTTGCCCCTGAAGCTTATGTGCGTTTCCTGAGGTCCACCTGCTCTCGCCGTAATCATATATTTTGTGTTGTCCTCTTTAATTTCTAGGCCCGCCTCTTCTGCCGCTTACATGATGATTTCACTGTTTTTACTTACAGTTTCTAAATTATCGCCCAAAACGGCGATGTCATCCGCATATGCGACCACTTGTGTGACCCCGTTCAGGGATCATTCGGTCATGTTGTCGTCTTGTACCTTTCTGATGACATACTCGAGCGCAAGGTTAAAAAGACATGGTGAAAAGCCCCCTGCTTTAATTCGTCGCAGATTTCAAATGGTTCTGCGAGGTGGTTTTCTATTCTAACTCGCCCTTTATTTTCGTTCATGCAAATTTAAAAGAAGGCGGCATATTTTTTTGGGTCTCCCAACTCAATTACAATATGGTAAAATCTTTGCCTTGCGACTGAGTCGTAGGCTTTTTTGAAGTCAACGAACAGTTGGTGAACCGTCTCTCCGTATTCCCACTTTTTTTCCAGCAATTGCCTTATTGTTTTGATGAGTTGGTGGATCTTTCGAGCAGTTGCCTCTCCTCCATGCTTCACAAGCTCTGCCGGTATGCAATCGACTCCGGGAGCCTTGTTGTTTTTTCAATCGATTTATTGCGTCTATAACTTCGTTGAAAGAGGGCTCTGGGATCTGAGGCTCGGCTGTATGTACGGCTGGCGCGTTTATTTGTGGTTGATGGGTGCGCACATTGGGCAGGTTTTCAAAGTAGTGCCTCCATCTTGTAACGATACTGTTTGTTTCTGTCACCAGACAGCCGTTTGCGTCTCGAATTATTTGAGCTCCACCTCGGTAGCCATTTCTAATTGAGTTATGTCGGTATATCTGTACATACCTCTGATGTTCTTTGCTCTGTCATTTTCTAGGGTATATTCGATCCGAGTCTTTTTTTTTTTTTTTGAAAAGTATCATTATCTCTTTCCGAATTGTCGCGTATCTTTCTGCGTTGACTTCATCATATTTTTCTAAGTGGAGGCGTTTACGTTCTTCAATCTTCGCCATGCACTCATCGTCAAACCAAGGTTTGGACTTAATTGTTTCCTCAAATCCAATACCTTTTGCGTTGTTTGTTTGATTACGTCTCTGATCGATGCCCATTTGGTGTCCACGCTATTGGCTTGCTCTTCCTCACAATCCCATTCTCTAGGATGCTAAATCTATTCGTTAGTTCGTCTTGATATTCAGCCCTTTTGGCAGGTCTTTTAGTTTATCAGTGTCGAAGGTTTTGCTTGTCTCCCGGAACTGCCCGTATGGGTTTGCTGCGATGCGAATCCTAACTTCGCCCATCACTAGAAGATGGTCGGAGTCGCAATCTGCTCCTCTATATGATCTTACGTCAACGATATTCGAGTGGTGTTTTTTGCCTATGAGGATGTGTTCTATTTGGTTACGCGTTACACAGTCGAGTGATATCCATGTGGCTTTATGAATTTGCTTGTGCTTGAACATCGTGCTTTGCACTATCAGATATTTTGACGCTCCGAACGTGATAATTTGAATTCCATTATCATTTGAAACGTCGTGTAGGCTTTCTTTACCTATAGTTGGTTGGAAGATATCTTCCTTTCCAATTTTCGCCTTGAGGTCACCGAGGGGGATTTTAACATCGAATGATGAGATCCCATCAAATACTTCCTCTAGGGTCTCGTAGAACGTGTCTTTCGTTTCTTCGTCGGTATATTCTGTTGGGGCGTGTACGTTTATAAGTACATAATTGTACCATCATCATCATCATCGGCACTACAACCGCGATCCGGTCTTGGCCTTATTTAGCAAGTTTTTTTTTTTTTTACGGGCAACGTTATTAGCCTTGCGCCACATAATTGTACCATGGGCCCTGTATTTTTAGCATCGACATTCGGTCATTAGTCAATTTCACATCTTGTACATGATGAAGCCGATTCCGAGGTTATGTGAGTCGGTACTGTGGGTGGTATTTACCAAGGGCGTCAGCACGAACGCGGGCTAAGTGAAATACCCCGCAACACTAAATGGCGCACCAAATTGTTCCGCAGGGAAAAGAAGAAAAACCAACACACTGTCACAAAAGCAAACCAAAGTAAAACGCTGGAATTATTGTTTAAAACTTTATTAACACCAATGTCCTTAAGCAATAAACTGCTACCTAGATTCGGTCTTATTTCTGTTCTTAAGTATTACACAGTTGCATAGATTTACACTTTTTGTTGCTCATTAGTATTACTCGGTTACATCGATTCTGACTTATCTTGTTCTTATTCTTAACATGGGTTTCCTTTTAACTGCAACTAATATTACACTGGTGCACCGATTTAGACTTTTATTGTTCTTATTCTTAACACGGGTTTCCTTTTTAACTGCAACTAACCTTCGCCTCCGCGTGCGGTGACGATTCTTAACAGCGACACAAAAGATTACTCGTTGCACGACGTATCACGACTTGGCGAAGACATCTGATCAGGGGAAACAATTTGAATATAACATTAAACCTTGCAGCACTTAATGTCCTCGACTACTCTCCTCGCGATTAGAAAACTTACTCTTTGAGGCGTCGTGTCAATCGTATCGCCAGACGCTCCGCGGGTGGTTTCCCCTCCGCTGTGGTGAAAAGCAAATCCGATATTTGATTCTAGCGGCAGCTAATGAGAAATCGGTCCGGTTTGATTGGAAGTACTTCCATGTGATCGTACAGATCGGATTGGGTGTCCATACACTGGAAGTGCGGACAACGATGAGGGAGAGCGGTCCATCTTGCAGCTGTTTAAATAAATGAACAAGCAACAGGGGCCGCGGCCTCTCCGCAATTCGGAGGTCATGCGGTAAGATGCGCGTTTTTTGAAATGAAACATGGGCACATTGGTTGTTTACACGATCGGTTAAAATTATGCTATTGTAAGCAATAGAAGATATTGCCGAAGGCAGGAATGGATATTTCTGTGACGTTTAGTCAACGGAAAATTAGTTCACGATGGCAAGGGCTAGGGTGGAGATTGTTTGAATTAAAAAAACGGATCGTGGGACACGGCCGTTGATTTGATTGTTTGGACAACAATTATGGTCGTGTTCAACTCGATGATCGGTTATCGGTTTAGGCGATCGATCATCGGAAATTTGGCTTGCAGATGTGCAAGCAAGCAAGTTGCCCCACTTGTCTTTTTGCACCAACGGATTGTTGGGAACAAGTAAACACAGGGGGATTGGAGTGTGTTTGACGGACATGTTGCCGCCCAGATGAACCGATCAGGTTCCTAAATGATTCATGAAAGATGAACCGCAATGGTTCGGTTGGTATGATTTGTTTGATGCCATGGCAAGATGATGATCTTGCCGTGGGCTTATATTTCAGGTAAGAAATGATTGATGGAGAGCTTTGAATTGCTCATATGCAGGTAAGAGGCTATGATCGGTAATGGTATTGCAGGTTGGGATAGGGGAGTTGGGTTAGGACGATGAGAGGTTCTTCGGGCGAGCCTTAAAGAACCCCCACAGTACCTCCACACACCTGTGTAAACCCGTAGACTTCGATTACTTGATGTAGGAGTCGGACTTCCTGAAGCGCGACGATGTCCATTACATATTTTTTCACTTTACTTACGACCGTCTGTATCGCGCCTGGTTTATATAACGTTCGAACATTCCACGTGCCGACGCGTATATCCCGCTTTTTCCGTTTTTCCATACGTCTTTTTGCCGAGATCGGTGTTTTCTTGATGATTTGTTCCCTTATGGTAATGTCGGCTGATCACACCTACGCCTACCGGGTTTTTCATGGGATTGTTTTGTGTGTATTAGTTATTCATTTTTGTTTCCACAAGCCTTGGGGTTTCAAATAGTCCGCCATATCAGAGCTCCGCTTTGATATGGTAAGGTCTGCTTACTGCTCTGATTCGACCCGGTGTCAGAGAGGCGCTGTTATAATACAGTCAATTTACCCCTGGCTGCAGACCATCCAATGGGCACGGTGACGCGTAACCCTGGATTAGGGGTGCTAGATCTTTATGTGTTACTCCTCGCTAGCCTGTCTGACATGGGTGGCCCTACTGGGAGCGTATGCTTCCGTCAGCATAGCCTGAGTGATTCATTGTAGTTTAAGCTCCCGCATCACGTCAAGGTTTCTACCAAGCGGGGGATTTAAATTATCTGCATTCACAATTTTAATTTCTTTCTTACGTCTACCCACCGTGACTGCTTGAACAAGAAGAAGGCAAGGAATCGGAAGTCCATCCATTGTCCTAATGTACTAGATCAGTCACAATGGGTTTACACTGTAAGGTCTAGCGATAAGTTATGTGAACAATTTTTATTTTTTTACAATATATATATACATATCGATAGTATGGTGGTTAGTATACCCGGCTGTCACGCGGGAGACCGGGGTTCGATTCCTCGTCGGGGAGCCTCTGGCGCAAGACTAATGACCTTGCCCGGAAAAAACAAATCATTATGGAAAATTTAACAAGCCTCAGGACTTGCGAAATAAGGCCAAGACCGGTTCCCGGTTGTATTGCCGATGATGATGATGATGATATATATATATATCACAGTTTCCCCGTCTTCATTTTGCCAATCCCAATGTAATGCTGGTATGGTAAGGTCATATTTAATGTGGGGCTTTTGTTAATTATTCGGACACACGTTGGCAGAGTTTGAATATTGCAATAAGACCGAAAGACATAGCCTTTTTTCGTTTCCCTGAGTCAGTATTTTGTATTCTAATTTTATGGACTAGTTGCCTTACGTGACCGGGTCATTAATAAATAAGAGTGTCAATCCCTTTCTGGGTAAAATGACTATTCGGTGAGCATTAATCCGCTTTTATAATTTGAGAAATTCTGTCGGACTATTATTAAGGCTTTCTCCATCACCACATCGATTTCAAAATCATTTTTGGTATTGAAACTTCTTGACAACGCTGACATCAAATACATAAAAATATCTGCTTGCCTAAACTTTTTGCACTGATTCCTATTGAGGTCGATTATGGACCCCCAAGAATAAATCCCCAGGACAACCTGCCTGTGAGTGTAGATCTGGGAGCTTTTTATTATTACCTGTGCCGTGCCAATCAAAATGTCTTGTTGAAAAAAGCCATGAGATTGTAAGTAAATAATGTATCTGTCTGAGATCTGGTTATCATAAGGTTGTAATAAACCCTATCCGTGTGATCAAAGTTCACCATTATGGTGGCAATCAGTGCACACTGAGATCTCCCAATACAACTTGCGCAAAAGGTTTTAGGATTAAAGTTCTAGGACTATTAAGGGACAATTTTGTGCAACAACTCAGTAATAAAAAGAAATAGCGAAAATTCTATCCAATTCGAAGTAATCTACCAGCGCAATCCCACACCGCATGGGTTCACGATACGAAGATAATTTATTTGGAGCTCAGTTCCAACCAAAATCAACAGAACTGTTTATTTATGCTTTCGTTGAAAGCAGAATGCACTTTATCAAAAATAAGTCAGCAAATTAGCAATCCCAGAGACAAAAATGCGAATCAGTGATTTAGAAAAATCAGTCTCCAATGGATAGTCAACTGTCTTAATTTTGGCAACTATTTGCATTTTGAGCGGAAATAAATGTTAATTCTAAGGTATTCATTTGATGAGGTTCAGTTGAGCGAACACTTTAGATTGAATGATGATGTTGAATTTCTTTTAAATATTTATCAGCTCTCTGTAAGGAGAGCTTTCGATTTCTAGAAAAGTGAGAACAATATCATCTCGTTTGAACTATTACAATACTAATCGTATTCACTTATGTCCACAATTTAATGATCATTTGATTAATATTATTTAAATCATTTATATTTGTTTATTAATGGTGAATTGCCTAAATGCACATTAGTGATTCAACCAAGGGGGAAAGTTGTGGTTTTAATCCAGCATTGAAATGATGTGTTCATTAATTCGTCATATGTGTTGCAGTTAGGGCATTTGAATTCACAATAAGTAATAGAGCGAATGAATTTCCAGGCAATGGACATACTCATACATATTGGTATTAAATTTTTGAACTGCACCTAGCCCTCATTAACAGGAATAAATAGTTAACGGTATGAAAAATGTTCAATTATACAGTCTATTGATTCAGTGCCCAATTGAACATAAGTTTAATCAATTCTCTAGTGATAAAGAAAAGAAACAACAATATTTACAGTCACAATTAATGTCAGGTTCAATTTTCAAACATAAATATCAAAGTTACTTCCATAATAGTTCAGTCAGTAAAACCTTCGTAATCACACAATAGTCTCTAAACCACTCTATCATACCACTCAACTCAAAAACAATTCTGTACGTACAAGCTTCTTTCACGCGCTTCTCTTGAGGTGAATCTTTCCCCAGCAAAATCATTCGCCATAGACCGGAACAGGTGGTAATTACTTAGTGCCAGGTCCGGACTATCAGATGGATGCTAATCAAGCTCTCAGAGCTTCTGGCGAGTCACTTGATGTGTGTGACCTGGCGTTATCCTGATGGAACACCATTCCTCTCCTATTGGCCACTTCGAGGCGATTGCTTCCTTCAGACGGTTCAATTATTGACAGTACACGTCCGAATAAAGAGTTTGGTCGGAAGGGGGGAACCCATAGTAGATAATTCCCTGCAAATCCTACCAAAAACACAGCACAACAAGGACTATGTTGCAGTTCCGCAACATACATACCAGCGTATACCAGTTGGAAAAACTTACCATATGGAACGCCACCTATTGCGGAATAGACAAAACCAAATTGTCTATTCATGTGACGTTTTTTAGATTACTGTTTACACACAGTGCTTGTTTACTGTTTTTTCTAAGACAGTTTTTGGTGTTCCGTTTTACTGTTCTGACGTTCTGTTCAATAAAAGTAATTGAAGTGTTCGGCACTGTTCTTACACAGTTTTTTAACGTTAAAGATTAAGAGTTTTGGACGGTGCTTTCAGCACCTGTTTTGTTTGATTGTCCTAATAAACATATAAAATAAAGTTAAATTAATGTTAACAAGTTTTGTTTTAACCATGTGCTATTACTGGGCTATAACGCCACAAGACTTGCTGGGCAACAACGCCAACAACATTTTGCTGTCACGTCGAGGAGCCCTTCTCGACGCTGAACATTATGGTCCTTCGGAGCCGGATCTCCAACATCCGTGCAAGAAGTCGGCGCCACAACCGTATCAGGGACAAGTCAAGGCGCCACACATCGGATCTCGTCCGACACATATCAACCCTCAACGGGGGAACGATCGAAACCAAGGAAAATTGGACTACGTCCATTTGGATCACGTCCGACATACCAAAACCTCAACGAGGGAGCTACACGCCGAAACAGGTAGGTGGCAATCATTTTATAATAATATATACAATTAATTAGCGATCCGAATGGATCCTAACTTAAGGAGTGTTGTGCTGTGTCGTGCTTGTGTTTAAATCTACGTTTTGACATCACACTCTTTTCATCATCAAAGTAAAATAAATCAGTAATTAAATCAAACAAAGGCAAATGAATGCAATATTGATTTAAAAAAGAAAAAAATCGGAATTAATAAACGATTGTGAAACGGAAAACAATCACCTTCTTCTATCAAGAACAGGATCGTGCAGTGATTTGAGACCAATAACGGCAATTCAGTGTTTACGGTTGATAGATTTCGAAAATGTCCGATCAAGTCAACAAGCAGTTCGTTAAATCCTTCATTGACTATGTAGAACAACCGAGTGAGGGCTAATCGCTGGGCACTGACGTCGTCGAAAGTCTGGATGTTGTTATACAATGTTTGCAAGCAGCGTTTAATCTGAGCGATGACGAGGATCTCGATAGCGAAGAAGCTACGTCTAACAGTGCAGGCACAACCTCACAAGCGGAACCACAAAGGTTAGATCTATTCGAAATGTTCCAGTCGATGTCTATCGAACGCAATCTACAATCACTTGGGGCAGCCGAACGGATTAAGAATAAAGGCAACCGCCTGATGAAGGAATGCAAATATGAAGAAGTGGTACTACGGCCATTATTTTCGATCCAAAAAAATCCAACATTCTACTGTAATCGGGCTGTAGCATATATCCGTGTAACAGAAAACGATAGTGCGATTAAAGACTGCAACTCTGCATTATTCTACAATCCAAATTACAGTAAAGCATATGGCCGAATCAATACAGGAAAGTATGATGAAACCATAGACGCCTATACGAAAGCTATTCAATTAGAACCTGATAACGACAATGGGAATCTGATGCAGGTATTACATCACCAAGCGCTGATGATAATCGAAGGGATGGAGCACTTCATAATTGGAACTCTGGCAAATATGCTTCTGAAAAACGAAGACGTATGGTCAAGTAGAATATGCTTACCACATATCTATTTCCAGAGTTTCACATCGGGCAGACATCTACGAGCCCGTACTGGTTGCGTGGTTCGTTAATCTTGTGAAGAATAACTTAACTTCTGCTTTATTTAATTAATTTGTCTTTTGTAATCAGCGGAAAATAAAATCAAATAATACACATTTCCTGTTTTGTCCCATACTACAACTCCAATATAAATAGAATAAACATTTTTTGCGTTTCTTACGAGTGGAACGCGTATGGATTTACTATCCAATTTAGAACTACGTTCAAGGATTCATCGATGACATGAGGGATTCACGATCCAAAAGAGGACTACGTCCGAGAAGTCATCGATGACATAAATGGATTTACGAGCCATCAAACATCATTTCAGCTTTAACACAGTTAAACAACAAGTTAAATAACAATCAACTTTACAAAGCCAAAATACAGTCCACTTATAATATCCGAGGTTGTTGCATTTCTCTTCATTCTGCAGAGGTCACCGCGGGTAAATGAAGAAGTTGTCTATCGGTCTCAGTATTTCGGTTGAGGACATCATTCGGCTCCTCCTTCAACGATGTTGCGGGTACTTTTCACGATCCACGCTACAGGATTTAGGCAAGCGTCACCTGCAACAACATCAGGAAGACAAAAAGTTTTGGAAACTTCCCTCCGGTAGAAAACTAAGCCTCAGCGTTTCAATCTAAACGGTCAGTACTAAGACAAGGTTCGTCAACGAAGACATTTCCGGTCCTATACCTGCAAGTATCATCCCAAAAAAAATCGAATTACACATGAATAAGGCCAAGAAATCCGAGAATTGCGATTTTCACCGCCTCATCCACATCCGTTCCTGGGCACCGCTTCTCGAAACCTGGGCGCATCTTTTACGCATCCAGAATTTGTCGCTTCTCGCCACCCAGGCACGCTGTCAAGTGTCTGGGGTTCTTCGCTTTCGCCGCCTGGACGAAATGCTCTGGGGGCACCCTCTTAATACCGCCCATTGCACGTAGCTGCCACGGGGCACCACTCCAACGGAGTCGGTGTTTAAGATAAACTTTCGGTTACAAGACTAAGGGACAAGAAAACGAGGAACAAGGAAAGATGCCGGCACCCTTCGGAAAAGCATGTTATCAGAAAGCTGTCGCGGATTTGGAATTCACCGCTTCTCGTCGCAAGGATTCATCGTTCGAGCATCCTGATTTTGCCGCTCTCGCCACTCAGGCACATCGCTGTCACGTGTCTGGGGTTCTTCACCTTTCGCCGCCTGGACGAAATGCTTTGGGGGCACCCTCTTAACACCGCCCATTGCACATAGCTGCCACGGGGGCACCACTCCAACGGAGTCGGTGTCTAAGATAGACTTTCGGTGCAAAGATTAGGGAATATAGAAAGAGAAGAATAGGAAAGATGCCGGCACCCTTCGGGAAATCCAACCAACGGAAGGCAAATAGTGAACACTTGGTCCAGCCACCAGTCAAAGAAGAAAGTACCTGGCTTTAGAACTATTCCATCCTGTGGCTCAATTGAACATAAGTCTAATAATGAGCAGATTAATCCTCTTAATAGCAACCCGGATGCGCAACCTCTCTGGCTCAATCAAGTGCCAGGTATAAGTTAACAGAATATGATCACTATCAGAACCTGAACAACTATGCTGTTCCAACAATAAATCATATGCGGTCACAGCACCCACAACAACAATTGCAGCAGCAGCATAGACCTTATGATGACAATACTTATGAAGATGATGGTGGTTCACTGACAATGACTGCTCCGTATGACCGCAGTCCCGATTCAGCAAAAAGGAGTTACGCTCAGCGACTTCAACGTCGGATATGTGAATCGGCTGACGGTAATTACAGTTAAAATGCCAGAGCATCCACAATATCGGAGAATCAATTCCCACGAATTACCATCAAGGAAACAATACAATCCCTTCTGATCTTATGGGAAGTTCAGCGAATTCGCTCAATTCAAGGAACACATCAACATAATCATTCAACCAGTGGATCAAATACTCCGCCAAGTAATGTGGCCAACGACAATCTCAGCTCCCATAAAGAAATTCGCCCAACGCCGAGCATTGGTTTAGCGGCGTAGATGGGACATATCCCCAACTGCAACAGCATCAGCCAGAGCAATCAAATTGGATTCGAGTCGCAGATGATTCTATGCGGTTGGCGGGATACCTAACATTTCTGGCAGCGGCACAGGCTGGACATACTTAGAAGATGGTGGAATTACAACCCATCACCTTCAACATATTGACGACTACATCGCTCAATTACCATTCATGGATCCACGATCCAACATAGGACTACGTCCAAACTATTTAAACTTTATTTACGGATTCACGATCCGACATGGGACTACGTCCAACATATTTTATTCTACATATGGATTTACGATCCGACTTAGGACTACGTCCAAACTATATAAACTAAACTTACGGATTCACGATCCAACAGGGGACTACGTCCAAGATATTCTTATTCATTTAAACGGATTTACGATCCGACTTGGGACTACGTCCAACTTATTGAAATTTTACATACGGATTTACGATCCGACTTGGGACTACGTCCAACTTATTGAAATTTTACATACGGATTTACGATCCAACATAGGACTACGTCCAACTTATTGAAATTTTACATACAAATGGATTCACGATCCAAAGAGAGGACTACGTCAAAGAAGGTCATCGATGACACAGAGGGATCCACGATCCAAGGAGAGGACTACGTCCAAGAAGTTCATCGATGACACCAGGGATGTACGATCCAACCAACATTTAACATTAAACACAAATCACACGGCTGCCGCAGCAGATGCGGCAAATATCGCCTTTCAGGCACTTCTCCACAACATGTCGGAGACTATCAACAATAAACAACGACCCACACACACACACACACACACACTGATACTATAAATAATACTACGGCCCCATAACCAAGTATACTCTATAACTTAATCAACTAATAGAATACATATATAGTATAACAATATAATTAATTTTGCCACCCTACCGTTATGCCGGTGTATGAGCAATACGAGCATTAAGGTCTCTGAGCTCAACCACCATACCAACCGCTATTTCCCACGACGCTGACACCAGGTAGTGACGCCAACTAAGGAGGCCTACTGGCTCCATCGTCGCGGCCCGGGAAGATGTTGCAGTTCCGCAACATACATACCAGCGTATACCAGTTGGAAAAACTTACCATATGGAACGCCACCTATTGCGGAATAGACAAAACCAAATTGTCTATTCATGTGACGTTTTTTAGATTACTGTTTACACACAGTGCTTGTTTACTGTTTTTTCTAAGACAGTTTTTGGTGTTCCGTTTTACTGTTCTGACGTTCTGTTCAATAAAAGTAATTGAAGTGTTCGGCACTGTTCTTACACAGTTTTTTAACGTTAAAGATTAAGAGTTTTGGACGGTGCTTTCAGCACCTGTTTTGTTTGATTGTCCTAATAAACATATAAAATAAAGTTAAATTAATGTTAACAAGTTTTGTTTTAACCATGTGCTATTACTGGGCTATAACGCCACAAGACTTGCTGGGCAACAACGCCAACAACATTTTGCTGTCACGTCGAGGAGCCCTTCTCGACGCTGAACAGACTATGACCCCCGGTCTTCCTGCTTGGCTACCGTTTGCGGCGCGATTCGAGCACGATCACGATTCCCTTGATGCTGTCGTAAATGACCCACTCTTCTTTACCAGTCCCCATCCGCTTTAGAAGTTAGTCGATTTTGTTGCGATTCACAGATGGAAATTTGGTCCATGATTAATTTTTGCGTTTACTCATGTGGCACCCATGCATCGATTTTCTTTTGTATCCAACCTTATTCAAGTGGTTCCAAACGGTTTTTTGTGCAATGCTTAGTTAGCTCCTGGCCGATCGAAACAGTGCTTACATGACGGTCGGACTCGACGATTTCCATGTTTTTATCGACATTTTCGACAATAGGCCTTTCAGAACGTGGTGCATCTTTGACATCAAAATTACCGAAGCAGAATCGACGAAACCAAAATTGCGTGTGATTGGCTGTTACAGTATCAGGACCACAAACACTATTCACATTTTCAGTCGCTTGGTTTGCGTTCTCGCCTTTATCGAAAAAACTCAGTAAACTATTTTCGCTTTACTAGTGTCCATATTTAAAAGGCTCAAACAAGATTGAGTCAAGCAATCACAAAACTGTCCGAGAGGTTTTTTAGTACGATATCTTATCTTTCTAAGATATAGATTACTAACGCCATCTATTGGAAAAATAGTGGATTTCTTTTGTTACAACTTTCTTGAGGTCCCTCAATTAGCGACCACCCAACACGAACGGTTTTTTATCGTTGTAGGTGTCCTAATTGTTGGACGGGTTTTGAAACTGTAGTAGAGCAGCTGTTATAAGGGTAACATATGTTTGTCGCTTTTGCTCATCTATTATAGACGTTAATGTACATACTTCGTCGAATTGACATTGGCCATTAAATTCAGTGAAACATCTGCTGTAAGGGCATCTTATAATGATCGCTTTCGCTCGGCCATTGTCGATTTCAATGTACATCGTACTCTGAGGCAGTACCAGAGTTTTATGTCAGCTCGTTGCAATAAAACGAAGGTTTACTTTGTGCAGTGCAACATCCATGATTAAGGTACAATTTCTCTGCTGTGTCTTCTTATATACATCTAACCATATACCTGTAAATAACTATAGAGCTATTGGACAACCACAGATAAAAAAACAACCGTTGAACAGTGGCGAATAGTGAGTTCCAGAAGTGATCCTAAAATTTTCAATATTGAAAAAAAAAAAAACGCTGGCACAAGTGTATTATATCTGAGAGGGATTATTTTGAGGGAGAAAAATTGATTAACATATAAAGATCTATTCACCACCTATAAAGATATTTTAAGAAAACGCCATGTTATTTTCTTGATCCCATCACGAATATCAATACCCAACCAAGTAAAATTTATTTTTTCAATATAAACGCAAGGCACCGTTTGCACTCCAATGTAGACAGAGTATTCATGAGCGGCATTTGTATCATCAAAGCCATCGTACTATCAATACTTGGCAAAGGAACAATTGCAACCCTTATTAGAATAAATTAGAAGGGCCTGGCCATTTAGCTATGGAGCCGATGATCCACTTTTCTTTGTGAATGTTGTATATAGAGTCTTCGTTACATTGAAGTCGACGAGATTGGACTTTCTTCACTGCAGGATCTTATCCATATCCCGATTCAGAGAGGCGATCTGGCCACGTCTCAGCTGATGCGACATTGATTCAATAATCGGCCGATCACTCGAAAAAGAGGAAACAAGCGTACTATCATTCGTAAAACTGAACACTTTGCTATTCATCGACTCCAACAACTCATTTATGTGAAGCAAAAACAAGGTTGGAGCTAAAATAGAACCTCGAGGCACCCCGGAATTAACAGGATACCCCAAAGGGTCGATCTGGCTACATCTCAACTAGCATTAAGTGGCCGATCACTCGAAAAGAGGAAACAAGTGTACTATTGTGGCGGTTACATTGAACGCCACTACTTACCTTCCCACCAATTGTTCGAAAACTCCCAACCTAGAGCATCCAAAAACCCTATAAAACAAGTACTATGGCGGTTCCATTCGAACGCCATTACTTACCTTGCAATAAAGCATGCCCAACCGTCCACTGCAACCGCCTGCAGACGTTCTCCCTTTACAGGTTTCCCCCCATAATATGCATTCAATGCATCTGCGAAACCTACCTGAAGGAGAAATCTATTTAAGCACTTACGACATCATCGCAAGGCACCATCAATTTCCTAAAGCAATTCGTTTTCACCAATAAGAAACCGACATAACACGAACCACCGCAGGGTGCCGTCAATATTGCTTAACGGCAAGAAGCACATGAAACATTCATGTTCCTTAAAAGCAATTTGGTTGCACCATCAAGCAACCAACATTACCCGAACCATATCGATGAAATATCTCCTAAGGAGATATTTCTTCTTTTCCTCTTTTACCTATGCCCACATCGGTCGGTCACCCGATCGACAAGCAATGGTTTAACTCGCACCTGGCCGCAAAAGGGGATCGAGTTATCGTTAGTGTAAATACACACACGAGAGTTCGACCCCCTGAAGACGCCAGCAACGTGCCCCCGATCAGCATAAATGCCTTACGCGGTGCCGATCGGGTAAACATTTTTATGTTCCTATGTCACGATGGCTTGCACCAGCTGCAACTACTTCACCAATCACCAATCTCAAAACAGATTCCGTGGAGGCAGGTCGTGTTCTCCACGCAAAACGTCGAGTTGAGTGGTGCCGCGTAGTGATGTGCGTTTGATGACGTCTTTGCTGTGTATTGTTTCTTTTATTTTTATTGTGAATTTATTTTAATGATTGTTAATTATCCCGGAATAAAACAATATTGAGACGATGTGTTGCGTTGAAAGGAATGAAAAATGTGTTTTAATCTCCTCGACTAGTTTTGGACTGACCACAATCGGGAAGTGCTTGGTCGCCATTGAAATTCTTTGACGTCTATCCTTTTTCTACCTCTTCGTCAGTTGATCCGCCTTTATTAATGATGTGTCGTTTCATTGCATTACGATAGACGCGATTATAGTGATATAGAAAAGCCCACCGGCAAAATGCCCAGTAAAATCAGTGTGTCTCGAAGCAGCGATTGTTTGCAGAAGTAAAATGTTTCAAACTGTAGAACAGCATCCACGGCAGTGCATTCCACAATTCGATCTTCAACTCTATTAATAACAAAGCCGAAACCGAAATGTTTACCCCACATTGGTGACAATCTACGGGGTAACACTTCGTGGGATAGGAGTAGAACCAGTGCCAACGACGGCACACATACATCCTATCCCGTACTATCATCCGCAAAACTGAACATTTTGTTACCCGTTGACTCTAACAAATCATTGATGTGAAGCAAGAAAGGGTTGGGGTGACCGTTTACAACAACCCGGATCGATCGATTTTCGAGGAAACTCTTCGCCCAGTCGTAATGCTGCTGGGAAAGTCCGTATGAACGAAGCTTGTTCAGCAATACTTCGTGCTAGACGCGGTCAAAAGCCTTGGAGATTGCCAATGCGATCGCTCTTGACTCACCCTGTCCCGCAATCGCAGATGTCCGTATATCGGTTATACGGGTCAAGAGATCTCCCGTGGACCGCCTGCCACGGAATCCGTATTGACGATCATTCAGAAGTCCGTTGCACTCCAAATACTTAATTCACTCGGCATTGATTTCACCTTAGATAACATAGACAATAATGCTATCGGCCGGTAATTTTGTGATAGACACTTTTTTCCCTTCTTTGGCTGCAAAAGACCGGCATCGAGGTTTGAATTCTCTGGAGCTCTTCGTCCAGTCGCAAAGTTGCTGTGAAAATCCATACGGACGAAGTTTGCTCAGGACTGCCTCGTGTCAGACGTGGTCAAAAGCCGCGGAGATATCCAATGCGACCGCCCTTGACTCACCATGCCCCTCAATCGCAGATGTTCATATATCGGTTAAAAGCGTCAAAGGGTCTGCCGTAGATCGCCTGCCGAGGAATCCGTATTGACGATCATTCAGAACTTCGTTGCACTCCAAATACTTTATTAACTCGACATTGACGACGTTTTCCATCACCTTAGATAACATAGACAGTAATGCTATCGGTCGGTAATTTTGTGGGAGACACTTTTTTCCCCTCTTTAGGATTGGCTGAACTCGAGCAACCTTACAGCAGGTAGGAAATGTCCTCCGTGCATAAGATAGGCGGAAGAGTCTGCAAAAAACTTGCGACAGTTCTGGAGCACAGTTCTCAAGACTACTGTTGGTATTCTCTCCGGACCGATTGCCTTCTTTCAGACTAGTCCGCGTAGAATGCGTTGAATAGTCCTCGGGCGGAACCTCACATCCCGCATCGAAGACCGTACCGGTGTGATCACAGGTGGCTCCAAAAGACCGACATCGAGGTTTAAATTCGCGGAAAAAATCGGGTTTTCCAATAGGGACTTGACAACTTTTCGATGACTCGGCCACACATTTCGGCCGAAACGGCCACTATTTCACCTTCAATGTTGGCTCTCAGCTCTTCCAACGTCGTCGGCTTGTTGGCATAGACCAATGACTTGACGTAGCCCCAAAGAAAATAGTCTAGAGGCGTTTTTATAATTTGCAGACGTTCGTTCGTGTACTTGCTTGTATTCCGCCCAGGTCGGTTGCCTTCTTACAGTCCAGTCAACATAGAATGCTTTGAATAGCACGCGGGCAGAACCTCACATCCCGAATCGAAGACCATACCGGGGCGATTACAGGTGGCTCCAAAAGACCGTCATCGAAGTTTGAATTCCCGGAAAATAAATTCGCGAGCACATTAGCTTTGTCTTTTGAATTTGTGGCTAGCGTCCTGCTGCCCGTCACTAACGAAGGAAATAAGGAGAAAGCGAAGTTACTGCTGACAGCCATTCCCATTGGGGCACTCAAGGAGTTTATTTGTCACACTGTCATTATAAGCCATCCTCGTGGTATCAATCGTCTGGTTGCACGCGGTTCTGATTATAACAAAATTCGTTCTGTTAACATCGGTGGGATTGGAGCGCCGTTGTTTAAAAGCTCTACATTTGGCCTCTATAATCTGCTCGCAATTTTTATCAAACCAAGGTTTATCAGATGAATTTCGTTTGATGGAATGCGGAATGTAAATCTCCATCCCCAGAAGAATAAGCTTCTTGACCGACTCCGCGCATGCGTTAAAATCGGAATCTCCAAAGCACACCTCTGACCACGGAAAGGATGCGAAGAAATCTCACCAATCGTCCCAGTTAACAGCCCCACACCTCCATACATGGCGAAGCTTCTTAAGTCGATTATTCACTTGAAATGTAAGTGGTTGTGCAATCGACACCAAGCAGTGATCTGAGTTTCCCAGTGGCGCAGCAAACTCCACTGTATAAATGCTCGGGCCGGATGTCAAAAACAGATCCGGGGTGTTCGCTAATTACATCGGTTATCCGGCATTCGCGTAGGTTCCTCCACGAGTTGAGTCAAATTGCGGATAATAGCAAACATCTCCGCTAGCCTCCCAGCCTCATCGATTTTGTTAGAATGTACCAACTAGGCAGGGTTGTGTACATTAAAATCGCCAAGGACGACAATTTCAGAAGCCGGGTGGTTGATCAGTCGACGGTACGTAAAAGATGTTCGAAAAGTGTCGCCGGTCGCTCATCATTCGGGAAGCGGTAAAGGCAAGACATTTAACCGAATTCCCTAGCACGAGCTTCAACCACATTGTGTCCCACTCATTGGGTTCTAACTCCTCTATCATTTGGGAAGCCAGATCGGATCACGTGAAGACGCAGATTCCACCCTTAAAACGGAATCTCGAATGCGAGTCGTATCCTGAGCAACGAAGATATGTCAAATCAGTTGACCAATCGACTTGGGTCTCAGTTAGGGTAAGGATATTAGGTTTCGCTGTTTGCAAATATTGCTGGACGGCGTTGACATTCGTATTGGTGAAACCGATGCCCCTGATGTTACGAAATGCCGTTATACGTAGAACATCGGCAGAGTTTTCAGAACGAACCCGATTACGCGACGACGAATTTCTTAAAGTTCGGTTATTTATCAAAATATTTGCATGATGTTCCCCCTGACATAGTCCCCAATGGCAAATAACATAAAATTTCTTCCAGTTCAGTAAAGTGTGATTGGGAACACCAATCGATCTCCTGCACGCGGCAGTGGGCTGATATATTTGACGCTATAGTTCCATCTTTTAGTGATTCTAACCACCATAGCGTTGATTCGAATCGTATTCTCTTCACTATCGTCGCAAACCCTATAATGTAATTATAGGCTAAAGGCGTTCAATACAAAATTACCGATGCCTTATTTCTTTATCTTACCAGCACTCTGCTTTAACATTTAAAAGTACCTCAAAATCTCTTTGTAAAAACAAACCCTGTAAAGATCACCAGTCGATTTAAAACCGCCAACGAGACAGCACGTGCGCTTCTGCCTTGTGATCCATACCATCGGATCAATTGTGCAATCTGTTTTGGGAATCTTAGATACACATAAGATACCCAATTGCACTATCGGTTCGGGCGCGAAGTCTTTCTGTGGGATCCTAAACAAACAAACGAATCTTCACACACGCGTCCGAACGCAATGCAAAGTTTTCTGTGCGATCCTATGCAAACAAACGGATCTCCGCACACGCGTCTTAGTGCTGTGAAAAGTGCGAGAATATACACGCGAGTGATGTGCAGTGCGGGAAAATTCTACCATTTCCATCCCTTGTGTCTGTTTTCATTTTTTTCGCACCTCTGTTTGTGTCCCTCAGGCACCGATGCTCTCGATTGATTAATAATCTTTGGAGAGTTTTTTGTGTCTGAGTGGCATAATGTTTATCATGGAAGGGATGTGACCTGGATTTCGGCACGGATCTAGTGGGGCACCTACTACAAGGGCATAACACCTGTAGTCGTTGCTTTCGCTTATCAATTGCTGGTCCCGACTCGCATCCTTTCCCGAGGCGGTATTGGTGTTCTGTGTAGGGCCGTTTCAATGGAGCGGGAATTTCGCGTTGATCTTTGTAACATTCGCGGCTTGAGATGCAATTTCTCTTCCATGTCTGCCCATGTTTCTAACCAGAAACCAACTATCCTTGCACTTAGCGAAACCCAGGTAATTACTAATACAGATATTTCCGATTTTAATCTACCTGGATATAACTTAGTGCCACTGTTCTTTCCACATCGTGGTATAGTCACATACATACGAAATGATATTGCTTATCAGCTTCTGCCACAATATGGGCTCTGTTCCAACCCAGAATTTAATTTCTCTTGGCTAAAACTTCACGTTCGTAAGCATATCATACATTACTGCTTTCTTTACAGAAGCCCAAACTTGGATAGAAATGCATCCTTTAACGAATTTGATGCTCTGTCTGATTCTATCGATAGGATTTTGACCCCATATCCGCACACGGAAATCGTTATTGCGGGTGATTTTAATGTGCATAACTATGTGGCTTCGTCACTTCGGAACAGGTCAATATGTCCAGCTTTTGCTGATTTTGCCACCACACTGGACCTGTTTCTCACCTCCCACCCAAACAAATACGCAATTGAAGTTTCTTCGCCCTTGGGCACTTCAGACCACAGTGTCGTGTCAGCTAAATTTCCTCTAACCAACAGTAACGTTAATAAGAAAGCTCCCAAAAGAACAGTATGGTTCTACGAGAAAGCCAACTGGGAAGCTCTGAACAACTTTTTTGGGAGGTTAAATTGGTCGTTATTTTTCCTCCATAACGATGTTGACTCTATAGCGGACACATTGACAGACACGATTCTACCTGGCATGCGGACCTTTATTCCACACAGAGTAAAGAGTATCAAACCCAAGAGAAATATGTGGTTCGAATCCGGGTGCAGAGAATCCATTAAGGCTAAAGAGTTGAGCTTCCGGTTGTATAAATCAAACAATACTGAGGAAAACCGGAAAAGATTTAATAGAGCTAGGAATGACTGCAATGCGTATATTCAACGCGCCAAGTTCTTGCATGACCAGAGAGTGAGACAAAAAATACTACACTCTCCCACAGGTAGTAGAAACTTCTGGGCATTCGTGAAAAATATTCAAAACTCGGTCTCTTCATCCATTCCATCGCTTATAGTCGATGACAAACCAGTCACCACTGCAATAGAGAAGGCGAATTTACTTGTTGCACATTTTGCAGCCAACTCAACGCTGCCTGATACCACATCAGTTTGACTTCAACTTGAGCATAAACAGCACACCATGAGCCAGATTCGCTTCCGAACGCGTACTGTTGCCCGCGCACTCAAAGAGCTAAACGCACACAAATCCGCTGGTCCAGACGGCATTCCCCCAATCCTCTTGTAGATGTTCCTCTTCACTCGCTAAACCACTGCGGAAACTTCCATTTATCTTATTTTACTGGCCGTTTCCCAAATAGATGGAAGTCGGTGAACATTCAGCCAATTCCCAAAAAGGGTGACAAATCATCCCTTTCTAACTTCTATTCTCTCCAAGGTAATGGAGTCACTTATCAACCGTCAATTTTCGAAATATCTGGAATCAAATTATCTCCTCAATGACCGCTATGGCTTTCATAGCAACAGGTCCACAGGAGATCTGATGGCGTACCTTACCGAAAAGTGGAGCCATTCCATCCACTACCTCGGTGAAAGCAAGCTATTCGCATTGGATATTTCAAAAGCCTTCGATAGAGTTTGGCATCCAGCCATTTTGTCAAAATTGCATTCATATGGAGTGGACAATTCCCTGATCCAATGGATAAGAGACTATCTTTCTGGCCGTTTAATCCAAGTGGTTCTTGATGGTCTTGGGTCCTGAGGCGGAGGAGGCGGCGTAGTAATTGTGCCTTACGTTCTTATAGGAAATCCCCCGATGCTTCTGGCTCCTGACGGAAGTTAACTTAACCAATCCTTATTGCTGACCAATGCGTTATTCCTGCAGTTCATCCGTCCAGTCAGTTTCTTTTGGGTGGTTAATTCCCTTAAGCAGATTCTGCGAGCGTTTCAGGTGATTTTTGGTAGCTGGAACCTTGTACCCACGTTCAGGAGAAAAGGGGGATTCGTATCGTGCGAGTGTTCCTTTATTGTGTGCTTCGTCCCCCTTTTGTGGGGCTGCGGAGTGTTCCGATGTACTGGGTGCGTCGGATGAATTTATATCGTTTGGCATCACTTGCACTTGGTTGGGGGATTATCCAGATACACCACTGTAGAAATCACGCAAACCCCGAGGCCAAGTTAACTCGAGAAACGGTGAACGAATGCCGGAGACACCAAAGACGAAAAAGGCAACTTTCATTTTGCTACGAAATGTTTATCTTCTATTTTTTGTAATTTGGTTTTATAATCATACTAAGCACGGCCAGGGGTTCGGCCTCTGAAATCCAACTAATGGCGAAATTCAAATTCACTGCCCTTTTCTAGTTTTTCTAGTTGAGAATTGTCAACTAATTTTTGTCAAAATTCCCAGAAGCACACATAATGACGTAGTGCGTTTCAATTTGAGTTGTGTTCTGGGAATTTGTTAGAGGCTTTAGTTGGATGGGTTCTAGGAAGGGAAATCATGAAATGCGTTTTGAATTTAGCATTTCATGATGTCAAGGTTTTTAGGAATTGAGTCAATGTATGATGAATTAACTTTTGGTTAAATTCGTTGTACATGTGACTCAATATGGGATTTGAATATGAAGCAATGGAAAATTTGGGATTTGGGTTTATTATGTGGAATTGAATCAATGAGCGATAAATTAGCTTTGGGTTAATTTATTACTCATATGATTCAATATGAAATTAGGAAATTTAGGGTTTGATAATATTGGGGATTTGGGTGGGAGTAGCGATTTAGGATCCCATCAAATTAATGCAGGCGTTCCCCAGGGTTCTGTACTCTCACCCACTCTCTTCCTTATCTTTATAAATGATCTCTTGTCAATTACTCACAACCCAATTCACTCGTTTGATGATGATAGCACGTTGAGTTTCTCATACTCATACGAAGATTCCCGTCCAAACTCTTCGAACGTCAGTACCAACCAACAACTTATGGTTGATACATTGAATTCAGACCTCAACAATATATATCAGTGGGGATTATCTAACCGAATAGCATTAAATGCCCTAAAAACCCAGTGCTGCCTCTTGTCGTCAAAGGGGAGCCCCAAAGTAAATATACTGTCTATGAACGGCACTTGCTTCGACGAAGCCAAGGAATTATCAATCCTCGGCACTCGAATTAATTCGACTCTTAACTGGAATGACCACATATTTGAAGCTGCGAAAAGTGCAGCCAAATGTATGGGGTTCCTTAAGAGATGCAAAAGATACTTCACTCAATCCAACCTGGCCACTATTTACAAGACGTATATTCGTCCAAAAATGAAGTTCAACTCCCATATTTGGTCAGGCGCATCCAAAACGGCACTACACGTGCTCGACAGGATGCAAAAACGAGCAGTGAAACTTATTGGGGACTCAGCCGTAAGTCGATCAATTCCGTCGTTGGAACACAGGCGCAACGTATCATGCATACCTCTTTTCTATAGGTATTACCACGGTCGTTGCTTAACTGAACTTGCTGAATGTGTTCCGCTCCTTCACACATTTTCCCGCGATACCCGTCAATCTGTGAATGCGCATCAGTTCACGTTGAAAGTGGACTTTAGGCGCACAAATAAACATAGAGAGTCATTCTTTAGCCGAATCACACGAATGTGGAATATACTGCCTGATCATGTGTTTTCTGGCCGTTGTGATGTCCAGACATTCAAGACCAATATACATCGACACCTCCTTTCCTTATCCACTTCCTCTCCATCCGCTCGCACTGCGCTCTGACTTTTAAGGGTACTTCAAAATCCCCTTTTGTGCGCGCGTTAGTGTAAAAAAAATAATCTACAAAAGATTTCCCTAAAAATATCGGCATTGATAAATCGATTGCAATTAGCTTTTTGTTTGACTTTTATCGGCAAATGTATATGCGTAACACTCGCGGCAATTTGTGTGGAAAATTGCACCAGGCTTTTACCTTCATTTTTGCTTAGTGGATCTGAGTTTGTGTTTTGTGTGTCTAATTGGTAAGAAGGTATTTTTTTCGCTAGACGCGTATACATTCGTGTACGTACTTTATAATTCACTATTGAAGCGGTTTGTCTACATCCAACAGAATAAACCCGAATTAAACCAATGTATCTTGACACCATTTCTTATTCTTTCCGTCGCCACTATCTCTTCCTTTGGTCCATATTCAGACTATATATTTTTAATATCACAAGCGAGCTAACAATCCATTTAGTTCGCAACCAAAAAAAAACTCACGGATGAGTCATATATACTAACTTCTTCTTTTTTTCTTACAGTTGCTGGGGGCGAGCGTGGCGAAAATGGTTTTCATCACGTGAACTTCGCGCTCGGACCGTCTTTCTTGGACGTCCGACGAGCGACAAATTCCCACCGAATGAAATCCGCAATCAAAAGTATAATTTCATAACCTTCTTGCCGTTGGTGCTCTTTGAACAGTTTCGTTTCTTCTTGAACTTGTACTTCCTACTGATGGCTCTAAGTCAATTTATTCCGGATATACGGATTGGTTATCCTTACACATATTGGGGCCCTTTATGTTTTGTTTTAATGGTAACGATTTCTCGGGAGGCAGTCGATGATTTCCGTCGTCACCAGCGCGACCATGAAGTCAATTCACAAAAGTACAAACGTTTAGTTGCGTCAAAGGAGCAGGGGTACGAGATGGTCTCCTCATCCAAGTTGAAAGTGGGTGACGTTATTATCGTAGAGAAGAACGAACGAGTGCCAGCAGATTTAGTTCTTCTGCGAACAAGTGATAAGAGTGGATCAGCTTTTGTGCGAACTGACCAACTTGATGGTAAATTCAAATGTCTTCCATGTGATAAGAATGAAATCTTAACAGTTTTACTATTTTGTGATTTAGGGGAGACCGATTGGAAACTACGACTCGCTGTTCCATTGACTCAAAAGTTGGCAAAGGATTCTGATCTATTTAACATTGATGCGAATGTTTATATTGAAAAACCTCAAAAGGATATTCATACATTTATTGGTACTTTTTCCATGGTCAGTATTCACATAAATAAGGTTAAGATTTTAATAATACTTTCTTTTGATAATTTGCAGCAGCAGGGATGTGAGGAGAGTAGTTTGAATGTCGAGAATACCCTGTGGGCAAACACCGTAGTTGCGGCTGGCACAACAACTGGCATTGTCATTTACACAGGCTGTGAAACGCGAAGTGTCATGAACAATTCACAACCAAGGTCAAAAGTAGGCCTGCTGGATATGGAAATTAACGGGCTGACTAAGGTAATTTATTTCTTTTTTCATCAGCGATACCCTGACTTATTTTATTTAAAGGTCCTCTTCGGTGCGGTGATCGGATTGTCCTTGGTCATGATGATCTTAAAAGGTTTCAATGGTCCATGGTACCGCTATATGTTTCGATTTGTTTTACTCTTTTCTTATATAATTCCAATAAGTCTAAGAGTAAATCTGGATATGGGAAAAGCTTTTTACTCCTGGCAAATGCAGAATGATTCCGAAATTCGAGGAACTGTTGCTCGTTCCACCACAATACCAGAAGAACTCGGTCGCATTTCATATGTTCTCACCGATAAAACAGGAACATTGACCCAAAATGAAATGGTATTCAAAAAGATTCATTTGGGCATTGTATCCCATGACAATGATACGTTCCATCATATTGGATCAATAATACAGAATCTATTGCCAACAATATTAAACACTTCAGAAAATGCACACAATAAGCCATTAATGTATTCCGGAAGCAGAATGAGACGACCCGAAGGTTGGCGTGAATGGGAAGCCGTCAAAGCTTTGGCACTATGTCACAATGTGACGCCAGTAACCGATGATGATAGCAGCAGCAACAACAACAGCAAAGGCAATTCACCGACGAAGGTCACATTCAACAGCGACGAAAAAAAACCTGCAGAAATAACTTACCAAGCATCGAGTCCAGATGAAATAGCATTGGTTAAGTGGACCGAAGAAGTTGGTTTAACACTCATAGCCAGGGATGTGAATTCAATGACTCTGCAATTGAAGGCACCAACCTTTCCCGAGAAAATTTCTTCATATCAACGAAAAGAAGATTTGTCTTCGTCGCCATCTACGAGTAGTGCTAGCACGGTCTCCCTTAGTTCAATGAATAATGTTGTTACTAAAAAACCGAGCGATTTATTGCACTTCCAGATTTTACAAATTTTCCCTTTCACTAGTGAATCAAAACGCATGGGAATCATCGTGAAGGACAGTCATTCGGGAGAAATAACATTTTACTTGAAGGGAGCTGATGTAGTCATGACACCCATTGTTCAGTATAATGATTGGCTGAATGAGGAATCCGGCAATATGGCACGCGAAGGTTTACGGACTTTAGTAGTAGCCAAAAAAGTGCTCACAGACGAGCAGTACCACGACTTTGAAATGCGCTATAATGCGGCTCGCCTGAGTGTAACAGATCGAGTAGCCAAGGTAGCCTCCGTCGTAGAGTCATTAGAACGTGACTTGGAGCTAGTTTGTTTGACCGGCGTTGAAGATCGTCTACAAGACGGTGTTCGGCCGACACTGGAGCTCCTAAGAAATGCAGGAGTACGAGTGTGGATGTTAACGGGAGATAAATTAGAGACCGCTTGTTGCATTGCAAAGAGCTCTCAATTAATCGGTAGAAATCAAGGTCTACATGTATTGAAAAGTGTAAACACCCGTACAGATGCTCATCAAGAGCTAAATCAGTTCCGTAAGAAACAAGGTTGTGCCCTGGTGGTTTCCGGTGAGAGCTTAGAAGTTTGTCTACAATTTTATCGGACAGAGTTTATGGAACTAGCAACAGCATGTCCTGCAGTTGTTTGCTGCCGTTGTAGCCCTACACAGAAAGCTCAGGTGGTATCATTAATACAGGACTATACCGGTAAACGTACCTGCGCCGTCGGAGATGGTGGTAATGATGTCAGCATGATTCAACAGGCGGATGCTGGTGTTGGTATTGAAGGCAGAGAAGGTCGACAAGCATCCCTGGCCGGAGACTTCAGTATTCCACAATTCTCACACATTTCCAAATTGTTGCTGGTGCACGGAAGACGATCATACAAGCGATCTGCTGCACTGTCTCAATTTGTTATCCATCGCGGCCTCATTATAACTACTTTACAAGCAGTCTTCTCGGCAGTATTTTACTTGAGCTCCGTAGCTTTATATCAAGGTTTCCTTATGGTGGGATACTCAACCCTTTACACCATGTTTCCAGTGTTTTCACTTGTTCTCGACCAAGATATTACAACAGCAACTGCTGTAACATATCCTGAATTGTATAAAGATCTCTCTAAGGGCAGGAGCTTAAGTTACAAAACATTTTTCATATGGGTTCTTATCAGTATATATCAGGGTGGTGTGATAATGTACGGAGCACTGATATTATTCGAGGATGAATTCATTCACATTGTGGCAATAAGTTTCTCGGCTCTTATTCTTACCGAGCTTATAATGGTGGCCCTAACGATACGCACATGGCATCGGTAAGTGTGCCGGCTTGTAGACTTTATAGGCGTGTAATTGTATGTTGCTTTTATTTCTTTTTAGATTGATGGTGTTAGCAGAATTATTCAGTTTAACGCTTTATCTTTTATCTCTGGCTGTGCTCCATGAATACTTTGGTAAGTACTGAGCCAAGTCTCGATTTTAATTGTGGAACTTCCGTTTCAATTTCGTGTGTTCGAAAAATTGGTTAGTGATTATTAAGTTGAGTAAAAAATCATTCCGTGTTTTGCAACAGGTCGTGTAAGTAGTGTTATATAATAATCAGTTTGTTAGATAATAATATTAGGGGCGTTGCTGGGATCCTGTCCGCAGCGCCAGTTTGTTATATAATAATTGCCCATATAATGACCATTTGTTTTATAATGATTAAAAGGAAGTAGGAGGAAATCTATTCAACACCAAATTTTTGGGGATCCATCCATCAATAGTCGTGTGGCCGAGTGTAAAGTGTAAGTAGCTCCCGACGGTGGCGGCTATTCGGTCAGCGGTGTGTGTTTCTGCTATCATTACCCGTTTACCGCAAGTCCAGAGCACTGAATGCAGCGTAACAGTCCGTTACGTGCCGTTAGCGGTCACCCGATGAGTACCGGGGCGACCATGGTAAACTTTCCGGTCGAGTTCCTGGCAACGCCTTGATTTCTTCTCTAATTCACCGCACTTACCCGTAAATCCTGGGGACTTTGACAAGGGGTCGTCTCCTGCAAGCAAACCAAGAAAAACCAAAACGGAATACTCTTCCAAAAACGCCTTGCGTACTCTTCTTTATTTTTTAACACCAAGATTTTTTGCTTTACATTAATTTTACTTTTCATTTTAAATAAACATTTTACAAAGAACTTAACACATTTTCACAAGTAGTTAGAACAAAAAGAAAAAATGAAAATTAAACAAAATCGCTTCATGCGGTAAACTAAAAACTTGTCACCTCCACCGTGAAGGAGATACGGATTCTGACTCTTCTTAGATCCACTCTCTCTCTCCCCATTCCTGGCTCTTCGTTAACTTTCGAACACAATCTTCCTTATCACCGTGTCTTCGACAAGTGGCAACCCAACGATACAGGTGTATGCCACCGCTAATATTTGAGTTTGAGATCACAATGGGATGTATATTTGGGGTTTCGATCCCCAAATCGTCGTTGTCGTCGAGAGTCTGCTCCGTTGAAAAGGCTGCAGTCGCTGGAGTCCCTGTTGGCGGCTGATGTTCCTCTCGTGGCGGCGGCTGACGTCGAAGTGCCGTGTGTTCGCGCCAATTGTCCACACATGTGGTATATGTCAAACGAAATTGGCGGGAAAGATCCGGCGTCGGTTCTCACTCTACGTGTGAGTGCGATTGTTATGATGTTATTAACACACAATTTAATAATATATTTTAATATAGTAAGATTAGTGGTTGGGCTCCTCGATAGTATAGTGGTTAGTATACCCGCCTGTCACCCGGGAGACCGGGGTTCGATTCCCCGTCGGGGAGCCCCTGGCGCAAGACTAATGACCTTGCTCAGACAAAATAAATCATTATGGAAAATTTAACAAGCCTCAGGACTTGCTAAATAAGGCCAAGACCGGCTCCCGGTTGTAGTGCCGATGATGATGATGATGATGAAGATTAGTGGTTATTGGTATGTTTATTATTTACGGGTAAGTTGGATGACTTACTTGGGTTTTGTCGACCGTTGAGCGGTCGATGCAACTGCGGTTGGTCGGTTGTTGGTGTGTGCTGCGACTGGGTGCAGGGGGCGTTGACTGGTTGCTCCCCTGATCGGTTTTCGTTCCTTTTTCGACAATTCAAGTTATTACACTCTGTGCGGCTTCAAGGTTTTACGTCGAATGTCATATTTTTGTTTTTTTGCCGTTGACGTTTTATTTTATTATTCGACGCCAACGCCGGTTTTTATTATTCTCTCTGCCAAGTAGAATTTGCATAAAGTAGTTTATGCAAATTAACTACTTGGCGAGTTGTTCTCCGTTTAAAGGTAAAGAGGGGAAACTAACAAAAGGGGATTAGTGGATGTTGGGGGGACCTGGACTCAAGGTCGGTCCGTAACAAGACCAACGTAGTACCGCGTCGACTCCATGCCAATTCAGCCGTGTCTCTCCTTTGTGTGTGAGGATGACCAAAAGTGTGCTTGACTTAATTAGTCGAAATCCACTCTCGGTGTAAGTCTTTGCTTACGGCGACTGCGTGGAGGTTGTGGATTGTGCTGATCCGCCACATATATATCGTATATATAGTATTTATGCCTGTAATTCTTCGTTTCAATATTAAACCAAAGCTCAACCGTGGGGTTTATTACGCAACATACCTCCCCCCACACAAAAGCGCGAGACATTCTTGGGAGAGGAATGACACGCCCCCAAGCAGCCGGGGGATGGCTCCAGCAACATCGTCGCCGCTCCCGGCGGTGGGCCATTTCTACCGAGAACAATCATAGGTAATCACCGAACAAAAACAGAACGGGGAGAGGCCACCGTTTCTGCCTCCGCATCTGGGAGAGCGTAGCAATCTATATACTTCGACAAGTTGTCTTGGAATGTAAGTATATATTGATTGCCGGTTGGAGTGCGATCAAGAGGACCTACTATATCTAAGTATACTTTGTCGAAAGGCCTCTTTGCAATGTCGGTTATTACCATGGGCATGCGTATGTTCGGTGAAGATTTCATGGTTTGACATGTTTTACTTACTTTGATGTACTGTTTAATGTCGCGCATCATGTTCTTCTACCAAAAATTTCTACGTATTTTGTGATACGCTTTACTCACTCCTTGGTGTCCACCCAAAGGAGGATCATGGTATTCCCGGAGTAGGAACTGAATGTCTTCAGGATTGGTTATCTCCATTCCTTTTTCCGTGCAGGCCGGAATGGGATCCTCGTTAAGAGAGGACTATCCTGAGTTCCTTCGCATTTGCATAAAGTAGTTTATGCAAATTAACTACTTGGCGAGTTGTTCTCCGTTTAGAGGTAAAGAGGGGAAACTAACAAAAGGGGATTAGTGGATGTTGGGGGGACCTGGACTCAAGGTCGGTCCGTAACAAGACCAACGTAGTAGCACGTCGACTCCATGCCAATTCAGCCGTGTCTCTCCTTTGTGTGTGAGGGTGACCCAAAGTGGGCTTGACTTAATTAGTCGAAATCCACTCTCGGTGTAAGTCTTTGCTTACGGCGACTGCGTGGAGGTTGTGGATTGTGCTGATCCGCCACATATATATCGTATATATAGTATTTATGCCTGTAATTCTTCGTTTCAATATTAAACCAAAGCTCAACCGTGGGGTTTATTACGCAACATACCTCCCCCCGCACAAAAGCGCGAGACATTCTTGGGAGAGGAATGACACGCCCCCAAGCAGCCGGGGGATGGCTCCAGCAACATCGTCGCCGCTCCCGGCGGTGGGCCATTTCTACCGAGAACAATCACAGGTAATCACCGAACACAAACAGAACGGGGAGAGGCCACCGTTTCTGCCTCCGCATCTGGGAGAGCGTAGCAATCTATATACTTCGACAAGTTGTCTTGGAATGTAAGTATATATTGATTGCCGGTTGGAGTGCGATCAAGAGGACCTACTATATCTAAGTATACTTTGTCGAAAGGCCTCTTTGCAATGTCGGTTATTACCATGGGCATACGTATGTTCGGTGAAGATTTCATGGTTTGACATGTTTTACTTACTTTGATGTACTGTTTAATGTCGCGCATCATGTTCTTCCACCAAAAATTTCTACGTATTTTGTGATACGCTTTACTCACTCCTTGGTGTTCACCCAAAGGAGGATCATAGTATTCCCGGAGTAGGAACTGAATGTCTTCAGGATTGGTTATCTCCATTCCTTTTTCCGTGCAGGCCGGAATGGGATCCTCGTTAAGAGAGGACTATCCTGAGTTCCTTCGCATTTGCATAAAGTAGTTTATGCAAATTAACTACTTGGCGAGTTGTTCTCCGTTTAGAGGTAAAGAGGGGAAACTAACAAAAGGGGATTAGTGGATGTTGGGGGGACCTGGACTCAAGGTCGGTCCGTAACAAGACCAACGTAGTAGCACGTCGACTCCATGCCAATTCAGCCGTGTCTCTCCTTTGTGTGTGAGGGTGACCCAAAGTGGGCTTGACTTAATTAGTCGAAATCCACTCTCGGTGTACGTCTTTGCTTACGGCGACTGCGTGGAGGTTGTGGATTGTGCTGATCCGCCACATATATATCGTATATATAGTATTTATGCCTGTAATTCTTCGTTTCAATATTAAACCAAAGCTCAACCGTGGGGTTTATTACGCAACATACCTCCCCCGCACAAAAGCGCGAGACATTCTTGGGAGAGGAATGACACGCCCCCAAGCAGACGGGGGATGGCTCCAGCAGCATCGTCGCCGCTCCTGGCGGTGGGCCATTTCTACCGACAACAATCACAGGTAATCACCGAACACAAACAGAACGAGGGGAACGGGGAGAGATCGAGGAGAAAATTATTCAGAAAGAACAACACCAGTGTTAATTCAATGTCAATGACCATGCTACTCATAGCCAAAATATATTTAAAGTAATTACTAATAGAATATAACACTACAGGTTTTCCCCCGACTTACGACCGAGATAGGTTCCTGGTCATCGGTCGTAAGTCGATTAAGTCGTAAGTCGATCTCATGTATTTTAGGGATTCCCCGCAACTACATATTTGTCTTCTTTAAGCATTTTCTATGAAAAAAATTGTAAGTGCGAATAGTCGTAAGTCGAACGGTCGTAAGTCGGGGACTACCTGTAGTATTATGGTTAGTTAAATGTTCATAGGAAATATGTGTTACTACGATCTCAATGACTTTGTTAATATAGACCAAAATGTATTTAAAGTAATTCTTATAGAATATAGCATTAGTATTATTGTTAGTTAAATGTTCATAGAAATATGTTTTTTTTTTTTAACATACTGTATTTATTTGACCAATAATCAATGTTTACATTAAGTACTACAGCTAACTTATAATTCTAGTGATACAACTGTTTACATGCATACATTACACATTTTTCAAACATAACTGAATGTGTGAATAACTCTATTCGAGTATTATAGGTTTTAATATTAACAGTTTTCCTGGAAAAGGTCAGAAAACCAGGATTTTTATTTTTTAATTTAATCTAATCTAATACTTAACTTAACTCTAACTTATTCTAGCTTAACCTAATTTATTTTATAATAAGTTAAATACGTAATGTGAATTGGGGAATATAGGGATTGATGGTTAAGGAAGTAGGTTGGCGTGGGATATGGTCAGTTAGTGGTCTCGGGTGCGGTAACACTTTCCGGTTGTTCGTTTAAACGCAGAATGTTGGAGAATGGTTGTATGTTACAGTATTTGAACTGATTGGGTGCCAGCTCGGTGTTATGGTACACTACCTCGTTGGAGTCGTTAACCAATCTTCCAGAGGTGAAGAGACTTAGAGACTTCTAGTATGGAGACAATTCAGATAGTGAGCCCTGTTATCTAGAGGAGTTGGTAGTAGTGAAGTTATTATGGGGTTGGGATTATTTGGGAGGTTTTCAATAAATTTGATAGACAGCTCTAGGAAGCGTCTATCGAGACGGTCAATATTAGCGGCATTGTATAGCAAGCTGTTATTGTAATACTTGTAAGAGTTGGGTTGTCGGTTGAGGCCAGTGACCAGCCTGAAGCATTTCCTTTCGAAAGTGCGTAGCTTCTCCATTTGGGCTGGTGTTATATGATACCACAGTGGACACGCATATTTCAGAGTAGATCTGATTATTTGTTTATAGATGAGCAGTTTGACTTTGTGAGAGAGACCATTGGGTTTCCACATCACTCTTCTACAGAGATTCAGTTGTATTGTGGCTTTACGTAAAGTATTTTTAATGTGGGTGGAGAATGAAAGGTCATTGGAAAAGGTTATTCCCAGATATTTTAAAGTTTTAGAAGGTTTTATCTGGGTGTTATTTAGTTTGAGTCTAATTTTGTTGTGGGTGTGCCTTGTGTTGTTTGTGCAGTGCTCATTTTTACCCTTAAACACTATAAGCTGGGTTTTATCAGGATTTATGCGAATTTTCCATTTATTGAAGTATGTTGATAGATTTGGGAGGAAGTTATTAATGCGGTTTCTTGCCTCTTTTACAAACTTGCTGCTGGAGTAGATTATGGTGTCATCAGCGTAATTCAACATTACGGTATTGGGTAATTGAGGCTGCGGTATGTCTGAAGTATAAACGAGGTATAATAGTGGTCCAAGAATTGAACCCTGCGGCACCCCTGCGGTTATATTATACGATTGGGAGATAGAAGAATTTATTTTGACCATGAATTTTCTACCAGAGAGGTAGGAAGTAAGAAGTTTGGTGGTATGGGTGTTTAATCCAAATATGTAGTGCAGCTTGTAAAGCAGTCCTGAGATCCAAACACAGTCGAATGCTTTAGATATGTCGAGAGAGATACAGACCGTCGGGCTTTGGTTTTGAAGATTAGTTGTGACATCGTGCGTTAGTTTTAACAGAGCATGACAGGTGGAGTGTTGTGAGCGAAACCCAAACTGGGAATTTGGGATAATAGCGTTGTCATGTGCAAATGAAAGGAGATTTCGATATATCTTGCATTCCAATATCTTGCTTAATGTGTTTAATAACGATATCGGACGATGGTTGCTGGGGTTGTTGGAAGGACTGGACTTACTGATAGAGACTATAACCGTGGTTTTCCAGTTATCTGGGAAATGTGATCCGTTAATTATGTCGTTGAGAAGAACGAGAATAGGGACTAGATTTGACGGGAGAAGTCTTTTGTAAAGAAGGTTTGGAATTCCATTAAGCTTGTCGACTTCTTGTTGTTGCGTGATGTTATAAATTCAGATAATTCGCTTGCTGCTAGGAAGGTCGCATTATCCAGAGGAACGAGACGCTTTGTTTGTTTCGTTGAATTCCGCGATGAAAGGGGTGAAGGATGGGATCATTGTGCATGAGATGTAGTCGTTTACAGTTCCTTGAAAATTGGAGACTGAGAGGGAGTCGTTTTGTTGATGGATTTTATAAAAGTGATTAGCTAGACAGTTTGCCATGTCAATATCTGATTGGACTGGGTGATTGTTAGTAGGGTTTGAATATATAATCGATTCGGGGTTTGTATTTTCGACCCGTTAGTCTGTTGATATTTTTGAATAAATCACGATTGGGTTTAATATTTTTAAGTATAGACGTGTAAGCCTGGTCGGCAAATTGTTTTAGTTGTCCATTTATCAGGGTAGTTAAGAGTTGAATTTGATTTTTAATAAAAGGGGAGTAACTGCTATGTAGTTTTCGTCTAAGCTGTTTTTTTACGCGTAACAGTTTTGTAAGGATTTTGGGTAAAGGTTTTCCTAGATGATTATGAGGGATGGATGTAGATGTGTGGCTGAAGAGGGCATTTTTTTAGTATTTGCTCTATTCTTAAGGCTGCTCGGTCAATTGCAACAGGGAGTCGATTTGAAGTTTCTCGCAAAGTATAGTCTGTAAAACTGGCAGCAATGTCCCTATTGAGTCTTTTTAAGTTTGTCCTGGAGAAATTCGGGATCTTATTGAATGAGTAACATGGTTCGAGGGCTGGGATTTGGACAGTGGTGTGGACGGACCCATAATCGGAAAGAAATTCGAAGGATACTGTAGGGAGGTTAGGTGAGTAGACGTCTACGGATTTTAGGAACAAATCTGTTGATTTAGTAGTATTGGAGATACGTGTTGGCTGTAATGGACAGTCCGCATAGATATATGGATGGAGTTGAAGAAGTGCTAGAAGTTGTCAACCGTATTTATTGCACTTAGTGTCGTTAAATGAAGTATGTCGAGCATTCCAGTCTCCTCCTATTATGAAAGGTGTAGGTGGAGACTGTTGGATTATCTCAGTGATGTCGGAACTAGGGAAGTTTGGTTCCCGAGAAGGGTGAATGTATACGGACGACAGTACAAGCACTTTGTTGCTTTTGCAAAAGATTTTAATTGCCGTGTACTCAATATTATTTATATTGGTGAACCTAATTTCGGAAAATAGGAATTTCTTGTGTATTAGAATTCCAGTACCTCCATGAGATCCAGTGGTTCGTGGATTAGAAACAAGTATATAATTCGGGATAGATACTCGGGAGTTTGGTTTAAGCCAAGTTTCTGAGAGGAGGAGAATATCTGGAGAAAACTTTTCAACGAACAATCGGAAGTGTTGTCTGCGGATATTGGAATATATGGACTCTGCGTTGAGGGAAATTATGGTTAAATTAGCCATTAAGGGAGAGGATATGTGAAGTTATAAGAGATAAAATCGGACCTTTTTTTTCTAGTTCTGAACTGTGCTTCAACGTGGGCAGTATCTTCTGTAAGGTACTTATGTATCCTGTGATGTCCAGATTCAGATCGTTATTGTTGGATTGGTGATTTCTTGTCATGTTAAGGGAATCCTTGACAACCTTAGCGTATGACATTCCTGGACTTGTAGGATTTATTGATTGATGTGATGCTGTTTTGGTTGGTGAAGGTTTGCTCGGTGCCATGGGTGTTGTTCGCCTTTCTAGAATCCTCAGCTTATGAAGACATTGCGAGAAGTTGGCAGGGTGGGGTCCTCCACAGTTACAGCATGTCACTGTGATTTTCTTCGTTGTAATGGATCCATCGGGGTTTTTTGTTTGGATTGTTCCTGATTCCATCCCAGACGGGCTGACCTTACATTCTCCAGGTTGATGTTGCTCTGCACACTTTACGCATCGTACGCTTAGATGACATGCGGCTGCCAAGTTTCCTGAACCATGGCATCTTTTGCAATGAAGTACGTTTTGTTTATGTGGTTCCTCAATCGCAATTTTATGCGTGAATAGATATTTTATTTGTTTGAGCCGGGTGACATCAGTTGGAGGAATTTGTATGATACGTAAATGCAGATTCTTGTTAGTCCGCATGTATGGTGTTTGGGAGTAGTCCAACCTGTTTATTTTCAGTTCCGGACAGATCCTGACTATTCCTGCTGCAAGTTCCTCATTAGTCCATGCTGGATCAATATGCCTTAAGATGAAAGTCGCTGATTTCAACTGTCCATGTTGAAGAGTGAAAAATGCAAGCTTATGTTGCGCAAGTTTTTCTACCGCCTTATTGTGATCCGTTAAAGTGGTTGTTGTGATGGAAGTCGAAGCTCCTCTTGTGGTTGTGGTGAAATTGCGCTGGCCTAAGGTACTTTCGAGCATTCTAATTAGTTCTTTGATGTTTTTTATATTTTTAATATAGATGGGTGGTGGTCTTGTATTTTTGGTGGGCGTGTTAGGCTTTTGATTCCCGGCTGTCTTCTTTTGTTGGGGAGATGGTGTTTCGTGGGACGATAATTGTTGCTTTGGAGATGATGGGGCTAGTCCGGGGTATTGAGCAGGCGTTTTTTCCATGCAGACGTCATCTCTGATTTTATTGGTTGTTTTTAGGGAGCGGATGTCCTCGTGGAGTTGTTTCATCTGGAGTCGAAGTGTATTGATATAGTCCACGGCTTCCAGATACTTTTTTTGGTAGTCCATAGTTTGTGTCTCCATGGTTGTTGGTTTCTTTGTTACGCTCAGTAAATCGTCGGTGGCTCTTCTTTTACGCTCTATGATGAATTGTTGGTCATCACTGGGGCCGTCGCCCAGCATGCGTTACTGTTAGTTTTCACTGTTTTTTACTAAAAGTATTTTTACACGTGCACTTCACCCACGTGTGTTACTCACTTTCACAAACAAGAGTTTCAGCTATGCTATGAGCGAACGTTTGTTCGCTCTGAAGTACTCGATAAGAATGTTGATAGAAATATGTGTTAATACGATTGTAGCGGTTCTACGATCCGCACAACCAACTATAGGTTGAAATGTCCTTTCCGCCAAGGAACATACTTACCTCTATCCATTACACGTGCCCACAGACACGTGTTTCAATAGCCGCTGATCATGCCTGTAACAAAGGTTATACGAAATTGTAACAACGTTGAACCCGATATCTAAAACCAAGGAACTTAGCGTTCAAAAGCTTCCAATATCGAGTTCAACGCTTCCATACATGGTATTCTACTCCAATCCAAAAAGGCATCAAGCATCGCACCTAAACAATGCGGGAGATCATCGCATGTAAATCGATCACCCAGCCTGGGCAGCAACGCGATGTTTTCCCACGAAATACCATGTCGGTAAGTAAACCGAACAAGGGATACATTCTCGGGTAGCTAAATGCAATTAGCACCTAAATTATTCGCATGATCTAATGCTAAGGCACACTTGCGCAAACAAATGATTCGTTGCGTCGCTGATTAGCAGGCGAACAATCATAAACGCATAACACTATCCCTGATAGATGTTTATGATGGAAAAGGCAAACAAAGCCTTACATCCCATAGTCCGTGTACGTATCCGAAATGCAGGCGATCCTTTGCCGCATGCCAGGTGTGTAGTGCAAATAAACCACGGAAGGATCGGAGAATAAGCGGCGGCATCCGATCCTGAAACAAGAAAAAAAAGATTCCGACCTCCAGCAACGAACCATGATAATGATGATTATTAGGTAAGATTTCTCCTTTCCAGGTCCAATGGAAAATGCTCCTTTTGAGATGCAAAGGGAAATTGTATGCTGTTAACAGATACGATGGGAAAGTCTGTTAGCAGATTGGATGGGGAAATTTTCCTTTACAGATGCGGGCTGATTGATTCGAATGGAATATTTTTAGGATGGAGACAATTAAATTTTATCGAGGAGTCTAGAGAATACGTTCGAACAGAGAGGAACTCAGTAAGGAGATCGGTCCACGCTGCGATATCGCGAAAATGAGAAATGTCGAATGGGTGGTTCAAAGATAGTTTTAAAACAGTGAGCCATTAAAACATTTGTGTATCCAACCCTTAAACCGTGACAACAAGTCATTCAAAATAAAAGTCAAAAATAAAGTCAATTCTTTTCGTGTTTCAATTTTGTGCTGTGTGCGCTCCGTTGGTGTTTTCGTTTCTCTGCGGTAAACAGTGTTCGGCGGAACACTTAGACAAATATAAATTACGCCAAAAACCCACATGGGCAGTCACGGGAGACGAGCAAAAAGTTAGACATTGATAAACTAAAAGACCTGCGCAAAAGGGCTGAATATCAAGACGAACTAACGAATAGATTTACCATTCTAGAGAATGGGAGCAGTAAGGAAGAGGAAGCTAGTGTGCACACTAAATGGACATCGATCAGAGACACAATCAAACAAACAACCCAAAAGGTATTAGGATTTAAGAAAACAATTAAGTCCAAGCTTGATCGAAGAACGTAAACGCATCAGAGTGATCCACTTAGAAACATATGGTGAAGACAACGCAGAAAGATACGCGACAATTCGGAGAGAGACAACGAGACTCCTTAAACGCAAAAAACGCGAATGGGAGAAGACTCGGATCGAAAAAATTCTAGAGCAAAGAACATCAGAGGTATGTACGCCGGCATAAATTCAATTAGAAATGGCTGCCGAGGGAGAGCCCAAACAATTCGAGACGCAAACGGTTGTCTGGTGACAGAAACAAACAATATCGTAACAAGATGGAAGCAGTACTTTGAAAACCTGCTCAGTGTACGCACCCATCAACCACAAATAAACGCACCAGACGTACATACAGCCGAGCCTCAGATCCCAGAGCCATCTTTCAACGAAGTTGTAGACGCAATAAATCGATTAAAAAACAACAAAGCTCCCGGAGTCGACTGCATACCGGCAGAGTTTGTGAAGCATGGAGGAGAAGCAACCGCTCGAAAGATCCACTAGCTCATCCAAACAATATGGGATAAGGAAGTCACTTCGGAAGAATGGAAAACCTCAATAGTCGTCCCCATTTACAAAAAAGGCGACAAATCTGACTGCGAAAACTACAGAGGAATATCATTGCTCCCAACCGCATACAAAATATTAACAAATGTCATTCTTGCGAGAATCACACCGTACGCAGAAGAAATACTGGGAGACTACCAATGCGGATTCCGTAGGAACCGGTCAACAAGCGACCAAATGTTCACAATAAGGCAACTGGTGGAAAATAAGTGGGAATACGGAGAGACAGTTCACCAACTGTTCGTTGACTTTAAAAAAGCCTATGACTCAGTCGCAAGGTAAAGACTCTACCATATTGTGGTTGAGCTGGGAGTCCCGAAAAAATATGCCACCTTCATTCAAATTTGCAGGAACGAAAACAAAGGGCGAGTTAGAATAGAAAACCACCTTTCAGAACTGTTTGAAATCCGGGACCGACTAAAACAGGGAGATGGTCTACCACCGTGTCTTTTTAACCTTGTGCTCGAGTATGTCATCAGAAAGGTACAAGACGACAACATGACCGGATCATCCCTGAACGGGGTCACACAAGTGCTCGCATATGCGGATGACATCGCCGTTCTGGTCGATAATCTAGAAACTATACGTAAAAACAGTGAAATCATCATGCAAGCGGCAGAAAAGGTGGGCCTAGAAATAAATGAAGACAAAACAAAATACATGATTACGACGAGAGCAGGTGGAACTCAGGGAACACATATAAACGTCAGAGGCAAGATATTTGAAAAAGTTAAAGATTTTAAATATCTGGGAACGATACTGACGGTCAGTAACGAAATGTCGAAGGAAATTAACGAAAGACTACACTCCGGCAACGCTAGTTGGCACGTAGTCAGTAAGCTGCTGAAATCCAAACTGCTATCGCGTAACATAAAGCTCCGTGTCTATAGAACCATAATCATGCCGATTGTTCTATACGGATGTGAAACATGGGCTCTCACGAAACGGGAAGAAAACAAATTCCGCGTATTCGAGAATAAAGTTTTGAGGAGTATCTTTGGAGGTAAATATGACGAGGAGGCAGGACAATGGAGGACACTCCATGACCACGAATTGAAAGAGCTATACAGCACACCTATAATAGTGCGAGTAATCAAGTCGCGAAGATTAAGATGGGCAGGACATGTGGCGCGAATGGGTAACGATAGGACCGTGCGTAGAATTCTTGACGGCGGACCAACGGGAAAGAGACGGGTAGGACGGCCGCGACGGAGATGGGAGGACAATGTTAGATTTGACCTTGAGGAAATTGGATCGGATGGTCGGGCGAGGAAGGAGAGTGCACAGGACAGAGAACGATGGCGGAGTCGAGTCGGTGAAGTCATGAATTTCCGGGTTCCTGCAGGCCAAAAAATAAAAAATAAAAAAAAAAATTAACCAGTAAAATTGTGACAAGATAGAGAACTTGGAGTTCATTTTTGAAGTTTTCACGGTATGTTATTTTGACGTCTTCAAGGCAACTGAAGGGGCAAAATATCATTCTAAAATTACATATCTACACTACTTCGAATAATACACATTCTCTGACGAGAAGTATTTAAAAGTTTATTCAAGTAGTATCAACGAGTGAGGAACGATTTGTTGAGCAAAATCGGAATTGTATTTAGTCACATCAGCAAAAGAATTATACCACCTCGAATGAAATAAAAATGTACTAAGTTAAGTTACTTCATTAATTTAAATAATAACTAATGAAATTATTTTGTTTGAATATCATTACAGATTGGGAGTTTATATGGTCGTATGATTTCCTTTGGAAAGTCTCACTCATCACTCTGATATCTTGTTTACCACTTTACGTTATTAAATTCCTAAGGAAGAAATGTTCACCTCCATCATATCTTAAGCTTTCATAAAGTATTTAAAGAATTTAAATTGGTAGTTAATATTAAAATATTTTATTTAAAATAACTTCAATTCAAGGGCAAATATGATAGAAATATAAATTATTTTGCGAGTTGTTTTCCTTTCCTATACACGTTTTCATAATTTTTTTTTTTTAGTTTGTATTCGTTTTTTGTTTCGCTGAATTTCCGAATTACAAATACCGCCGGATTAAACTCTTCTGCTAAGTGTTTTTGTCGTTCAAATGTCTTTTATTAATTGTGTCCTTTTTGTTTGTTTTTATTTTTATAAATATGAAGATGCCAATTTTTGTACAAGTATGTAATGTAACATTATATTTAAAGCGTTAGCTAACACACCGAAATTTGTAGAATTTTTTTTTTTTTTTTTTTTTTTTTTAATAAATTGTATTCCTTTTGATAAATTAAGAATATGTACGTTATTAGTTATTTATATAAATGCTGAACATGATAATTCAAGTAAAAATGTGAAGATAAAAATGTTATAGTCAATAAGTTTATTCTTAAGTGTAAAATATTGATAAATAATCGATTTCAAACTCAAGGACGTATATAATAAGTACTCCTAGTGAAATATCCTTGACAGGCTCTGTTAATGTAGCCGATTCTAATTATACCAATTTCATAAATTTGAATAAAAAAGAAAATGGGATTGTAACACCCTAAAAATAATCTATTTTCAATAAATAAAAAACAAATATAACATATATGTATATATATACAAAGGTTCTGTGATCGTTTATGATTTTTGATCCTCGTTCTAGCTGTGGGGGCATAACAAAATAGCTTTTTTTTAAGTTTTGATACTTCAAAAAATAGAAATTATTTTTAATTGGAAGTAAAAATTAACAACATACTTTTTTTTAACAATTCGTACCCACTAAAGTGATTACTCGTCCTTATGATATGAGAAAAAGTAGTCTGACTAGTAACGGGAGGAAAAAGAAATAAGAGAAAGAAATAGTGAACTCTATTTCTGCATTGTATCATATCGCTTAATCCGCACACGAGCCAGCGTGTACGGTTTCTGAGTCACGAAATCAACATTTCATGGTGCACAATTTCCCCATCGCTAATAAATTTTGTGTATAACTCTTAATTAAATGAAAAGATATTCTCAACCGTGCGTTCGATAAAACGTGCATGTCGGCAATGCAATTTTAAAAACTTTATGTGCATAGGAGTATAGTACGGTGAAGGACAAATGCCAATTGGTTTCCCTAACATTCATTTCTTACTCAGCCATTTTTAACATCTAATCTAAATTGATTTTTTAGGAATCCAACTGTGGTGTGAGAGTGATATAATAGTCGTTATAAAAGATTTTAGGGTGTCTCCTGTCGAATTCATCAAGATATCTGTTCTTAAACCAGAACACTTATTGCAGTCGCAATCATTCAACCATTCTTAACTTCACCATACCGAGAGAGAGAGAGAGAGAGAGAGCCGAGATGACATTGGTTTTTTGTACCGAGCCGCTTTAATAGCATAACTTTTAAGGCGGCCGGTGCAACATCTGTGGGGGTGAAGGTATGGGTGCCGACGTACGGCACGGGTTCACTATCACCCACCGATGGAAATCCCAGGAACGACAAATAGTTGCGGGTAATAGCACTGGTAATGGTAAGCTCGTTCGTACTTTGTTTTTTTATTTTCCTGTTCTTATTCAGAAATCACAGCCAAGGAACAGTCACCACTGAGTCAGTTTAGATCGTTTGCAACTATTTTAAAAGTTTGATTAATTGGATCATACCCTGAAGTTATTCACTGGGAGCCATCCTCTAGAAGATCGCACTTCGGGCACGTTACGAGCAGTTGAAAATCCGATGCGAAACTGTCATCCGCAAGGAAGAAACACCACAAATAAAACACTCGGGCTTCGTTGAACTTAGTTTTTTTTATTCCTTCAATATTCTGTACAGTATGAAAATATTGTGCCATTACCGCAGTTTACAAATCAGTAGCGCTCAGGCACATGGAGTACAAAGAGTAGTTTGATACACAAACCTTCGTATAGGAAGCTATCGATCTCTATTAATTTCCGACTTTATTGTATCCACTGAGTTCCAAGCCTTCAACAAAGTATTATATTGTTTATTAGGTTTTCTGTATTCACGACAATTTATCTTATAATAATTGTTCACGTGTACACTACCAAAGTTGAATTCGTTTTTTAATGGCTAGCTACTTTGGCACCCGCCAAGTAGTGAACCAATGCATGCAGCAACATCCGGAGAAAGGTTGGCGCAAGGCTAATAACCTTGCCCGGAAAAACAAATTATTATGGAAAATTTAACAAGCCTCAGATATGGACCGGATATACGACGACGACCACAGAAACGAAAATGGCTAAACGATATGAGAATTTTTTCATGGAACGTCCACTCACTATACAGAACCCGAGCTGCACAGCACTTAGCCTATGCCCTGACCGAATACAAGGCTGACATAACAGCATTCCAAGAAATAAGATGGACGGGGAGTGGTGTAATTCAAAGAAACGAGTATGACATTTATTACAGCTGTCATGCAAATCCCCATGTGCTCGGGATAGGCTTTCTAGTCAGCCAAAAACTGAAGCCTGCCATCATCGGCGTTAATGCAATAAACGAAAGTCTATGCAGTCTTCGTGTGCAAGGTAAGTTTAAAAACATAAGCCTCATAAACGTTCACGGACCTACAGAGGAGTCCCCTGACGACGAAAAGGAAGAATACTACAATACGATGCGAAAATCGTTCTTGATGATTTGAATGCCAAAATAGGTCGGGAGCCGGTTTTCAGGCACTACGCAGGTTCCCATAGTTTGCATGAGAACACTAATGACAATGGACTACGAGTCATCGAACTAGCAGCAGCGAAAAACTTCGTCGTTGCAAGTACCAGGTTTCCGCGTAAAGATATCCACAAATCCACCTGGGTATCACCTGGTGGAGCCACTCGCAACCAAATTAACCACGTGTTGATAGATCGCCACCACTCCTCAAGCCTGATGACGCTACGAACCTATCGAGGTGCCAACGACGACTCGGATCACTGTCTTGTAGGGATAGTTTTCTGACCGCGGATTGCCTTACGGAGACGTTTAGCATCCGCGGATCAGGTTCGACTCAACACGGCTGCCTTACGCATTGAGAACACCAACAACACATTTGGTCATGCGTTAAGACTCACCCTCGAAGAGCTCGATGGAAGGAGAGTAAGTCCTGGGAACAGAATGCCGGGTCTGTCTACTGTCATTAGTACTGTCAACTCCATCTTACGCAGTAGTCGCAGAGATCGGAGCGACTGGTTTGATGATGAGCGGAAACTAGCGACTGAACGTAAGAATGCTACATGCCGGGCAATGCAGCAGTCTCATAGAACGCTGGTATGCGAGGAGAAATACGAAGACCTCAGAAGATCTATAAAAAGACTCCACAGACAAAAAAAGTGCCTGGAAAAAGATCTAGTCTGTGAAATAGAGAAAAGTAGAGAGCGGGGTCCGCACCAGGCGCGAAAGTTCTACCAAATAATCCGCAGTATGACGCAATACACACAACGCTGCATTTGCTGCAAGCATAAAGAGGGTAATCTGATCACCGATCCTGAATGCATTCTGGAGCGATGGGAAGTGCAGTTCAATTAATTGCTAAATGGTCAGCTCACAGAAGAATTGGAGGCTCCACCAATGCAAGATCAAGACTAAATACTGCCACCAAGCATTGAGGAAACATTAAAAGCCATTAAACAGCTGAAATCAAATAAAGCCCCTGGAGCTGATGGTATACCAGCTGAGCTGATCAAACAAGGAGGGACAGCGTTACATCACGCAATTCATGAGATCGTGGTGCACGTATGGGAGCAAGGGGAGATGCCGGAAGATTGGCGTCGTGGAATAATTCGCCCCATGCATAAGAATGGAGATATCACACTGTGCAGCAACAGTAAGGGTATAACATTGCTGAGTACCGCCTATAAGATACTCTCTTCTATCCTTCAAGATCGGATAGCCTCATACGCTAAAGTCATCATTGGTCGATATCAGTGTGGCTTCATCTCATGCAAATCCGCAATTGATCAGACATTCACCCTTAGGCAGGCGATGGAAAAATGTGTGGAATTTAAGATTCCATTAGATCATCTATTTATAGACTTTAAGGCCGCCTACGACAGCATAGCCAGGGTAGAACTATATAATGCCATGAGAGAGTTCGGCATTCCAAACAAATTGATACGACTTTGTAGGTTAACCATGACCAACGTAACTAGACAAGTAAAAATAGCAGGATTGCAGTTCAAACCAATAACCATCTTTAATGGACTCCGACAAGGGCACGGTTTGGTCTGCCTCCTCTTCAACCTGGCGTTAGAGAGAGAGCAACCCGTGACTCTTGGGTGACAACAAGAGGGACTATTGTCACCAAGTCCAGCCAGATACTTGCCTACGCAGATGACATTGACATCATCGGTAGAACCGAATCCGCGGTAGGGGAATCCTTCACCCACTGCACATTAATGAGGGAAAAACTAAGTACATGGTGGCAACTTCTGCGAAGAGAAGACCTAACGTTGGTCAAACTATCAGGGTAGAGGAGCACGAATTTGAAGTAGTGCAATCCTTTAACTACCTTGGGTCAATAGTATCAGCCGATAACAATATGGAAGAAGACATACGCGAACGGCTGATTAAATCCAACAAAGCCTGGTAGCGTCTATCAAGGCTCTTTAAATCCCGAACTTTACCCAGAACATCCAAGCTACTACTGTACAAGACAATGGTCTTACCAGTGCTCATGTGTGGCTCCGAGACCTAGGTGCTCAATAAAAGTCACTCTGAACTCTTAGCCGCGTTCGAAAGGAAGGTCTTAAGGATAATTGTTAGGCCAGTATGTGAGGAGGAATGATTTTGACGACGGTGCAACTACGAGTTTTACGCAATCTACCTTGAATCTAATGTAAGAAATATCAAGCTCGGTAGACTCCGGTGGGCGGGACACATAGCTCGAATGCCCGGAAAGTCGTTTGTGGCAGGATATACGGAAGGCGACAGCCCGGCAGACCTTGTCTGCGATAGAAAGATGGCGTAGACCAAGACGCCCAGGGCCTGGGCGTGCCAAACTGGATGACATCGGCTCGAAATCGGGACCAGCGGATAGACTTGCTAAATAAAACCAAGACCGGATCCCGGTTATACTGCCGATGATGATGGCGAGAGGTTATGAAGATGTGCACTTCCTATTGACAGCAAAAAAGAATACACACACATACCGACAAAAACTGAGATTTCCAAACACAAAAGATGAATCCCAAAGCCGAGCGATTTTATACTATCCCTTCACTTCTGTAGTTAGAGACCTCCTCTGCACTAATCTAATGGAGATTATTGACCAATATATCATTTTAGATATACCAAACACGAGCCTAACATCCTCATCATTGTGAGTGACTTTTGTTGTCACAAAACAGTCAGAGGGCAGTGACAACGATGAATGATATGCTTACTCTTTATTTTTCTTCGATGGTCGGACACCAACCGTAATAAAATTCGTAACGAAGCCGAAGGTAGATTGCTTAAAAATGACAACCATTTTCTAAAAATGTGTTTTTAAGTACTAACCGAAAAAAAGCGTTTGTATTTTTTTAATATAATTTCACTCCAAGAAAGACATTTAGGTAAGACTTGCGGACGTCCTATCTAAGCTATAGTGATAGACATCGTCCGCCTGTTGAGATCGAAAGTTTCTATCCCTATATTTTCCTCTCTTGTTTCGCACTCTCTGAGTTTTGACCTTGAAGAGTACCCTAAGATCGTTTTTCTGTTAATGTTTCATACAAAAAATGTTCTATATGGGTAACAACACCCTCAGGGCCAAAGAGGTGAATTATTACATTTTCACCTCGGCCGACGAAAAGTCGAGGAACATTCTCTTAAAACGAGTCGCTGCTTGTTGGGAGAAGAACGACATCGTTATTGCCCTTGAGGCAATATTTCCCAATGTCAAATTCACAGACGTAAAAAAGTGCTGTCTCAGACAACGGTTTGTAAAAATCAGAGCGGAGAAGTACAACAGGATGAACATATGGGAGCTACACTTTGCCCCAGGGACCGACATAGACTCCATAATTCGGACAAAGTCCCTTCCAATCTTGCATCAGCAAGTTGTCTTCGGCGTATTTCATAACAATGAAATACCCCAATGCAGTCGCTACCAATGTTTCGGGGATGTCTCAGAGAACTGCAACATAGACCGGCGTTACGTCTTGTGGAAAATCCCACGATATTGGCAGGTGCGAACTTCCAGCAGTAAAATATGATCTATCAACAAATGTGCAAGAGGGGAAACCTTTATCAATATACTGCAACTGCGACAAGAAAGAAATATAAAGAGATAGTCCAGGGATCCAAGGAGACTCGAGCTAAACAAGTACCCAAAACTAAACAGGCCACACAAAACTTCATCCAAAATAGATTTACTTTTGCTGATAAGGTTAAAAGCATCTAAATAAAGAGTATGAAAACTCTCCCACCACATCTCCGACAAAAATATATTCAAGTGTCTAACCGATCTGCTATACAGGCCAACACAACGCCACAATCCAAGCGACGGTACAAAAGCCTCCAAAGGGGCAATCCTCAATGAATAACTATTGGGTTGACCACATGAAATGTCCGATTTTCGCTCAGTTGGAAATAAGAAGTTCTCAAGTGAACATCTGTGCCAGAACGTTAACTTTTCTTATTTTTATAAAGTAAAGTGGTACGTGTGTTTGACGTGTGAGAATTTTAGGGTTCGTTACAAATACAGTTATTTTTTTTTCTAGGAATTATTTATCATGCTGTCGGCAGTTCAAATTCGAAGCCTCTTCCTTTATGAATTTTAAATGGGACATAATGCGTCATGACGCATTTGAGGATGCAGCGGTAGACGAACGCACTATACGACGTTGGTTTGGAAAGTGCCGTTTGGGAGATTTCAGCCTCGAAAATGAACCACGTGTGAAGCCGGAAACGTTAGTTGACGGCGATGTTTTAAGAGCCACGGTGGATGCGGAGCCAACGAAATCGGTGCAGGAGATTGCCTAAAGCATGGGAGTGTCCCCAATGACAATAAGTCGAGACCTTTCTCTCATAGGAAAGGTAAAGAAACTCGATAAGCGGGTACCCTATGAACTGAACGAGTCCCAAAAACTACGGCGCCTGGAAATCTGCGCATCGCTTAGATTAATAAGCCAAACTGAATCGTTTTTGCACCGAATAGTCACCTGTGATAAAAAATGGATTCTGTGTGATAACCGTAAAAGACCTGGGCAGTGGTTGGATGCAAGTGAAAAACCAAAACCCACTCCCAAGCCCGATCTTCAGCCAAAAGAGGTTATGGTGACAATTTGGTGGACATCGAAAGGACCAATCCACTTTACATTTCTTTAATCAGGAGAAACTTATCAAATATTGTGAAGAAACCGACATACTGCATGCCAAATTGGCTGAAAAGCAACCTGCATTGGCCAATAGGCACGGCGCGATCCTCTTGCATGACAATTCTAGACCGCGTATCTCACAAGTAACGGTGCAAAAACGGTTGCAGTTGGGATTTGAAAATCTTCCACATCCAATGTACTCTCCTGACATTTCCTCAACGGACTACTATCTTTTCCGCAATCTGGATTCATTTTGCCAGTAGAAGTCTTCCGGAACCGAGCAGAGGTCATAAAAGCCTTTGAAGATTTCATTGCCCCAAAAAGTCGGCACATTTACGAAAAGGGAATATTTGATTTTGTATAACGTTGAAAGAATGTCATAGATGCCAACGGTTCCTATTTTGATTGAATAAAAATTTACGGAAAAATAATATTGGCTTTTAAATGTTTACCATAAAATCGGACATTTCGTGTGGTACAAACCAATACTTAGTCTCTCCCACTTGATTGAAGATATTGGCCCCCGATATGAAAAACTAACAACCAAGACTGAGAGGGATGCACTCCTTTTCACGGAATATGCAAGACACTCCAAAATGGATTCTAAAACTAAAGTTATTCTTATAAATGTCAACTCCCCTGTTTCGCGACCAAAGCGTATGATAGTCTCTGACTTCACAAAGGATAACCGGGCGGACGTGGTTCTTGTAACCGAAACTAGGTTGCATCCATGTCACCATCCCGCTCTCCCAAACTTCTCCATGATTTCATGAGATCGAACCCTGACTGGCGGTCCCACTATCAACGGCGGTGGCACATGTATACTAGTTAATAGCAGAATTCGCCATGAAGCTATTGACCTCCCACATTTTGAGTCTATAGAGGTTTCCGGGGTTGAACTGCATCTAGCCGGTAATGGTAGAGTGAATATATACTCCGTATACCACTCGCATAAAATCAATAATGTCCCCATTAAACCTGAATATATCGGCAAATTAATAAGGTCTTCGTGACATATACACATCATCATAGGCGGCGGTTGTAACTCCAGACATCCCCACTGGAACAACCCCATCTCTTGCCCAAATGGCACAAAATTGTACCAATGGTACACCGAAAACACTCATGCCCTCAATTTCGAAATAGTCACACCTATGGTTGGTACGCGAGATAACTCAATTCTGGACATATTTTATTATGTCCAAAGACTTGCTTCCTCAAATCACTCCTCCCCAAGTATCGGTGGGTGTATCTGACCATAATGCTGTGACCCCTTTCATCCGCGGTTATCGAGCATCCCGGGCTCATATTAGATACACACCCGATTATGGGCTCACAATTTGGGACAACTTCAATATTACATTGAACGAAAAACTATACCAACTCTCTCTTCCCACCGACAGGAACATAACGACGGATGAGATAAATAACGTTGCAGTTTGACTTCACGAGATTCTAGTTGGAGCTTCGGAGACTCATGTCTCGAACTACAAACTTGAAAAGACATCAGATTCCCCATGACGACCTCACTCTTCGTCTCATCCGGAGGGTGAAAGCTCTGCAAAATGAGATATCATTACCGCCTTACGCAAAGGGAACCATTATCGTGATTCGTCATTCATAATATTGGTACATTGATAAACAGAAAATCCAAAACAGTCGTACCCGACAATTGGAAGACAAACTGAAGGGTATTCAGATGGACTAGGACGTTTACAAAAATGTTAAAAAGATATTTGGTACTTCGCGTATCACTGGCCCAATCATCCATATCGATGTTGTAGTTTAGTGAGAGCAGAACCCTCGTTTATTACACTTAGTACAAGCGTTTGAGAAAAAAAAAGAATAAATTAAAAGTAAAAAAAAAAAAACTTACGAACTAACTTAAGAAATAGGATTACAAAAAATTACATTCGAATAAGTAAGAAGATAAAAAGGTGGGAAGGTGGCTGTGCACGTGATGGGGTTGCGGAAACCGGGTAGTAGGATAAAGGGGCGGAGTGATAGGAATGTATACGGGTAGTAAAAGTGTAGATAGTGGGTGGGGGAAGGTCACGAAGGGAAAGACAGAAGACGACGTTTGAGAGCAATAGAAGTGAGGTAGAAATCGAAGGAGGTGGGGTAAGAGTTTGCCTGCTTAAGCATACGTGAAATTGGTTCATTACAACCGTAGGAAGTGTGGTGGGAGGGCAGATAGAAGAGACGAGGGTTTCGTAGGTTGCGGGGGTTGGTGTTGAGTGCGATGGCGGAAAGCAAGCTAGGGCAGTTGATTGTGCCGGAGAGGAGACGGTGGATAAAGAGGAAATCGGCAAGAGTTCTGCGTTCCTCAAGTGTACTGAGGTTGATCAAATGGAGCCGGCTTGTGTATGGGGGAAGCATCCGAGGATTCTCCCAGTTCAGTCCACGGAGGGCAAAGCGCAGAAACCGACGTTGCACGCTCTCGATTCTGCGGATATGGGACGAGCAATGTGGAGACCAGACCTGACTGGCGTATTCAAGAAGGGGGCGGACGAAGGCAATGTAGAGGGAACGGGAAACGTAAGGATTAGAGAATTCCTCAGACCAGCGTTTCACAAACCCTAGGGCGGAGTTGGCCTTAAGAATGATATCGTCGATATGTGGGATGAAGCTGAGCTCCCTGTCAAATAAGATTCCGAGGTCACGTATTGAGGATACGTATGAGATCTGCTGGTTAAGCAGGAAGTAAGGGCGAGGAGGTGGGGGTGGACGTTTGTGGGAGAAGGTAATGGAGTGACATTTGGCAACATTGAGATCAAGGCAGTTATTACGGCACCAGGTTGAGAAGCTGTCGAGGTCCTGTTGGAGGAGTGAGGAGTCGAGGGGAGAGACGATTGTTTTGTAGAGTTTGGTGTCGTCCGCATAGAGGGATATGGATGAGTGTTTAATAACAGAGTCGACATCATTGATGGTTAGGATAAAAAGGAGGGGGCCTAGATGACTTCCTTGCGGAACCCCAGAGCTGGGAAAAAAGGGATCGGAAAGGGAGGATCTGAATTTGACACGGTAGGATCGGTCTTTCAGATAAGAAGATAACCATTTGATCAATAGGGGTTCGAAGCCTAGGGATGACAGCTTGAAAAGGATGAGATTATGGGAGATTTTGTCAAATGCCTTGCTGAAATCGGTGGTGATAACATCAACTTCGTTGCCATTCTCTAAGGCACGGAGAGTATGGGATGAGAACTCAATCAGATTGGTTGTGGTCGACCTACCCGAAAGGAAACCGTGCTGGTTGGGTGATAATAACAGCAATAAAGCAAACATCATCGGAGAGACCTTTGAAAATAAATACAAGCTCACTCTCGAGGATGGCGACCCGGATTCTAATGCAATCATTAGTTCAGAGGTTCGCAATAAAGTAGACAAATTTAATGAGCTAATTATTGTCTTCAACTCAGCTAAAAGTGCATATTTCGACGATACACGCGGTAAAATTCACGGTTTCGTCACACCAAATACCCTTCAGAACTTAGTTAAATCTCGAAACCCTAAGAAGTCAACCGGTATCGACAAGTCGTACCCCTCATTCCGAACGCTTTCTGCATTATTATTTATGAAGTTCTCCATTCTGCTCAACCCTGCATACTTCCAAAAAATAGCATGCTTCTTCTGTTCCATTTTGAGCTACACCATCTGATGATATCCTTGTATCTTTATTTTCAACTTATTCCATTGTTAGTGATTTGTTACTTGCTTGGTGTTAGCCTATATACGTAATATCCATTCAGTACTAGCCCCAATCTTACTTTTCTTATTTAAAAAATGATGGCGCATTGTATAACATCTTATTGTTAATGGAATATATATATATATATATATATATATATATATATATATATATATATATATATATATATATATATATATAGCTTCATATACCGAAGGTCCATAAGAGACGAAATGTCAAATCTAAGAGCATTGAGATTTAACACTAAAGCTACCGACACTTCATATATACCTATTTCTATCAGTAGGGGTCAAATGACCCGTGTTTTAAAAATAATATATAATGTTATTTATAGCATGTAATAACTCTTAGTCCAATTTATTGTATGAATAAAACATTTTCAATTCCATCTTCTTTATTTATTAAATTGAAAAAAAACATAAAAATCTTCAATTTGGAAATAAATAATGTATAAAACGTATGTACGTTCACCACACGGGTCATTTGACCCGTCCGTGGTAGGTTTAGTGTTGAGCTAATGATCGAAAAATATATAATTGCCACCCTGAATTTTGTATTGAATGTGTCATTTGTTTCATATTCCAATTGTTCCATTGACATGTCTACGTTCAAAAATAGTGTATTGAATTAGAAATGTAGAACTTGTATCGTCAAAATGTAAATAATTGCTTCTCCTGCTTTAGTTAAGAAAAGGACACTAAATATTGAAATATGTTATTAATATTATTATTCATAGTAATTACAGTCCATAAGTTATTATATTTCTTTGTGGAGGTATTTCTTAACCTTCGTAGAATGCACAGCTTTTTGTCGCCCGGAGAAAAATTTTTTTATTGAATTCCGCTTTCGTTTTTTCTTTTACATTAAGACTCTTTTTAACATGGTTCGGATTGTGCGATTTGAAACATAGCTCACACATAATTAAAACCCGTGACAAGATGGAAATACCAATATTTCAGAAGTACATCAACAATGAATCAGCTTTTAACTTTTATACGAAAAAGAATATCATCTGGTGTGTTGTTTGTCGATGTTATGAGTCCTTTGTTTATAGATTATGTATATTTTTACCATCTTTTTTATGTATTCATTTACAGTCAACCAACATTTCCATTTTGACGTGACAACGTCTTATAAATCGGTATACCTTGGGAGGCATTCGGAAAAAAGTTTGTAGCGTTACGATAACGATAACCGATAACGCACGAGCCGTAGTGAGCGAGAGCGCGCCTCTATTAATTGCTCCTAAGTCAAATGCAGAGAGACAACGGGAATACAGACAGCGCCTTGCACTGTCGAGAACAGCTGTACAGGTTGAAAGTGTAAAGACAAAAAACACACAGAGACAACGCGAATACGGGCAGCGCCTTGCAGCATTAAATAAATCGGATATAGCTAAGAGAAAATTGTCTGTTCATAGTGGTTTCGCAGCGGCAAGTTCAAACAACGTTCAAGAACTACAGGTTGTAAACCTACAACAGCCTTCAGCAACAGAACCCGTGTATTTTACAATACAACCAGTTATATCGGCGCAAGAGGTATGGGACATGAAATGGAACAAAACGATATCAAGATTTAAATTGATGTTGTTTGCTCTGTTTGCGATAGACTTTGGTTTGAACGCGATTTAAAAGCGATCACAGTGCAACAGATGAACGTAATTTCGGACTGGCACACAAAAGAAAATCGACAACTGTGTCCTGACGAATACACAGTAGTTTGCACTACTTGTAAAATTACGTTAAGCAAACCAAAATTAATGCCTACACTTGGAGGCATTCGGAAAAAAAACACTTTAATTTTGATTTAATAACTTGTATATTCAATGTTACATATTTAGGATACGTTGTCACGAATATAATGTCCGAGCGCCTTGCGCCCAGACAACCATTTTTTTTTTTGTGTCATAACCTTCGTGGTTCATACAGGCAAATAAATAGCGTAAATGGCATAGCCAAATCACACACTGGGCAAAGTCTCTGATTGCTTTCAACTCGGCGAAGGCCAGGACGATCCTTGTCCCTGTTCAATCCAAGTTGACATGCAGTCCCCGCGTGACACCCCTGGATAGCTACTTTGTGTAGTGGTGTAATTCAAAAAAACGAGTATAACATTTATTAGAGCTGTCATGCAAAACACCATGTGCGCGGGTAGACTTTCTAGTCAGCCAAAAACTGAAGCCTGCCATTATCGGATTTAATGCAATAAACGAAAGGCTATACACTCTTCGCGTGCGAGGCAAGTTTAAGAACATAAGCCTCATAAACATTCACGGACCTACAGAGGAGTCCCCTGACGACGAAAAGGAAGAATACTACGAGAACGTCGAATGGGCCCTCAACGCCTGTCCAAGATACGATGTGAAAATCGTTCTTGATGATTTGAATGTCAAAATAGAACGGAAGTCGGTTTTCAGGTTCCCATAGTTTGCATGAGAACACTAATGACAATGGTTCCCATAGTTTGCATGAGAACACTAATGACAATGGATTACGAATCATCGAACTCGCTGCATCAAAAAGCTTGGTCGTTGCGAGTAGCAGGTTTCCGCGTAAAGATATCCACAAATCCACCTGGGTATCACCTGATGGAGCCACTCGTAACCAAATTAACCACGTGTGGATAGATCGCCTGTCACGCGGGAGACCGGGGTTCGATTCCTCATCGGGGAGACTCTGGCGCAAGAGTAATGACCTTGCCCGAAAAAAACAAATTATTATGGAAAAGTTAACAAGCCTCAGGACTTGCTAAATAAGGCCAAGACCGGTTCCCGGTTGTAGTGTCGATGATGATGATGATAGATCGCCGTGTTATGGTATTTTGTCAACAATTTATTGTAATATGGAATATATTTAATGTTATTTATTAAGGGTAAGTTGGGTGACTTACGTGAGTTTAGTCGACCGTTGAGCGGTCGCTGCAGTTGCTGCTAGTCAGCTGCTGGTGGGTCTGCTGCTGGTGTGTGCTGCGACTGGGTTGCAGGGGGCGTTGAACGTCGTGCTCCCCTGTTCAACTGGATACAATCGTTGTTCCGTCGATTTTTGTTTTGTACTTATTAAATTCCTTTTTTGTTATTGTTGCTATTGTTTTCGAAGTTTTACGTCGAATGTCAATTTTTGTTTATTGCCGTTGACGTTTTTTTTTTATCTGGCGCCAACGCCGTTTTATTATTTTTTCTCTACCAAGTAGAATTTGCACAAAGTAGTTTATGCAAATTAGCTACTTGGCGAGTTGTTCTCCTTTTAGAGGTAAAGAGGGGAAACTAACGAAGGGGGATTAGTGGATGTTTGGGGAGCCCGGACTCAAGGCCGGCCCGTAACAGCCGCTACTCCTCGAGCCTGATGACGATACGAGGGTTGCCTCTTATGTTTTGGGATTTGGCAACCCTAGTGTTGCAATCCGGCAATTGACAGCTCTGTCGTAAAGTTAGACATTTTTGAGGTTATACGCACTCAGAACGTTTTGACATACGAGCGCTATTTGTGTTGTTTACAGTAACTTAAAAGATTCATCTCGGCCCAAAAATGGAATTAAATCGTCAACATTTTCGTGCGATTATTTTTTACAACTTTCGGCGTGGATTAACTCAGCAACAGTGCATGGATGAACTTAATTCAATTTTTGGCGATGAAACTCCATCAAGGACCAGTGTTTATCGATGGTATGGTGAATTCAATCGTGGTCGTAGTTCACTCCAAGATGAATTTCGTGAAGGTCGTCCAAAATCAGTTGTTGTTCCGAAAACAATTGATGCTGTGCGCGAACTGATATTGGAAGATCGTCATGTGACCTATCGTGAGATTGAGACAACCTTAAGCGTTAGTGGGACCAGCATACATTCGATATTGCATAAACATTTGACTGTCAAAAAAATTTGTTCGCGTTGGATCCCACACAATTTGTCAATCACCCAAAATAAGGCTCATGTCAATTGGTCGAAAGAAATGCTCAAAAAATACGGTCGCGGTGCTTCTAAACGCGTCTATGACCTCGTGACAGGTGGTGAATCGTAGATTTACGCGTATGGGTGTTTCAAGATGAGCCAAATCCAACAAAAGTTGTTCGCGCACGAAGCACTTCCAAGCAAATGGTCGCCTGTTTTTCGGAAAAACTGGACATGTCGCAACCGTACCACTAGAACAACGCAGAACAGTCTATTCTGAGTGGTACACAACCATTTGTTTGCCAGTTGTCTTCCAAGAAATCAGGAAACCAACCGCCGAAGACGGATCACTTTTCACCACGACCATTCGAGCTCTCACACATCGGTTGCGACAACTGCATTTTTGAGCACCCAAAACATCGATTTGATGGGTCATCCGCCGTATAGTCCTGACTTGGCACCGAATGACTTCTTTTTATTCCCGTACGTAAAAAACAAACTGAGAGGTCAACGTTTTTCGACACCTGAAGAAGCGGTTGCTGCATTCAGAATGCATGTGTTGGAGATACCTCAATCAGAGTGGCAAAAGTGCTTCGACAATTGGTTCAAACGCATGCAAAAGTGTATAGATCTTCATGGGGAATATCTTGAAAAACAATAAAGTAATTTTCGATGATCAATATTTGTTTTTGTTCTCTAATCCCGAAATATAAAAGGGAACCCTCGTACGAACGCACCGAGGTGCCACCGGCGACTCGGATCACTATCTTATTGGTACAGTTTTCCGAGTGCGGATTGCCTTACGGAGACGTATTGCATCCGCGGATCAGGTTCGAATCAACACGGCTGCCTTACACAATGAGAATACCAGTAATACATTTGGTCACGCGCTAGGACTCACCCTCGAAGAGCTAGACAGAGGGAGAGTAAGTCCTGGGACCAGAATGCCGGGCATAGAAGAGAAATGGACACGCCTTAAGAATACTGTCATTAGTACTGCCAACTCCATCTTAGGCAGTAGTCGCAGAGATCGGAGCGACTGGTTTGATGATGAGTGCAAATTAGCGACTGAACGTAAGAATGTTACATACCGGGCAATGCAGCAGTCTCATAGGATGTGGCTGCGCGAAAAGAAATACAAGAGCTCAGAACATCTGAAAAAGACTCCACAGACGAAAGAAAAGTGCCTGGAAAAAAATCTAGTGTCTGAAATAGACAAAAGTAGAGAGCGAATTCCGCACCAGTCGCGGAAGTTCTACCAAATAATCCGTAGTATGACGCGTTACACACCACGCTGCACTTACTGCAAGGATAAAGCGGTTAATCTGATCACCGATCCTAAAAGCAGGAGACAGCGCGGCAAACCTTGCTGGGATGGAGGAATGGCGTAGACCAGGACGCCCAGAGCCTGGGACGCCACTTAAGCGCCAAAAATACAAATCTTCTCAACGGTTTTCAATTATTAACCATCTCGACATCGACCAGGACAGTGGTTCGCTGGACGCATCACTCTTCTACGCGCACCGTATCAGTCTTTTGGACCCACCGCATCGCTTCGCTGGACGCTTCACTCGTCTACCCGGACCGTATCAGCACTCGTCTGAGTGCATCGATATCTCTCCCGTGGACGCATCGTTATCACTCGTCTGGGCGCATCGCTATCTCTCCACTGGACGCATCGTCGTCACTCGTCTGGACGCACCGCTATCTTTCCCCTGGACGCACCACTGTCACTCGTCTGGACGCGACGCCATCATTCACGGTGGACGCAACCTCATCCCAGTGGTCCCATCCCCAATATGTATATAATGCGCGAAAGTCAATAAAAGTAAACTCATAAACAAAATAAGGCACGTCTTTTGAATAATTTCCTTAATATACACTCCGATCGTAAAGTAGCATCGCCTAGTACCCATCGAAAGTTACAGGAATTGCAGCCAAGCCAACAACGGTTCCTAACCAAGGGAACGGCAACCAATGCGTGAGCAAACGCGGCACCCAACGCGTGGACAGTTTTCTCATGCCTAAATCTTGATTTAATATGTGACATACACGTTCTTTAGACATTTTCATAGCCTCTGCTATCTCTCTCACTTTAATTCGTCGGTCGTCTAGCACCATTTGGTGAACCTTAGCGATGTTATCGTCAGTTGTTGCAGTTTTTGGGCATCCCGAACATTCGTCGTCTTTCCCAAGCTCTCACGGCTACGTTTAAATTCAGCTGCCCAAAATTTCACTGTGGCAAATGATGGTGCAGAGTCACCATACACAGAGTGCAACTCATCTTTGATTTGCGTAGGCGTATTTCCTTTCAAAAGCAAAAATTTAATGACAGCTCGATACTCAGTTTTGCCCATTTTCACAAAAATACTCACATCGACTCACTCAAACGACTATGCAATAAAAACTACGCGTCCCAAATGGCTGAAATGTTGGTGAGTAACTGTCAAAAGAAGCACAACTACACCTTATTGGCGAGTGTTGCTATCTTCACGTTGAGGTCGGAAACTTTTCAGTCATGCTAGTATATATATATATATATATATATATATATATATATATATATATATATATATATATATATATATATATATATATATATCATCATCATCATCATCATCGGTACTACAACCGGGATCCGGCCTTGGCCTTATTTAGCAAGTCTCTCCACTGGTATCGGGTCCCTATGCAAGACTTGTTAAATTGTCCATAATAATTTGTTTTTTTTCGGCAAGGTTATTAAGCTTGCGCCAACCGGGTTCCTACAGGCCAATAAATAGTAATAGTAATACAGCAAAAAATGAAATATATTTTCCAGTAAACAAAGAACTAAGGCTAATGTCACCTGATAGAAGTATGAATTAATATATTGTAGGGAGCTTAGGGTTCGCTGGATTAATTATTTTAAAATAAATAAGAGCCGTTAAATCGATTTCGAATTAATATAACACTTTATTAGTCCGTAATACAAGCGTTACTTATACCGTACACTTAACGATTTCTTTACTTATCGCTTCCGTACTTATCGCGTCTTTTACTGCTTACTTCTCACTCGAGACTTATCGCTTGCTTCACTGTCTTACTTATAACTCATCTCTATGCTCTGTGTGCGGCGTATTTATACTGTTTCAGCGTTTCGTTTCCGTCCTTTCCATTGCCTTGAATGTTCTACTGTTCCTAGTCTCCAGTTTTCCATTACTTTATAGAATATTCTAGTACTCTGTTTAGGACTCTCTAGAATATTCTAGTACTGATTGTCATATGCGTCACACTACCCTCCGCCTAGATTAGTTCGTCCCGAACTAAGTTCACTGGTCTCCCGGGCCAACAAAAGCCGCCAGTCGGTCGCGATGCACCAATTTCATCTTGGCGTTCAGCGGTGGAAGTTCTTGACCTTCATCCAAATTTTCTACTGCTCTCCTTTTCGCGTCAGCTCTAGTCTGCCGCCATCCTTTTTTTCCTCACGACGGAATCCCTCTTGCATTTTAGGGATCTCATGGGAACAGTATAAGAGAAAATGCATGTGCACACCCTTAAGCTCTTCTGGAGTTTGCGCATCACGTAAGCGATCTAGATCTTCATCTTTAATTACACGCATATCATCTGGTATTGGAGCATCTGTCGATTTCATAACCGTATCCAACTGGTAGTTCCGCATCTTTTCAAATAACTGGAGCAGTTTGTTCTTTGGAGCTGACAGTACACACCAGCCTGCGTCGTAGTAATAGACTTACCATAGATCGTCGCACATTAATTCTGGTTTCACGTGTTCTTCTCTATAGAACGCAATGAACGGCACCTCTAGCTGTTGATTACGCCTACAATCTCGAGCTTGTTTGATCTTGCCCCCCGTATGTGGTGGCTTACAATAGCGGTCTCGACCTCCAACATCCGTTGATCTCTCTTGGTCGGAAACAGTTGATTTACAAAACGCATGTTTGTAAATCCATTCAGCTTCATCTTTTAGTTCATTGGGTCCCTCTGGAACAGGCGTAACCGGAACTTCGCGCAATTGCATTCGCTCAGGAATATCTGTTTTACGGATTTCATTGTTCAAATCAGTAAAGTGACCCCTTTCCAATTCATCATTGAAATGTTTTGCCGCCTCAGTTTCCCTGTGACTACGTTCAGAGCGGCGTTCAACATCGTCTTCGTCGTCGAATACCTGTTCGTCTATAGCCTCACGTGCTGAACCTTCATCGACGTGCTGTTCCCCTCCATCACTTTCTTCGTCCTGTGTACGACGCAGACGCTTGGAACGCTTTCTGCCTTCGACTTTCAAACCAAGATTCTCTTCAATAAGGTCACAGTCGTCGTCTTCTAGTCGGTCGTCCAACTCGTCATCATCATTGTAAATCCGTTTCGGGGAACGGCCTGAAGCATCAGTGTCTTCACCATCACTGCCGTCCTCTTCAATCGGGTTATCATCGATGAGATCCTTCAGTTCTTCACATAACACATCATCGTCGTCTTCCTCCTCTTCCTCACTGCTGCCGGGCATAGCTTTGTTCTTCCTGAGTTTCTTCCTTTCATGTGGCTCCAATTTCTCCTCATCCTCAGATTCCTCCGCTCCCGAGTCCCAGAATTCTTTCATACACTGCCTTTGGGCATCCAATTTTCCATTAACCTCTGCAGCTCGCGCATCCAATTTTGTAGCTTGCGCATCCAATTTTGCCTTAAACTCTGCAGCTCGCGCGTCTAATTTTACAGCTCGCGCATCCAATTTTGCAGCTTGCGCGTCCAATTTTGAATTTACGGTGTCGAATTTTGCATTAACATCTGTAGCTTGTGCGTCCAATTTTGCCATCATAATCCTGAACATCTCCGAAATGTCCAACGGTTGCGAACTCTTCTCCGAATGTCGATCTGCCATCGTCACAATACACTTCCACAGACTTATTTATTTCACCAACAATTAATCCCACTTCTGACACCAATTGTAGCGAGCTTAGGGTTCGCTGGATTAATTATTTTAAAATAAATAAGAGCCGTTAAATCGATTTTGAATTAATATAACACTTTATTAGTCCGTAATACAAGCGTTACTTATACCGTACACTTAACGATTTCTTTACTTATCGCTTCCGTACTTATCGCGTCTTTTACTGCTTACTTCTCACTCGAGACTTATCGCTTGCTTCACTCTCTTACTTATAACTCATCTCTATGGTCTGTGTGTGGCGTATTTATACTGTGTCAGCGTTTCGTTTCCGTCCGTTCCATTGCCTTGAATGTTCTACTGTTCCTAGTCTCCAGTTTTCCATTACTTTATAGAATATTCGAGTACTCTGTTTCGGACTCTCTAGAATATTCTAGTACTGATTGTTATATGCGTCGCAATATTATGAAACCAACATGTAAACCCACTATATTCAAGTAATTGGTATTTTTCGGTAAATCAGCAAATTATGGTCACGAAGGGAATGGAATGCTTTTCTTTCATAATTGTAAATCGAATTTATTTTAAGTAATTAATGTGTATTTTAAACTAAACTTGTTACTGTTCTGGGGACGGCGCCTTCTCCTGCGATATCTCAGCTTCCCTTTCTTCGTGTGGACTGTATTCCGGCGCTAGCCGGCCAAACGATTTATTCGATTAGCGTATTGTACTTCCAGAGCCGGACTCTGCTCTGGACGGAGGGCGTTATTGTCTTGCCCAGTACGATTCACTACAATTTGCAAATAAAAACACGCAGCTACTAATTACTGGGTCTTTATTGATTCTTCTATTGTCCCTTTATAATTGTGGTCTCGTTAAGACCGTGCAGCGAGGAGTTCCTGTGGCGATTCCCCTTGCTCTGCTTTTTTTTTATGTAAACTGAATTTATTAGACCAAAAATTTAAAGTTACAATAAGTAATACAGTTAACTTATAATTGATTGATTATATAAAAATTGTTTAAACGTTATTTATTAATATTTTCCAAACAGTTTTTTATGTGCGTAGGATTTGATGGGATCCAGGAACTCTGTTTATTTTAACTTAGCCTACTTAAAATGACTTATATATATTTGATATTGCAATGATAGTGACAATTTGATTATGAATTGAAAATAATATTGTAGCGACCTTAGGGTTCGCTGGATTAATTATTTTTAATAAATAAGAGCCGTTAAATCGATTTTGAATTAATGTAACACTTTATAGCGTTTGCGACGATAGTAAAGAGCGAGTGATTCGAACCGACGCTATCACGGTTAGAATCACGAAAAGATACCAAAGCTCTTACCCATCAGGCCACTGCCGCTTATTTGAATTTGATTCTTAAACTCAAATACATCCGACTAATGTGGTACTGGTACGAGGGTTGCCTTTTATATTTCGGGATTAGAGAACAAAAACAAATATTGATCATCGAAAATCACTTTATTGTTTTTCAAAATATTCCCCATGAAGATCTATACACTTTTGCATGCGTTTGAACCAATTGTCGAAGCACTTTTGCCACTCTGATTGAGGTATCTCCAACACATGCATTCTGAATGCAGCAACCGCTTCTGCAGGAGTCGAAAAACGTTGACCTCTCAGTTTGTTTTTTACGTACGGGAATAAAAAGAAGTCATTCGGTGCACAAGTCAGGACTATACGGCGGATGACCCATCAAATCGATGTTTTGGGTGCTCAAAAATGCAGTTGTCGCAGCCGATGTGTGAGAGCTCGCATTGTCGTGGTGAAGAGTAATCCGTCTTCGGCTGTTAGTTTTCCTGATTTCTTGGAAGACAACTGGCAAACAAATGGTTGTGTACCACTCAGAATTGACTGTTCTGCGTTGTTCTAGTGGTACGGTTGCGACATGTCCAGTTTTTCCGAAAAAAACAGGCGACCATTTGCTTGGAAGTGCTTCGTGCGCGAACAACTTTTGTTGGATTTGGCTCATCTTGAAACACCCAGACAGTCGACTGCTGCTTACTTTCGGGCTCATACGCGTAAATCCACAATTCATCACCTGTCACGATGTCATAGACGTGTTTCGAAGCACCGCGACCGTATTTTTTGAGCATTTCTTTCGACCAATTGACACGACCCTTTTTTTGGGCGATTGACAAATTGTGTGGGATCCAACGCGAACAAATTTTTTTGACAGTCAAATGTTTATGCAATATTGAATGTATGCTGGTCCCACTAACGCCTAAGGTTGTCTCAATATCACGATAGGTCACATGACGATCTTCCAATATCAGTTCGCGCACAGCATCAATGGTTTTCGGAACAACAACTGATTTTGGACGACCTTCACGAAATTCATCTTGGAGTGAACTACGACCACGATTGAATTCACCATACCATCGATAAACACTGGTCCTTGATGGAGCTTCATCGCCAAAAATTGAATTAAGTTCATCCATGCACTGTTGCTGAGTTAATCCACGCCGAAAGTTGTAAAAAATAATCGCACGAAAATGTTGACGATTTAATTCCATTTTTGGGCCGAGATGAATCTTTTAAGTTACTGTAAACAACACAAATAGCGCTCGTATGTCAAAACGTTCTGAGTGCGTATAACCTCAAAAATGTCCAACTTTATGACAGAGCTGTCAATTGCCGGATTGCAACACTAGGGTTGCCAAACATAAGAGGGAACCCTCGTATATTATTGCTATGGTATACGGCTTTAATGGATATGCTTTTGGTGGTGTTGTTCTTTACTAGTCGTGTGTGTATCTGCTAGAAACGCCACAACTTTATTAGTCCGTTAATAACAACCGTTACTTTTACCGTACACAACGATTTCTTGACAACGCTTCCGTACTTATCGCGTCTTTGACTGCTTACTTCTTCTTCTCTGATCTGGGTGTGTCGTATTTATACCGTTTCCTCATTCTGATTCGGTGTTTCGTTCCCGTCCGTTCCATAGCCTCCAATTTTCTACTGTTCATAGTCTCCAGTTTTCCAGTGCTTTCTAGAATATTCTAGTACTTTGTTTTTGGACTTTCTAGAATATTCTAGAACTGATTGTAATATGTGTCACAATATTTATAATCTTGATTTATGTGGATGTGGGATATCTTGTTTTGATTGAATTTAGTAAGGGATAAGGTCAGGTATGTTCTTGAAGGAGGGGGGTGCCATTCAGTTGTGTGTTAGAAGTAAGAATCTTAGAAAATGGTTGGATGTAGCTGTACTTGAGTTAATTGGGTGCCTGTTCGGTGTTGTGGCACACGACCTCGTTTAAATCGTTAATCAGTCTGCCTGAGTTTAAGAGGGTTCTGATTTGGAGACAATTATGGTAGTGAGTTCGCGTATTGGAGGCGGGTGATGGTAGGTCTGTTATTATCGGGTTGGGATTGTTAGGGAGGTTTTCTATGAAATTTATCGATAGTTCTAGGATCCGTCTATCCAGTCGTTCGATGTCTGCGGTGTTGTAAAGATCGTTGTTACTATGGTATCTATATGAGTTGGTTTTGCGGTGTAAGCCAGTGATAAACTGGAAACATTTTCGTTCAATAGCTCGTAATTTCTCCATTTGGGAGGGTGAGATGTGGTACCATAATGGACAGGCATATGTAAGAGTGGGTTTTTTTTTTTGGTTTCGGTAGGAAGGTGGAAATCTTCAAAAGATACCTCTAGACCGATCCAGGGGCATGCCGGGTTTTTACCGACTAAAACCACCTCCCGCCAGGCTCATACTCCCGTTGATCCCCGCGGAACTTTCTTTTAGATATTCCATCGCGGGGCGGGACTAAGCATGTATTCTATTACTCCAGCCGGAGTAACTGTCCGTCTCGTGTGTCTCTCCAAAATCGTTCGTGCGGTCTCGAATCTCACGCACTCTGTGAGTACGTGTTCCGCATTCTCTATTTTGCCTTCGCAAAGTCTGATTATCTGTTTGTAGATGAGTTGTTTGACCTTGAGAGAGAGGCCTTTAGGTTTCCACAACACTCGTCTACAGAGGTTAAGCTGTATTGAGGGTTTATGAAGGGAATTTTTGATGTCGGTTGAGAATGACCAGTCGTTGGGAAGGGTTACTCCCAAATATTTTAGAGTTTTGGAAGGTTTTATGAGGGTGTTATTAAGCTTGAGTTTAATTTTGTTGTGGCAACGTTTAGTGTTGTTTATGCAGTGAGCGGTTTTGCCCTTAAGCAGTGTTAGCTGGGTTTTGGTTGGGTTGAGGCGAATTTTCCATTGGATTTTGTATGTTGAAATGAGCGGTAGGAAGTTGTTAACGCGGTTTCCTGCCGCTTTGACAAATCTACTGCTAGAGTAAATTAAAGTATCGTCAGTATAATTTAGCATTACAACACTAGGTGGAAGTTGGGGAATATCGGATGTATATAGAAGATATAAAAGTGGTCCGAGATTTGATCCTTGGGGAACTCCTGTGGTTATGTTGCGAGTTTGTGAGAGGAAAGAGTTTTTTATAGGAGCAAGGCTAATAACTTTGCTCGAAAAAACAAATTATTATTATTATTATTTATTGGCCTGTAGGAACCCGAAAGTTCATGACCTCACCGAATCGACTACGCCATTGTTCCCTGTCCCGTGCGCTCCTTCCACGCTTGACCATCTGATCTGATCTCCTTAAGGTCAAACCTAACATTGTCCTCCCATCTCCGTCGCGGCCGTCGTGCCGGTCTCTTTCCCGTTGGTCTACCGTCAAGAATTCTACGCACGGTCCTATCGTTGCCCATTCGCGCTACATGTCCGGTCCATCTTAATCTTCACGGCTTGATTACTCTCACTATTGCAGGCTTGCGTTACAGCTCTTCTAATTCGTGGTTGTGGAGTTTCCTCCATTGTCCTGCCTCCTCGTCATATTTACCGCCAAAGATACCCCTTAAAACTTTATTCTCGAATACGCGAAATTTGTTTTCTTCCCGTTTTGTGAGAGCCCATGTTTCGCATCCGTATAGAGCAATCGGCATGATTATGGTTCTATAGACACGGAACTATGGAAAAACAAATCTATCTCCATTGGACAATTTAACAAGTCTCGTATAAGTACCGGATACCGGTGGAGAGACTTGCTAAATAAGGCCAAGACCGGATCCCAGTTGTAGTGTCGCGATGATGAAGAGCTTATTCTGGCCATGAATTTCCTACCAGAAAGATAAGATGCTAGGAGCTGTGTGATGTTGGAATTCAGACCTAATAAGCAGTGCAGCTTATAAAGAAGTCTTGAGATCCAGACACAATCAAATGCTGTGCAAATATCGAGAGATATGCATACGGTAGGGCATTGGTTTTCCAGACCAGTTGTGACATCGTGTGTAAGTTTTAGTAGAGCATGGCAAGTGGAGTGTCGCTCACGAAAGCCAAACTAAGAATTAGGGATGAGAGCGTTATCACTGGCAAAAGAGAGAAGGTTTTGGTAGATTTTACATTCTAATATTTTGCTTAGAGTGTTTAATAAAGATATCGGACGATAGTTGGAGGTGTTATTGGAACTGCCCGACTTTTTAACTGGGATTACTACCGCAATTTTCCAGTTCTCTGGGAAATGTGAAGCATTTATGATATGGTTAAGAAGGACGAGAATGGGAAGTCGATTTGGCGGATGAAGTCTTTTAAATAGAAGGTGTGGTATTCCATCTAGACCGGTCGTTTTTTGTTGGGTCGTGATTTGATGAATTTGATTAATTCATATGTGGTTAGAAATGTGCTGGTGTCTGAAGGATGTGACGCCTTGTTTGTGTCGTTAAATTCCCCTATAAAAGGAGTATAAGATGTGTGAGATATATTCGTTTACAGTGTTTCGGAAATTAGGGACTGAGAGGGAATCATTTTGTTGATGGATCTTTGAGAAGTGATCAGCGAGGCAATTGGCTATGTCCGTGCCGGATTGGATAAGATTGTTGTTGAATCGGTTAATAAGGTGATCGACTTGCGGTTTAAACTTCTGACCAGTTCGTCGGTTGATGTTTTTGAAGAGATCACGGTTGGGTTTGATATAGTTAAGTGTAGAGGTACAGGTCTGATCCGCGAACTTTTTTAAATGTTTATTTATTAGGGTGGTCAGGAGTTGGATCTGATTTTTAATAAAGGGGCAGAATCTTATATGAAGTTTTCGGCGGAGCTGTTTTTTAAGCTGGATAATGGTTTTCCTAAATGATTACGAGGGATGGTGGTGGGTGTATTGCTGGTGAGGGCATCCTTGATGGTCTGCTCAATTTTTAGGGCTGCTCGATCGATATCAGCAAGGATTAGGTTAGAAGATTCGGAAATTTGCAAGTTAGAAAAGCTTTTCGCGACGTCTCTATTGACCTTTTTCCAGTTAGTCTTAGAGAAGTTCGGGACAGGACTGTGTGAGTAGAGCAGTTCGAAGGAGGGAACTTTGATCGAAGTGTGAACGGAAGCATGATCAGACGGAAAGAGGAGGGATACTGTGGGGGGTCGTTGGGTAGACATCAGCCGACTTGAGGAAGACGTCAATAGTTGACTGCGTCGAGTTGGTGACACGAGTTGGCTGCAGCGGACTGTCGATGTACGTATATGGGTGAGATGAGAGGAGGTCCAAAAGTTGGCAACCGTATTTGTCATTCTTTATGTCGTTGAATGCTGCATGTCGAGCGTTCCAGTCTCCACCGATTATGAATGGTGTGGGGAGAGACTGTCTGATTATTTGAGATATGTCAGAGTCAGGGAAGACTGGTTCTCGTGTTGGGTGGATGTATCGGGATGTTAATATGATTACTTTTTTGTTTTCACAAAAAAGTTTAACTGCCGTGTATTCAATATTGAAAACATTGGCGAACCCGATTTCGGTGAATTGAAGTTTATTATTTAGTAGGATGCCGGTGCCTCCATGGGATCCAGTAGTTCTGGGGTTTGAAATAAATGTATAATTGGGGATGGATACTCGGGAGTTGGACTTAAGCCACGTTTCTGAGAGAAGAAGGATGTCTGGGGAGAAGGTTCTAACAAACAACCGTAAGTTTTGCTTACGGATGTTGGAGTATATAGACTCTGCGTTGAGGGCGACTGGTGGTTCAGACATTGAGGGAAAGGATATGGGAAGTTATAAGTGAGAGAATCTGACCTTTTTTTCGATATCCGACATATGCTTCAATGTAGGAAGCATAGTTTGTAGACTCTTGATGTAGCCCATGGTGTCCAGGTTGAGGTCAATGGAGTTGGTGTTGTTTGACGTCGGCGTGTTTCGGTTGTTCCTGATGACATCCGCATATGATGTTCCTAGCCTTGTAGGTTGTGGTAAAGTAATCTGTGGTGTGGATTTGTTGGTTGCACTTGGTTTTATTCTTTTTTGAAGAATTTTCAATTTTTGAGGGTGTGGGGGCACGAGATCGCGACGCCGCACGGGCGAGTGTTCTACCTCGTCCCCACAAATCACTAATATATCTGGCACGTTCAACACCGAGGAAAAAGCACAAACACCGGACAAGTAAAAATATAAAACACCGTATTTCTATAGTTTATTATTATTTATTTTACGGTTGTAAACACTACACTGTACGTGGGGAATACAAGTTAACTGTGAGGCACACGACTGTTACTTGTTTAAGTTTTCCTTTCGTTACTTCGCACTAGACTCGTTATTATCGCTCCCGTCCGCGGAATGGGAGCGGAAGTCCGCACGACTATATCGTCGGCAGATGGAAAAGGACTTAGCGGTATAAATTCGCTGACAAGGGAATTCGGTCAGTGAAACTGGCTCTCTTAAATAAAGGATGTATTTCCTGTTCCAAGAGAGACGTAAAGTCTCTCTTTGGGGTAACCAACAGATCTCATACAGAAGATCGCCACAGTACACATATATGTGTGTACACTGGTTCTTTTATGGATCAAAGCCATGGGAAGGAATCTAAACAAAGAGAGGGAGGAGGTGCATTCATGTGATGCGAGTCTGGTAAAGTAAACAAAACCGAAACTCCTCGGATGCTAATTGGATCTTTGTTTGAGATGTGCGTCGCGGCTAAATAAATAGGCGCGGCGCAATGAAGAAATGGTGTAAATAGGTTTTGGCTAGATTACCGGGAAATGGTGTTTAGGGCATCACTGGTAAGGGTAAGTATTGAATTCCTATTTGCATTTGCTTATGCTGTAGGATTTAATTGGTGCCAAGAGATGCATGTATTTGTTTTAGTCCCTTGGGTGTAGGTCGCCAGCCAATGTGTTTGTCTGGTGATTTATGATACACTTGGTGAGGACAGGAAATAGGCGACGCAATGTGTATGGTCCCTGTTATGATGGTTACATTATATGTAAACCAAATCCTTTTATTTACAGGAATTCGTCTAGGAAAATTTGCCTGGCAACGTAGATGCCGAAATTGGTTTGGAATTCCTGATAAGCTAATAAAGAAATCCTACAGAGAATTGGAATGCGGAGAGAATGCATGAAAGGTAAGTTTTCTTTACAGGGACTTAAAGATCATAGATTTGATCTCTTTAATGCGTGAAGCATTTTCAGGTGCCTAATGCGATTGCATTGGCGAAAACTTATGCCTCTTGGGATGAAGTAATGGGGGTTTTTAGGTAAGTGTACCGTGGAGTTTGGCGGCACCGCCACAGGGCACTGGGAGAAATTAGCTGGATGTGGACCTCGGCAGTGACAGCATGTGACTGCGATTTCGTTAGTGGTAATGGATCCATCGGGGTTTGTGGTTTGGATTTTTCCTGGTTCCATACCCTGTGGATTGACTTTGCATTCTCCTGGTTGGTGTTCATCGGCATATCTGCCGCATCGTATATTTAGGTGACAAGCTACCGCCAAGTGTCCCGAGCCTTGGCATCTCTTGCAATGGAGGATGCTTTGTTGATCAGGCTCCTCGATACCGATCTTATGCGAGTTTGAAAATAGTCCAGTCTGTGGATTTTCAGCTCTGGGCAAATCCTGATGATCTCCGATGCTAGTTCTTCGTTGGTCCAAATTAGGCCAATGTGCCTAATGATGAATGTTGTTGGTGTGAGCTGATAGTGTTGGAAGGTAAAAAATTGGTGTCGGAGTTCTACAAGTTTTCTAACGGTCTTCTCGTGATCAACCAGAATTGTTGTTGCAATGGAGACAGAGGAGCCCTTAGTGTTTGTGGTGAAGTTGCGGTGTCCTAGGGTATTTTCTACTATTATGATTATTTCCTTGATACTGGTCACGTTTTTGATGTAGATTGGTGGTGGTCTAACATTTTTGTGCTGAGCACGCAGCGGAATCGGTGCTGGCTTGACTTGTTTGGTGGATTCCTTGCGGGTTGGTGATAATTGTTTGATGGTTTAAGCTGGGGGAGGATGTTATTTCCATACTGGCATCGTCACTGTTTTTGGTGGGATGCTTGTTATGTTGTTTTAACAATATGATAATATAGGTAATTATTATAATTTAAGGGTAAGTTGGGTGGGACTTACTTGGATATACCGTTGAGCGGTCGCTGGAGAAGCTGCTTGTCAGCTGTTGGTAAGTGCTGCGACTGGGTGCAGGGAGCGTTGATGGCTGCTCCCCTGTTCAGCATCGATTTGTTGATTGATTTTATCTAATTGTAAGGAGTTTTGTCGTTGTGGTTGATTTACTGGTATTTGGTGACTTTCGTGTGACCTCGTTTGTTGGTTAACGTCGAATGAATTATTTATTTTTTTCGCCGTTGACGTTTTATTTTATTATTCGACGCCAACGCCGGTTTTTATTATTTTCTCTGCCAAGTAGAATTTGCATAAAGTAGTTTATGCAAATTAACTACTTGGCGAGTTGTTCTCCGTTTAAAGGTAAAGAGGGGAACCTAACGAAAGGGGATTAGTGGATGTTGGGGGACCTGGACTCAAGGTCGGTCCGTAACATGCTGTAGGGAGAGAATTTCCTTTTGGAGTTACTTCATCTGTGTTGTAAGTTGTTGGATGTATTCCACGGCTTCGAGGAATTTTTTTTCGTAGTCAATGTGTTTTCCCTGACTTACCATGTTTGTTGTCTTCTTCGTTGAGTTTTGAAGAGTTTCGATGGCTCTTCTTTTCCGTTTTAATATGTAGCCCCGGGTAGTGCTCGGATCGTTGTCTGGCATCTGTGAAGACAGATTTCGACTATGACATCCAGCGAAAATTACACGTATTTGATAGTTTTTTTTGTGTGTTTTTTTTTTTGAACGAATTCAATTCTATTTATAAATGAGCACACGATGAATATGACTGAATGAATGAACGATCGGCGAGTGAATGTGGTCTTGCTCTGCCGATATGCTCGCCTTATATAGGCCCGCAGCAGTCCTCTCGTTCACTCGTTTCTTGGGTGCTGTTCTCCTTAGACACTTCCTAGAATTGGTGCGCCGCTGATCGTTGTTTCCCAGGAACTTGTGTGCTGGCGCTTGCTTTGCCTTTCCTGGGAATTCGTGTCGAGGTGATGCATCGCCAATAGTCTCCCCCACAGTGCGAAGCACTCCCTCGTGTGGCGGCGATGTCACCACGGGAACCAACACTACGAGTCGGCACGTTGGTCTTCGCAGTATTCCCTATGTCGTCCCCACGCCCAGGACTTTAATCCTTCCGCCGGGTCCCGGATACACAGCTTGTACTTCTCCGCGGGGCCAGGTACTGCTGGACAGTGAAGAATCAACCACCGGGACTACATCTCCAATTTGTGGGTCGGTGGTGTCTTGCCCGGAGGTCCTTCTTGGCATCGGGGTTGGTAAGTATTCTTCAACCCATCTTCTCCAGGGATGGCCCGGCAGCCGCTGCGCTGTCCTCCAGCTCGCCATACCAACAAGGTCGTGTTCGTCGAATTCATCGGGTGCCATCACACCGCAAGAACGCCCCAGCAGGAAATGGTTCGGCGTGAGACTTTGTTCGTCGTTCGGATCCAAATTAAACTATTCTTGTGGCTCTGTAGTAGCCTTTCTTTTACGAGCTCCACTCTCTGCAGGTCCACTAGTTTTGACCCACAGGGCTAACGCTCCCGGTCTTTCGAAGCGAGTTTCCAGTCCTACCATTACCTCTTGGGGGTCCCAGGCAATAAATAAGAGACTTCTAACGGCTTCCCTCGCCCTTCCCTGGAGAGCCCACCGAAGACGCACCAAGTTCTGCGCGTGTGTGAATCCAGCGGCTGTATGTTCGAACGGTCTCCTGAAAGCCAGCCACCCCTCGCTGACACAGTTGAAATGGGGTAACTCGATCATCTGCCTCGGGGCAATTGCTCCGGGGGGTGCTATCGAGAGCCTGGCTATGACTTGGACCAGATGCTGGATGTCGCTCCTTTCCTCCCCGTGATGCGGCGACCTGTCCCCGCTAGTTAGCCCCCCTCGCCTTCCTTCGGGCAACCTCGTTAGATTGTCCCATGGATCGCAAGAGTCTCGTTGGTACTCGTCTTCGGTAGCTTCGCTTTGGCCAGTCTCGTCTTTGGAACTTGCTCCCACCAATTCGGATCTCGCTCATGCCACTTCCGCCTTCACCTTGGCGATTTCTAGCTCTCGCTTGGCGACTTCCAACCTTGCCTCGATCTCGGCCCTCCTCGGTGACCTTACCGAGCTGCCTCTTGAGACTATACCGCGCTTTCATTTTGGCACATATGTTCCGGGTCCTGTCGCCCTTGACGACGCTGGCCCTCTGGTCGTCTTATTGATGCATTGGGTCGATCCCATGCCCGGGGTGTGAGGTTCAGAGTGGCTCTCCTTCGCTTCGGTCATGTGTGCTGATTCCCCTCTTCTGGCAAGCGCTCTGACAGGTGCGCCGTAACCTCCTCCAAGCCGCGTGGGAGATTCTTCTCCTCTGGCGCTTACATCTGGTCGGGTGCTGCCCACTCTAGGTTAGTAGAGAGTCGTCCCGTAGGGGATGTCAGCGCCCTCGCTGATTTAGCCGATCTCGTTATTGGGTTCCTCGTTCCCCCCGTCGCTCCGGTCACGTGCGCTGATCCCCTTCTTCTGCGGAGCGCTCCGATAGGTCCGTCACGATCTCCTCCATGCCGTGTGGTACATTCTTCTCCTGTAGCGCTTACATCAGCTGCGGTGCTGCGCACTCCTGGTTGGGTGGACAGTCCTCCCGTATGGGGATGGCAACGTCCTCCTTGCTTTGGCCGATCTCACTATTGGCATCATCGTTTATCGCCGAGATCCGGCTCGAGGGACAAATATTGTTACTGCTCTGTGGACGGTGCCTTCCCCGGCGACGTCCCAGCTCCCCCCTCTTCGACTGGACTGTATTCCGGTGCTGGCCCGCCAAACGATTTATTCGATTAGCGTATCGTACTTCCAGAGCCAGATTCTGCTCTGAACGAAGGGCGTTATTATCTTGCCCAGTACGATTCTCTGCAATTTGAAAATAAAAAACACGCTGCTACCAATCACTACCAATCCTTATTGATTCTTCTATTGTCTCTTTATAATTGTTGTCTCGTTAAGACCGTGCAGCGAGAAGATCCTGTGGCGGCTCCCCTTGCTCTGCCGATGCGCTCGCCTTATATCTCGTTCACTCGTTTCTTGGGTGCTGTTCTCCTTCGTGGTTTCCTGGAATTGATGCGCCGCTGATCGTTGTTTCCCAGGAACTTGTGTGCTGGCGCTTGCTTTGCCTTTCCTGGGAATTCGTGTCGACGTGATGCATCGCCAACAAAACTAAAAAATGCTTTTCATTAATTATTATATAAAAATCATCATCATCATCATCATCGGCACTACAACCTGGAACCGGTCTTGGCCTTATTTAGCAAGTCCTGAGGCTTGTTAAATTTTCCATAATGATTTGTTTTTTCCGGGCAAGGTCATTAGTCTTGCGCCAGAGGCTCCCCGACGGGGAATCGAACCCCGGTCTCCCGCGTGACAGGCGAGTATACTAACCAGTATACTATTGAGGAGCTATTATATAAAAATAATAATCCTAAATCAATTGGATATGTTTCAAACCTTTTTATTTTGGAATTTTGAGATTGTTTTCCATTAATATAAGATAAGTTGATACTTTGGTTCATTGTTAATTTATTAATCATTTGCTAGTGGAAAATTACTGTAAAGGAGACCCCACTCATTTCGATTATAATTTTTTATATACATTTTTAAAAACTAAACATCGTTTGAAATCTTGTTAGAAACAATTAAAGCCCTTTTGTAAAAAAATGAAATTATTGTGGATGGTTAACATGATTTTTTGTAAACATAGTCCAAAATCGCCCACTATTTTATTTTTTAAACCAATAGCCTGAACACCCTACCTGTGACATGAAGCACAACAGCTCCCTCTGACATTACGAGAGTTAATATCATGACAATTCCAATTCAATTTCATTCCTTAAGTGCGCTGAGGTTATTGAACATATCTTCTATGAAAGTAGGTAGTTGTCAAACTATATCGAAAAAATATATTCCAATTGGTGATATTTTTAGTATATTATTCTAAAAACTTTAACAGCAACATTTCACTGAAATGGCTAATCTGTTTCTTGACTTAGCAGCGCAAATGGTTACAGAAATGGATCAAGACTTTGAAAGGAAATTGATAAACCGTGTGTTAAGAATTCCATGCCTATATGCTACCGATAGACCTGAATTTTCTGATAGAACTGAAAAATATTTTGCCTGGATCAAAGTTGCACGTCTTCTCAAAAAATCTGGTAAATTGGTTAACAGTCACACACAAAATCATTGTACCAACAAATATATACCCTAACAACAATTATAGTATGTTTGTTGATTGTATCGTTCGTTATTAGTTACAGAATGCAAATCTAAGTGGCAAAACTTACTTCAAACCTACATGGTGCATTATAATTCATCAGAAGGTGGTGAGAATTCCGCAAAATTGGACGGATGGCCCCATTACCAACTTTTAAATTTAATTGAAGATTATATAGTAAAGGGATGCTATGACCCTGTACGTTAAGTACTTCCATATTTACTTTAAAATAGTTTAATCCAATTACTATAAAACATAGGCTTTTTTGGAACATCCAACCGCAGTACAAAGGGGGCTTTTACTAAGTGAATTACTAAAGCATCGTAGTATTTTAGTTGATTTAGAAGGAACAGACGAAAGGCGGGAACGGATTTGGACAAAAATAGCTGATAGTTTGAATGAGGATTCTTACGGAGTACAAATGTCTGTTGATCAATGGAAAAAGGTTTGTTAATTGTGATAAGCTGAACAGGAAATAAGTTCATTTTACTTTCTAGTACTGGTGGGAAATGAAACAGGAAGTCATACATCTGCAATCTCAAACAATAGGTGGGTGTGTTTATGATCTTACTTTAATTTTTGATTGATTGTTTTTTATTTGTACAGGTACTGAAGCCGATTCATCTAAATACTCTGATGAGGACTTAGAAATATTGAAATTCTGCGGAGCTAGTTCGTCTGGTAGCATATCATTTATTACCGGGGCATTAAATTCCGATTTGGAATTCGGTGAAAATATGTGGGTAAGTGGTATTTAATAATAATCTAAAGTGAATATTGGGTAAGTTGAAAATGCCTCATATTCATAATATATCATCGAAATTCACAAAATTTTTATCGAACGTGACGAACATTTTGAATATCCAATTTTGTATATGAAAGTCCACACTGCTTACTGAATTGAGGTATCATTGCATGTTAGATATGACCATTGTCCACATTCTTAACGCTATTAAATTACCTCCGGTTTGTCCTAACATATTTTTTACAACTAGAATGTTTGACTTGGTTTTAATATCCTTTACTCTATATTAAAAAAGGCTCGGCATATCGAGAAGAATAGTATTTGTTATAGCGTTACCAAGAACCTATTATAGCATAACATTTTCCAGATGAATTTTATAAGTTATTGTTATTGGTCTGCGGACGGCGCCTCTTCGACGACGTCTCAGTTTCCTTTTCCAGGTGGACCGTACTTCCGACGCAAGCTTAATTTGTATCTTTATCTGTTCCTATAATTGCATAACCACCTTTTATTTGTTATGCACTGATTTTTATTGTAACTTTATGGGGTATGTGGTGGTGTTTAACTTGTGCACCTGTATGGGCGCGGATTCAAAAAACACCCACAGATCGATCGCGCACGCCCACTGAATAATGCTGCAACTGTTCTCCAAAGGATAAATAAGACACGTCACGTTCGATTAAAGAATCTTTATTAACACGCTGAAGTAATTTTATTCAAAACACTCGGTGGTCCATATTACTTAAAATGATTCACAGTTTTAAAAATCATTAATTTTTTTAAATATCTAATCGTTGTACAGCGAAAAAGAAAACAAACACAAAGATATACCAGACACCGCCTTAACACTAATTTCACGAGAACAGGCAACAAACGAGATTTTTTCCAGACACGGTTATAGCAATACTGACATCTTGTAAAAGCTCTATCTATTCGAGGATAGATCACTTGACATAGTCTCGCGACTCCGACGACGCAATGACCTGGGCACGTGCGTGCGGTTGGGCGGTAAAAATCTGACTCGCCGATGCAATCCATATCCGTCAGATTCAACGGTGGTGGATTACATCGGTGTGGGAGGATTCTATATGTGTCCGTATAGGACAAGTACGTTGCCCTTCAGCCTGCATATCGGCAACGACGAAAATGCACCTGAATAAACATGGGCTGGTGTAATGAATTGCAGGCATTATAGAGATACGCGATAGCGAATATCGCCGAAGGGAGAAATAGGTTTCTGTGTCTTAAATAAACAGAAACGCTATTTCGAGGGTCATAAATCTTTGATGACCTGCGCCTGAGGACGAAATAGGTTTTTGGTTTAAGATACCCAAAAACGCTATTTCAAGGGTCACATCGTGTTTACTCATTCGCGTTCATGATAATGCCGTTGTAGGCTATACATTCTGGTGACGATAGGTCAGCCGAAAATTTGGTACTTGTTTACAAGACGGTGCCGGTACATGAGTATAATGGCGAGGAATTAGCCTTGCAGATGTGCAAGCGTACATCTCGCCCAGGGTGGCCATGGACCAGCGATCGGTTAATAGGGTAAACACAGTGATGCTACTGTCTGTTTGTTTGTTTAACAGGCCGGAGCATCGTCAATCATATTAGTGCCCAAATCCCATGATCGGTAGATAACCGATAAAGGAAATTGGTCGCAACTGTAGCGAACCTTGGGATTGGGGCAATATTCACTCACGAACAGTAGCAAGAATACCGGCTACAGCTGTGTCAACAATTACGCTGCCCAGCGAGTATTTATCTTTTATAAGCCGAGTCGATTGTCTGGCGCGGTTCATGTAATATGAATGAAATAACTTGTTTGATGTGCATGCCTGCTGGGGTTTTACTTTCAGGTGAAAGTTATTTGAAAGAAAGCTTACACTGTTCGAATGCAGGTAAGTATAGTGGTTTATGGAGTGAGGGTAAAGTAGGTTATTTTAAAGAAATGGATGGTTCTTTAGGAAGGCTTTAAAGTACCGCCACAGGTACACTGCAGTAAATCACGTGCATTATATCTGTTATTGGTCTCCTTACAACGAGGAGTTCCCGTGAGAACTCAACTGCTTCAGAAAAAAAAAATGGGGTGGCGAGAGGGCGACTTAAGCGAGACAAGGACAAATGTGTCCTTCATCTTGTCTCTGGCTTCTAGTTATCTTGCAATAACCAGAATCATCCACATCCATGAGGATGTTGGGCTCGGTCTCGAGATATCTGAAAAAGAAAAAGGGGGGAGGTATCTAAGGATAGTGTGGACAGATTTACTTCAAATGTTCTCTAACTACTTGGGTGGAGGGATGGTGGGAACGAAATCATACAAGACCGATAGGTCTTGAGTGCGGTAGTAAACGTAGATAACGTCTTCGGCGTCTGATACTCTGGGCTTTGGTCGGTGTGTGTGTATGTTTGTGCCGTCTTGTACTGTGGGTGCGTGTGTGTGGTGTTATAGCGTTTGCAATGATATTGAAGAGCATGTGATTCGAATTGACGCTTTGACAATTAGAATCACTAAAAATTGAACCAATGCTCAACACATCAGGCCACTGCCGCGTGTACGAATTCGATTTCTAAGCCCAAGTATACTCAACTGATGTGGAGTTGCTATGTTGTGCTGTGTGTCGGTGAGTCACCAATTATTCAATTCAATTTTTTATTTGGTAGATAATTAACATTTATGGTATATTTTACAACTAGTACTTAAGAGATTTAGGATAGCAAATCCTTTACAACTATAATCTTAAATCTATATAACGACAATAGCACAATTTTAATGAATAACAAATAATAAATTAAGGGAAAACTACAAGAAAAAACCCTTATTTGAATCTTAAGACTAATATTGCACGAGCTTCCGGTTATTTTATATAGTAATGACCTCGATATAATTTTCATAGACAGAGTACATATGTAGTGATTTAGGATAACGCAAGACGGGAAACGAGAACATTGTCAGAAAAAGAACAATTGACGAAGAAGTTTCGATTGATTTTGTCAATAAGGAACTCTACCGGTTTAACGTTGGCGTTTTCATGTAGTTCATGTGTCGAATAATGCCATGGCAAATTCAGCAACATTTTCAATATTTTATTTTGACACCTTTGCAATTTTATTTTGTGTGTGCGAGCACAATTACACCATACAGGGGCCCCGTACAGGAGTATCGCTTGAAAAATGGTTTTATATATTATAATTTTATTTTCGATGCTAAGCTTTGACTTTCTACACACTAATGGATACATAACTCTTACGAGTTTGTTTATTTTGTCAATTGGGGTAGTGACGTGTTTTTGAAAGATAAGTTTTTTATCTAGAATAATACCTAGATATCTACAGTCTTCGGACCAATCAATATCAACTGCACACATACTGAGTTTAGTGCCATTTGGTAGGTAGCAGTGTTTCCTACATCTCGAAAACCAGACAGCTTGTGTTTTATTACCATTTATTTTTATTTTCCATTTCCTGTAATATACTGCTAGCTTGTCAAGAGCTGCTTGCAAAGAGTTGTAGACATTAGTGAATAAGGCACCCGAAGAGAAGATGGCTGTATCATCGGCAAACATAGCTACCTGAATGTTTTCACCTAGACATGGTAAATCTGCGACAAACAATGTAAATAATATGGGACCAAGGACCGAGCCTTGGGGTACACCATGGTGGATTTGGTGAGTAGAGGATATGTCGGTTCCTAAACTCACAACATATTTTCTCGAACGAAGAAAGCTCTGGATAATTTTGATAAGCGGTATTGGCAGCTTAAGTTTTAGTAGCTTATAAATCAAGGCATCGTGCCATACCGTATCAAAAGCTTTTTCGATATCTAGAAGAACCAGTCCCGTTGACTCCTTGTCGATGAATTTACCAGCTATGTGGTTTTTAATGCGCAAGACTTGGTGGATTGTGCTGTGACCACTACGGAAACCGAACTGAAAGTTTGGCAAGATGTTATTGTCTTCCACAAAACGATCAATCCTTTCCTTAATGATTTTTTCTAAGAGCTTACTTAGACAGCTAAGTAGACTAATAGGTCTGTAGCTTTCGGGGCTGTTCTTCGGTTTGCCGGGTTTCGGGATAGGTATTACTTTTGCTGTTTTCCAACAGTCCGGAAAATAACAATTCTTAAGACAAGCGTTGAAAATGAACGTTAAATAGTTACTTGCAGCAGTTGGAAGTGCTTTGATTAATTTGTTGTTGATATTATCGAGACCCGCAGCCTTTTTTGATTTCGATTTTTTTATCAATTCTTTAACTTTGCTGATATTAGTTGCGTAAGTACTTTCAGCTGGTGTTTGAGAAAGTACATGGATAGTGTTAGCAACTTCAGCTTCAGTATACGCGTCGCTTAGATGCATAGATATGGAGTGGTTCTTACTAAACGTGTTAGCAAGTAGGTTCGATTTCTCCACTGAAGAAATAAACAACTTGTCGTGAACTTTAAACGGAGGAATACTTGACCCTCTCTTTTTCATAATTTTTGATATTTTCCAGAACGGTTTGCTTGCTTTGTCAAGAGAGGAAAGGTGTTTATTCCAACACTTGTTCCTATATGTTGAGATTTCGTTTTTAATGATATTATTTAAGACTTTAACATTAACCAGAAAACAATCGATTCTATAACGCAGCCATTTTCTTCTTTCAGAGTTTCGTAGCCTAATCAGATGTAAGATATTTTCAGGAAGCGGTGCCTTATCAACTGGAGCAGTGGAACATTTAGGTATCGCAAGATCGGCCGCTCTATTGATAACAGAAACAAAACTGTTACATAGGATATCAATGTGCTCGCTGCAAGTTATAGAATTTAGGCTGGTATCACCTAGAACCAAGTTCGTGTTTATATATGATTTATAACAATTCCAGTTGGCGGCGGAATAGTTGTGGTATAAACTGGTACGATTTACAGCTACTGTATGATTCACTGTGAGGCTGATCGGAAGGTGGTCTGAACTTAACGCATTTAGAGTTAATGGCACTGTGCAGTAATTTGGAATATTAGTGATATATAGATCAAGAGTTGAGGGGTTCTTGTTAGCACTCGCTGGGATATAGGTGGGGAGAAGTGGATAAAGTATGGAAAAACTTGGGCTGGATTCAGTAACATCTAGTAAAATGTTACCCCAGCAGTTTGCCCTAAGACAATTCCACGACTGATGTCTGCAGTTTAGATCACCACCAATAATTACCTTGTTTCGAGTGTTGACTCTATACAATTTTTGCAGATCCCGCTTAAAGTAAGTAGATTTTTCTAGGTTTCTATTTCCTCCAGGGAAATAGACCGAAAAAAGACTCACCTTGGAGTTGTCACTTAATGTTACATCTATACTAATTTCCTCAATTAACTTAAGGCGCAATGAAGGACGCAAGGAATGTTCTATACATTTTTTCACAACAATGGCGACACCTCCACCACTAGCATGTACCCTGTCTAGGCGATAACATGTGTAATTTTGATGTGAGAAAGAAATGTCTTGTTTGAGCCAGGTTTCTGAAACAAGTGCAATGTCAATATTAAAATTTATCAAGAAACTAAAAAATTCATGCTTTTTGTTTTTGATGCTTCTCGCATTCCAAGTTATGATGTTAAGAGAGTTTCTTAACATGTTTTTTCAGAGTATATGTACTTAATAGCTAATGAAGTAATGACGTTAAATTGGTCAGCTTTGGTTTGACAAGCACTAAGCTTGGTTACAACTTCATTAAGAAGAGAGTTTATCTCGCTAAATGAGAACAGGTTATCATTAGTTAATGTTTCTGACGGAGTTTTCTTCGTGTGTGTCTTATCACTGTTGGAAGGTTGCTGGGTTTGATGGAGGCCAGAAGCCCAGGTGGATGAAGGAAGTGAAGGTTGACGCACAGATCGGGGTAGTGGAGGAAAATTATCAATGGATAATCGGTCGGGCACTGGCTGCTGTTTGTCACTCGGAGGCTGTAGGAACGTTGAATTTCCAGTACCACGTCCGCGTGGGGATAATTTGCGGCGAATGTCTATGTACTGCTTTCGGCTTATGCATTCTGGATCGGTGGATTTATGTGGCCCACTACAATTTGCACACTTGATGACCTCATTCGTTTTGCAGTCTGATGTTTTATGGTTTCCCGAACATATTGCACAGAAGCTATTTATATGACAATGCATCGAGCCGTGACCATAAAGCTGGCAATTGTGACATTGTGTGACCTTACCTGGATTATGTTTTTTAAAGTCCCAGCGAACGATGGTTTTGAACAGGGTGGAGTAGTTCCGTTTTAGTTCGTTTAATTTAACAGTACCGCGTTGAATGTAGACGATGTACAAGTAGTGTTTGTACAGGGCTTTTGTTGACGGATTTAATGTGATGGTTTTAACATCTAGGCACTTAATCCCGACTGCAATTAGCTCATTTTTCACTACATCGTTGCTAATTAAGTCTAGCCCGGATAACACTACCTTTAATGGACGATTTTCCTTACGCGAGTGGGTGAAAAACTCACATTTTAACCGTACGAGTTCGGTTCTGATTTTATTATATATGTCCATTGTTGGGGCACATATTTTTTGCCCAAGCGAAATGTTTTTGATTAAGTATTTATCTATCTTAATGTTGCTCAAAATATCACGCACTTGAGCACTAGTTGTTTTTAATACCACAATTGGCGGAACGGTTTCTTTAGGAAGTTCTGCGCACTGTTCGTCATTGGTCAGATCCATTTCAGGAGAGTCTTCCATCAGACTCTGAAGTGGTTGAAAAAAGTTAGTGTTTGAACACACTTTAGATTTTTCTAGAACGTTATTGTTCGCTTTTAAAAGTTTATCGGGAGGAGTTTGGCCTCCAATAACGGGGTCGTAACGCAACCGTTTGCGCTTAATTTTGTTTAAAACACGTGGCCCAGGGGCCATAACTTAACGGTTTTAACACTTGTTCAAATTTTTGTATGCGAAAAACGAGGCAAAGAAAACAAGATAATGATAATTAAATTGTGAAAATTATTGTGAAAATAACGGTTGATTAAGATAAATAGCACGAGCAAAACTGTGAGACAAGTTGTCTGTTAGAAAGTCAGCCAGGTACTCCGAACATATTAAAATCCGCCAAAGATCTACATAACCGAACCACCATTAATTGGAAATAATTATTTCAATTTGTTACAGATTTTATTTCAGACATATCTAAGTGCATATATTTCCTGTCATTCTTAGACAAAGCCGATTAAAAAGTGCAGAAAATGTAATAACTTCCTGGATGGATCCTATTTATGGTTTAAAGTGTACTGCGCCAATTGTAGCTCGTTGCCAACCAAAACATGCGAACTTTGCTCATTTTCTAATCCAGAGACGCAGACGTTCACCATTAAAGAATGGAGTATTTCCGCGAGAGAGTTACTTCCGCCCAATCTGCAGTGTTACAATGAAGTGTCTATTTGCGCCTCCTGTATTATGCCCCTGAAAGGTAAGTTTAGATTGTATATGTAGGTCATTTTATGAAAGTTTCACGGAAATTACAGAGAAAGCCAGTGAATTATGGAAGATATGTCGATTTTGCGAACTACATTATAAAAATCTTGAAAATATCTTCCAACCTGCACAAGATTGTTTGAGACAGTCTTTTGAAGAAACAACAGGGGTTCAAGTAAGTTAATAATCGCATTCCCAGCTAAGATTCATTTTAAATACTTTATACTATTTTTAGTTCATGCAAGAAGATGGTTTACCAGCGTACATATGTAAAATGTGCAAAATTCAAATGCAACAATTCAATAACTTTTATTCAAAATTCAAACGCGTTAATAATCGTTTGTTGCAAATACAAGGTATCAAATTTATCGGGGATACATCACAGCTGCGGAACAATATTATACCTGTAATTAATAAGTCGCCAATTCCAGAGCAAGAGTCCGAACAGAACTCAAATCCAGAAGAAAAATTTGATCCAGAGATATCTCCGCAATCAATTGTACCTGTAAGCGACATTCATATAGATGATATAAAATCAGAACCCAGTTCCATAGAATCAAGTCCAAGTCAAATTCAGCCACAAAGAATTTTAATTAAAAATGTATCTAGCCTGGCATCTATGGCGCTTACACCTTCTTCGCCCAAACAAATGATTCCCTCTAAAGTACTGAATATTGGTACCATGTCACCAAGTACAAATACCTTACATTCACCTTCTTCAACAGTGACCTTTTCAATGTCTTCGATAACTGGCGCCACTGTTACAAAACAAATTCGAACTCCGTCGACACCAGTTAGTCCAAATATATCTGTTAAAAACACATCACCAAATTCAATGATTCAATATTTGCCATCTGGACAAACAGCATTACCTCGTACTTTGATTTTAAAAAAGGATCCAAAAGGGATTTTAATATCACCTAATAATCTTATTAAAGCAACCCTCATCAAGAATAAACCTATTTCCCAAAAAAAGACAAATCCAAAATCTACATTGGTGGTAAGTAATATGAAGAACGGGAAACAAGTTCTTATACCTAAGGAAACACCTTACAGACGTATACAAGTTTCCAGACCTGCTGTATTTAAAATATCAGAGATTGTAGAGAACGAAAAGGAGGAAGATGAAATCCCCGCGTTTTGCATAGCTAAAACACATTCTAGTCCAACTGCATCTTCCACACCTCAAATTGTCCAAGTAGTTGGTAAAAATGATAAATCAGAAACCGTTACTCAATTGGCTAAACCAACAAATACAGGTGCAATAAATCAATTGGCAAAGCAAACAAATGCAGGTGCAATAAATCAATTGGCAAAGCAAACAAATGCAGGTGCAATAAGTCTTTTAAATACGTCTAAAATTGCGGTGAGTGCAAGTTTTCCGCCTAAATCGTCTACATGCTCAATAATCCACTCGGCAAAGATTCCACCTAAACAAATGAAGTTGATTCGATCGGATGGTTCAATAGCGTATTTAAAAGCAGTACCAAAGAACACCGGTATCCCAATTTTACCAAGTACGGGTTATAGGATTCAAAACGCGGTTGTTAACGCCAATTCGGAACTGACAAATAAAGACGATGCGGAAGGATCAACAAGCAACACTTACGATTGTAATAAAACATTGATTGAGCGTCTCACAAGACCACAACTAACAATTAGTCGTAAAATATTGGCGCAGGCTTCTGAAGGCTCACGTTATTCTATGGCGCCCAAACAACATGTTGAAATAATGCAAATACCGCGGAAATGCCCCTCTTTAGCTCCCAAACCTGAAGATAGTCTAACAGAAGCATCTTCACACGAGGAACAAAAGCCCGATCCTATATTAATACCAGACTCTGATGATGAACAAGAAGCTGGTACTACTCCATCAAAAAGGTTACCCGAAGCGGCCAAAAGTTGCAATCAAACAGTTCCACAAAAAGTGTTCATTGTTAAAGGCAAAAGCAGTACAAACAGCGCACTTGAAGGTAGATTCTTCACTGGAGCAATCAAACGTCATTTGGATCCCACAGAATGTCTACCGTCATCAAGTCTATCTCAATATAGTCAAGTTGATTCGAAGACAGTTTCTTCTCAATTACCATTTCAATTGCTACCCCCAAATAAACGATCTAGAAAATTTTGGGGTAACATTGATGAATTCCAAGTACCTATGGCGCAGAAAAAATCACCCAAAAAGGATGCTGCTTTGTCTCCAAAACGTAGTGTCACTATACAGGTTTCATGCAATCCTGGCGGTAGTGTTCCAAGCACAAATACACTTGATAAGCCACCTTCTATTAATATAAGAAGCGATAGTTTGTATGATGCGAACACACAAGTACCAAAACTCGATCGAGTCAAAGTGGAGCAAGAAGAACCAGTTAATTTTATTTATCCAGATTTATATGACATACAGAATTTGCCCTTGTCTATCCCATCATATATTACTCAAACCGACATTGCTCCCGATGTTGTTAGTGACTATGGGTATTCGTATCCAGCCCAGCAAGCATTTGATCCTGAAAACTCAAATCCCATGCTACAAAATCCTCAACCTGATGGTAGCATACGAATTAAACAGGAGATTGATTCAGATCAAATATCGCCGTATTGCAATATAAACCAGACATCCGAACCTGTAATACAAGCGGCGAACATTGCTGACCCCGCTTCGTCAGCAATAGCGAACTTTAAAATAAAAGAATTCAGTATTTTATTAAGACGTTGTTCACTCAAGAGGTGGCAGAAATATCTACATAATGAACATTTGAAATCGCAATCATAAGGTCAATCGATAGGAAGCCGAACATCGCATTAAATTAAAATATAAGTTAGTATGTGTTTATATAATTTGTTTTTTAAATACACAATCTCTATGTATTTTATCACAAAAATGAATTAGAAACCCCCAAGTCACAAACGATTTGTTTGAAATGAAGACTTATATAAGAAATTTAATTTTATAATAAGTTTCCTTCAAAATTAGTATTAAAAATAGCAAATTAATTAAGCAGATATTTATTTGGATTTAAATAAAAATAATTAAAAATGAGTAAATCACAAAAAAAAATTGTTTGTGCTATTTTTGAACATTTTTATTTTTTTACTTAGGCGGCGCTGTAGACGTCGGACTCAATCAACTTCCAATTTCGTGGGCCATTTGAAAGGGGTGACTCTCTACTTGTATCCACCAGCTGAAACGACCCGTTCAGCGACCCACAATCTCCACACACCCATACACACAAGCGACCTACTGGCAATCTTTTCGCTTTCTTTAAAAATTCCTTCACGGACAACTCTTTCGAGCCTGACTGGTCTTACTTGAAAGACCTGCCCGAATTCTTTCTCCCTTCGCCCCTTCACCTCTCAACATTACCTAGTTGAAGAAAAATTAAACTTGCTTAAAGAAGAGTTCAGCCCTGGACCTGATGGATGTTGTATATCGCTATACAACACTTATTTTTACTTGTTTATGTTTGTTACTTCTTTGTTGTCTTCTTCGGGCTACTTTCGAGTACCCGGTCTAGTTTGGAGGAGTGAAAGGAGATGAGCAGGGTGCGTCCAACCTCTGGTGTCCTTGGAGTTAAGGGCCTGTAGCGGTTCTGTGGGTAAGTTGGTATTGTGCCAAGACACGGGCACCTGTTTAACTAACTTACCAACGTCTGGGAGAGAAAAGTCACAACGCACACTGACGAAATTGTTCACAGGAGATCGTTCACCCACGGAGAATGGAAATAGAACACTGGAGTTGTAGTTTGAAATTCATTTATTGTTCACTATTGGTTTTTTATTATGTTTGTATGGTGAGTTCGGTTTTTATAAAATAACTATCGGACACTTCCGTACAAGCTTAATATTATTTCCCATCAAAGGGTCTATTGTTTATGGTAGTTGTACACGGCACTATATGCCTCGGTAATGTCAATTAGGATATGTACTTAATTATTCTATTCCGTAGGTTTACGGCTAGATTAACGCAAGGAACAAAAAAAAAAACTAAACTTCCTCGAGTTAGAAAAATACGACCCTCACAACTCGCTTGACGTTACTCCGGTATAAAGCCTGACTCCGATACGTGCGTTCGCTTGCACGATTAATATCTGACTCGAAGCACAAGTGCTCGCGACAAGGGATGCAATCTCGACGATGCAACTCACATTCATCAGTTCGATGGCCGCGAATTGCATAGATAAGGGAGGATTCTATATGTGTCCGTATAGGACAAGTACAATGCCCTGCGATGAGGACGATGATCGATGGACACCTGATTACACAAACACACCGATGTAGGCAATATCTAATCTAGCCGTATGGCGCCGGTGCACGAGGAGGAAAATTATTTTGTTGACATAAGTCAGCAGAAACCTCATCGACGGCGGCAAAGGGTCAGGCTGGATGGCTATGTTTAGATTAATATGCGGGTAAGTAAAACGCACACAGTGGGATACTGTATGTTTAATTTAGGTTTTCAGGCGGGTAATCATATGCATGGCATGGGTAAGGTTACCTAAATAATGATCTTTTCCATGCCCAAATTCCAGGATGGGTTGATAACCGATGAAAGGGAATTGTCGCAAGTGTTGCGGACCTAAGGGTATACGCTCGATATATAATTGTGACTATGGAAAGAATATCGGCTACAGCTATGTTAACAATACGCTGGCCAGCGTTTGTTTATCGTAATTGAAGACAGGCTGAGCCGATAAGAGATGAACTGGTTCATGGAATATGAACCAGGGAAATTCGGAATGTGTGGATGCCGTCGGGTAGGTTTTCCATTCAGGTATGATGCTGCAGGGGAGCTTACGCTGCTAATTGCAGGTAAGTACTATGGGTTTGGAAGGTGGGTAATTTAAGGGGGTGGGCGGTTCTTTGGGAATGTATTAAAGAAACGCCACAGTTCTACGAACCGCACGCATAATCTAATGCTAAGGCACACTTGCGCAAACAAAGCATTCGTTGCGCCGCTGATTAGCAGCCATAGAGCCATAAACTCTAAACACTATCCCAGATATATGTTTATGAGTGAAAGGCAAACAAAAGAATTACATTCCATGGTTCCTATCCCATCTGAATTGCATGGGACTCTTTTCTTCTTGCCAGATGTGTTGGATAAACAAATCCAGCGAAGGATCGGAGAATAAGCGGCGGCATCCGATCTGTAATGAAAAGCAAAAAAAAGATACCGACCACCAGCAGCGAATGTAATGATAATGATCACGAGGAAGATTTCTCCTTTTTCAGATCCGATGGGAAATTCTCCTTTGAGATGCAAAGGGGGAAATTGTATGCTGTTAACAGATACGATGGGAAAGTCTGTTAGCAGTTTGGATGGGGAAATTTTCCTTTGCAGATGCAGGTTGATTAATTCGAATGGGATATTTTTAGGATAGATTCAATTAGTCTATATCGAAGAGTCGCAGAGGAAAGTCGAAAGATTGAGTGCCAACATAGATCATCGAACCGCGAGGATGTCTAACGAAGAGATTCTAATAAAGATAATCAAATCAGGGTGAATGGAATTAATCGAGAAGGCCGAGTCGTACGTGTGCTGAAATTCAAAACAAGTAACTTGTGTTCTGTAGTGTGTCTTAACCGTGCTGAACAGTAACGAAGTAACGTGCGTTTTCTTTCGGGTGTGGTAACTACCATTGTAACAATAAGACAGTTCCTTAACATGTGGAGTTAGATACCGTGAAACTAGATTTAAATTATACTCTAGTCAATAAGTGTAAAGACAAGGCAGACGAAATAATAAAAGTCACCATATAAATAAACAGTTTTCGTGTTTCATTGTGCTGTTCGCTTCGTATTGTTCTATGTGTTAGCAGTGTTCGGCGGAACGCTGCAACCAAAACCTTCAACCGAAGGACGACAAACTTTCGCCAAAGTGTCAACCTACAAACCTACAAATACCTCCGCCAAAGGCCAACTAATGACGAACACTTGCTTTTTCTCCTGGTACCGCGGAATATAATATAAGATGCACCATGTAGTATTACCTGTGCGATGATGAGGTGCTGGGTTCATTTTTTCATCTAGGTGATGAGACTGCGGAAATTGCAGAATTGCAATTCAGGTGTGGGTATGGGAATGAATGCATTCCAAGATTATTCGTTTGGAATAAGAAAAATGTGGGAGAATGCAAGATTGCATTTTTAAGTATGGGGTATGGAATGCGTTTAGCAATGTGTAGACATGTGATAAGGTTTGACATGCTACACAGAAAGGGTTTCATGGATTGTAGCAAGAAATTATGTGATGCTACACTTAGAGAATTCATTCGGTATTAATATTAAATACTGTCTTTTTCAGGATAAAGGTTAGAGTTAATTTGATTGATTGATTGATTGATTGGATACTAGATGAATGTCTGGGGTTATTTACTAGTTTTGGAAGGCTATTAAGATTCTGTGTGTACCGTGGATTTCCGGCAGTCCTTTTAAAAAATGTTCCTTTTCTCGTTCTCTCTCGCTATCAAAGATAGGGGGACATACCGGACAAAGTCTCTGCTTTCAACTCGGCGAAGGCCCGGACGATCCTTGTCACTGTTCAATTAAAGTTGACATGCAGTCTCCACGTGACACCCCTGAATAGCTACTTTGACATCCGCCAAGTAGCGAACCAATGTATGCAGCGACAGCCTGAGAAAGGTTGGCACAGGGCTAATAACCTTGCCCGGAAAAACAAATTATTATGGACAATTTAACATGTCTCGGATGTGGACCTGATACCGGTGGAGAGACTTGCTAGCAGTTACTTCATACCCGCTTGGATTGCTGAGTTCTTCCTTATGAAATTCAGTATTCCCGTTAAAGAATGTTACTGGCTTCCTGGCAGTAAGATTAAACTTAGTTTCCGCTTAGTCCTTCCCTCCAGATACGGCTGGATTTTCCACTCGGAAAAAAAACGCACATTGTAAGATCGGCAGGATGACGTTATCCCTAAGCAACCCTAACAAACCGTCAAAACCCTTGCCTTCTTTACCTAAACCCACATATGGAAATAACAACAGTGCTGTCCGTCTCAAATCGACACTCACTCTTATTCCAAAATCCTCCGGAGGACCCCACGCTTCAGTTACAATTCGTCTTAAAAAATCCCGACCCAAGCCAAATATTACGCACGGCCCGTTTCCCAATCACAGAAGCACGCGCACTCGCCTCCTCGATCCAACCCTAAGACGACCCATCAAACCCTCTCCCAAGCCAAAGTTCAACCGATCCTTCCTCCCTTTATCTCACCTAGACCGCACTTCTTATCCCAAACCCCCCTCCTCACACTCACGTAATGTCGTCCTGCCCAAAACCAAGCTAACCACTCCCCCCACTACATATCTTGCCCCTAACCCCAGCCCCCTTCCCTTCTTTGACCGAAAAACAGGTGCTAAATACACCAATTTCCATATATCGCACCATTAGGCCCCGTCCACGAGAGCACAGCCCATTTGTCCTCTGAACCTTGCTCAAGATCGAATCTCACCCCCTCGCCCAACTTCCCCCTCACGCTTCAGCCGCACCCCCCCCCCCCCCCCCCCGTTTTTGATCCCCCCTACCACCCCCCGCCAAGATCATCGGAATTCCGCTATGCCCTCTCGAAGCTTCGAAATAGTCGGACTTACGATAACGTCCGCATCTATCTAGCTTACCTCCATAGCAAATCGGATGCAGTCTGCTATGAAGGCAAAACGAAAACGAGTGTTAAGACTTCCATTGAACAGCAAGGTCTACCCACCGATTTCCCCAGCCTTCGTAATCTGTACATAAAATTCCATGAAAACTTCAATATTCCCCCTCTTAACGTAACAAGAGACCTCTCAGCTTTTCGACAATACATTTGCACGAAAATGGTATCTGGTCCCCTATGCAGCGGACCCACCAAAAATAAGTTTTTTCGGCTCTAATCGGCTGCCCACCCCACTCTCTATGGGGTGTCCCAATACTCTTCCCCTAACCTATTACATGTGAGAAAGACAGTAGGGGCACAGCGGCCATCTGGACAACTGGAAATTCCCCCACATCACACCTTGCCCTTAACCCCGTCCCCTTTCCTTTCTTCGACCTGCAAACAGGTGCTAAGTACACCAACTTCCATAGATCGCATAGTCTTAAACCATAAGGCCCCCTCTATGAAAGCACAGCCCACTTGTCCTCTGAACCATACTCAAGATTGAACCCCCCCCCCCCCTCTACCCAGCTATTGACCCCCCTTCCACTCCCATCAAGTTCACATCACAATCCCTTAAATAATCTGAATACCGCTATACCCTCTCGAAGTTTAGAAATAGTCGGACTTACGATAACGTCCGCATTTATCTAGCTTACCTCCATAGCAAATCTGATGCAATCTGCTATGAAGGCAAAACGAAAACGAGCATTAAAGTCTCCATTGAACAGGAAGGACTACGCACCAATTTCCCTAGCCTTCGTAATCTGTACATAAAATTCCATAAACATTTCAATATTCCCCCGCTTAAATTAACAAAGGACCTCTTGACTTTTCGTCAATACATTTGCACGAAAATGGCATCTGGTCCCCTGCGCAGCGAATCCACCAAAAATACGTTTTTTCGGCCCCACTCTCTATGGGGTCTCCCAATACTCTTTCCCTAACCATTTACTGTCTGAATGTCAGAGGACTTCGGTCCAAAACGCATTCGATCTTACAAGATACTCACTCCTTTCCCTTTGGTATATACGCTCTGACCGAAAGTAGCCTCACCCCCAGTATCAATAGTCTAGAACTATTCTCCCCCCCCCCCCCCCCCGTCACAGTTTTTCGCGACGACGATGTCCATTATTTCTGTCCTGGAACCCCATGCTGAGGCGTGATGCTTGCCATCCAAAACGGACTAACATCTTCTCTTATCACCATCTCTTCTTCTCCCAACCTCGACTATATCGCTATAAAAATTGAACATTGCTTAAAGCCCTTATACATCATATGCTTCTACATACCGCCTTCGCAAGCTATCGAGTCATACGTACTCGCTATTGCTGCAATCGACCGCTTAACGGAGCCGAGTTCTTCCCAAGACGACATTGTAGTCCTTGGCGATTTTAACCCCCCCCATCTCCAATGGACGCTGTCTGACGACTACTCCCACTACATCTCAAACCCCACCACTACTAAGGAATGTCTCTTTATAGACAACCTCACCGATTCTAGCCTTTGCCAAGTAAGCAATGTCCTAAACCATCTGGGCAGACAACTTGACCCTGTGTTCACGGCAGAACCCTTTAATTCGTCAGTTGTCTCTACTCCCCACACCCGCTCAACTATTGACAACCACCACCCCCGGCTTCTCTTATCCTTATACCACGACTACTCAGCCCACTGCACACCTCCTCTCTCCTATTTTCTTTCAACTTCCGAAAAGCCAATTTCCGCCTCATAAATGACTACCTCAGCAATATCACACTCCGTTTAAACGATAAAAGTGCAGAGGTCGCTACAGCCTTGCTCTACACAGAAATCTACAACGCCATATCCCTATATGTCCCATATTCCCGACACATGTTATCATTCTCATCGCCCCCTTGGTATAACCGCAAACTCCACACCCTTCGTAACAAGAGTTGTGAAACACTTTTTTAAATACGCTTTCTCCCCTGGACTACTCCAACTATCTCGGTTACTTTAATCAATTCACAAAGCTTTACAGCTCCCTCTACCACAACTACCTTGCCAAAGGTCAATTCAACCTGATCAACGACCCCAAACCATCAACTACAAACGCAAATCTGGTGCCTATCCCAACTCTCTTTTCTACGGCTCAACTACTACAACTGACTCCCACACCATAGCCAATCTTTTCGCGTCCTTCTTCAAACTATCCTTCACGGACGACTCGTTCGAGCCTAACCCCTCCTACTTTACTGGCATGTCTGAATTCTCCCTCGGCCCTCTCATCACTCTACACATTCAACAACACCAAGTTATAGAAAAATTTGAACAATTGAAAGACGATTTCAGTCCCGGCCCAGACCAACTCCCTGTGATCCTCTTAAAAAAATGTTCCTCTTCTCTCTCTCTCTTCCGCTCGCTTCAATCTATCCCTTGCACAAGGTCTATTTTCTGACATTTGGAAATCTTATATAACCCCCATACATAAAAAGGGGCCAAAAAAGGATATATCCAATTATCGTCCCATTGCTAAGCTTTCGCACATTCCTAAAATGTTCGAAAGCCTTTTATATGATGCGTTATGTTTTCGCTGCACACCCATCATCTCTCCTAACCAGCACGGCTTGTGGCGGTTCCGCCAAACCCCACTGCCCACTTACCCGAAGAGCCCCCATAACTACAACCCAGCTTTCATAAGTTTCTGCTAATGCAATCGCATTAGCACCTGTAAATGCTTCATGCAACAAGTTTATCAAATGTATTTAGCTAAAAGCTCCTAGAAGAGAATTCTTACCTTCAATTATTTATTCGAATTCAAAATTTTCTATAAGAATTCTGCTCCAAACATCCCAAATCCCAAGCCCAATTCGGCTCCTTCGGTTGCCAGGCAAATCCCAATCTTACCATGTGTATTTTCTCTAGATAAATTCCTGAAAACGAAACAATTTGGTTCACATATAATGTAACCATCATAACCAGGGATAATAAACATTGCGTCGCCTATTCCCAGCCTCACCATGTGTATAATAAATTCGTTTACATACACATTGGCTGGCGACCTATACCCAAGGGAAAAAAGCAATTATACGCATCTTGCGTCTTAAGGCATGAATTAAATCCTACAGCATAGGCAAAAGCAAATAGGTATGGTATACTTACCTTTGGCAGCGATGCCATAAATACCAATTCCCCGTAAATAATCTAAAACCAATTAGAGCCATGTGCATGGTGCATTGCGGCTATCATTACAGCTGCAATGCACATCTTAGACAATGATCTATACGATCTCTTTGTCCTACATATCTCTGGATCTGCTCCTCATGACTAGCGGCATGAACAAACAGAAACCCAATTAGCACCCAATGAGATTCGGCTTGTTTACTTAGCCGAACTTACATCTCATTGATGCACATCATTCCCTTTCTTCGTTTTCAGATTCATTCTCCTGGCTTTGTCCCATGAAAGAACCAATGTGCACACATACATGTGTATCTCTATGATCTTCTCTATGAGATCAGGTTACCTACCCCCAAAGAGAGACCTCACGTTTCTCTTGGGATAGAAAATGCATTTCCTTAGCCAGCGAATTGATATCGCTGAGTCGTTTTCCACCCGTCAGTGCGCGCACATCGTTTCTGATTAAAACCACCACAGGGGTCAGTCGGGTCTTCTACCCTCCGTTGTACCGTCCGCACGGCACGGTACGAGTTGTAAAAGTAATTATAAATATAGTTTTTTACGTAAAATAAAACAAATCACAATAGACAATCAGTGCATTTTACTTCCTTTATTGGTGCGTGTCTTTTGGCGGAGTTTTACTCCTAGTGTTGGTGAACAGTTTGCGGAAGGATCGATGGTGTCTCATCGTGCCTCATTCTTCGATTCGTGGATAAACTTTATTTCTTGTTGGTGCCCAGAGAACTCTAATTTATGATGGAGGAAAGAGGAGAATCAGCGCCGTACGCTGGTGCACAATGCCTCAGCCCTACAGCTTCATCTCCGGCAAGTCCACTACTACCAACCTTGTCGAATTCATATCCCACACACTCCTTGCCCTAGAAAACGGCGTTGAGGTCGATGTAGTCACCACCGACTTTAGCAAGGCCTTCGACAAAATCTTCCATAACCTCATTCTCCTTAAGTTATCCTTCGGTTTTGAACCCCTGTTGATTAAGTGGATCTCATCCTATCTCAATTATCGAACCTGCCGCGTGCGATTTAGATCCACCCTATCCGATCCTTTTTTTCCAACCTCAGGTGTCCCCCAGGGAAGTCACCTTGGCCCCCTCCTATTTATCCTAACCATAAACGACATAGGCTCTAGTATCAATCACTCTTTTATCTCGCTTTACGCGGATAATACCAACATTTTCAAGACAATCCGCTCTCCCCTAGACTCTTCACTTATCCAATCGGATCTTGACAGCTTTTCGACTTGGTGCCAAAATAATTGCCTAGAACTGAATATCGCCAAATGTCACACAATCACCTTCTCTAGGAAGCGCTCCCCCGCCCAGCCACACTCCTATCTCTTACTGAACCAACCGATAACATCGTTTGAATCGATTCGCGACCTGGGCGTCCTATGCGACAAGGAGCTTAAATTTACCGCACATATTGATGATATAATCCTTAAGGCCAACGCCGCCCTTGGCTTTGTCAAAAGCTGGTCCAAGGAATTCCTAAGCCCCTACGTCAACCGACCACTCTACACAACTTTTGTCCGGCCACTACTCGAATATCCTAGTCAGGTCTGGTCCCCGTATCAATTGTCTCACATTCGCAGGATCGAGGGCGTTCAACGTCGTTTCTTGCGCTTTGCCCTCCGTGGATTAAAGTGGGAAAATCCGCTGACTCTACCACCATACACAAGCCGGCTCCCTCTAATCAATTTTAAGACACTTGAGGAGCGCTGAATCCATGCCGCCTTCTGTCTGACTCAATCAACTGCCCAAGCTTGCTCTCCATTTCATACAAACCCCCGTAACGTACGTAACCCTCGACTGTTTTACGTGCCCGCTCATCACACTTCTTACGGCGCTAAAGAACCCATCTCGCGTATGTTACGACAGGCCAACTCTTTCCCCATCTCATTCGACTTCAACCTCTTCACTCCTGCTCTCAAACGACGTCTCAGAAGAAACCCGCCCTAACCCCGCCCCCTCCCTACAATAACCCCTCTACCCTGCAATCCTACCGCTCCTTTCCTGCCATCAAATTAGTTCTCCCCTATACCTTTCCAGCCCCAACCACAATTTCACCCCCCCCCCCCCCCCCCCCCCCCTTTGGGTTTAGGCTTTAGGTGAGGACAGTCTTTCAAAATGTGACTGACTGTGTGTTGTGTTGCATTTTGGGGCTGTAGCTCGGTGGAGCAGGTGGAGGTGGGTGGCGGATGTATGGCCTAATCGCAGCCTCACAAAGTTTGTGATTTTTGATTTGGTCAAGTTGGTTGTGTAAGAAGGGTGAGTTTTGAATGGGTTTACCATTTTATAGGTATGGTGGTGAGTATCGCAGTATGTTTGGTTACTTGTTTTTGTTGATTGCTGATAATTGACAGTAGATCGGCTTTTGTGTAGGTGTTGAATTTATGTACTGGAGTTCTTTTGGCTGAGTTGGCTGCGGCGTCTGCATTCTCGTTGCCGCTGATGGCGACGTGACTGGGAGTCGACATTAGTTTTATTTTATTGCAGTATTTAATGATATTATTCCGAATATTGGAAATGATATCATCAATGTTGTTCGTGTTTCTTATTGAGTTGAGTACCGACAGGCTGTCGGTGCAGATGACATATTTTTCTCTGTGGTTGGTGGCGAATGTTACGGCTTGTATAATCGCGAAGGCTTCCGCCGTGAAAATAGAGCAAAATTCGGGTAATAGTCCGATTTTCTTTATTGCACCTTCTTCGGATGTGACCGCAGAGGAAGTATAGTTGGGTGTTTTGGGTCCATCTGTGTACAGAAAGCGCCATCCGTTGGATTTATATTTTGAGGAGACTGACCAGAATAGTGCATCGTATATTTCCTTGTTTGTGTTTGGTTTTTTAAATGTTGAGAGTGTTATTATGATATTATTATTATTTAGAAGCCATGGCGGGTAAGTTGAAAGTTTGTTTAATATTGTTGCGGATTCGCAATAGACACAACCAGCGAATTCGCAACTGAATGCTGCCATTGACAACACCATAACAAATGTCAGCAACCAGCTGACATAATCGTATATTAGGTTGTCAGGGAAAACTAACAAACTTTCATTCTACGTTAAATGCTGAAACTACACAGGTCTCTTGAAATTCAGTTGTGCGTATGTACACTTCGGTCGGCTCCTGAAATAGATTTAAAAAAAAAAGAAAAGTTTTTTGACTTGTGCATTGAATGCGAGTGGTTGTGCATGTGAATAAAGTTCTCACCTTTTCTAATAAATACTTGCAATTAAAAGTAAAAAGGAAATATGAATAAAGTTCTCTTCTTGTATAATACATTTTGTTATTTTATTACACTTGCAATTAAAAGTAAAAACTCTATGCGGATCGAGCTCCGAAAATGCCAATGCCTATAAACAAAAGAGCGGTGTACAATTATTGCATTACTGGCTAGCCAAGAAGAGGTGGACGGAGACGCGGACAGCTGCTTTTCCTTCAAGGAGCAAAATAGGGTTGGCTTCTATAGGTGTTTCTGCACCACAAGAGACACCACATTGAACGTGATAGAACTCTTCCCCGACGACATTCATCGGTCGGCGGATATTACAGCAATCTTCCCCGACGACATTCCTCGGTCGACAGAGATCAAAGTACGTGTTGGCCGCTCAATTGTCAACAAATATCCAATTCCAATTGGTTGGCTTTATCTAAAATGCGGCTGATTGCAGATGGGATTCGGTTGGTGTTTTTGTATCCTACTGTTAGTTTGATGTCTTTGTCGATTATGGAAGTTCGCGAAAACGCTAATTTAGCTATTAGTTTTAATGATATGATTTCCATCCGGTCCTCGATTGTTGGGAGCCCAATATATTTTTTATTGGTGTCGTTCTGAATGTAAAGGTGCTTCTTCTAGCGGCTTGGTGATAGGTGGGTTTTATTATATTTAGAGCAGGTTTTGGACTATTACCATAGATATAGATCCCGTAGTCTATTTTACTTAAAATTAGAGCTTTAGTAATTTTACATAGAGTGTTAATGTGTACGTTACTTTTCTTGTTGCTTAAGTATTTAATAATATTGAGCCTCGCTGCTAATGATACTTCGAGTTCTGAACAATGTTGTTTCCAGGTATACTTATTGTTAAATGTTATTCCTAGGATTTTGAGGTTGGGGACAGAGTCATCGTCGGCACACATGAAATAATTTGCATTTGTCTACTGAGAGTCTGGCACCTGAGGAATTTGACCATTCTAAGATATCTTTCACTGTTTCAGTTAAAATGTTTTTACAGAAAGTTAGATCACTGGATTTACTTAAGATGTATATATCGTCGGCGTAAATTTAATGATCTAGATGTTTCTGTTTGTGTAATATTGTACTTATGTCGTCAAGGGCGATCATGAATAGTACAACTGACAATGGGGATCCTTGACGGATTCCGTTGTGTAATGGAAATGTATTGGAGTATATTTTCTTTTGCTTAGAAATGATTTGACGTACCTATATATATTGTTGCCAATTCTCGATTTTAACTATTTATTAAGTACGGTAGATAGAGCCTTTGAGGTGTAGTGGTCAATGTGGAGTAAGGCGTCTGTACAACCCCTGATGGATTTGAAAGCTACTTGGTTGATGGATGTCAATTTCTTTGTTTCCATAAACCAGAGTAGGCGTTTGGCTACGATTTTTTCTAATACCTTTGCGGGACAAGGAATTAAGGATATGGGGCGGTAGCATTCCACCGTATCTTTATCTTTGTTCGGTTTGGGAATAGGTATTAGGACCGCGGTTTTCCATATTTGTGGAATGTGTGATGTTTCAAGTGTTTTATTGTATAACTTTATAATTCTTTGTTTAGAATAATGTGAAAGGTTTTTCAACATTGGGTAAGATATTCGATCTCTCCCTGGAGTTTTTTCCTTAGTTATACTAAGTGCTGACTCGAACTCGATAAATGAGATGGGTTGTTCAATGCGTAGAGCTGCAGAATTAGGAGTTTGCAAAGATAGTGGATTGTTAACGGATTCAATTTTTTTGCGATTGAATTAGGGGTAAAAATTATTGTTGCCTGAGAATTGCGACCAGGTTTTGGCGAAGAGTTGGCTTATTTCCACTGTGTCTGAGATTGTAGTATTTTCGGAATCAAGGGAGGAGATAATTGTCGGATTGTGATTACCACTTAAGCTGCGTATTTTCTGCCATATTGTGGTTGTGGAGGATGTTGGATTGATTGAGGAAGTCAATTGAAGAAAGCTTTTTGCTTTGCTTTCTTTCATCTTCCTACAAAATTGTACATTCGCTTTTTTGTATGCAACAAAATTAACCTGCGTTGGTCTTTTTTTAAATTCAGAGAGGGCTGACATTTTGCTTTTTCTGAGAAGCGTTAGGTCGGAGTTCCACCAAGGTACATGTTGCCTGGTTTCTGATTTGGTTGTGATATTTGTTTGGGGCATTGAAAGATTGGCAGCGGATCTGATTGCTTTACTGATTAGCGCAGCTTCGCGATTCGTGCCAGGTGTGGTGGAATAGCTTGAAATAAATTCGTCAACTTTTCTTTCAAAAAGTGCCCAGTTGGCAGAATCGGTTTTGTATTTTGGAGATCTGTTGTGATGGGTTATCGGTTGCTGATTATTTATTATGCTTAATACGGGGAAATGGTTACTATTGTAGAGGTCGTTTAGAACTTGCCATGAAGTTTTCGGAACCAATTCTGGGGAGCAACAAGTGATGTCTATATGAGTGAGGGTATTGTGGGTAGAAAGGTGAGTAGGCGAACCATCATTCAGTAGGATCAGATTGGAGGTGAGGAGGAGGTTTTCAATTACTTCCCCTCTTTTGTTTGTGGAAGGTGAACCCCAGAGTGTACTCCAAGCATTTATGTCGCCTCCAAGTATTCTGGGCTCATTTGTTTGGTTGAGTATAGCCTGAAGATCATTTTTATTTAATGGCTGATTTGGGGGGAGATATAAGGTAATGTAGGTGAAATTTAAAGGGTGTTGTATTTCTACAACGAGAGTTTGGATATATGATGGGGAGGATTTTGTGGGAAGTACCTTTCTTGATTAGTAATCCTACTCCTTGCTTGTGTAATGTGTTTGCAGGTGAATTGTAGAAGTAGCCTACATAGGATTTAGGGATGAATGGTGTGGTGTTGACTGGACAATGCGTTTCTTGCAGTGATATTATATGTGGGTTATAGTCGTATACCCGCCTGTCACCCGGGAGACCGGGGTTCGATTCCCCGTCGGGGAGCCTCTGGCGCAAGACTAATGACCTTGCCCAGAAAAAATAAATCATTATGGAAAATTTAACAAGCCTTAAGACTTGCTAAATAAGGCCAAGACCGGTCCCCGGTTGTAGTGCCGATGATGATGATGATGATAGTCGTTAATTAGAATGTTTAGTTTGTCAAAGTTATTGGTGTAACCGTTCATGTTCCATTGTAGAATGGCGAATGGTTTTTGTTTTGGAGTGAGTTTTGGGCGTTCAGCCCTGCTAGTGTGCTTAGGTCTTGATTTTGCAGAGGGATGGGGTTGTATATTCTTAAATGTATTAAGGTGTTGGAAGGTGTGGTGGGCGGGATGTATGTTGTTAGGATCTAGACTCCACTGTTCCGGTTGTGGGGCACTTGGACTCTGGATTGAGTTCAAGTGTCCAACCTCAGGAACAGCAGAGTCAGGGGCTTGGTTGTTAGTTTTATAGTTACATTATTAATTTTTTTATATAGCTCCGCGATAGTATAGTGGTTAGTATACTCGCCTGTCACGCGGGGACCGGGGTTCGATTCCCCGTCGGGGAGCCTCTGGCGCAAGACTGATGACCTTGCCCGGAAAAAACAAATCATTATGGAAAATTTAACAAGCCTCAGGACTTGCTAAATAAGGCCAAGACCGGTTCCCGGTTGTAGTGCCGATGATGATGATGACTAATTTTTATATTAGTGAGAGACGGTTTCTGGCGCAAGACTAATGACCATGCCCGGAAAAAAAAACAAATCATTATAGAAAATTTAACAAGGCTAAGGACTTGCTAAAAATAAAGCCAAGACCGGCTCCCGGTTGTAATGCCGATGGTGATGATTATGAGAGACGGTTTACTTTTTACCTTTGATTTGGGTCAAGGGGTGCGTTGCGAATGGCTAGCAGAGCAGCTTGTCGTGGTTTGTGGAATGGTTTCAGTTTGGTTGTTTGTTGGCGAACTTGTTCGTAGTTGTGGGGGTTCGAATGTGGTTAATTGAGTTGATGATTGTTGAGTTGATGGCGTTAATTGAATTGATGGTGTTCGTTGGATTAGTGATGTTTTGGCGTGGTTTTCGTTGAATAACTTAGTCGTGATTCGTATTTGTCCAAGTGTTCCGCCGAACACTGTTTATCGCAGATGAAATTCAAACACACCGGAGCGCATACAGTACAAAAATTGAAACACGCAAGACTTCTGTGTATATATCTGATGTTATATTTAAGCTGTTAGATTCTTTCTTTACACTAGACATTACAAGTTCACTATGTCCATATAATACAGATAATGCTGACGATATTACAAGTTTTTCCTTACACTATTACAGTTAGGGCACGTACGACTTTCTTAATCACCACGTTTCGATATTACAAGTTGCTGTTTACGCGCACGACAATTTTGTTACTCCACAGCACGAGTTAGTTTCTACTACGTTAACTCACAAACCTCACTTACTCCCGCTACCTTGATTTATTGTCTTTCTTCACTCTGCGTTTATCTCCGCGACGGGGTTTCTCAGGCTCTACTTCCGCTGGATGTTATCTTTCGACCTCTTAGTTCGGCGTTATTCGTCAGTCTCTTGATAAAGACTCCTTTTCGTCTCGTTGACGATTCAAAACTCTCTGCCAGACGGATTGTCTGTATATCACCGAATCCCCTCTTGCAACCTATCGGATACTGTTTTCCCAGTATCTGTGTTTTTTGTATCTGCAGTTGTGCAGACACATTTTACTGTAAGGAGAAGATTCTCACGCATACATAAGGAAGCTTCACCGTCGTTGTTGACGGTGGATTCTATTCCCACGCTGCTTGTTTAGGTCAACCATCTGGTGTTGACGATCGCCTGGACGTCTAGTCCGCTGGTATCTATTGGATTTGAGATCCAAGAGAATTTTTCACATGGTGTGAAAAACAAACATTCCGCTGATGCATTTCTGCTTGGCGGACAGTGGCAACGGCGCAATGCTGTGCCGTATTTATTTATTGCAGCTGGCCTTCGTAAAACTCCAAACAAAGTATTGTTTGGAGTTACGTGGTGCTTGGTTTTTCGCGCCATCTGGGTTTTTACGAGGCTAAGGAATGCGCTCCTTTGTTTGCGGTGAATATTTGGGTGATCTGATGTTTAGATCAACCGCACCGCGTCCGTTGGTCGGTTAATTGTTTTAATTGTAAATCCCTGCATCTCGTGCAGATGTTCAGGGTTGCCGACTTGAGGTGCTGGCATTCACTTAGCTTGCGATTGCACACGTCGAAGGATGCATGAATGTTTCTCCTTGTTTCAGGTCGTAGGTTTGGAGCGTTTAGCTCGGTATTAGAGGCTTTGGGGACGTTAAGTTCCTTGCCTTCTGGTGTCGACTCAACGTTGGGTTACTGGCGGCCCCCGCTGGGCTTGGGATGGCGTCTGTGGACGTGATGTTGTCCAGGTGAGTGCGTTACCTCAAGTTGGTCTGGACTTTTTCCTGTGGGGAATTTGTACGTTCGCCACAATGTTATAGACGAAATTGGTTTGGTTGGGTTATGTGTCGTTGACTTTTTTGGCTTGTGAGGCAATGCAATTTGAAGACTGTTGATTGTAGCAGATGAGAAGGAGCTGGTTGGAAGTGATTGCTTGGGTGTAGTTTTTTGTTTGTTTTGTTCCATTGAGGGTCCTTGTAATTGTCTCGATTTTAGTATATCTGCGAAGCTTTCTGAGAGTTGATCAGGTTTGTGGATATTTTATTCCTTATAAATTCGTTTGGCTTCGCCCATTGAGCATTTATTGTTAATACTTCTTTCGCTTGGATATACAAGGGACAGGTTTTATCCGCGGCCGAGTGAGGGAGGGAGCAGTTGGCGTACATAGTGTGACTGCAATTTACGGGGCTGAGGTGGCAGATTACACTTTTCGCACATTGTGGTATTGGTGCAGCGTTTTGGGGTATGGCCGAGTCGTTGGCAGTTGCGGCATCTCATGGGATTGCGGATAAATTCGCTGACCTTAGCTTAATAAAAACCGATATCAACCGACTTCGGTGGTTGAAATAGGTTAAGGGTAAATAACTTAAGTCCGGAGGGTCTTCGCGCTTTACAGTCATCTACTTTGGTAAATTTGTACACATCTGTGACTTTTTGCTGACCCATTTCGGCTATTATTACCGCTTCCGAGATGTTTATGAGACAAGGTGCGTACACCATGCCTTTGCATTCATTTAGTTTTTCGTGTAATTTTACAGAAACGGGACACACGTTGCCAAAGTTTGTTGTTAAGAAAACGGTCTGTGATTTTTTGAGAATTAGCTTTTACTAATAATTGTCCGTCTCGTAGAACAGTGATTTGTTCATACTCTTTGCTAACATCGTCTATCACTTTTTTAATTAAAAATGGGCTTAGTGATGAAATAGGCTTACCACTCTCCTTGGATGATATAATTACAAATTTTGGATTTTTTATATTATTCGTTGTTGGTAAACAATGAAAAAAATTCCTCTGTTTTCGTTAGTGTCCTTTTCATTTTGTTTGGTCGGATATCGCTATTTGTATCTTCCGTAAGATCGCTAAACCGGTTACTATTCACATTTGGCCCGCAGGCCATTTCGTTGCAATTGTTTTACACTACTCTATTGTTTTATAAACACAGCACACTGCACAACAAGGGACCGGTCTGTTTTTTTTGTTGTTCTTTTTTTTTTTTGCTTTTTTCACTGCACTATTACACAAAGGGGATGTAATATAATTTTGTAACGTAGAACGTACGTTACACGTACCGAAAACAATTCGCGACGATCTAGGCTCTACGACGGTTGGAAAGGGCCTTAAAAGTTAAATCAATAATCCGAGTACAAAATCCTTGATTAGACAAATTCGTAAATTAGTTTATATTAAAATGAACAGTGAGAGCAATCATATTTATAATATATATATTTTTAACATGAAAGAGCACTTTACGCAATGTTTATGCCATTTTGTTGGATACAGCCATGTGAAGTGATTGTATTTGGTTACACCATTTATCCTTCGCATTATAACGAGCACCGCAATTGTTTTCCTTATCCAATTGCAATACTTGATTAATCTGATCGATCCTTCCTTGAATTGTACTAAAAGAATGAAAACATTTTGATGTAAGTAAAAATAAATAGATTAATGTGAGAGATTTTACTTATCCAAAATACAGGCCACCAGCAAACTCTCAACTTCACAGGGTTCGATATTTAGAGCATTAGCGATGAATGGAATCGCTATGTTCTTGTAAGGACGAATGAGTTTGATTAACACTTGTGTACGGATATTCCTCAATAAATCTTCAATATGCTCCCGAATGAAGGGATCAGCCATAATATTGTTTCGGTTAATTCGTAGAATGGACTCGAATTCATTAATATCATTATTTTGATACGAGACTACGAGATTGGTCATCGCTAAAATTTCCGGATCATTCTTATAGGGTTTTGCCTCTTGCGAATCGAAGGGGTTTATTCCAGATTTCATTAGCCTGAAAAAATGACATCAATCGATGTTTTTGTGTAATTAATAATGATGTAGTTAATGGTACTTTGAGAATGGTCTTCCTACTACTATTCCTAACTCAGTGGTGAGGTTGAGAGGTGCGTAACTTGGTGTGTTCTATTAAGGTGATTGTGGGGGTGAATGTGTTGCCCGCAGGGGCCAGGGTTCCCATCGCCCACCAACGAGTCCTTCACAACAATTGGCCTCCGAAATCCGAGCGCCAGGAAAGAGCGATAAATAAAAGCCACTGGGGGAAGTTCTGTTGTATAAAGCTTCCTTTATTTGATCGATTTTTACACTGAGTTTTTGCTATTTGTCGTTTCACTATCAATCTCATAACGTATACTTATCTTACGTATTTGTGTCTAGTGTATTTTTTTAATTGGGAGCTACAAACAGTACTAAAAATATCAAATAGTTCGCGTTTACTTGTTTTGCTTGTTATTCCTTTTCCCTTTTAAACCATTCAGTTATGCATCGCCTTCGTTTATTTTATTTATCTCCTTCCTTTTACTTAGTTTTAGGCACTTGAGTCCCAAACAAAGCGCGTCACTTCGTCACAACAATAGCAATCCTCCTGTTTTGCCGAAACAATACTGATTCTATGTTAGAAAGCGGTACATTCTCGCGCACAATGTTCCTTATGATAATGAACATCACATCTAGACCCAGGCAAAGAAGAACTAGACTCTCGACTCGTCGCGCGGCGTGACCGCCCGCAGTGGTGATTGGACTTTGACATTGTAACGTGAGAGCGATGTGCGCTAGGCGGTAGTTGCGACTCGACTAGCGGCGCGGTGTGACCGTCCCCAGCGGTTAATTTCTACTTGTATGCCGTTCGGCGAATGATTAGCGACTGACTCATTAAAGGCAAGAACATGTTCATCGCGTCGTGGCAGTGGAGTCATAGCTAAATAAGATCACTGCCACGTACTAGGAACTTGAAAAGGGTTTCTATGTTTGCATAGAGAATTTAGTTCCAGTGAATTACTGCTGTACAGGCTGAGTTAAATTCCTCTGTCGCTGTGTATACTGGGAAATTGGTTTAGAAACGTGACCGAGTGTGGGCATAAGTTGTCGGTTAGACAAAGGAATATGGGTCTTGGTCGTTGCGATGGTTGTTTCGCGGAAATGCAACGCATCGTGCTGGTGACTTACCAGTAAGGAGGGTTGACATTGGGTAGGGTGGGAGCCGAAATGATTTTCGGGGAAGCTAAATGTTCCTTGGTTACAAGCGAGAAAATAGTTTAAGCAGAAAGTGACCCGGGATGATTTTCGGGGGAAATTAGAACTGCTTGGTTACAAGCGAGAAATATAATTTAAGTAGGAAGTTAACCGAAGTGGTTTTTGGAAAAATGTATGCGGTTTGATGTAGTTGAGGGAGATGATTAATGTTACACCTCACTTTACACCCCCTCCCAACACACATAACATAATTAAGATACCATCATCTTAAAATCATGATTACATCTATTCTGCATATAATGCAATAATTCGCAGTCATTCATTCCAATCAAATCATATCGCATACGATAAGTCAATGCCAAAGCATATATCCATCGTGCACTTGACCTTGCATTTCGTTTCGCATTACGAAAAGCAAAACCAGACCTAAACGGTCTCAGTTTACGAATACACATGTTAACAAGAATAATACATGTTATTCGAGCGCCAGCAACATGATCGAGGAAGACCGGCTGCGACACAGTTGAACCTCGGAGAAATGCTGATCGCAGCGAAAATGGCGGACGCAGCGAGTTGTCGCAAATTCACCGTATGATACGATTTGCACGCAGGGCAATGCACTGAAATTGGTTCGGTCATTGCTGCTGCAAATCGAGTTAATATATGAATCGCTTCTGCTGCAATTTTTGCAGCGATTATTGAAAATTGCGAATTAAGAATGACAGGCATTAACCCCCAATTAGGCTACACGCACTGGGTGGAAAAACTGCTCCATCTGCAATTGCGGATAATTAAATTGGTATATAAGGTAGCTGCAAGTGAGTTGTGTGGCACAATAACGAAAGCAAGAAGACTGCAGCCAACCATAAGCAGAGCGGGTCTTCTTGCGAGTAAGTTATTATAGGGCAGTATAGTAACAAGTGTAACAAACTATAGGGATTGATATTCCCATTTAAATATTGAATAAGTGAAAATAGTAGTAAAATAAAAGTGTCAATAAAAGGTTTTTGCATACAAGTGAAAGACTTTCCATCTAGGGAAGGGATTCAACACAAGCGCTGGGGAAGGTGCGTTGCATACAAAAGCAAATACAACACGAACGCCGTAAGTAACCAAAATTCACCTTAAAACTTAAGATTTCATTTTAATAATTAAATAATAAATGATAACATCTGGGGTTACGCTCAGGTGTTACATTTTAATAATTAAATAATAAATGTTAATATCTGGGGTTACGCTCAGGTATTGCATTGTAATAACTATTAATAATAACCATAAAACAAAAATAAACAAAAACTACCGTCCGATAATCAATTATTTAAATGTTTATATCGGAGGTCAAACTTCGATATAACATTAATATTCCGTTGTAGGTTGGAATATGCATTTTATAACAGCTTGGGAAATGGATTCTTGGTAAGTTTGGGGATATATGCGATTGCAGATTTGGGGGACGGATGCTGTTGCAAGTTGGGAGGTGTGTGCTTTTGCTGATTTGGGTTATGGTGACGCGTTGTTAGCGGTCAAATTGGTTGGAATTGTGGGTTGGTTCTCCATGTGGTATAGAGAACCCCCACATGATAGAGCTATTAAACGCAGGGTACTTTAAAATATTCTTACATCAGTTGCAGGTAGGTGAAATCTTCACATGTGATCAACCATCAGCTGAAGAGACAACATATCTCTTAGGAAAATATGACCATTTCCCAAGTATCCGAGGCCGATGAAAGCACGATAATAACTTTCTGAAAATGTTCATCAGAAACTAATCTTATCAAAAACAAAAACGTGGGTAGGTTAATCCCATTATACCTCTTTCAAAGTTAGGATCAGTTTGTTAACCACAACTAGAAACCGACAACTACCAAGGCACTTGCAACAAAAGCAGCTAAATGTGTGGGGTTTCTAGCAGCTACACACACGATTAATAGTGAAGAACAGCACCATCGAAAAGCCAAGTCGAAAAATCAAAGCACATCCGTTAAAGCCGTATACCATAGCAATAACACCATTTCCACAACAGTTGGGTGTACTTGAGTTTAGAGATCGAATTCCTACACGCGGCAGTGGTCTGATGGGTTGAGCTTTGGTTTCATCTTTTACTGATTCTAATCGTTATAGCGTCGGTTCGAATCACACGCTCTTCACTATCGTCACAAACGCTATAACTGGTGACCCCGATGTGATTTGTACGACACAACACATACTCCCATACGCAAACAGAACGTTATTACTACAATCACATGACTTCTTCACAGAGCACCTGAATGAGGATACCACTGTCGAAGAACTCCTGACAACGATCGCCTTAGAGTTCCCTGCAGTCAACGTGACCCCAAAGCAAGCGGTAAAGAGCTTAAGAAGGAAGCCAAACAACACGGGCTGCCATGTTCAACCAACCACGAGAAAAGGCTAGGATCTTGGCGGGTGGCGGTTTCCAGCGGATCGGATGGGTGAGATGCAGACTACGAGAACACACGCCCTCATGATGCTTGAGATGCTGGCAATATGGAAATATGGCGAAATCCCGCAAATCCGAAGAAGATCGCTCGGATATTGTTTGAAATGCGGAGGAAAAGGCCACAAAGCGGGGGACTGCCAAGCACAAGCCCAATGCATGTTCTGCGAATTCATGGTGCGAAGACGGTAACGAACACTCAACAGGAAGAACAAATACCGAGCATTCAAAAACGCATTGGCCAATCCTCTAAATAAAAATGGACAGATTTAAGTGTATTCAAATGAACTTCAACCGTTGTGGAGCCACACAAGATCTCTTTTCCCAATCGGTTAAGGAGTATGGTGCCATCAACGAGCAGTACAGGATGCCTGGCAGTGGCACAATTACATGGTCAGAGGGAATACATTTCCACTGTTGTTACGATCCACCAAGGTGGGAAATTGATGAATTTAAATGTTTTTTGGACCGAGTAACCGAAGAAGCTAGAGCTAAAAGTCCATTGGTGATTTCAACGCCTGGGCGGTGGAATGAACACCAAGCAGTGATGTACCAAATACTTTCACACAAGGGATTCATAACTGGCGTATTGGGAAAGAAAGTCCAGAAAAATGGGTAGAAAGAAAAAGACTCAATTATATGCTAAAAGACCCTGTTGATGATGCATCACGTCGGCACGAATTCCCAGGAAAGGCAAGGCAAGCGCCAGCATACCATTTCCAGGGAAACAACGATCAGCGGCGCACCGATTCCAGGAAGCCACCAAGAAAAGCAGATCCCAAGAAACGAGCGAAGGAGGGGACAACTGCGGGCCTATATAAAGCGGGCACATCAGTGAAGCAGTAGGAGTCGTCGATGGAACTACTACCCACTCGGTCTTGATCAACACCAGCTCCAGAGAGATCCGGAATTAACAAATAATAAAGAATAATAAATATTCGATTAAGAAAAATAAGCAAATTAGTTGTACCGTTTTTGATATTCTCCTTCCTTCTACTTTTGACGTTAGTCGATTAAGGATTTGTACTCGGCACGACTCTAACGCCCATTTATCCAGAGAAGAGTCCGGCTCTGGAGGTACAATCCTCGAATTAGAAGAAATCATCGTTGGCCGGCCAGTGCCGGAAAATACAGTCCGCTAAGGCGAAACTGTTGGGACGTCGCTGAAGATAGCGCCGTTCGCGATTCGGTTTTTCCTTTTTTCGTTGCAGTAACAGACCCAATCGAACAAATTGACGCAGAGTCCGATGCGAACAGGTAGGCTGGAAAAGTTATGTAGTGGCTAACTAACTCACGCGATGCTGCTATGTCACGACAGAGGAAATTAGCATGGGCTACCAAACCACTGTATTGGTGGAGCCCAGAAAACGCTCAGGTGCGAGAGGAGGGCAATAGGTTATGACGGTTGCAACAAAGAGCAAGAAACCATAACAACTACTAACACCTACGTGGGGGTTCGTTCACAAACGGAAGGAGTTGAGGAATATGATCCACAAACGGAGGGAGTTGAGGAATATGATCCGCAAACGTAAATATGACGCGTTTTATTCCCTAAGAGACGAATTAAATAACAACCCATTAGGGAGCGCCTACAGGATTGCCACGACAAGACTACGCAATAACAGTGGCCAATTGCAAGGGAGGAAAAGAGACATGGCCAGAATTGTTGCTGACCTATTCCCACAGTATAAAGACACGAGAGCACAAGAGGAATTGAACATCTCTGAAAGAATAATACCTCCAGTGATCACCGAAGAGGTGGTCTTGGCTGCAAGGGTCACTAAAAACAAGATTCTGGAACTGGATGGAATTCCTAAAGCTGTGGTGAAGTGCTTTAACTAAAAAGCCGGAAATCTTCAGCAGTCTCTTCACTGCCTGCCTCCAAACAGGACATTTTCCTCAACGATTGAAAAAAAGAACAGCGGTATGTGCTTATATCAAAAGAACCCAAGGGACCAGAAGCACCGTCGTTCTATCACTCACTATGCATGCATATAGGGAAACTGCTGAAGCGAGTAATTGCCACTCGCCTGGAACAATTCACCGAGGGTACAACGGGGTTCTCTGAGCTCCGGAAAGGTAGATCAACCGGAAAGGCAACTCGATAGCACGAAATGCATTTAACTCGGCGAACTAGAATCAGATATTAGAAGCACACCGGGGCTCTCTGAGCTCTAGAAAGGTAGATCAACCGGAAAGGCAACTCAATAGCGCGAAATGCATTTAACTCGTTGAACTGGAATCAGATATTAGAAGCACACCGGGGCTCTCTGAGCTCCGGAAATGCAGATCAACCGGAAAGGCAACTCGATAGCTGAAGCACAATGGCTAGGAGAAACTAAAAGATATTGTGGCGTGGTGACACGACGTTTAAAATGCATTTAACTCGGTGAACTGGAATCAGATATTAGAAGCACACCGGGGGCTCTCTGAGCTCCGGAAAGGCAGATCAACCGGAAAGGCAACTCGATAGCTGGAGCACGATGGCTAGGAGGCACGAAAAATATTGCGCCGTGGTGACAGTAGACGTTTAAAATCCATTTAACTCGGCGAACTGGAATCAGATATTAGAATCGTCGGGCGATCTACAAGTCTCATTCTTCTTGCGTATAAAAGCAAGCTCTCTCGGATGGAACACTGTTCTATGATGCCGATGAGGGATCACAAGAATATCATGGTGTATCCATGGGGTCTGTATTGCGTCCGCTGTTGTGCTCAGATTCAACGAACCAGAATAAGTAAGAACCATTGGGTATACAGATGATTTAGCGATAATGGCCATAGCTAAACATCTAAGTGACCTAGAGAATATTTGTTCCCATACAATCCGGGACATTAAATGCTGGCTAGATATGGCCGGACTGAAACTGTCCGCACATAAGACGGACATCACCAAACCTCGTAAATAGACATCAGATCTAGTCGTTCTATAAAATACCTTGGTGTTATTCTCGACAATAGGTTATCCTTCAAGGATCATCTGCGGAAAACAAGTGAAAAATGGCAAAAGTATTCAATGTTTTGACGAGACTGCTACCCAATGTTGGAGGACCCTGGCCCCACATAAGGAAGTTGATAGCCAGCGTTGAAACCTCCCTCATAATAATGTATTGGGTTGTACCACATAAAATGTCTCATTCTATAGTAAAAATTTAAAAGCCAATATTATTTTCCCGTAAATTTTTATTCAATCAAAATAGGAACCGTTGGCATCTATGACATTCTTTCAACGTGTTACAAGGTCGAATATTCCTTTTTCGTAGAAGTGCTGACTTTTTGAGGCAATGAAATCTTCAAAGGCGTTTATGACTTTTGCTCGGTTCCGAAAGACCTTCTGTCGGAACAATGAATCCAGATTGCGGAAGAGATGGTAGTCCGTTGGGTAAATGTCAGGGGAGTACGGTGGATGCGGAAGAGTTTAAAATCCCAACTGCAACCGTTTTTGCACCGTTACTTGTGAGGTATGGGGTCTAGCATTGTCATGCAAAAGGATCGGGCTGTGACTATGGGCCAACGCAGGTTGCTTTTCAGCCAATTTGGCATGCAATGTGTCGATTTCCTCACAATATTTGATAGGATTTGTCGTTTCTATTGGTTGAAGAAATGAAAAGTAGATTCGTCCTTTCGATTGAAATTGTCACCATAACTTTTTTTTGGATGAAGATCAGGCTTGGGAGTGTGTTTTGGTTTTCCACTTGCATCCAACCACTGCCCAGGTCTTTTACGGTTATCACACAGAACCCACTTCTCATCACAGGTGACTATTCTGTGCAAAAACGGTCAAGTTTGGCCTCTTAATCTAAGTGATGCGCAGATTTCCAGGCGCCGTCATTTTTGGGACTCATTCAGTTCATGGGTATCAACTTATCGAGTTTCTTTACCTTTCCTATGAGGGAAAGGTATCGACTTATTGTCATTGTCCCATGTTTTGTGCAATCTCCTGCACTGAGTTCGTTGGGTCCGCATCCACCGTTGCTCTTGAAACACCATATGTTCACCCGGCTGTACTTTCCAGTCTGATTTTCACAAACTTTTGCCGTGGACAGGACTTTTTTACGCCTGTGAATTTGACATTGTTGTCTCAGGGGCAATAACGAGGTCGTTCTTCTCCCAACAAGCAGCGACTCGTTTTAAAAGAATGGTCTTTGGCTTTTCGTCGGCCGGGGTGAAAGTGTAATAATTCATCTCTTTGGCTTTGAGGGTGTCGTTAACCTTACAGAATGTCTGTCTATCGTAGGTTACGATTTTGTTGAGGGTTGTACCCAAGGTCTTTGCCCTAAATTTGGAGATTGCTGGTCGATCCATATCACCGATGAACTTCTTCAGGATGAAGTCTCGTGCAAAGACCCCGGGTTGCTGTTTCTTTTTTAATGCAGGTTGACCATGACCGCTCTTTGTGTGGCCTTTCGACTTGAAGCGGTCTTTGGTTTTGGGGTTTGTGGATGATACTGCCTTCGGTGGGCACGATTTTTCCGAAGGAATGACTTTTCGTGCAGAGGGGTTGTGGCGTTTCTAACAGATACACACACAATAAACAAACAAATTGTGAAGAACACCGAAAGAAAATCGAATAAGAAATCGCACCAGCCGTATACCAAACAAAAATAACACAGCAATTCCACATCAGTTGAGTGTACTTGAGTTTAGAGATCGAATTCGTACACGTGGCAGTGATCTGATATGTTGAGCATTGGTCACATTTGTAGTGATTCTAACCGTCATAGCGTGAGTTCGAATCACACGTTCTTCACTATTGTCGCAATACGCGATAGGGTGTACCGATAGGTTTGGCACAGTTTCATTAACCGAGGCCAGGGACAAAATTGGCGTACAGCCGGTGGCAACACGTTGACTCCCAGCCAGTGTTGGTCGTGATATCTTCCGCTTTTCCACACGAAGAGAGGTGAGCGTGGAACGAGAAATATTAGAAGTAGGGACGCACGAGGCATTCTCGTCGGAAGAGACATTGTGGCGGTTCCACCGAACGCCACTACTTTCCTTCCCATCAATAATTCGAAAACTCCCACGTAGAGTATCCGAAAACCCTATAAAACAAGTATTATGGGAGTTCCATTTGAACGTCATTACTTACCTGGCAATATGCCATGCCCAACCGTCCACTGCAACCACCTGCTGGCGTCCATAATTTATGAATTAAATAAAATCAATTTAAGTTCAATATAACTTTGGTGTCGCCTATTTAAATACATGCAGTTTTGTGGAAAATTTTAATCCGTGTGTCCGCATTCATGCTACAGAGAGACCTGTACAAGATTTGGACCCGGGAAGACTGTCAGAGACACTGAAGATTAAAACCACCCCTTTGGTAACAGTTTTCGGCGAACCGGAAAGGCAGTGGAAATCTCGCGGAACCAGTGCACCTGCTTGCACAATAGCGAGGACCTTTAAACTACCTAACCCCATAACATCAAAGTCGTTGTCGATGTTTATAATTTCAGGTTCGATCTGGTAATGAAGGGTTTCCAAGTTAGTATTGGAGTGGGTATGGTGTGAAGTAGCTTTCAATTCTGTATTCTCCCTCTCGAGAGCAGCAATCCTGGCTACCGTGGTGGCGAGTTCAAACCCCGTTGGGGTTGATTACCCAAGCTTTGAAGAGAAGAAAAATCCATTTTGAAAACGGTGAATTAAAGAAAACTGAAGGACACGGGAAAACACAAGACATAAGAAACAGTCAGATAAGAAGCAAGAGAACAAAAACCAATAGGAAGGCAAAAACAGAGAAAAGAAGATAGGAACAACAAACAGCACGACAAGAAACAAGAAAACAAAAGATAAACCCAGTGTAACTTAAATTTCGAAGTTTGGGAATACGAGACGGTGACATACATGCAACCTAGTCTCGGTTAGAAGAACCACGTCTGTCCGGAATTCTGTTCACAAAGAGATTTTGAGGTTTATATACCCCATGAACTGGATGGAGAAAATTTAATGGACTGAATTTCCATCTAAGAAACGTTGTTGAAATGGAATGAAATTATAACATTTTTGAATTGCATGGTAATGGTGGTGGCGAAAAATGGATTAAAACGAATATGAGACTCCATAAATGACGGTAAAATCGGGTTTGACCACGAGAAAAGTGATGTTGTAATTTTTGGAATTGAAAATCACATTATAAACTGCTTTCGCTTGTTCAAACGACTGATTGATGAATTGAAACAGTCCCTATCAACCATAATGTTTAGCTACTGACTTTCCGAATATCCTGCACTTGATTTTACTATCTGAGCTAAGTATCTATTTTACATAAACGACTTTGCCATAGGAAAATTCTGATCACTATTTGGTATTTTTTTATGAGCACCTGCCTCAAAATCGGCTCCGTTTGGAGGGTTTGCGGAATTTTCTCATTTGCTTCGGAAACTCGGATGACAGGGCTTGCGCGGATTCACTCATGGAAGTTCTCGGGGATTTACTCGTGGAAGTTCGCGTTTTCATTTTGGATATAGTTTTGAAAGAATTTTTTAGAAATATTACAATACTGGAAAAATGAAATGAATGCCGAAATTGGCAGAAGCTGATAGGAAAGGATGACCTTTATTCGAATAAGTAAAGGTGCTTTTGGGCTCCTCGATACTATAGTGGTTAGTATACCCGCCTGTCACCCGGGAGACCGGGGTTCGATTCCCCATCTGGGAGCCTCTGGCGCAAGACTAATGACCTTGCCCAGAAAAAATAAATCATTATGGAAAATTTAACAAGCCTCAGGACTTGCTAAATAAGGCCAAGACCGGTTCCCGGTTGTAGTGCCGATGATGATGAAAAGTGCTTTGCACAAAGAAGAAGACACCGCCAATTTTTACGAAAATTATAAATGACCAAACTTAATATTAAAAGTTAGCTCAATGTATGTTAAACTTACATGTTAGCCAATACTAAATACTTTAAGCAAGTTGTTCTTCTTGGTGAGCCGGATTCGTCGTAGTTTTTAAACGCTTCAAAGAAATCTGTGTGGGCCTTTTCAAATTCGCCTTCTCTCAGGTGCATTTTCCCACCACATTCACGAATGACGCCCATGATAAGTGGATGCGGGATAGCTGACTTGATGTGTAAGGACTGCTCATAAAGCGCCTTTAATTTCTTATTGTTTTTTTGAACGGTGTACATTTGAATTTCTAGTGCATAGATTTCTAATAGTTGTGTTCCTTTTTTCAAGTCGTCTTCCCCGTCGTCCGTCTGGGGATGATTGTAGTAAAATGTGGAGACTGGTAATGTAAGGGTTTACTTACCTGACAGGATTGATGAAGTTGCTTCAGAATTTTTTGGAGTTTACTGAATTCGCTGCGATCGAAGTATAGCTTACCGAGTTTTGTATTGGTCTTGAACCACAATCGATCATTTTTGGCATCTTTTAAAGCTTCTAATGTTGTTTCGTAGAAGTTTTGGAGCAGCTCCATCTAATATACAGGGAATAGTTTTTATGTTGATTAAGATGTTATAAATGGAATACCTACATTTTTTGATGTTGAGATGTAGTCCAAGATCGAATTTATAGACTTCTCTGAATGGTTCCGTGTCACAGCACTTTTTATGTAGGTGAGCAGTTGTTTATATCGCACCATCATCTCCTCATAATTATTCTGGATACATAAATTGTTAGTGATTACCAGTTTTTCTGATTACCGGTCGTTCTTCTTACCAATTTAAAGTTGATTTTGATCATTTGTTTTAATGCTTTGAATCCCCATTCTCCCTTTTCGCCATTTTCCAAATCGAGCACTTTTTGAAATGAGGCGAGTGCCGCCTTTGGTTCATCTTCTTTTAATGCTTTGCTATTGTAATATTGATTTTCAAGATCTACATCTGGTTCTGAATTACTATCTTCAGAATATTCCTAGGAGAAAACAAACGCCATGAAAACAGTACCGGCTTTATTTTGGTTGGTTTGAAACGAGCATTTACCAAACCGTAATCTTCATCATCTTCACACATAAAATCGTCTTCGTTGTCAGACATGACGAATGAATCGATAATTAACTAAAAATTTAGAAAAGAAATTAATTTTTCCTTCAACGAGAAATAATTTTAGAGTTGATACAATCCAAAATCTTATATGCAAATAGAGGCCGCAACGCAGCAGGAATATTGATTGCCAAATGTCAATGTTTATCTGACAGCTTCCTCAGTATTTCAATTTCTATTTGTTCCTTTGCAGATGTTGATCTCTAAAACGAAACTATACTAGGAATGGTGTTGTAAAGTGGTTGTTTCCTTGGACTTGAGGAGTCACAGGAAGATATGACTATATTTTGAAAAGGCTAGCTGTATTTACTAGTGCTTGAGGGATGAATAATAATTGTGAAATTACTCTATACGAAAATCTTTCTTTAGCAATTGTGTTGGTACACTAAAATGTCTTGGCCTACTGTTTAAGTATATTGTACTTATATGCCAGTTATGAGAGCGAGATATTTCCAAAAAAACAATCCGCCTACAATTTTTCATATAATATAATTCTTTAAAAATAATGTTTGGCAATTAAAACTCTTCAATGAATGGTTAAACGATATTTGGTATTAGTATTCAAACGGAATAAACTACTTTTCGTTAACGCCGTGTTTTCACAACCAATAGACCGACAATCCGTCCTTAAGTTGTATTTTTTATTTACCTTTACAAGTTATAATTTATTATATTAGCAAATATAGTACAAGAATTAGTCATTGAAAGATTTAATTATTGAGTTAAATGCACCACCGACGTTACCTACCTCCAACTGATGATAGTCAGTTATGAAAAGGACACTATTCACATGTTATCAACTCAATAGGTATTTATCCATAACTTTGCTTAAGTTGCTGGAGTTTCAACCCTGAGTTCAGCTGTGCTTCAACCAATAACTCTTGCCAGTTGACCAGTCTTTTTAGCTCATTGAGTGTTCTTCGGCATGACAAATTAGTTAAATTGACCTCTATTTATGTACAGTACCCTAGCCGTGGTAAGAGGCAAACGCCCTCGAAATACAAAGCAAATTTCGAGAAGAAATATCTCTTCGAAGCCTATTACAAAAGCGCCAATGTCATTAGAATAATTAACTACTAGTAGAAGTACAAGTGGCGCATGGCTAATAATTTGCCCGTAAAAATAAATTATTACGGAAAATTAAAAAAAATCGAGACTTGCTAAATAAGGCCAAGACCAGATCCCGGTTGTAGTGCCGATGCCGATGATGATGATGAGTAGAAGTACCAGTAGCAGTATTTAATTTATTTGTTATAAATTCAAAATACAATCAAATAATATAGTATGTAGAAATATTTTAATAATTTAATAACTAAATGCAAAATATAAGAAAATTCGACAACATTCCATTTTTTTTATACAAATGTAAATGTTAGTTGACGCAACTTCAAATTGTATAAAGTACGGTTAATCTTTAAGAATCCAAAGCAAACAATTAATCATATACATCACAATAAACATAGCCCCAAAAATAACAACAAACAAACTGGACCAGAACGTCACCAGTACAAGAATCTGACACAGTGTCTTCCAAGCAATTGATTGTGGGAGCTCATTAAATAACCAGTAAGCAAAACAAGAAAAAAAACCACATGCTAAGCAATTGTGTAGAAACTACTTATACAGGCTGATTGGGTCCAAATACGTTGTCCGGTGATTTCAACACAAGCTCTGTGAAGTGGTCCAGAGAAATCCTTGACTGTTTCTTGCACATGAACCCGTCGAAAAACTTGGAATAGATGGTAGGATGATAGCAGCCAATACAGCAGGGATGTCAAACTCGCAGCGCCCGGGCCGCATGCAGGTAGCAACGAACATGTTTGCGGCTGGGCAAAAATATGTAGGCACACAATAATATATAATAAAATAACAAACCGGCGGAGAATTTAAATAAAATACTTTTGAACAAGATTGTACCAGAGATTTATCCCGCCTAAATAAATTATTAAATCTTCCCTATTATGGCAGGGTCTCTGTTTGTAATTGTGGTCGCCGTCCCCTAGTTTGGGATCCGTTGTAACCGTATGGGGCATGGCCATTCATATTGTTACCGTACATTATCGTGTGAATAATTGCTGCAGGGGGAGTTGTTTGGTAGATCAGAATGAAAAAGGTTCCAGCAAATTGTTGGCGACTTGACTTTATCAATATAAATGTGTATAATACGGTTGGGTCGCGAAGATGGTCGGTGGTGGGTGGTTCCACGGCACCCCGGGGGTCGGTGCCGACGAGACCTTTCCATTTGCTTAGAGGGGTTGCGATCTGCAGTCGGGGGTTGGACTTGTAAATTTGCAACAGGATCAATGGCCATGTGGTGGCTGGTGACAGGTCTCGTCACACCGGGGCTGGATGACGTGGTGGGTGCTGCGCCTGTTAGCACCCATTCCAATTTAGAGGCCTACGCGACGAGGTCGGAACGTTGGTCCTTCCTTAAACCTTCGAGGATGAGGTTGGGGTAGGGGTCTGCCCCAATGATAATGTCCACCTTGTCGGCGGATACGATGTTCGGATTGGCGAGGTCCAGATTCGCCACAAACGAGAGATCACTGGTCATTGGTTGTGATGGTGGCACGTACACCGAGAGGGGCAGGATGAAGGGCCTCAGTGTCCACTGTTGAGAGCTGTGGAGGCGAGGAGCTATTGTCGCTTGCGTCCTTGGGGTAAGGCTGCGAGTGCTCCCGACACCGTAGGTGGGGACGAATGTGTGCTTGGCGCCGCAGGTGCAACCTTTGGGCGAGCGACTCCGAGATGAAGGTGGCGCTAGAACACGGGTTCATCAAGGCACGGACTTCAATCCTCCGTTGGTGCTCCGACGTCACGATAGATCGAGCGGTTGCGAGCAGCGCAGCTTGCTGGGGAGCGGCGTTGATTGTGTGAGCAGCCCCTTTTATGGTGTTTGATCCGAGGGGCGGGTCCTGCGCTTACTCCTGGCGGTGATGAGGCCATCCTGTTGATGGCGGTTGTCCGGACATGCAGCAAGGTGTGATGTCTCTGCTTGCATTGCCGGCACGCCTTGATGGAGTGGCAGTCGCGTAGCCGCTGGCAACCCAAACAGTTGTAGCGCAGGTTTCTTTTGCGTGCGAATGACTTCCGCCGGTCAGGTGTGAGTGATCGGAAGTCTTCGCAAGCGCAGATAGAGTGTCAAGCCCCGCAGAACGTGCATAGAGCCTGCTGCCTTAGGGGTTCCGGCGGTGTTCTGTGCATTCGTACAAGGGGTTGCTTGCTCGGGATTGACTGATCTGGTGTGCGGTTCCTTTCCCGCTGGCTTGGTGGTGACCGTTGGCAGCTGCACTGGGAGCAGCTCACTTGGATGGGCACAATTGACATTGATGTGGGTCGCAATTATTGGGAAAGCTGTTGATATTGCCAAGGGGTCTGATGCAAGCGCGTACTGAGCATCGAGTAGCTTCGTCTGTTCATCGAGGTATACTTCCTCGGCCTCGGCGATAAAATCTTTCGCGAAGTACTTGTGTTGTTGCTGCTCAGGGGCAGCCATGTGAGTGGTTTCGTTGTGCCGCCTGAGGATGGCTTCCCATTCGGCGCGGAGGTCACGTTTGAGCGCCTCTATCTGGGTTGGGGTTATTTGCCCCTTGTCCTGGAGGTTGAGGAAGGTGCGAGAGATGGTGTCCTGTGCCACAAACTGAGCGGCGATGAGCTCCTCAACCATGGTCATTTGTTCACTGGTACTGAACTGCGCTGACTACATTGTTATGTATCTGTGATTGATTTTCAGCATTTGTCCAGGTTATAACTTCCTCAGAGTTTGTGTGCGTAATTATTAGCACATTTGGTGGCTGGCTAAATTAATTGCCCTCGTCTGGCTCTTGCTTTGGTGGAGACTCTTCACTCGTCGAGACACCCGAATCACAAGCCGCACTTTTGTTATTTTCCTCAATATTTTCTAATTTGCCTTGGCCGATGAAGACACTTCTTCGGATAATTTGGGCCCAATTCCAGCGTTGACTACTTGTTCACTAATCCGTGTTTTCATCCACTGTTCAGCTCTTCTTTTCTGTGCTTCTTTTCTTCCGTGGTCACATTCTTTGGTAAATCATCTGGTAAAGGTAGCTCGTCTTTCAAGTCGGGAATCTTGATACCACTTGCTGTTTGGACGGGAGGACTCGCTCTTTTGTGTTGTTGATCCATTATCGCTGGTTATCGGATATGCACTGTTTCACTGGGGGGTGGTGGTGTTGATCCATACGTCGCTGGATCCGGCTCGAAGGACCAGGAAATGTTTGTAATTGTGGTCGCCCTCTTCTTGTTTGCGATCCGCTGTGACCGTATAGCGCATAGCCATTCATATTGTTACCGCACATTATCGTGAGAATAGTTTCTACAGGGGGAGATGATTGGTAGATGAGAATGAAAAAGGTTCCAGCAAATCGTTGGCGATTTGACTTTATCAATATAAATATGTATAATACATGATAGTTCAAATACAGAAGCTAATCAAAACTCAATAATTAAAACTGAAGGGTAGCACGAGCACTATTGATGGTAATGGAGGCAACCACAGAACGTTGATATGACCGGCAGTGCGGGCATGATGAAGAGCTGGCAATGATTGACTAAAAGACCATTGCACACATTTGAATTAGGTGCCGGTAGTTGGCGTCCCATTTGTTGACGACGCATAGTCAGCTGGCGGTTGACAGGCATGTGGTGAATGATCTAGATCTTTTCCGCTACATTAAGTTGTGAATCCCCAACAGTTTCAGTTCTGCAACTATACTCTTGTACGGATTGGTGCACGTAGCAGAAAATCTTTTGCTTTGGGAAAAAAAAATGCGGCGTTGAGGGGCCGACTTTAGCGAGACAAGGACAGATGTGTCCTTCATCATATTTCTGGCGTCTGGTCATCTTGCGATAACCAGAATCACCCACATCCGCGAGGATGTTGAGCTCGGTCTCAAAATGTCTGAAAAAGAAAGGGTGGGAAATATCTAAAGATAGTGTGAACATAGTTAGTTCAAATGTTCTCTAACTACTTCCATGGAGGGATGGCGGGAAAGAAATTATACAAGACCGGTAGGTCTTGAGTTTGGTGGTAAACACAAATGACGTCTTCGGTGTCTGATAATCTGCGCTTTTGTCGCTATGTGTGTGTGTATTTGTGCTGTCTTGTACTGTACGTGCGTGTTTGTAGTGTGTCAGCAGTATACCCTATGGTCTGGGTCCAGCAATCCTCTATTATAGAGGGGAATGTTGTTGGGAAGGATGCTTTCTTATTAAGACCTTCCTCACGAATGAGGCTAAGAGTTCAGAGTATCTTTTATTGAGCGCCTAGGTCTCGGATTCATACATAAGTACTGGTAACACCATGGTCTCGTACAGTAGTAGCTTGGTTGTTCTGGATAAATTTCGGGATTTAAAGAACCTTGATAGACCATAGTAGGGTTTGTTGGATTTGATCAGCCGTTCGCGTATTTCTTCTGATACTATTGACCCAATGTAGTTAAAGGCTTGCACTACTTCAAATTGGTCTCCACTACCCTGATAGTTTGACCAATGTTAGGTCTTCTCTTCGCAGAAGTTGCCACCCAGTTTTTGTGCCGCCTGCTCGATCTGGGTGAAGGAGTCCTGTACAGCCAAATCAGATCTACCGACGATGTCGATGTTATCTGCGTAGGCAAGTATCTGGCTGGAATTGGTGACAATAGTCCTTTTAGTTGTAATGCCAGAGTCACGGATTGCTTTCTCCAACGCTAGGTTGAAGAGGAGGCAGGCCAGACCGTCCGCCTGGCAGAGTCCATTAAAGATGTTTATTGGTTTGGACAGCAATCCCGCTATTTTTACTTGTCTAGTTACGTTGGTCATGGTCAACCTACAAAATCCTATCAATTTGTTTGGAATACCGAACTCTCTCATGACATTATATAGTTCTGCCCGGGCTATGGTGAAGTAGGCGGCCTTAAAGTCTATGAATAGATGATATAGTGGAATATTAAATTCCAGACATTTTTTCATCGCCTTCATAAGGATGAATATCTAATCATTCGCTGATTTGCCTGGGATGAAGCCACACTGATCTTGACCAATGATCACTTTAGCGTATGGAGCTATCCTATCTTGTAGGATAGAAGGGAGTATCTTATAGGCGGTACTCAGCAATGTTATACCCCTATAGTTACTTCATACTGTGATATCTCCCTTCTTATGTATGTGGCAAATTATTTCACGACGCCAATCTTCCGGCATCTCCTCTTGCTCCCATACGTACACCACGATCTCATGAATTGCGTGATGTAACGCTGTCCCTCCTTGTTTGATTAGCTTAGCTGGTATTCCATCAGCTCCGGGGAGTTTATTTGATCGAGCTGTCTTGTGGTTTTAAATGTTTCCTCAATGCTTTGTGGCGGCAGTACTTGGTCTTGATCTTGCATTGGTGGAGCCTCCAATTCTTCTGAGCTAAAAACAACATCAATCTAAATATGATAATTATGAAGGATTAATGAGGCAAGAAAAGTTGAAAGAGCTCAAGTTAGGTCTGAAAAAACAACAGTTAATGCTTAGCAAAGTATTTTAAAAAAGTGAAGCGGCGGTACATGCAAGGGTGTTGTCCGAGTTGATAGCTAAACACTCGAAGTCGTTTAGTGAAGATGATTTCATCCATGCCTAATTAGAGCTGAAGAAATTGTTTCTCCTGGATATTTGAGAAACAATTTCTTTGTCTCGAAATACAGTCGCGGAAAGAGTTAATGACTTACCCGCCAGTTTAAGTGGTCAGATCAAAGCAAAATCATCTATTTTCGAAAGCTTTTCTATTGCCTGTGAAGAAAGTGCAGACATTGGTGGCATAGCTCAAATAGCTGCGTTTCTTCGTGCTTGCGACACGAATTTTAAAATTTTTGAGGTATTAACCGATGAGGAGTACTATTACGGTTCTTCCAGCCCGATCTCTTGGATAAGTAATACCTGGAATGAAACGATCTTTACATGCGGTTCACCTCAGTTCATCTCTGGATTCTAACATCACCACATCGGAGCACTCAATCCACGTTGGAGCGCAACAACAACCAATACGATAGCACAGTAAGTTGTATTGCATAAATCTATACCGTTTATTTAATACTAAGTGGATTTGTGGAACGATAAAAAAATCCACAGTGACGTCCCCTACTCGCTCTTTATTATCTCTTAACATTATTATTCTAGTCGAATGAATTTAATCACACTTGTTAAATAAACTCTCTCAGCCGGATGTTCTCCCTACGCGAGATAAACACTCATCGGCGAATATTCATATCAACACGATACATAACTATTTCCCCCGAATGTGGATCTCCTCAACCCTACACAACCCAACTAATCCGATTGAGTATTACTCAACACCTTTCAGAACGCGCCTCGACTGGAAACTACTCCACACAGAAAACCAAATTTACACGTGCTAGTACGTTCAACCCCACACAACCCACCTTACATAGAGATTCCCGCATGGATATCTAATATATATAGACTTAATAATAGACATAAAGTAGAGAACACGATGCAATAAGGTCAAGTCCTTGATCTAAAACAATATAACATTTAGATTCTTGTCGTTTATAATCCGCGGCAATCACTCCATCACGTGTAAGATTCTGAAGAAGCCCCGAGTACGGTCTTTTACTAGCAGTTGCACCTCTTAATACTATTTATTACTACTATTTATTGGCCTGTAGGAACCCGAAAGTTCATGACCTCACCGACTCGACGCCGTCTTTGTTCCCTGTCCCGCGCGCTCTCTTTCAACGTTCGACTATTCGATCCGATCTCCTTGAGGTACAACCTAACATTGTCCCCCCATCCCCGTCGCGGCCGTCCTGTCGATCTCTTTCCCGTTGGCTTACCGTCGAGAATTCTATGCACGGTCCTATTGTTGTCCATTCGCGCCATGTGTCCGGCCCATCTTAATCTTCGCGACTTGATTACTCTCACTATTTTAGGTTTGCGGTATAGCTCTTCCAATTCGTTGTTATGGAGTTTCCTCCATTTTCCTGCCTCCTCGTCATATTTGCCGCCAAAGATACACCTTAAAACTTTATTCTCGAATACGCGGAATTTGTTTTCTTCCCGTTTTGTGAGGGTCCATGTTTCGCATCCGTATAGAACAATCGGCATGATTATGGTTTTATAAACACGGAGCTTCATATTCTGTGATAGCAGTTTGGATTTCAGCGGTTTACTGACTGCGTGCCAACTAGCGTTGCCGGAGTGTAGTCTTTTGTTAATTTCCTTCGAAATTTCCTTACTAGCCGTCAGTATTGTTCCCAGGTATTTAAATTCTTTGACATTTTCAAATATCTTGCCTCTGATGTTTGCGTGTGTTCTCTGATGTCCACCTGCTCTCGCCATAATCATGTATTTCGTTTTGTCTTTATTTATTTCTAGGCCCATCTCTTCTGCCGCGTGTATGACGATTTCACTGTTTTTACTTACAGTTTCTAGATTATCGGTCAAAACGGCAATGTCATCCGCATATGCGAGCACTCGTGTGACCCCGTCAGGGATGATCCGGCCATGTTGTCGTCTTGTACCTTTCTGATGACATACTCGAGGACAAGGTTAAAGAGACATGGTGGGATGCCATCGCCCTGTTTTAGTCCGTCCCGGATTTCAAATGGTTCTGAGAGGTGGTTTTCTATTCTAACTCGCCCTTCGTTTTCGTTCATGCAGATTTGAATGAGGGCAGCATATTTTTTCGGAATTCCCAGCTCAACTACAATATGACAGAGTCTTTGCCTTGCGACTGAGTCGTAGGCTTTTTTGAAGTCAATGAACAGTTGGTGAACCGTCTCTCCGTATTCCCACTTCTTTTCCAATAGTTGCCTTATTGTGAACATTTGGTCGCTCGTTGACCGGTTCCTACGGAATCCGCATTGGTAGTCTCCCAATATATCTTTTGCGTACGAAGTGATTCTCGCCAGTATGACATTTGTTAGTATTTTGTATGTGGTTGGGAGCAATGATATTCCTCTGTAGTTTTCGCAATCAGATCTGTCACCTTTTTTCAAAATGGGGCCGACTATTGAGGTTTTCCATTCTTCCGGAATGACTTCCTTATCCCATATTGTTTTAATCAGTTGATGGATCTTTCGAGCGGTTGCTTCTCCTCCATGGTTCACAAGGTCTGCCGGTATGCAGTCGACTCCGGGAGCCTTGTTGTTTTTCAACCGGTTTTTGCGTCTAAAACTTCGTCGAAAGAGGGCTCTGGGATCTGAGGCTCGGCTGTATGTACTATGTACGTCTGATGCGTTTATTTGTGGGTATGGGTGCGCACATTGAGCAGGTTTTCAAAGTACTGCTTCCATCTTGTCACGATATTTTTTTTTTTATTTTTTTTTATTAGACTTCTCTCGGGAGAGGCGAACCTATAGCGTCGAGTGGGTTTCTGTGACGGGATAGCCGCTTGAGTCTCGAATTATTTTGGGTCTCCCTCGGTAGCCATTTCTAATTGAATTTATGGCGGCATACATACCTCTGATGTTCTTTGCTCTGGAATTTTCTAGGATTTTTTCGATCCGGGTCTTCTCCCATTCGCGTTATTTGCGTTTGAAGAGTCTCATTGTCTCTTTCTGAATTGTCGCGTATCTTTCTGCGTTGCCTTCATCATATCTTTCTAAGTGGATCACTCTGATGCGTTTACATTGTTCGATCTTCGCCTGCACTCATCGTCAAACCAAAATTTGGACTTAATTGTTTTCTTAAATCCTAATACCTTTTAGGCTGTTTGTTTGATTGTGTCTCTGATCGATGCCCATTTAGTGCCCAGATTATTGGTTTCCTCTTCTTCACTACTCCCACTCTCTACGATGAGTAACCTTCTTATAAACCTACTAGGGCAGATGAAAAGAGACCAGGCGACTTTTCAGCAGCCAACCAAGGAGACTAAAACTTCGGGCTGCTACCTCCAAGAGCGCATTGCCACACTAAAAGGTAACATTCAGATGTGCGCCACGGCCAACATCAACGCCTTCAATGAAACTGATGACGAGGCCGAGCAGCATCTGACCGAAGAAGCTTATGATTTCAATGTTATCTGCGTAGGAAAGTATTTGGGAGCACTTAAACAAGATTGTACCTCACTTCGTATCTACATCGCGGGCTTTTCCTCAGCGGGAGGTTACAGATAAGGTTCGAACTGTTCAATAGTTTATTCGGTGTCCCGGATATCTTATCTGACCATGTGTAGTTCCTCATACCCATAAATTCTTTGAATAGGTGGAGTACGGGGTTTTAAAAGGCTGGACGGCTTTTCATCTCCTGTCTTAGAGTAAAGTTACAATTACTGGAATAAACTACACTGGGAGCGGCCTTCTATGGTGCTTGGTGGTAGTTTAGTTTAGTTTAGTTTAGCGGGGCTACTACCCTATTTATTGGTTTAATTCAAGCAACATAATTACCTACAACTAAAGTATATATAAGTTACAAACTAGAGAGCTTAAGAACTATCTTAACTAGTCTTAACCTAAGTTAACCAGGACAAATTAAGAAGACAGGAGAAGGGGCGACAGGTGGAGGGAGGTTATAGTAGAGTGTAGAAGCGTCACTTAAGATTGGTGGTGAGAATGGCTTAGGAGGCGGTGCTTGAGAGTATGGGTAGAGAGGTCGAAGTCGAACAAGGTGGAATTGGAGTTGACATTTCTCAGCATCCACGAAAGGGGTTCGTTCAGACCATAAGAGGTGCATTGAGGGGGGATGTTGAGAAGGCGGGGATTATGTGTATTTCGAGGGCTTGTGTTCAGAGGAATTAAGTTAAGGAGGTAGGCGCAGTCGAGCTGGACAGGACCCGATGAATGAATATTATGTCAGCCACAACCCTGCGCTCCTCAAGGATTCTGAGGTTGATTAATTTGAGGCGGTCGATGTACGGGGGGGGGGGGGGGGGGGGGATTGAGGGGTTTTTCCATCCTGGCCCTGGGAGAGCAAACCGAAGGAAGCGACATTGAATACTTTCGATTCTACAGAAATGGATCTTGTGATAAGGAGACTCTACCTGGCTAGCATATTCAAGCAGTGGACGGACGAGGGTAAGGTAAAGGGATCGAATAACATGAGGATCGGAGAATTCCTTAGGCCGTCGTTTCACGAATCCGAGGGCACAATTGTCTTCCGGATCGTCCCATCAATGTGAGAGCGGAAGTTAGGCCCCCTGTCACAAAGGATCCCAACATCTTGAATACATTGGAGGAAGGTCAGGGGTTGGTTATGAAGGGTATAGGAACGTGAGGATGAATGAATACGCTTACGGAAAAAAGTTTATTGATTGGCGTTTGGCGATGTTAAGTACAAAGCAATTTTTGTCACATCAAGTCGAGAAGCTGTCAAGATCAGATTGCAGCATCTGGTATAACATGGCATCTTCAGAGTATAAGGACAAGCTGGAATTCTTAATGGCCTTATAGATGTCATTAGTGGCCAGTATAAATAAGAGAGGGCACAGGCGGCTACCTTGAGGGGCCCCAGAGACGGCAAGGGAGAGGCTGGATATCATGGACCTGAACCGAACGGAATAAAGTCTATTCTTTAGATAGAAAGAAATCCATTTCAGCAATCCAGGTTCCAAACCGAGGGCGGATAATTTGAAAAGAATTAGATTGTGTGAGATTTCGTCGAATGCTTTACTGAGGTCGGTTGAGACCATATCGACCTCGTAACCGTGCTCTAGTGCTGAAGTGTAGAGGAAGTGAACTTGTGGGGGGTGGATGTCTGGGCGCCAACGTATGGCGCGGGGTTCACTCTCACCCACCAACGAATTGCGCCACCGGAGATTATTCGCGGAATGTTGCCCGGAAAGCGGAAGGTCTGTCGCGCCCTGTGCACTTATAGAAAGGAGGAAATGAAACACACTGTACGTTGGTTTAGGTTTCCTTAGTTTTCGTTTATTTCAATTTTGCCGCACATACACATAGTTCAAATCGTCTGTCGGCTGCTGGGGGCTCTTGATATGAATTGGGGATTACGCGTAATCTCGTTCTTCGTTAAGTTGTTATTAAACTGAATTTCTTCCTTGGTTAACGGTTATTTAATGCAAAATACAAGTTGGTGATTGCACAGGATCGCCCTCTCTGGGTAACTATTATTAAAGCCGCGTGAGCCCATATAGTAACGCGTGTTACGTCAAAGAATCCTTGACGACACAAAAACCCATCAACCAAAATGTGTAACCTAATTACACATTTTGTCTAGACAGAAATATTATTAAGAACAAAACTCAAAAGGTTACTAACTACAAAAATTCAAAGAAACGTAAAATATGCAATAACCAAATTAGAATATAATGTATATCACAACATATGTTACCTAATTGCACATTTCATCCAGATGATTGGAAGGACGATGTGCGCTCGAGGGTTGCTGGACAAAGACTGGCCTATGAACGAAAATAATTCATTCATTGCGTCGTGGCGGTGCGTCACAGCAAAATTTGGCTCGCTGCCAATTACAAGGAATTGTGGACGAGTTGCTATGCGTGCTTAAGAATTACTTCCAGCGAATCCTTGCCGTATAAGCTAAGTTGTATTCGTTGGTTGGGTATTCCGGGGAATTGAAAATGCTTGGGTGCCAGCAAGGAATATCGTTTAGATAGAATATTAACCGGAGTCGTTTCGGGGAAATGTATGCGGCTTGGTTAGTTGGTAATGTTCCGTTGAGGATTTGGATATGCGTTTGTTATGGCATATGAATTTCGGGGAAATTGGTATTGCTTGGTCACAATGAGGAAATATAGATAATTGACCGAAGCAATTTTGGGAAAATGAATGCCCGGATGATTAGAATATATTCGGTTGAATTATATTCTGTTGGAGGTTTGGAAAATATTTTATTGCAGATTGGGAGATGTATGCTATTGTGGGAATGGTTTTTGCATGTTAGGTTGGGATTGTGGGTTGGTTCTCCGTGTGATATGGAGAACCCCCACAAACTCAACGAGGTTGGTTGTAGTTGATCGGTCATTGAGAAAACCATGTTGCCTTGGTGAAATAAAAGATTTGCAACCAAAACTAAGAGATTCGTAAATAATGCTTTCGAGAATCTTGGGTAAGTGGCACAGTTTGGCGATGGGGCGGTAGTTCGCGACATCGTTTTTGGAACCCTTCTTGTGGATGGGGGAATACGCCACGAGAGAGTGAGAGATTAAAGATCCGTGAGAACGGAGCAGAGAGAATGGATGAGCATTTTTTGAGGAGGATTGCCGGGATTCCATCAGGGCCCGGTGTAAACTGGGGTTATTCGATGCTAAAGAATACCGAGGCCCTTAGTAGTATAGTATTATACCACGATAATTTTTGTATATTTTGATTTGGCGCAAGGCTAATAACCTTGCCCGGAAAAACAAATCATTATGGAAAATTTAACAAGCCCCAGGACTTGCTAAATAAGGCCAAGACCGGCTCCCGGTTGTAGTGCCGATGATGATGATGTTCGTATGAGTATGAGAGACTCAACGTGCTATCATCAGCAAACGAGGGAATTGGGTTGTGAGTAATTGACAAGAGATAATTTATAAAGTTCAGGAAAGAGTGGGTGAGAGTACCGAACCCTGGGGAACACCTGCATTAATTTTATGGGAGACCGATTTGACACCATCAAGAACCAATTGATATGACTGGGCAGAAAGATAGTCTCTTATCCATTAGATCAGGGAATTGTCCACTCCATTGATACTTGAGTTACACATGCACTGAAACTGGACCGAGTTAAAAAATTTGAACGCGTCCCGTAGCGCTACGGGAGCGGAGGTGGAGACCCTACCGGGTCGGTCGGGTGATGCAAAACGACTCAGCGATATACATTCACTAATGGCATAATTTGGGGTGGTGGTGAATATCCTCTCGGCTAAGGATATGTTTTACTTACCACAAGAGAAACGTAAAGTCTCTCTTTGTGGAATAGAAAACAAGATCTAGTAATGAAGATCATGGTGGTATGGGTGTATGTGTGATCGTGAAGATCACATTGGTTTTTTCATGCACAAGGCCATGGGAACGAAGCTGAAAAATCGAAAGACAAAGGGATCGTATAGATCATTGTTTACGATGTGCATTGTGGCTATAATAGCCGGCAATGCATCGGAGAAATGGTGCTAAAAGCAAATAAACGCATTATAGCGTTTTAAATAATAGTGAAGAAGATCGTGTGATTCGAACTGACGCTATGACAGCTCGAATCACGAAAAAAATTTGACCTAAGCGTTACACACCAGGCTACTAACCGTGTTTTGAATTTGATTTCCAAACTCGAGTATATTCCACTGGTGTGGATTATTTTTTTTTTATTTATCGCTTGGTATACGGTTCTGATGTATTTTCCTTATTCGATTTTTTTCGTTCGGTGTTCTTCACTATTTTTGCTTTTGAATTGTGTGTATCTATTAGAATCGCTACACCACTCCCGCCGCAGTAACTTCGTTACGATCAGATTCGTATGCGGACGACGGACGAACGAGAGAGAAACGAGAAAACGTCGGAGGCTGGGCTCTATGCGGAAGTCGTGACCGTGTGTGAAGTTCTGCTTTACTATGGGAAGTGTATGCTGTGTATACAAGATCACGTCGTAGTCACCAATTATAGCGTTAAGCAACGATAGTGAAGAAGGTGAATTGAACACACGATGAAACGATTGAAAAGCGAAGCAGTGAAGAATCAGACTACTGACCGTGTTTAGAATTTGATTTCCAAACTCGAGTATATTCCACTGGTGTGAATTATTTTTATTTTATCGCTTGGTATACGGTTCTGATGCATTTTACTTATTCAATTTTTTTCGTTCGGTGTTCTTCACTATTTTTGCTTGTGAATTGTGTGTATCTATTAGAATCGCTACAGCATCATTACAGTCATGGATGAGTGGTACATTTGCGTTAATAGACGTATCCCCATTAAGAAAAGGTGCTAATGGGTGTTAAATGTTTATAGCATCTCTGACTGCAGTAGGAACCGAGTTCTTGTTTGTACTAGGAAATGCTAGCGGATTCTGTTTCGATGATAATGCTTGGGATGCGGTAATTGTTTGTCGATTGGACAAACGAATCGCGTATCGGTTTATTGCAGCTGCATAAACAAGCTGTCTGACATTGCATTTTATCTGATGACGAAGGGCGCCGAATGGTTTGGGATTTATGATGCCTATGTACATTAAAGAATTCTTTTTAGTAATTTTAGATAATGCGTTGTATGCCTTAAATGTCATTGGAAAGGAAATTGCTTCAGGTATGCTAGTGATTGAGGTGCAAATATGGGGGTTGGGGGTTGCAAATATGGGGGCTCTTCTTCTCTTGGAGAGAATAGATGTTAGTGCTGTGGGTCGACAAGAAGAAAGGGATGATTTGTCACCCTTTTTTGGAATTGGCTGAATGCTCGCAGACTACCATCTATTTCAGAAACAGCCTGTAGAATAAGACAAATGGAAGAGTTTCCGCAGTGGTTTAGAGCAAAAAACTATAAGCAAAGGACTATCTGTGGGAGAGTGTAGTATTTTTTGTCTCACTCTCTGGTCATGCAAGAACTTGGCGCGTTGAATATACGCATTGCAGTCATTTCTAGCTCTATTAAATCTTTTCCGGTTTTCCTCAGTATTGTTTGATTTATAAAACCGGTAACTCAACTCTTTAGCCTTAATGGCTTCTCTGTACCCAGAATCGAATCACATATATCTCTTCGGTTTGATACTCTTTACACTGTGTGGAATAAAGGTCCGCATGCTAACTAGAATCGGTCTGTCAATGTGTCCGCTATAGAGTCAACATCGTTATGGAGGAAAAATAACGACCAATTTAACCTCTCAAAAAAGTCGTTCAGACCTTCCGAGTTAGCTTTCTCGTAGAACCATACTGTTCTTTTGAGAGCTTTCCCTTAACGTTACAGTTGGTTAGAGGAAATTTAGCTGACACGACACAGTATGAAGTGCCCAAGGGCGGATAAACTTCAATTGTGTATTTGTTTGGGTGGGAGGTGAGAAACAGGTCCAGTGTGTTGGCGAAATGTACCCGTGTTGGCTCATTGACAAGTTGAGTTAAGCTATTTGAATCAGCAAAAAGCTGGATATATTGACCTTCAGGTGTGGTGTATCCGGAGTGACGAAGCCACTGAGAGTTATGCACATTAAAATCACCCGCAATAACGATTTTAGTGTGCCAATATAGGGTCAGAATCCTATCGATAGAATCAGACAGAGCGTCAAATTCGTTAAAGGATGCGTTTCTATCCAAGTTTGGGCTTCTGTAAAGAAACCAGTAATGTATGATATACTTACGAACGTGAAGATTTAGCCAAGAGAAATTAAATTCTGGGTTGGAACAGAGCCCATATTGTGGCAGAAGCTGATAAGCAATATCATTTCGTATGTATGTGGCTATACCGCGATGAGGAAAGAACAGAGGCACTAAGTTATATCCAGGTAGATTCAAATCGAAAATATCTGTATTAGTAATTACCTGGGTTTCGCTAAGTGCAAGGATAGTTGGTTTCTGGTTAGAAACATGGACAGACACAGAAGAGAAATTGCATCTTAAGCCGCGAATGTTACACAAATCAACGCGAAATTCCCGCTCCATTAAAATGGCCCTACGCAGAAAACCAATACCGCCTCAGGAAAGGATGTAAGTCGGGATCAGCAATAGATAAGCGAAAGCAACCACTACAGGTGTTATGCCTTTGTAGTAGGTGCCCCACTAGATCCGTGCTGAAATCCAGGTCACATCCCCTCCATCATGAACATTATGCCACTCAGACACAAAAAACTCTCCCAGGGTTATAAATCAATCGAGAGTATCGATGCCTGAGGGACACAAACAGAGGTGCGAAAAAAGGAAGAGAGACACAAGGGGTGGAAAGGGTAGAGTGTTTTCCCGCAATGCACATCACTCGCGTGTATATTCTCGGACTTTTCACAGCTGCCGCGTGTGTGGAAATCCGTTTATTTGCATAGGATCGCTCAAAAAACTTTGCACTGCACTCGGACGCATGTGTGAAGATCCGTTTGTTTCTTTAGGATCCCACAGTAAGACTACTCGCCCGCACCGATAGTGCAAACGGGTATCTTATGGGTATTTAAGATTCCCAAAATGGATTGCACAATTGATCCGATGGTACGGATCACGAGGCAGAAGCGCACGTGCTGTCTCGTTGACGGTTTTAAATCGACATGGATACAAAAAAAAAAAAAAAGACGAAGCTGAAACAGAGAAAGGGAAATAAAGAAAAAGGTAATAAGGTAAATTTCTTTCTGTACAATAAGAACATTTTAGTATTTTGATCTTAAACTACACATTCCCAATTTTTGGGGGTGTAATATCGTTCACCAAGTAGTTTACCACCAAATATGTTCTCCAATATGTTCAAAATTGTATATACCCTAGTTTTAGTAGAATTTGTAGAGCATAAAATGCTAGTATTTTTCCACTCGTTGTTACGAGCTCTCGCTTTTTATTTTAATTTTCAACCCTTGGAGTTTAGACTGATCTATGGCTAATAAAGTAAATAATGATGGTTCATTTAATAATTTACAATAAATTATCTACGTAAGCATACGGTTAGTAGTATTTATTTTCCAACTTAAAGATACTGTTAGCTTAACTTTAACTAAATTTTTGGAATTTTTGTTCAAAGCTCTTTGTTTTTGCCTGGAGTCAGTTTGTGCGTCTCCTGTCCCTGTTTTTCTAGCGCTCTTTTCCTTTGTTTATTTGAGGCTCGTTTGCTCTTGGTCACGAGGACGGCAAATACCATCAGTATTGCCCAGTAGAGATATCCAACGTAATAAACTGAGGAGTAGTAGTACCAGAATTTACCGTAGTTTTGCAAAATAAATGCCATGCCTAAGTAACTGAGCATGAAATTATTCGACAACCAGAAGAGAACATCTAAAATTTGGGCCTTAATTCCAGTTGCATCCTTGCGGTAAAGTTTGAACAACATATCTTCAACGGGTACATAAAACGCTGCTCCCATGATGCAGAAATAATGTCCAGGCATAAATCCATGCCAAAATGATGATGTGAGGAGTGTTGCTATTGTCCTGAAAATGGTTTTTAGTCAGAATTAAATCGTATATTAAAACGTATTTTCCTGTTACCTCAACTGCTTGCTGGGAAATTGTTTGTAAACGTTAACGGCCAACCAATACTGGATACAGATATTCCAACTTTTCATTGACTTACGCATCGTGGTACTAGTTTCAATGTCGTACACTCGCATATTTTCTATGGTTTTAAAGTTATAGCTACGTTTATGAGCGTTACGTTTCAAGTGCAAGTATGGAACTGTTGGTCCTCCTCCTTGGGTTACATTAGCTTCATCTGGATATGCTCCAAAACCGGCATATATGCAAGCGCATTCGCTAAGAAGTAATCCAATGTAGAGTCTTGTGCGAAAGCTGAGAAACGTTGGTACAATGTAGAACAGTCGGAATAGAAAACCATGGTTTAGGTAAAATTCCTTTGTCATTACACGCTGAGGAGAGGATGCTATTATTTTCAAGTGTGAAGGGGATTGAGATTACCTACGTTCAATGGCCAGAAGTAATTTACAAGTAGGTAGACTACACCGTAGAAAATGGGGTAGATTATCTTCTTAATTGTAACCTCTGAAGTGTTGACATAGTCCTTGAAAGGTGTCTCAAAGTAATCGCGGTAAGTGCGGTAGCGATAGTAAGGACCTGTTAATGGGAAAATAAAATTAGAGCAAATTATTATTTATGTACTGCTTTTCAAAAATTTCCACGAATTTTGAAGCCGGTTTAGATGTGCCTTAGTACCGACCAACGAGAAACAGTTGTGAGAATTTTTCCTACTTTTATCTTCTTTTAAATATGCGCAGATGAAAAGTTGAATTGGTACTCTTAAAAATCAAAATATAATGTATTTCGAAGAACTGGAAGAGCAAGAAGGTGGCGAAGGACATATAATCTGGGAGGGCATAATGCGACTAAGGAATGTGAAGCCTTGTGTTTATCTAACCATTTAACATTGACCTACAGTGTCAACCGATGCGCACCCTTTGATAGATGGTTTTTTGGGGGGGGGGGGGGGGCGAAAACTTTCCGAATTCATTTGAACAAAGTTTATGGTAATGTGGGGTACGTCGGTCGTGGCACCGGCATGGGTGCGAGTTCTACCTCGTCCCACTCACACTCCGCTATTCGACAAGGTTCCGCCAAACGGAATTGTCACTTCACTAAAAAGAAAAGAAACTGTTCACCACACACGGATTTAATGTTTGAATGATCCTTTCTTTATTGTTCTTTATTTTTAACAAATTTGCAAGAAGCAACCGGAGGAGGCAATTATTATTTAATTGTTCTGTATGGGACACTACACTAACCGAATACATTTTTGTGGCACGCGACTCTCGACTCGACCGCGTAAAAAGTATGAACACGACTCCGGGGCGTGTGCACTCCGATGCACACGCTAAAAGGAGTGGACGACGACCGCTCTGGTTAGTGGTTGGAATAAGACTCAATGATTCAACCCTTGTTTGGGGTGAGTTTGGTGGTGTGGTGGTAGATATCCTCTCCACTAAGGATATATTTCACTTACCACCAGAGAAACGTAAAGTCTCTCTTGGTGGAATAGAAAACCAGGGGGGGGGGGGGGGGGGGGGGGGGCGAAAACTTTCCGAATTCATTTGAACAAAGTTTATGGTAATGTGGGGTACGTCGGTCGTGGCACCGGCATGGGTGCGAGTTCTACCTCGTCCCACTCACACTCCGCTATTCGACAAGGTTCCGCCAAACGGAATTGTCACTTCACTAAAAAGAAAAGAAACTGTTCACCACACACGGATTTAATGTTTGAATGATCCTTTCTTTATTGTTCTTTATTTTTAACAAATTTGCAAGAAGCAACCGGAGGAGACAATTATTATTTAATTGTTCTGTATGGGACACTACACTAACCGAATACATTTTTGTGGCACGCGACTCTCGACTCGACCGCGTAAAAAGTATGAACACGACTCCGGGGTGTGTGCACTCCGATGCACACGCTAAAAGGGGTGGACGACGACCGCTCTGGTTAGTGGTTGGAATAAGACTCAATGATTCAACCCTTGTTTGGGGTGAGTTTGGTGGTGTGGTGGTAGATATCCTCTCCACTAAGGATATGTTTCACTTACCACCAGAGAAACGTAAAGTCTCTCTTGGTGGAATAGAAAACCAGGGGGGGGGGGGGGGGGGGCCGAAAACTTTCCGAATTCATTTGAACAAAGTTTATGGTAATGTGGGGTGCGTCGGTCGTGGCACCGGCATGGGTGCGAGTTCTACCTCGTCCCACTCACACTCCGCTATTCGACAAGGTTCCGCCAAACGGAATTGTCACTTCACTAAAAAGAAAAGAAACTGTTCACCACATGCAGCACTTTGAATAAAACACACGGATTTAATGTTTGAATGATCCTTTCTTTATTGTTCTTTATTTTTAACAAATTTGCAAGAAGCAACCGGAGGAGACAATTATTATTTAATTGTTCTGTATGGGACACTACACTAACCGAATACATTTTTGTGGCACGCGACTCTCGACTCGACCGCGTAAAAAGTATGAACACGACTCCGGGGTGTGTGCACTCCGATGCACACGCTAAAAGGGGTGGACGACGACCGCTCTGGTTAGTGGTTGGAATAAGACTCAATGATTCAACCCTTGTTTGGGGTGAGTTTGGTGGTGTGGTGGTAGATATCCTCTCCACTAAGGATATGTTTCACTTACCACCAGAGAAACGTAAAGTCTCTCTTGGTGGAATAGAAAACCAGATCTCGTAATGGAGATCATGGTGGTATGTGTGTGATCGTTTAGATCTGTGTTGTTTACTCATGCGCGAAGGCAATGGAAAAACAAAGCAGGCAGGCGGCAAGGACAAAGGAATCGGGGAGATTCGTGGTTTCTGATGTGCATCGCGGCTAAATAAATAGACGACGATGCATCGAAGAAATGGTGTTAAAAGAAAAGATGGGACGAGGGCATCATAAAGGTCTTAGATGAGTGATGCCCTTGTGTAAATAGACGAATAGACATTGGGAAAAGGTGGTAATGGGTTGCGATACTTTATATAATGAAAATTGTATATTGTATCTTGGGTCGGTGGCCGAAACGAATCCCTTGCTTACATTTGTATATGCGGGGTAATTCATTGTAAGAAACGGATTCTGTAATTGCATTATTTATGCTTTGAATTCAATCCGGCGGCTATGCGCGAGGTCGATGATTGTTTGGAGATTCAAACAAAGGAGCATTTCTGGGTAAAGTACTTGCAGCTGTATCGATAGTTGCAAGTCATTGCGAAGCAATTCAGATGGTTACACAATGACGGTTTGTATAACATCTGTGCCAATTGTATATGACATCTAAGGCGACTCAAGTGTCGAACTCTAGTGTGAGTGTTTACACTAAACGATAATTCGGTTTTTGGTCGCTAATGCAGAGATGCATTGATGCCTGCATGAATGCCCTTGTGGGAGAAATTCTTTACAGGAAGTCCTATGTAATGCGTATGTATGATTGGGATCTGTGATAAAATTGGGTAGAATTCTTATGGGGAATTTTTGGATTCGAATGAAGGAATGAAGGTAAGAATTTTTTTCCAAAAGCTTTTAAATATATAAATTTGATAAGCTTGATGCGAGAAGCATTTACATGTGCTAACGCGATTGCATTAGCAGGAAATTATGAAAGTTGGGTAGCAGTTATGGGGGTTCTTCGGGTAAGTAGCAGTGAAGTTTGGCGGAACTGTTGCATTTGTAAGTGGTTTGTTCAGGGAGCGTGTCTCTTAGTCCTTAAAAGGAGAAGGGATCTCTATAGACCGCTCCTGAAAACCGCCCTACAAATGGTCGTCGCCGTGCTTCCTCATATGCCTGAGGGAAGAGCATCGTCCTGTTGTCGGCTGTGGTTACTCTGACTCTTGTTCTGGCTTTCGCAAGCCCTTGTCTCCGCTGGGATTTGCCTGAATATTTGGGGGTTTTGGAAAAAATGAAAGATCAATTTGCTTACTGTAAACTTTTATTGGTCAGCTCCTCCTTGGCTTGAATATCAGTTGGATACTATTGTGTACAGTTTTTATAAGGCATTCGGAATACTTTAATACTGGATACTGAGTGCGGGATACTGATCTCAGATATCACTTCTCTGTTCCTTTATAAAGAGAAACAAATCGAGATTTGTATCTCAAAAATGCACAATTTCATACCAAAATTTCGATTTTGGTATCCTGAGTGAGATGGTCAGTGTTTATTTAAGATAATTCAATTTCTTGAATTCTTACGAAACTATTGCGCAGATGTGGATATGTATCTGGATTTGTTTTTTTATTTGTTTAGCTTAATGGAATTTTTCAGATAGTGATACCGATCTCTGAATTTTGGATTTTGATGATACCGGGGGGCAAATGTGAAACGATAAACGAATATTAGATTCGTTTATTGTGAATTTTAATTTTACTTTGGATTTTGGATTAAATCATGCCGTGCGGGCAAATGTTAAGCAATAAACGAATATTTGATTTTTTTCGATTGAATGCACAGTTTGGTGATGATATTATGGGTGTATAATGTATGTGTGCCGGCGTACGGCACGGGTTCACTATCACGCACTGTGTTACCCCGGAGATTGTCACCAATGTGGGGGTAAACATTTCGGTTTCGGCTTTGTTATTAATGGAGCTGAAGATCGATTTGTGGAATGCAACTGCCGTGGATGCTGTTCTACAGTTTGAAACATTTTACTTCTGTAAACAATCGCTGCTTCGAGACACACTGATTTTACTGGGCATCTTGTCGATGGGCTTTTCTATATCACTATAATCGCGTCTATCGTAATGCAATGAAACGACACATCATTAATAATGGCGGATCAACTGACGAAGAGGTAGAAAAAGGATAGACGTCAAGGAATTTCAATAGCGAGCAACGCACTTCCCGATTGTGGTCAGTCTAAAACTAGTCGAATGATTTTAAAACACACTTTTCATTCCCTTTAACACAACATATCGTTTCATTTCTTGCTTTATTCCAGGAAACTTAACAGCCATTAAAATAAATTCACAATAAAAAAAAAAAAACCTTACACAGCGAAGACGTTATCAAACGCACAACAACACGCGTCGCCACTCAACCCTCAACTGGAGGTTTTACGTGGAGGACACGACCTGCCTCCACGGAATCTGTTTTAAGATTAATTTATACAGAAAATTGAATTTCGATTTTCCCTCGTCGACCAATAGGGGAAGATTCTCCACACTTTGGTCCCAGCAAAGAGCGCGAAACACACACACGATGACCCTTTTGGTCGTTCGTGATATGTGTCCATGTGCCTGCGAAACGAGAATCATACCATTGGCCAGGCGGAAATAAAAAGAAGTGGTTGCAGCTGGGCAACTATCATGAAGAAAATATTTGGGTTGCTTACACGATCAGCAACTGTGTACAGCATTTACGCTGATCGTGCACATATCGGTAGCGTCTAGCAAGGGTGGAACTCTCGTGTGTGTATTTACATTAACGAGAATTCGATTCCCTTCGACAGCCAGTGGCGAGATATGCTATTGTAGATTGAACGATCGATCGATGGGTCTGCTGATATGACTTGCCATGCACGTGTGTGGAAAAAAATACTTTCTTCTTGTGTACATGGATAAGTTCAAGGATTTATGTCGGTTATGTAATGTAACCGAATTGAATTTCAGGAATATGCTGCGTGTATGCAGGCATGCCCCTTGGAGAAATGCTTATAGGATGCTAAAACCTTTGTTTGTCGATCGGTTTACGGGCGAATGCTTGTTGGTAAAAAGGAAAGAAGGAATATCTCCTGCATGTGTGCGGCGGAATTCGTTCGGAGATGTGTGCACCGAAATTGTTCCAGTCATGTTGGTTGCTTGGTGGTGTAACCAAATTGCTTTTTAGGAACATGGTGCGTTTCATGCGACCATGCCTTTAGGAAAAATACCTGTTTGGTACCGATGGAATTGCATCAGCGAAAATTGTAGATTTAAGGCATTTCCGGTGATAGTTTGCGCGAACGATCAAAAGGTGAGTAAATGCTTTCCAGGTTTTTGGTGCTCTAGGAAGCTGTTTCTTATGATTGATGGGAAGGTAAGTAGTGGCGTTCAATGGAAACGCCACAATATACTGTCTCAGAATCGTGTGTATACGTGGTGATCGTTACAATTCAGCAAAAAATGAGAAAACACAAATTAATTAAGTTTATAATATTTATTTTTATAAAATTTGTCGACATTGTGTATATCACCTTAATGTTGCTTGATAGACTTGTGGGGAGGATAGTCTTTGCGTCGGCATGGACGCTGATTCTACCATCCACCCACTACTTCCTCTAAATGTTCCACAGTACACTGTCCACTAATTGATCGCCGAGGAAAGAAGAAAACACAAGGCGAAAGTTCCAAAGTAAAGAAATGAAACGCACTGCTTTACAAGTAAATGTTCTTTTAATTGTATGGATGTAGTTTATTTCGTGTTTTTTTTTTAATCTAAGTGAACTGTAATGAATTGTTGTTACACACGAACGCAAGGACTCTCATTAAAGTAGTTAACTACCGCCGCACGACATTAAACACGATAGACGACCCTGACTCACTGCTACTGTAACACAAAATTAAATTCACGGACACTCGCGACTACGATTTTAACGCATCCCCGCAACCGGCGGAGAGCGGGAGTGAAGCGTGACCATTCTGGTCGGCGGATGTAAAAGGACTCAACGATATTCAATCGTTGGTAAAAGAAATTCAGCAGTGAAATTGGTTCTCTTAAATTAAGGGTGCATTTCCTGTTCCAAGAGAGACGTAAAGTCTCTCTTTTGAGTAACCACCCCGATTTCATAGAGGAGATCTTCACGATCCACAAGTGTGTTTGTACGTCGGTTCTTTTCATGGCTCAACGCTATGATGAATAACCTGAAACACAAAGAAAGGGAAAGGATCGTAGAGATGTTTGTTTATGTGAGAAGTTTACTGGGAAACGTATCCAGAACTATGTAGGATAAAAGAGATTTATGACCTGGGAGTTCAACTGAGTAAACAAGTTGCAACTCATTAAATGAAGGTATGCTTGCTCTGTTTGCGATAGACTTTGGTTTGAACGCGATTTAAAAGCGATCACAGTGCAACAGATGAACGTAATTTCGGACTGGCACACAAAAGAAAATCGACAACTGTGTCCTGACGAATACACAGTAGTTTGCAATACTTGTAAAATTTCGTTAAGCAAACCAAAATTAATGCCTACACTTGGAGGCATTCGGAAAAAACACTTTAATTTTGATTTAATAACTTGTATATTCAATGTTACATATTTAGGATACGTTGTCACGAATATAATGTCCGAGCGCCTTGCGTCCAGACAACCATTTTTTTCAGGAAGGTAAACCGTGGGATTTGGCGGAACCGCCACAGACTCCAAAGTTCAAAAAAATTATGGCTGCCTTATGTAGTCCTTTGAATTTTTTCTCCAGATCCGCTCGTCCCTTTTCGTCGCCGTTTGCAGCAGCGGGGCCTCACTGCCAAAACCATGCTTCCTATGGAACTGAGAATTGTTCTGCTGGCAACGGTCCCTCCTGACGTCACCTTACTGTTTTTCTCCGTTGCCTGAGATCACTCTTCAAATCTCACAAGAGACGACTGGTATGCAAAGCTCAGCTTCGATCGTAACCTTACCAGAGCGAGCCTTCCATTGCATGCCCTTGGGCGCGGCGAAACATCTGCACCTTCGACTAGTCTGTTTTGTTTTATGTTGTTGATTATTTTGGTTACTGCTGGTGATTATTGTGTTGCATTTGTTTTATGTTGTTGACTGTGTTGTGATTAGTTTGGTTACTACTGGTGTTTATTATGTTGCATTGCAACACGTGAGCCAGAGAATTTAAAAGTGGCCGCGAGCGTATCGAAAACGAAAGTCACGATCGATGCCCAAGGTCAAGTCGTACAGGTGACAACATTCGTGACGTTCAAGGGCTTATTGAAAGTGATCGCCGCTTAGTTGTTGGAGAAATCTCATCAGAAGTGGGTATCAAAAATGAAAGTGTTTAATCTACTTACTACTGTCAGTGCTTACAGTAGGCAAAGGCCGCATATCGAAGCAAAATACGAGGTATGTCCATTCGAGATATCATCATTCTTCGTGACAACGCCAGGCCTCACACCGCCTCCTTGACACGGGATACATTGGAGGAAATGAGCTGGGAACTCCTCGAACATCCTTCTTATAGCCTAGACTTGTCCCCCTCTGACAATTTTTTGTTCGCATCCTTGAAGGAATGACATGGAGGAAAAAATCGAAAGGGGTCGAGGAGCACGTGCGCAATTGGCTAACAACTACGCCTAAATCTTTCTGCGGACAAGGGATATTAAAGCTTCCAAATTGGTGGCAAAAGTGTGCAGATCACACAGGAGATTATATTGAAAAATGTTGATAGTATAGTTAATGTGTGTGTAACATTATTTAATAATTGTATAAAAAGAAATTCCCGTTTATATTCGATTCAACCTCCTACTTTAAAATAAAAAAAGTTTTGCTTTTATTTCAATATTTTGTTTTTATTTAATTTTAAAAACATATTCACTTATCGGGGAAACTCAACGTATCGTTCCTATTCGGAGACCTTATATTTGTTGCATTCCTTAAGAAACTCTAGGCATTTCACTGTACTCTTCGGGAATTCGAATGCACAGTGTGTCCCAGTTTTGTTAGTAGTGCTTGTTTTGAAATTCCACACTGCATTATTAATTCGGGGTGTGACGACCCATAACATTTTAGCAACAGGTGTTTATAGTTCGAAGCCCTAGCATGCTTCCGTCCTCGAATGTAACATCAGGTGTCTGACAATTGTCGGAAAATACCAGTGGACCGAGAGGCAACATTAGGCTTTGTGTTAGGTTAGACAAATCAGCTCGTGAAGAGTTTGATATGGTGGAAGATGTTTATAGTAATGATTTCCTAAATTGTTCAAATGGCTTTCAGTGGTGCCAGAAGGACATTATGGGTATCAATGTCAACTTTGCGCCGCACGCATTTTCGTGTGGAATACTTTTATTAGAAAAGTCCAGCCGTAGACACTGAAAAAAGGCAAAATTAAATAATACATCAACACACGTATATGTGATTTTAATGAGGTAGTACAAGGGACTTTTGCGGGAAACGCCAACCACATGAAGCGTGGAGGTAAAATTGATTACTGCGCCAGAAAGTGATTGGTATCACCAAATTGTGCGTTTAAGCAACAAGGACACTACATCGTCACCAAAAGTTCTGGGTATGCAGAGGTACACAACACCGGACTACATAACCGGCCAGCTGAAGAATTTGTAGGCTAACATAGTAAAACACATTTTTTGGTAAAATTCGATTTTATTATTCAACATAGTTGCCTTCGAGGGCGATACAACGATTATAGCGGTCATGCAATTTTTCGATCCCATTTTAATAGTACGATTTTTCTTTAGCCTTTAAATAGACCTCACTCTCACTCGGCTGACTTCCCGATTGGACTCTGGAGTGTAGTGATGAAGCCATGTTTCATCCATTGTCACATATCGACGTAAAAATTCGTTATTATTACAGTTGAATATTGCTAGACATTGCTCCGAATCAACGACCCGTTGAAACTTTTGCCCGATTGTGAGCTCGGGCGAGTTAACTATTTGTTCCCGCGGAGTAAGAAAAAAATTATTTTTCCTTTTTTTCCGACTTATAGTCGGTTCTTTTAGTTATTAATAATTCGCCGGTACAGTCGTCTCAGTAACACTTTGTGTGACCTACTGCTCGCTCGGTCTCACTTCTTAAGTTATTTATACTTAGATTCTATTTTAATATAGGGATCTGCTAATGTACATTGAATGACCCAAAGTATAGATGCACGATAAAAGAAAAATGACTATGCGTAAATATTTGGTTCACGCATGTAATTTTACTTCGGAATAGAACATTTTAGGATATGGATGTGGGGAAAAAGGAAATGTGGGTGGCGTGGTTCTGGAGTGGCTTTGTGGGGTTTTAAGTAGGGTGCGCCGGCGTACGGTGCTGGTTCACTAAATAACCTACCGTTCTTTCACAAAATAAAACACAAATTATTGATACCGAGCGGACACAGAACCCAGGAAATCAAATGCGTAGAAATGAAACTCACTATATGAGTAGGCGACAATTGATCTTTTATTTGTGGTACTTTAGATTGTTAGGTTACACAGGTGTCCTTATTGTTTCTTAACCCAGCACAGGGAGTAGCGTTTGCATATTAATTGGAACTTAAAAACTGAGAGAATTCATTTAATCACAGGTTTGTACATTAATTGGAACTTAAAAACTGAAAGAGTTCATTTAATCACATTCGTACACTAATGGCAACTTAAAAGCTCGACTCCACTACTCGACCTTTGAATTTTACTCCTTGAACGCAACGACTGTGGCACGTGTGCGTGATTCCCCGATTCAAATCTGATTCCCTGAGCTGGGCGACGTTGACCCAGCCTCTTGTGATTGCAATGAGTTTCCACGCATGTCATCGCAGGGGAAAAACAATCTTTCCTTATAGGGTGACTGTCTTTTCCTCTGCAAGAAAGACACACGAAACACTCGCTTGGCGCAGGAAAGGAAAAACAAACACGCAGCTGGTCAAATATGATGATCGATGTACGGCTGGGTGTATTCCCATCGTACGATAGGGGATCGATTTGGGTTGGCGATAAGTCAACAGAACTTTGCTGCGACGGCAAAGGCTACTAGATTTGGGTGCATGTTTATTTTAGGCATTGGATAATGCACAGGAATACTGGCATGCAGGCAAGAATAATTTCTTCTGTTTACGTAGAGTACATAGAAGCATTTCGTTTAGAATAGCCAGGGTGAGAATAGTGGCTGGTCGTTGTTTAGACAACGAATCATTAGACATGATCATGGGTATGATTGTCTAACGTCAATCATATTCGTGCCCAAATCCCATGATCGGTAGATAACCGATAAAGGAAATTGGTCGCAACTGTAGCGAAACTTGGGATTGGAGCAATATTCAATCATGAACCGTAGCAAGAATATCGGCTACAGCTGTGTCAACAAGCGAAAACAAACCGAGCCGATTGTCTGGCACGGTTCATGTAATATGAATGAAATAATTTGTTTGATGTGCATGCTTGCTGAGGTTTTACTTTCAGGTGAAAGAGAATGAAAGGTAGCTTACACTGCCCAAAATTGCAGGTAGGTACTGTGTCTTGTGGGTGAGGGCAAAACAGGTAGATTTAAAGAAATGGCTGGTTCTTGGGAAAGCTTTAAAGAACCGCCACATCTTTGTAGGTAAGCTCGTGGCACCCACTTTGTCCACAGCTTTCGCATGTCCAAATATTCATGCAAGTTATGTACAACACGCTCTTTTGATATCCTCAAAGTCTCAGCTATCTCGATCAACTTCAATTAATAGTCATTCATAATTATTTTGTGAACTTTTTAAATGTTTTCGTCCGTTACAGCCTCTTTTGGGCGTCCACTACGTGTATCGTTTTCGGTGCTCCACTACTCAACGGTTGATTTTCCAGGTGCAGAGTCCGAATAAAGTATATCAAGCCTAGCTATGGCTTCAGCAGTATTTTTTTCATGATAAAGCAATTGCTTCTTTAATACACGAAATCCCTTTTTATGCATTTTTTTTTTTACAAAAGTTACAGTCACAATGCTATATCTCATGAAGCAATTTAATTTGTGAACGTACCCTCTCACTAATCATTGAACTGTCACAGTCAATTTATTCAGTAAACTCAACATTTTCATCATGGTTAAGTACATGAACGAACAACGTCGGCAAATTATAAAAATTTACTACCGAAATTTGGAGTGGGTGACCGCAACTTTAAGAGCGTTAACTCCAATTTTCGGTCGTAATTCTCGCCCTAGTAGACAGGCAATAACAAGTTTAGAGCAAAAATTTGAGTTTACATATTCGTTGTGTGATGTTGCCATGCCAGTGAGACAACGGGTTGGTCGAAGTGTCGACAATATCGCTGCCGTTCAGGCGTCCGTAGCAAACGATCCAAATCAGTCAATTCCATGGCGTTCTCAAGAATTGGGCATCGCCCAGACCACTTTATGGCGAATTTTGGGTAAGAATCTTGGTTTACACCCATACAAGGTCAAGCTGACTCAAGAATTGAAGCCGATGGGCCATTTGAAGCGACGTACGTTGTCCGATTGGGCTCTGGAAGAGATGCGCCAAGATGATGAATTTCATCGCAAAATTATCTTCCGTGACAAAGCTCATTTTTGGCTCAATGGGTTCGTCAATAAGCAAAACATGCGTTATTGGTCGGGTGAAAATCCACATGTGCTTCATGAATCACCAATCCAACCCCTTGAATTTATGATCTGTATTCCAATCGCCCTCCGGTTTAATCTCCAATTTGGCGAAGATTGGTCTCGATTGTTACTTGCAAGAACGATCACCAAGTGAGTTCAGTCCAATTGCTATCGTCTCAAGGGGAACTGCATGGGAGAATAGATTTGATTTGCGTTTTGTAAAACGTTGTGGAACGAGGTTTATTGTGTATATCATCATCATCATCATCATCATCGGCACTACAACCGGGATCCGGTCTTGGCCTTATTTAGCAAGTCTCCCCACCGGTATCCGGTCCTTAATCGAGACTTGTTAAATTGTCCATAATAATTTGTTTTTCCGGGCAGGGTTATTAGCCACGTGCCAACCTTTCTCAGGATGTTATTGTGCATATGCTGCACTTTATTTGATTGTATGTGAATCGAATTGAATGTTTCTATCTCATTGTATACATGTTGTATTCTATTTTACTGTATGTGAATCGAGTCTTATGCTCTTATCTCATTGTACATATGTTGTATTTTATTTTTTGTATGCAAATCTAATCCAATGTTTCTATCTCACTGCATATATGTTGTATTTTATTTTATCGTATGTAAATCCAATCTAGAGTTTTTATCTCATTGTATATATGTTGTATTTTATTTTATTGTATGTAAATCGTATCTAATGCTATATTGTAAGTGTTTCAATGCCAATTGTTATATTTATTGTTATGGTTAATTTTACACTATAATAAGATCATTTTATTTTATAGTATATTGCCTAGCTGACAGCAAAACCAGGCTTTGTCTCTAGCTGTGTCAACGTAGGAGCGTACGGAGCCTCTAAGCCCCTCCCACTACCGGACGTGCTCTTCCAGATGATTTTGGATTCAAGGATTAAATTCGGTGCACTCCAAATAATGGGCGCCGGCTGCGCCATTTTATGTTACAGTTTAATTTTAATTTATATGCGCCATTTTATGTTATGGTGTTTAATTATTTATTAATTTTAAATTTTATATTATATGTTTGTTCTATTTTTATATATTTTATTTGCATAACCAATTACTACCGTAGGAAAAAAGGGGTACTCACAGTTGTCCTCAACGTGGTCTGTGGGGTAAAGGAAGTATTACACCAGGACACGGGCGCTCGGTTCACTTCCTTCCCACTACTTTCACTGATTGAATGTTCCGCCAAAAGTTAATCAACGAGTAATTGTTCAACGATCAAGGAGTAAAACTCCGTCACAAGACACGCACCAATAAAGGAAGTAAAACCGCTGCTATACTGTTTAATCCGTTTTATTTTCTTTAAAAATGGTGAAGGTTAATTCTATTAGTAATAAACCACTGTGCACAGGTTGGATATAATTAATGTTTTTTATTATTCGGTTAAATTTATACACACACGACTTTCTTTAATTGAATATGTTTAATATTTTTAAACTTCACTCAAACTACGACTTTGATAAACCGACGCTCAACTCAATGGGTGACGAATAAAATTTACGTACCGCAATACCAAGTAATTCGGATTTATTTCGCCCACGACTCCGAATATATATATCGCCTCTCCGCCGCGTGACGGAGAGCGGAAGCCGAACCGACTTGCTCGGTTGGATGGTGGTAAACGACTTAGCGATAATCATCTCGTGCAGATCTGATTCGCTACGGGGGACATTTTTAGGGGCATTTTCCCTGAGAGAGAAAGTGTTTCCCTCCACTAGGGAAAAGATATACCTACTACCAGAGAAACGTAAAATCTCCCTTGTGGGAACAAGAAAATTAGATCTCGTAATGGAGATCATGGTGGTGTGTGTGAGATCGATCGTTGAGATCAGATTGTTTACATAACGCTTGCAGGCCAAAAGCGAAACGAAACCTAGACAATGGATACAGACAACGAAAGAAGCGACCTAATGCATCGTCCGGTGATTAGGGTCAGCTGAGTAAATATCAGCCACTCATTAGATGCTAAAAGGGATTGAAATAATAGAGATCGTATATCGGATCTCTGCCGACTGGAAGAATCGTATTCTTTTGTTTGCATATGTTTATGCTATTGAATTAAATCCGATGGCTAAGCGCGACGTCGGTGATTGTTTGAAGATTCAAATAAAGAAATATTTTAGCGAGAAGTACTTGCAGCTGTATCGATAGTTGCAAGTCAATCTGTGTCAATTGAACAAGGCATCTATGGCGACGCCAGGTTGGAACTCTAGTGTGAATATCTACACCAATTGGAAATTCGGTTCCTGGTCGCTAATGCAGAGATGCATTGATACATATATGAATGCCCTTGAAGGAAAAATTCTTTACAGGAATTTCCCGATAATGCGTTGTATGCATTAATGTCCTTGGACAAGGAAAATGTCTTCAGGCGCCAATGCAAATGCATTGGTGGGAAACAATGGGAGTTGGGTTGTAATAATGGGGGTTCTGCCTGATAAGTTAAGAAAGAAGTCTTACGGAGAATTGTATGCGAAGAGATGCATGAAAGGTTAGTTTTCTTTTCCAGAAGCTTTTTTAGATTAATGATTTGATCATTTTAATGCGTGGAGCATTTAAGATGCTAATACGATTGCATTAGTGAAATTAGGAGATTGGGTGAAAGTTATGGGGGTTTTTTAGGTAAGCGAACCGCGGGGTTTGGCGGAACCGCCACAGGTCCACCTATTGTGCAGTCGCCGGTAGGTAGCACCAGAAGTACCAAGCAAGATTTTTCGTTTTTTACACGTTTACTTGTTGATCCCATCGGAGTTGTCTTTATCGTCACCCACTTGTTGATCAGTCGCCGATTAGTAGCACCAACATTACAAAGCCAGATCTTTCGTTTTTTACACATTTACTTGTTGATCCCGCCGGAGTTGTCCTTATCGTCACCCACTTGTTGATCAGTCGCCGATTCGTAGCACCAACATTACAAAGCCATTACTTTCGTTTTTTACACGTTTACTTGTTGATCCCACCGGATTTGTCCTTATCGTCACCCACTTGTTGATCAGTCGCCGATTAGTAGCACCAAAATTACAAAACCAGATCTTTCGTTTTTTACAGTTTTACTTGTTGATCCCGCCGGACTTGTCCTTATCGTGGCCCACTTGTTCATCAGTCGGCGATTAGTAGCACAAAAATTACAAAGCCAGATCCTTAGTTTTTACACGTTTACTTTATTTCTTTAGTTAAATTTAGAAATGTGGAACGCTTCTTTCGTTTTTTCCTTTTCCCTCGTTTTCATAATACTTCGAAAAACTGTATTGCTCTACACACAAAAAGACTCGGACACCACAATAATCAATAACGAACTCTACCTAATCACAGAAAACAGTGGTTTTTTAAAATCAGTTTCGAGACAAAAACTGGCTCCGGTTCTATCTTCTCCCCGTTACCTCTTTGTTCTCTCGCGCAGTTGTCGCACCGAAGAAACTTGGCCACGATTGTCCCGAAACTGATCGAAGACGTCTTCGCCGAATAGAGGTGGGTTTATGCAGCTGCATTGATTACTTTTTATACCAATTGTAATATGTTTAAAGTGTGAAAAGCACGTTATTTAATTAATATTTAATGAGGTAGGTGTTTACTTATAAAATGTAAACGAATGTTTTAATTTAAAAAAGCAAATTGTTTGTAATGTAGGTATTTGATATTTAAATTCTTTAAATGCCTTGTAGATTATGTATTGTAGATTTGTTTATGTCTTATTGTTTCCTCGCTGAGACAAACGCAGTGGGGAAGTTACCACGCAACATTACACAGCAAACCAATGGAGCAGTAGATGCAGCCAACATAAGAGTGCTAATGCTTAGCTCAAACAATGGATTGGAATTCATCCGCTCATGGTTCGATAACGGCATGCAGAGGCTTCACAGACCACAAGAACCGCAAGAATAGAAGCGACGAAATGCGTAGTCCCTGCCCCCGGAAGGAAAATCGAAAGACGGTCACTGCGGGACCAATCATAAAGTGAGTTTCAAATAGTAGCAACTGCCGAATAAGTGAGAATGGAGTTAATTGGGCTTGTTCCAGAAACAAATAAATAAATAAAGATCGATTCTAAATAAAGAACTGTAGCCAAAGAGATCGGCAACAAAGATGGAGTACTTGCCGTTGGGGCAAAATGGACCTACATCATGGTACCTGATATGAAATCATGGTAACCTGAACTATCACTTGATTCAACTGATATCAGGACATGGATGTTTTCGACAGTACTTGCACAAGTATAAACATGGCAAACACCCATATTGCTTGCCCTGGATAGCAAAACCGAAAATGCGGAACACGTACTCACAAAGTGCGAGAGATTCGAGACCGCACACATGACACTGAAGCGGCTTATGAGAAGGACTGTTATTTTGATAGGAGTAACAGAATACATGCTACACATAAAGGCAGCGTTGGCGATGCGATCAGCGTCGCCGCACAGATACTCAACATCGGCGCACAAGCACTCAAGAGGGAGGAGCATGACAGGCAGCTGTATACCAGTCGCGATAAATCACTCAACAGGCAACGAGTGATTTATCGAAGCCAAGCGAACGAGGAGACAGCCGCAGGAAATAAAAGGCGAGCGCAGCGGCGAAACAGCGGGAGACTTTACGCAAAGGGAGCCATTATTGCGACCCATTATTCACAATAGTGGTACACTGATAAAACAGAGAATCCAAAACAATCGTACCCGACAATTGGAAGACAAGCTGAAGGGTATTCAGATGGACCAGAACGTTTATAAAAACGTTAAAAAGATATGTGGCACTTCCCGCATCACTGGGCCAATTATGCACAATGGTGTTGTTGTCAATAACGACACCAATAAAGCAAATATCATCGGAGAGACCTTCGAAAACAACCACAAACTTACTCTCCAAGATGGCGACCCGGATACTAATGCAATCGTGAGTTCAGAGGTCCACAGTAAGCTGGACGACTTCAACGAGCCAATTCTTGTCTTTAACCCAACTAACAGTGCATACTTCGATGACACACGTGATAATGGTCACGGTTTCATCACACCAAATACCCTACAGAGCCTGGTTAAATCTCGACACCCTAAAAAGTCACCTGGTATCGACAACACGTCATACCACTCGTTGCGAAGGCTTTCTGCCTTATTCTTTATAAAGCTCTCCATTCTGTTCAACCATGCTTACAACATGGGGTACTTTCCCCAAGCTTGGAGGCACGCTATTATTTGTCCAATAGCAAAAGTTGGGAAACCAACGTATCACTCCTCAAGCTTTCGCCCTATCTCGCTTCTCACTTGCATCAGCAAAATATATGAAAAATTCATATACGAGAAGCTAAATAACTTTGTCAGTGCCAGGCACCTAATACCTGATTTCCAATTCGGATTTCGAAGAGCGCACAGCACCACTATGGCTCTCAATTTATTTCAAAACCACGTCTGCGTGCGGCTCTTTAATAAGGAACCCACCGTTGCGGTAAGCCTAGACATTGAAGAAGCTTTTGATACGACTTGGATCGAAGGTCTCGCTTTTAAACTATTAAATACTGGCCTCAGTAGAACGCTATGTAGTATCATCTACCAATTCGTTCGAAACAGAACCTTCCAAGTTAGAGTGAATGGAAAGATTTCCCGAACTTTTCACGCCGCTGCAGGCGTACCACAGGGCTCCATTCTAGGCCCCATCTTATTCAATATTTACACCTCCGATATTCCCCGCCCTGTGGACGGGAGAGTAAACCAAATATGCTATGCGGATGACGTCCTGGTGTGCACGTCAACCAAAGGCCCTAACCTCGCAACAAATCGACTCAACCGTCACTTGGACGAACTGTATCAGTATTACAGTCGATGGAAAATCCGACTTAATCCATCCAAAGCAGTAGCCATAATTCTGAGTAGTAAACACTCCCAACCTGCTTCTCGATATCCACAGAATATTCGAATAAAAATGGGGGATACTACGATTAGACCACAGGACAAGATGAAATATCTTGGGGTCGCTTATACCCCAAAAATGAATTTCATCAAACATGTGACCCACATTCTCCAAAGGGGCCTCGGACGGTCTAAGCAACTGCACAACATCTTGAAGTGGAGGAACAAAGTTGACACCAAAGTTAAGCTTCTCTGCTATAAGCAGCTAATCCGATCTGGAATATTGTACGCCTTTCCCATATGGTTCTGCATATCTTCGGCCCAAATGGAAAGACTTCGGGTTTTCGAAAGGAAACTCCTAAGAAGATGCACCAATCATTCTAGAAGGCCTGACGGTCGTCATTACCCCAACTCTCATCTATACGAAGGCGCCTCCATTACCCCTATCGACGAGTACTTGCTTCAATTAGCATATAAGTACCTCGAAAACATTCAGAACAGCGAGAACCTACTTGTACGGGACTCTTGCGTTCTTGACCCTTCTCTCTCTCGATCTCTTCGGATCAAACCCCCACAATTTCTTCTTCAGTACAAAACTGAAGAAAGCACCCTTCCTAACAACATTCCCCTCTATAATAGAGGATTCCTGGACCCACCCCATAGGGTCTACTATTAACAAACCAAACACACGAACGCACAGTACAAGACGGCACAAACACAAACATACACACCGACCAAAGAGCACATTATCAGACGCCAAAGACGTGATCTGCGTTTACTATCGCACCCAAGACCCACCGGTCTTGTATGATTTCTTTCCCACCATCCCTCTATAAAAGTAGTTAGAGAACACTTGGACTAACACTGTCCACACTATCCTTGGATACCCCCCCTTTTTTCTTCTCTTTTCAGATGCCGCGAGACCGAGCCCAACATCCTCACGGATGTGGGTGATTCTGGTTATCGCAAGATGACCAGAAGTCAGAGACAAGATGAAGGACACATATGTCCTGTCTCGCTAAATTCGGCCTTCTCGCCACAATTTTTTTTTTTTTTTTGAAACAGCGGGAGTCGTCGAAGGAGCTCCCAAGGAAAAGGTCTTGTTAAAGACCACGATAAAGAGAACAAACAGATAAAAATTCCTATTCATAAAATTCAACAAATAAAGAACTAGGCAAAGTCTCGTTCTAACCGTATTGGCGCATTTTTTATATTGTCATCGTATTGTTTTCCGGCTTGTCTTCTTTCGTTGGTCGTTTCCACTTTTGGTAGATTTGTACTGGGCAAGACTCAAACGCCCGCCAATCCAGAGAAGAGTCCGGCTCTGGAGGTATAATCCTTGGAATTGACAAAAGCATCGTTGGCCGGCCAGTGCCGGGGAAAAATACAGTCCACAGAAGAGAGACTGAGGCAGCGCTAGAGAAGCGCCGTTTGTTGGTTTTGGTTTCTTTTCATTTCAGCAACAGGCAGGGTGGTACGTAACAAACGGTATTCTAGGTGGTATAATGTAGCAACCGCGTCGCGACGATCGGTAAAACAGGTAAACTCCTTCCACGGAGTAAGCACTAGCGTAAGGTGGTTTTGGTCGGTAAAAAGCCTGCATGCTTATGGACCGATCCAGATGAATCATTTGAAGATTTCCATCTAATTTCCAAAAAAAGTAATCGTTCTTTAGTCGAACTCCACTAAAGCTCTGACTGATGTGCATTTTTTTTTATTGTAGTAAATAGCCAATTAAGACCAATCAATACTGATGCCTTCCTTTCTTATCGTCTCCCTTTTGTTCCTACTGTGCTTTGGCATTACAGGGCAGTACAAAATGCCTTCTTTCTGTCTTTTCTTTTTTCATTACCTCTCCCATATCTTAAGGGTATCAATAATATTTTTAATATTTCGTATCATAAAGAAACAATCACCTTTGTGATTTCTTTCAACCATGGCTATAAAGAGCAACAACGAATGTGGAGTTAATTACGCGCTGACTAAAATCGTGTGAATTGAAGCAGCCAAGCAATTTTTATACGCTATATGGAAAATGAATATTGATAGCATTAGTTAAGCTTTGACCCTTGTTATGTATTTTGAGATATTTTGTTGTTTAGCCTCTTGATTAAATCGAAAATATTTTATCAAAAGTGGTCTGTCTTAGAGTCGATTGAACTTCGACATGATTCTTTTATACACGAATTTATGGATTTACCTGTAAGAACCCCAAAGTAATTGAATGAATAATGGAACATCTCTGTGAAGGTAATGGATTGCAGTTCAACGTCGTAATCACTCAATGCGATCTTAGATTTCGTTTCTATTTGATCGCCCCCTGCACTCCTCTCTCGCTGTGCGATTTTATGATATGCAGCGTTCTTTTCGAATGCAAGCCCAGAAATCTGTATGAGAAAAGTAATTATAGGTAAACTGTTTAGCTCTCATAGATTTATCGTTCACCTTTAATGTTAAGAGCATTTGAATTAAATTAGTGTGACCAGGCACCGGTGGAAGTCCAAAGTACGATGTTGTTCGGAAAAATGTCAAGTACCCGAACATGATAATGAAACTGGCTACATGACACTTGCTACATTAGATATTTGTGTATTATCTTGAATGAAATTTAATTCGCATTAAGTATTTGATTACCTGGGATGTAGGTATTTAATTGCGGTTGCACAAAGGACGAATGACGTAAGACAATGGAGTGAGTGGAAGCCAGAAACTATTAGCACTATCAGGACACCAAACATCGTCGCGAGCAGTTTTCTTTGGTTGTCGTCTTTGATCCTACGGATAATATATCCGCATCCATAGCAGGAAATAAGACAAAGTAAATAAACCACATCGTCTAAGTCCATGCTGAAACGCACACCCTATGGAATAACGACTGTGGAGGTAAACTGAAATCTCTCATGCTTCCCAGGCTGTCGGAACCTCCCATATGTCCAGTATTTACACTGATGACATTGAGAAACTTCATATATTCTCTTTGGAGAGATTGGTGTCATGGCACTAAGAACATAATATCAGTCACATAACTCTCCTCAACACTGAAAGAAATTGCATCTTAGGCTAAATGTGGTATACACTGACAAAATTTTCGGTTTTGTTTATTGTAAAGTTTTATAATATAACGTTACAATTTTATTAGAGCATACATGTTTATTTGTTTTATTATGTACGGAGGCCTCGTTTAAACTCTATATATCCAGTAACTGATATGCTTTTATCTGTTCTGGTATATTTTCATTAAATACGTTTCTTGGGGAAATTAGATTTATTTCCTTAAAACTTGTCTCAGGAGAAGTGGACAGCACTTTGAGATGCTAATAGGTAATTGTTTTTATTTACTTTTTTTGAATTGTTGCAGTTGCAATATTCTGGATATGATTGTGCTGGAGGGAATTTCCCAAAAAATTCTTTTTGTAGAAAACAAGTTTTTGCTTCAAAAATGTACGCGCCGTTGAGAAATATAATGATGAGATCTATTTATTCCCATTTAGGATGCAAATAAACTGATGTCACGGATAGTCAAGGAATAGTCGTCATGGTAATATCTGTAAAAAAGGCAATAGACCTCATTTTTAGGGTTACCTTACTGTGTAGGCACACGATCGACAGGCGCGGTTCGCAGATAATCAGGAGGAAAGGAAAAAAAAGGAAACCGTTTGGAAGGACACTGCTCGTTTATTTTCCCAACATTAACTAACAGAAACGAAAGATAAAGGTTACGGAGAAGCGATGGCGTCCTCTCTTCGTTGCTTGTCACCTCGTTACATTTTCTGTTTCGCCCCTCCTTTTGAATTTGACACTTCTGTTGGGGTGCGTTTCGGTGACGTGCGTTACGTTATGTTCTATGGGCAGCATTCAACTTACAGCTGGGCCCTTCCTGACGTTCCCGGCTCCTGAGCTGCCTCATTCCCATCACCGTCGTCGTCAAGTTCCGATCCCAGCAGGCACCATGGTTTTATTTTGTCGCTATCCATAACCGTTGAGAAATGGTCATCCTCTTCGGTCCCCTATTCCGTATAGGCGTAGTACGTATCGGTTGGGGTGTAGATTTTTCTTCACAACGTACGGCTCTAGCTTGTGGGACTCGTCAGTTAGCGACGGCACACTCTCCACATCGGCCGGGTTTCCCCCGTTCTAAACCATCCGATGTTTATGCTTTGCGTCGAATCGCAACTTCTACTCTTTTCTTTCCCCGGCTATCGCTGGGCAGCTTCCGTGCGTCGCTGTCCTACGTCAACGTTTTTTTATTTACTTTTTTTTAACGAATTTATTTGTCAAGGAGTACAGATAAAGTTTTTCATAATATTATAAATGCTAAGCATATTTTAACATATTACGTTTTGATGTAATTTACTGGCTCTGTATGAGCATTCTATATTATTCAACGTACATTTATTTTGTTACAACTATGTTACCTTTGGGTGCACAATTTTTTATTTTTTATTGTTTTTACTTTAAACAAAATTTACAAATTATATTAGAGAAAAAAAAGGAAAACTTGAATCTGGTTATATTATTACGATTTTTAAGTTTTTTATATATTTTTTCGTTTGTTTACATATATTGTGACGCATACGAGGGTTGCCTCTTATGTTTCGGGATATGGCAACCCTAGTGTTGCAATCCGGCAATTGACAGCTTTGTCGTAAAGTTGGACATTTTTGAGGTTATACGCACTCAGAACGTTTTGACATACGAGCGCTATTTGTGTTGTTTACAGTAACTTAAAAGATTCATCTCGGCTCAAAAATAGAATTAAATCGTCAACATTTTCGTGCGATTATTTTTTACAACTTTCGGCGTGGATTAACTCAGCAACAGTGCATGGATGAACTTAATTCAATTTTTGGCGATGAAGCTCCATCAAGGACCAGTGTTTATCGATGGTATGGTGAATTCAATCGTGGTCGTAATTCACTCCAAGATGAATTTCGTGAAGGTCGTCCAAAATCAGTTGTTGTTCCGAAAACCATTGATGCTGTGCGCGAACTGATATTGGAACATCGTCATGTGACCTATCGTGAGATTGGGACAACCTTAGGCGTTAGTGGGACCAGCATACATTCAATATTGCATAAACATTTGACTGTCAAAACATTTTGTTCGCGTTGGATCCCACACAATTTGTCAATCGCCCAAAAAAAGGCTCGTGTCAATTGGTCGAAAGAAATGCTCAAAAAATACGGTCGTGGTGCTTCGAAACACGTCTATGACATCGTGACAGGTGATGAATCGTGGATTTACGCGTATGAGCCCGAAAGTAAACAGCAGTCGACTGTCTGGGTGTTTCAAGATGAGCCAAATCCAACAAAAGTTGTTCGCGCACGAAGCAGTTCCAAGCAAATGGTCGCCTGTTTTTTCGGAAAAACTGGGCATGTCGCAACCGTACCACTAGAACAACGCAGAACAGTCAATTCTGAGTGGTACACAACCATTTGTTTGCCAGTTGTCTTCCAAGAAACCAGGAAAACCAACCGCCGAAGACGGATCACTCTTCAATACGGGAATACGAGCTTTCACACATCGGCTGCGGCAACTGCATTTTTGAGCACCCAAAACATAGATTTGATGGGTCATCCGCCGTATAGTCCTGACTTGGCACCGAATGACTTCTTTTTATTCCCGTACGTAAAAAACAAACTGAGAGGTCAACGTTTTTCGACACCTGAAGAAGCGGTTGCTGCATTCAGAATGCATGTGTTGGAGATACCTCAATCAGAGTAGCAAAAGTGCTTCGACAATTGGTTCAAACGCATGCAAAAGTGTATAGATCTTCATGGGGAATATTTTGAAAAACAATAAAGTGATTTTCGATGATCAATATTTGTTTTTGTTCTCTAACCCCGAAATATAAAAGGTAATCCTCGTATGACAGTCAGTACTGGAATATTCGGGAAAGTCCAAAACAAGCACTGGAATATTCTATAAAGTACTGGAAAACTGGAGACTAGAACATCCAAGATTATGGAACGGACGGAAACGAAATGAGAATGTGAGAAACGATAAACAGACGGAGACAGCTGATGGTGACAGACAAAAAAGGAAGAGAAAAAAGCGAAGCAAGCGATAGAAAAGAAAATCGTTGAGTGTTATATTAATTAAATTAAAAATCGATTTAGCGGCTCTTATTTACTAGAAATCATCAATCCAGCGAACCCTAAGCTCGCTACAATTGGTGTCAAAAGTGGGATTGATTATTGGTGAAGTAAATACGCTGTGAAAGCGTGTTGTGACGATGTCAGATCGACATTTGGAGGATCTTCGCGTTCCTGAGTTGAAGAAGGAACTTGAGGACCGGAATCTGGATAGCAGAGGACAGAAGCAAATTCTTCGACAACGCCTACAAGCAGCAATGGAGGAAGAGGGTATTAATGTTGACACATATGTTTTTGCGACTGCGCCAGACTGCCCGATGGAGAAGAAACAGCGAGTCAAGATGGTGCCAATGTAACGGAGAAGAGTTCGCCACAGTTGGACATTTCGGAGATGTTCAGGATGATGATAAAATTGGACACACAAGCTACAGATGTTAATGCAAAATTCGACACCGTAAATTCAAAATTCGACGCCCAAAATGCAAAGTTGGATGCCCAAACGCAGTCGATGAAATGTAATTTTCAACACTTTAAGGAAGAAATTCGAAACGAAGTAGAAAATCTGGATCTAAAAGTCACCGATGGAATAACGCGAATCGAAAAGAGACTTGAGTGTGTTGAGAGAAATAAGACATCACCTAGCAATCAACATGACTACAAAAATACAAGGATGCAGCCGCCAACCTTCGATGGAACGGGACCCTTCTCCGTATTTATACGTCAGTTTGATGCCGCGACCAATTATAAATAAGTGGTCGGATGAGCAAAAGTCAACATCACTAATCTTGTCACTCCGCGGGGCGGCTGCAGAATTGCTACAAACCATACCAGCAGAGAAGCAAACAGATTTCCAAGCGATAAGAGACGGCCTAGGTATGGCGACAACCACATGCAGCAGGTCTATCGCATGCAACTGCGGAGCAGAACGCAGAAACCTGGAGAAAATCTTCAACAGTTGCAGGCAGACATTGAGCGATTGGCAAACGTGTCTTATTCAAATATGACTAAGGAATTTCTGAACGAGGTAGCAATGGATGCATTCACAAACGCACTCCAAGATCGGGACTTGCAACAAGCCGCCCGTTTAGCGGGAAAGAAGACGACTAATGAAATACTGGCGTTCGCATTGGCATATGAATCTGCTAAAGTGGCTACCAGGAGTACATATAGAGTCCGAGAAACATCCATCCAGGAATGTTCCTGCCAAAGAATCGGGCATGTACAACGGGGAACCCCGAGACCTGATATGAAGTGTTGGACATGCGGCGAAGTCGGCCACATCTCTCTTGACTGTAGGAAACGTCGACGAACGAATGAAACATCAAGTGAGAATTGTTGTTCATGCGCTAATCATAGGAGGAGACTATCAACGGACCAACCTGAGGCTAATAGCTCGGGAAACTTGTAAGGGCAGACTTTACGGGGCGAAAGTCGCCTGGTGGAATGTGCAGCTCTAGCATCGTAACTGTATCACAACTCCAACGGGATAACCAAAGTTTGGTTATAACTACGATTGTTAATGCAAGGACGACAACAGTGACAATCGACACTGGAGCAACGAGATCCATAATTCGGCCGGACGTCGTGGGCCAAATTGCCCTTAATAAAGATAGAAGATACGCTTTGAGGACTGCTACAGGAGAATGCTCTACAGTCTACGGAGAACTCGTGAGCATAATAGCGCTGGGCAATATTTCCATCTCCCACAAATTTTTGGTTGCCGATATTCCGGACGAATGCATTCTTGGAATGGATTTCATGAAGGAGCACCAAGTTATTCTAGATATCGGGCAAAGAACACTGCGAACTGGTAACTTGAAGGTTGCTATTACATTGCAGGACGAACAATTGCGAAGATTGAAATGATATGTGCGTGAGGAGGATGAGATCCCAACTCGTTCGGACTCGGTAATTTGGACCAGTCTCGAGAGTGATGCCGGGGACAATCGATTTTACATCACCGAGGCCGTACAAAATCAGCGCAAGGGGAACATCCTTTTTGGGAAAGCCCTTATCGATGCGAAAAAGCACATCGTACCCGCAGAGTACTAAATGCGTCCAAGGAGCCGATCGCAATAAGAAAAGGAGAGGTAATCGCAGAATGTGCACCCGTGTCAGTGATAAGCTCAATTCAGACAAGGGGAGAGGACCATTCAATTCAACAGCCCTCTGGTGCACCCCCTGTGGTTAATAGGCTGATGCCCCAGAAAATCGGATTAACAAACGGAGAAAAGACAAGCGTTGAATCACTGCTGAACGATTTTTCGGGTATTTTTGTGACAGGAAATGAAAAATTCGGACGCACCGGTATAGTTAAACATCGCATTGACACGGGTGAGTCAAGACCTATAAGACAGCCACCCCGTCGACTGCCGTTGGCCAAACAATCAGAGGTAGGCAACATGATTCGAGATATGGAAGAGCAAGGAGTCATCGAGAAATAATCGAGCCCATGGGCTTCGCCGGTAGTGCTCGTCAAGAAGAAGGATGGGACAACTAGATTCTGTGTCGACTACCGCCGGTTAAACGACGTTACGAAGAAAGACAGTTACGCACTTCCTCGAATCGACGACACACTGGATACCCTTTCTGGAGCTCAGTGGTTTTCAACATTGGACCTAAAAAGCGGTTACTGGCAAGTGGAAGTGAAGGAGAAGACAACGTTTACTACCGGAAACGGACTTTATCAATTCAACGTGATGCCTTTTGGATTATGTAATGCTCCAGCAACGTTTGAACGATTAATGGAAAGTGTTCTCCGGGGACTTACATGGAAGACGTGTCTCGTATACTTGGACGATATCATCGTTGTCGGAAGGAATTTACCAGAACACATCAATAATCTGCGCTCCGTATTCGAATGACTAAGACAGGCCAACTTAAAGCTCAATTCGAAGAAATGTGAACTCTTCCAAGGGAGAGTGAAATTCCTGGGACACATCGTTTCATCTGCAGGAGTCCAAACGGATCCTGATAAGATAGCAGCCGTCCAAGAGTGACCTGTGGGGAGGAAGTATTGTGCCTGGCACGGGCACTCCGTTCACTTCCTCCGCCAACATCCACTTACAGTCGCCCATTGCGCCGCCGTAAACTGTCCACAAGAAATTGTCATCACCCGAACAAATAAAACACTGACGCACAGGTTTGTTATTAATGTTTTTTTATTTCGTGTTTGCGCGATTGATAATTTCATTTAACAATTAGAACTCGCGCAGCAGAGTCACGCGATTCGACTCGACTTTACTTCACACACGATTAAAAGGACACACAGAAACAATATATAAGGCGTTAAATTCACTTTAATTGAAAACCCGTTTACTCCACTTGACTTAGCATATTTACGTCCCCGAGCGCGAAACGATGGAGGGGAGGTCGTGCGACCAACGTGGTCAGCAGATGGAATTCGACTCCACGATATTCAATCGTTGTTAATAGAAATTCAGCTGGGAAATTGGTTTTCTTAAATTAAGGGTGCATTTCCTGTTCCAAGAGAGACGTAAAGTCTCTCTTTTGAGTAACCAAACCGATCTCATAGAGGAGATCTTCACGATACACAAGTGTGTGTGTACGTCGGTTCTTTTCATGGCTCAACGCTATGATGAATAATCTGAAACACAAAGCAAGGGAAAGGATCGTAGAGATGTTTGTTTATGTGAGAAGGTTACTGGGAAACGGATCCAGAACTATGTAGGATAAAAGAGATTTATGACCTGTGTCTATTCTGTGGTGCGGATGCGTAGGTAAATGTATCGCCATTAGGAAGAAGGTTTTTCCATTTACACAATGGGAAATGTGTTAATGGCATCGCTAGTAAGGGTAGGTATTGAATTCCTATTTGCATTTGAATATGCTGTAGGATTAAATTGATGCAAGAGACGCGGAATGCGTATTTGCTTTGGTCCCTAGGGTGTAAGTCGCCGGCCGATGTGTATATAGGGAACAATGTTGTACACATGGCGCGGCTGGGAAAAATTGACGGCGCAGTATTTATGATCCCTGTCATGAAGGTTACAAATGTATGTAAATTTAGTTATTTGTTTACCGGAATTCATCTAAGGAAATTTTGGCTGGCGACGTAGATACCGAAATTGATTGGAAATTCCTGGTAAGCTAATAAAGAAATCTTAAGGAGCAGTGGTATGCGAAGAGAATGCATGAAGGTAAGTTTTCTTTACAGGGACTTAAAGATCATAGATTTGATCTCTTAAATGTGTGCAGCACTTTTAGGTGCCGAATGCGAATGCATTGGCGAGGACTTGAACGTCTTGGGTGATGATTATGGGGGTTTTTTTAGGAAGGTAAACCGTGGGATTTGGCGGAACCGCCACAGGCCTACTCCAGAAGATAAGCAACAGTTAAGAAGCTTTATGGGACTAGCCACATACTACCGACGGTTTGTTAAAGGTTTCGCTAACGTGGCTAAAACCCTACACGAACTAACGGGTAAAGACAAAAAATTCAATTGGACAGACAAGTGTGAGGCAGCATTCAACACATTGAAGGCCGAGTCATGTAAGACTCCAACATTGGCATTCCCAAGTTCGAATCGCCCATTTATATTGGATACTGATGGAAGTAACACAGGAATCGGCGCAGTGCTGTCACAGGAAGTCGAGGGTAAAGAGAGAGTTGTCGCATATTATAGCCGAGTTCTATCTAAGCCAGAGAGAAACTACTGCGCAACAAGAAAGGAACTGCTGGCTGTCGTAGAAGCCGTTAAGAATTTCCACAAGTACCTCTACGGACGTCGATTCCACATTCGAACGGATCATGCGGCCCTGAAATGGTTGTTAAATTTTAAGAATCCGGAAGGACAGATAGCTCGATGGATCGAACGACTTCAAAGTACGATTTCCAAATTTCCCACCGCCAAGGGTAGGTGCATAATAACCCTGACGCTCTATCAAGAAGACCATGTAAGCCAGATTGTAAACATTGTCATAGAGCGGAAGAGAAAGAAGAGGCGTACGACCTGCGAAATGTACAAGTAGAAGTACTAAATGGGTGGACGAGTGATGCTATACGGGCAGCTCAACTTCAGGATGAAGATATGCCGCTAATCCTGAAATACAAAGAAAAGAACGAGCGGCCAACTTGGAACAATATTTCCGACAACAGTGGAACATTTAAGGTATATTGGGCACAATGGAATTCGTTGCTGGTGGAAGATGGTATTCTTAAGCGTAAATGGGAAGCCGCGGACGGAAAATCCCATCGAATGCAGATTCTAGTCCCACCATCAAAAGTGAAAGATGTTCTAACAGAAATGCACGACGCGCCCTCCGGTGGACATCTGGGAGTTAATAAGACACTTTCAAAATTACGATCTCGATTCTACTGGCTTCACATGAGAGATGACGTCGAGTCTTGGTGTAGGAAGTGCACAACTTGCACTGCGACCAAAGGACCAACGGCAAACCCAAGGAGCGCTATGAAGCAGTACAACGTGGGTGCCCCTTTCGAGCGAATTGCGATTGATATCTCAGGACCATTACAAAAAACCAACGACAACAACAAATACATGTTGGTCATCATGGATTACTTCAGCAAGTGGGTGGAAGCCCTTCCAATTCCAAACCAAGAAGCAACAACCGTCATTGAGCAGCTTATCAATAATTGTATCAGCAGATATGGAGTTCCCTGTGAGCTGCATTCCGATTAAGGCCGAAATTTCGAATCACAGATATTTGAAGGCATCTGTGCGGCACTGGACGTAAAGAAAACCAGGACCACACCCTTACATCCGCAGTCAGACGGAATGGTCGAAAGGTTCAACCGAACAATGAAAGAACACTTATCGAAGGTCGTCAGGGATCACCAACGAGACTGGGACAAATATGTACAAACCTTTCTCATGAGTTATAGATCGGCTAATCACGAGACGACAGGCCATTCTCCAGCAAGAATTATATTTGGACGAGAGATACGATTACCAACCGATCTGCGATTCGGAATACCTCCAGACGCCATAGATAAGACCGAAGACTACATAGCCGAATGGAGAAATCGCCTCGACGAGATTCATCATTTGGTTCGAAAGCAAATCAAGGTATCAAGTGACAGGATGAAAACAAGGTACGACGTTCGAGCCAACGCATTCGGATTTAATGCAGGCGATTACGTGTGGCTCTACAACCCTCGCCGGCAAAGAGGAAGATCCCCGAAGTTGCAGCAACATTGGGAAGGACCGTATAAGGTCCTCACAAGAATTAACGACGTTGTCTATAGGCTTCAGCGAAGATCGAACGCCAAAATGAAAGTGGTACATCGTGACCGACTGGCGATATTTGTTAACCCGGAAGACCAGTGAACTTAGTTCGGGACGAACTAATCTAGGTGGAGGGTAGTGTGACGCATATGAGAGTCAGTACTGGAATATTCGGGAAAGTCCAAAACAAGCACTGGAATATTCTATAAAGTACTAGAAAACTGGAGACTAGAACATCCAAGATTATGGAACGGACGGAAACGAAATGAGAATGTGAGAAACGATAAAAAGACGGAGACAGCTGATGGTGACAGACAAAAAAGGAAGAGAAAAAAGCGAAGCAAGCGATAGAAAAGAAAATCGTTGAGTGTTATATTAATTAAATTAAAAATCGATTTAACGGCTCTTATTTACTAGAAATAATCAATCCAGCGAACCCTAAGCTCGCTACAATATGTATATGTATTTACATATATATATTTATATATATATATATATATATATATATATATATATATATATATATATTACTACCGCACTTATCGCTTGCTTCACTTTCTACTTATTACTTGTCTCCACGATCTGTGTGCGACGTATTTATACCGTTCCCTCATTCTGATTCGGCGTTTCGCTTCCGCCCGTTTCATAGCCTTGAATGTTCTACTGTTCCTAGCCTCCAGGTTTCCAGTACTTTCTACAATATTCTAGTACTTTGTTTCGGACTTTCTCGAATATTCTAGTACTGATTGTCATATGCGTCACAATATATATATATATATATATTGTTATGCCTGGCTGCTATACACCCAGTGTTAAGCATTAACTGGGTCCTCGGGCCGGATATAGGTTGTGGGAGGAACCTTCCGGTATTTCCGTTAGACCAGATTGGACGGAGGTTGAAGCGTCAGCAATTAGCAAGGTTCAGCAGTTTTAATAAAAAGTCCGATTTTCTTTTATTAATTTTTTTTTATTCTACCTTAACTAAAATGCATCTTATATTTACACACAAAAGTTGATTAAACATCGATTTATCTTAGTTCACTAACACAAGAGTTTATTAAATTTCTTTTACAATAGTTATTTACACACAACAGTTCATTAAGTCTTGATATATTTTATCTTAGTTCAGTATCACAAGATTTTATTAAATTTATTTTACAATAGTTATTTACACACAGTAGTTTATTAAATTTCGATATATCTTAGTTCACTACTAGACTGGACGACGGAAAATGCGTATTCTCTTGAGGCCGTTTTTTTTTCTCCTTGACTATTAAATGTGTTTCCTCCTTAGCACCTCGCCCACCTGTGAACGTTTCCGATACAGTATCCCATGACTTAGCAATTTGGATACTATGGATGGGAACTTTGAACTTTTGCGTTTCTCGTAGATTTCGGATTCTTATGCGGGTCTAAATTCAAGGGGATTTCAAATTCTGTACTTCTCATGGGCTTTGGATTCTTTATGCGGATTTAGGTTCAAGGGCGATTTTTGCTTGACCTGGTTTTGCGGAAGCCAACGATCCTATGTGTCTTTTAACACGCATGCCTAGTATCCATAATATATATATATATATATATATATATATATATATATATATATATATATATATATATATATATATATATATATATATATACTCGTATATATTGTAGCGAGCTTAGGGTTCCCTGGATTAATTATTTTGAATAAATAAGAGCCGTTAAATCGATTTTGAATTAATATAAAACTTTATTAGTCCGTTAATAACAACCGTTACTTTTACCGTACACTTAACGATTTCTTGACTTATCACTTCCGTACTTATCGCGTCTTTGACTGCTTACTTTCTACTTCTTACTTATCGCTTGCTTCACTTTCTTACTTATAACTTTCTACTTATTACTTCTTACTACCGCACATATCGCTTGCTTCACTTTCTACTTATTACTTGTCTCCACGATCTGTGTGCGACGTATTTATACCGTTCCCTCATTCTGATTCGGCGTTTCGTTTCCGCCCGCTTCATAGCCTTGAATGTTCTACTGTTCCTAGCCTCCAGGTTTCCAGTACTTTCTACAATATTCTAGTACTTTGTTTCGGACTTTCTCGAATATTCTAGTACTGATTGTCATATGCGTCACAATATATTGTAGCGAGCTTAGGGTTCGCTGGATTAATTATTTTAAAATAAATAAGAGCTGTTAAATCGATTTTGAATTAATATAACACTTTATTAGTCCGTAATACAACGGTTACTTATACCGTACACTTAATGATTTCTTTACTTATCGCTTCCGTACTTATCGCGTCTTTTACTGCTTACTTCTCACTCGAGACGTATCGCTTGCTTCACTGTCTTACTTATCTCTAACTTATTCTTCCGCTCTGCGTGCGACGCATTTATACCGTTTTTCCTCATTCTGATTTGGTGTATCGTTTCCGTCCGTTCCATAGTCTTGAATGTTCTATTCCAGTTTTCCAGTACTTCCTAAAATAATCTAGTACTTTGTTTCGGACTTTCTCGAAGATTCCAGTACTGATTGTCATATGCGTCACAATATATATATATATATTTTTTTGTGCGCAAAATGAATCACCCGATAGGGTTAAATTAAAATTAAAATTAAAAGAATTGCCTGAGTAAAAGGAGTAAAATAGAGAAAAAAGAACTACAGAGATAAAAACGGAAAAAAAGTGTTTAAGCCAATATATCTAGGGGGGACGTGTGGTTCTATCTTCGGCATTAAGCCACCATCAAGAAGGTTAAAAAACATGTCTGTTTAATTTATCATATTTGCCAATTGCTCTGCCAAAAAGTAAGCGGTCCACGTGGTGAGATATATTGTTATCATGCAGTACTCTTTTGTCACTAGCTCCACGGGATGCATGGTATATGATAGAGACTCCATAACTGTTTTGAATAAGGCCTTTTTTGTCTAATAGAACAAATGGGGGGAATGAATTTGCTTTGGAGAGTATTCTCCAGGTATGCATCGTTTAGATAGATAGCTCCCGAGATTAAATTGTTTTCATTGGTCGTTGCCCTTGCAATGTGGAAGCATATACTTTTAAATATGAAGTTATCTATCCTATTTAAGCATGCCATGTTATACAGGTCTTTATTAGGATAATACTTTGTATACTGCCATTTTGGGGTTCTGTAGATTCGGAGACAGGAACGCGGACATTGTCTTTCAAATACACGAAGTTTTTCTATATAGTAGGGGCTATGTTAAACCATACGGGGCAACCGTACACCATTATAGGACGTATAAGTGAGGTGTATGATATAATTTTGACTCTCGACTCAAGAAGACTATTGCGGAATAATCGGCTGGCACAGCATAAGAAGTTTTATCTCTAGAGAGTTCCGCTACTATGTGTTTATCGAAATTTAGAAACTGGTCGAGCCATATACCCAGATATCTTAGTATGTCTCTCACTGCCAAAGGAAGATCGTTTGGTCCAGTAATGGAAAACTTTTTACAATTTTTCTTGTATCAGCCGACGCGGCGCTTAGGGGTGTCCTGAATAGGATAGTTTCGGTTTTTTGGAAGTTAATTTGTAACTTCCATTTATTACAGTAATTTTTGGTTCTGTTGAGATCTTCTTGTAAACGTTTGTTAATGATCTCAATTTTTCTACCTGTTCTGTACACAACTATATCATCAGCATACGCAATAGCACGAGTAAGAGAATCCACTACATCAATAGTGTAAATGTTAAATAGGATTGGATAATGGACTGCGCCCTGTTGTAGGCCGTTTCTTATGAAAAAAGTGTTGTTGGAAAATGTAGTGAACCAATGCATCCAGAGACTTCCTGAGAAAGGTTGGCGCAAGGCTAATAACCAAATAATAAATTAAAATTGTCTCCAATAGTTGACGCTGCGTCCCCCCCAAACACGTTTACGATTTCCCTCTGTGATCGGAGTATTTTCATTCGAATTTATAATTGACTGCTTCGTTCATATACATTTTGACAGACCGATTTGCTATAAAAAAGCTCTTAAATGAACGCGATGTCCAGTGCAAGAGAAACACAAGTCAACAACAACATAAATTCGAATTTCAAATTCATACCAGTACTAACATTAGACGACAGAAACGGTCATCAGTCTAATCGAAACCCTGACAGGTCATCTAATTTCCGCTAAGAACGAACCCGATGGTATTCCAAACGGTGATACAGAAGAAGATGGGGGCACATTTCCTGATGTGTGTAAAGGGCAGTGGGGGAATGGGAGCGAACATACAGGGCAAAGTCTCTGATTGCTTTCAACCCGGCGAAGACCAGGACGATCCTTGTCCCTGTTCAATCCAAGTTGACATGCAGTCTCCACGTGGAACCCCTGGATAGTTACTTTGGGACCCGCCAAGTAGTGAACCAATGCATGCAGCGACATCCGGAGAAATGTTGGCGCAAGGCTAATAACCTTGCCCGGAAAAACAAATTATTATGGAAAATTTAACAAGCGTCGGATATGGGCAGGATACAAAACGACGACAACGGAAACGAAAATGGCGAAACGATTTGAGAATTTTCTCATGAAACGTCTGCTCACTATACAGAGCTCGAGCTGCACAGCAGCTAGATCGAATATAAGGCTGACATAACAGCATTACAAGAAATAAGATGGACGGGGAGAGGTGTTATTCAAAGAAACGAGTATGACATTTATTACAGCACCATGTGATGTCATACAAAACACCATGTGGTCGGGGTAGGCTTTCTAGTGAAACAAAAATTGAAGTTTGCCGTTATCGGCTTTAATGCAATAAACGAAAGGCTATGCACCTTTCGCGTGTGAGGCAAGCTTAAGAACATAAGCCTTATAAACGTTCACGGACCTATAGAGGAGCCCCCTGACGACGAAAAAGAAGAATACTACGAGAACGTCGAACGGGCCCTCAATGCCTGCCCAAGATACGATGTGAAAATCGTTCTTGGTGATTTGAATGTAAAAATAGGTCGGGAGCCGGTTTTCAGGCACTACATGGGTTCCTATAGTTTGCATGAGAACACTAATGACAATGGACTACGAGTCATTGAACTGGCAGCATCAAAGAACTTGGTCGTTGCGAGTACCAGGTTTCCGCGTAAAGATGTACACAAAGGCACATGGGCATTACCTGATGGAGTCACTCGCAACCAAATTGACCACATGTTGATAGATCGCCGTCAGTCCTCCACTCTAATGAAGGTACGAACGTACCGAGGCGCCAATGTCGATTCGGATCATCATCTTATTGGTACCGTTTTTCGAGCGTGAATTGCCTTATGGAGACGTATTGCATCCGCGGATCAGATTCGAATCAACACGGCTGCCTTACGCAATGAGAATACCAGTAACACATTTGGTCATGCGCTAGGGCTCGCCCACGAAGAGCTCGACGGAGGGAACGTAAGTCCTGGGGCCAGAATGCCGGGCGTATAAGAGAAATGGACACGCCTTAAGAATACTATCATTCGTACTGCCAACTCCATCTTAGGCAGTAGTCGTAGAGATCGGAGCGACTGGTTTGATGATGAGTGCAAACTAGCGACTGAACGTAACAGTGCTGCATATCCGGCAATGCAGTAGCCTCATAAGACGCGGGTACGTGAGGAGAAATACAAAGAGCTCAGAAGATCTGAAAAAAGACTCCACAGACAAAAGATAAGTGCCTGGAAAAAAAAACCTTGTCTGTGAAATAGAGAAAAGTAGAGAGCGATGTGGGCATCAGGCGCGGAAGTTCTACCAAATAATCCGCAGTATGAGGCGGTACACACTACGCTGCACTTACTGCAAGGATAAAGAGGGTAATCTGATCACCGATCCTGAAGGCATTCTGGAGCGATGGGAAGTTGTGGGGAGGAAGTATGTACCGGCATGGGTACTTGATTCACTTCCTCCTCCATCATATTCACCATTGGCCCGTCGTCGCAACAAGAGAAAGCACGAAACGAACACCAGCCGGGGATGAAAACATAAACACAGGATTTATCTCAGTTTATTTTTACTCGATTTACTTACACGGAACATGGTTGCAAAGTAAAAACTTTAATATGATTGAATTTTATAATATTGTGACGCATATGACAATCAGTAATGGAATCTTCGAGAAAGTCCGAAACAAAGTCCTAGATTATTTTAGGAAGTACTGGAAAACTGGAATAGAACATTCAAGACTATGGAACGGACGGAAACGATACACCAAATCAGAATGAGGAAAAACGGTATAAATACGTCGCACGCAGAGCGGAAGGAGAAGTCTCAAGTTAGAAGTAAGAAGGAAAATACGCGATAAGTACGGAAGCGATAAGTCAAGAAATCGTTGTGTACGATAAAAGTGACGGTTGTGATTAACGGACTAATAAAGTGTTATATTAATTCAAAAATCAATTTAACGGCTCTTATTTATTCAAAAATAATTAATCCAGCGAACCCTAAGCTCGCTACAATATGTATTTAATTAATGAAACCATTTTTACATGCACGAACACTACTCCGAGGTATAATATTATATATATTACGCATCTCCGCGGTTTGTCGAGTGCGGGAGAGAAACCTACCGTCGCGAACGGTGGTTGTAATAGGACTCCTAGAGAACCCACCGTACCGGCGTCGGTACGATGGATGGCGAGCGACCCGACCGCTTTGAAGATTGAATTACGACTCAGCGATATCTTGCTCGTTCAGAGCTCACTCGCTCATCGTGATCATGGTGGTATGTGTGCCTAGAACAAAGAAAGACATAAAGTGCATTCCTAGGATACGATTTCGGTAAAGGAAATAAAACCGAAATCGTCGGATGCCAATGGAATCTTTGTTAGAACATGTGCGGCTAAACAAAGAGACGACGATCCGATGTGAAAATGTGCTAATTGGTTGGGAGATGAAACAAATCCCTTGCTTGCATTTGTATATGCTGGGTCATTCGTTTTGTGGCGACGAACAAAATTGAAGATTGGTTGTCTATTGATGGTGAATCGCCGATCGGCTTGCTGCAGCTGTAAAAATCAGCCGCCCGACGTTGCATTTCAATAGACAACAATGTGTGCCGAATGTTGTGTATTTATGGTGCATATGCACATTGAAGAACTATTTTTAGGAATTTCACATAATGCTTGAAAGCATTACATGTACTCGGAAAAGGAAATGTTTTCTGGTACAAATGCAAATGCATTGGCGGGAAACAATGGGAGTAATGGAATTCCTAAAAAGGTCATGGAGAATTCTTACAGAAAATTGTATGCGAAGGGATGCATGAAGGTAAGTTTTCTTAACAGGGAATTTAAGATCATGGGTTTGATCTCTTACAAGCGTGCGGCGTTTTTGTGTGCCGAATGCGATTGCATTGGCGAAATTATATGGGAAGATGGGTGTTGTGGGGGTTTTTAAGGAAAGCGTACCGTGGGGTTTGGCGGAACCGCCACAAAGTGCATTTCAATGAATTGCTAAATGGCCAGATCACAGAAAAATTGGTGGCTCCATCCATTCAAGATCAAAATCGAATGTTGCCGACAATAAGCATTGAGGAAACAGTTGAAGCCATACTACAGCTCAAATCAAATAAAGCCCCCGGAGCTGATCAAACAAGGGGGGGCGACGTTACTTCACGCAATTCATGAGATCGTGGTGTAAGATGATGAGATCGTTGGAGCAAGACGAGTTGCCGGAAGATTGGCGTCGCGCTATAATTTGCCCCATACATAAGAACGGAGATATCACACTGTGCAGCAACTATAGGAGTATAACATTGCTGAGTACCGCCTATAAGATACTCTCCTCTATTCTACAAGATCGGATAGCCCCATAGGCTAAAGTCATCATTGGTCAACATCAGTGTGGCTTCATCCCAGCCAAATCAGTGATTCATCAGATATTCACCCTTAAGATTATATTATTTATTCACAGACTTTAAGGCCGCCTTCGACAGCATACCCAGGGTAGAACCACTCGAAAGACGGTCGTGAGAAGAGGGGGTGGTGGTTGTTTATAGATGTAAGGAGGAAGGGGCTGGGTGAGACAGATGTATTGATAGGGTTCGTTGTAAAGATGAGGTCAAGCTGCCTACCCAAGAGGTTTCGAACGTTGCTGATCTGACAGAGAGATGCGTGTTAGAAAAATATATATACATCTAACAGTCGCAATGTATTATTGTGCGTATAGGCGGACTCGAGAGGCGGCACAAGCGTAAGTTTGTATTTGTGTGCGTCAATGCGTACACAAGCCGCTGTGCGCAAGATAAATGTTGTTAGTTATATATTTGTACATAAAAACACAACTTTTAGTTTTTCTTAATTAAATTTATTCAGTTACAACTAATTTCGTTTTATTTTAAACTACCTCTGACTTCAACTTCAAAACTATTTCAACTCAAAACAATAATGATGCAACTAGTGTTTACATATTCCAGATAACATTTGGTAAAGAGAATTGAATTCGGTTATTGTTTACATATTTGGAATAACGTAGATAAGGAATTAGGTACAACTATTGTTTGCATATTCAAGATGACATAGGATAAAGGAATTGGACTGAAATATTACTTAGGTACAATGTGTGAATGCAATGTAAATAAGATGTAAGATAATGTTACCATATCTTGGGAGTTAAGATAAATAGTTTGGGAGGAAATTATTTGTATTCTTATTATCTGATCGTTTTGTGGTTAGGCTTTTGATGATTTTATCATGTGCCTCAATTAGCGGACACTTGGGTGGTAGGCATGGTTGACATACCCCGCGCGTCAGTACACGTATATTATACACACGTACAATCTATATTTCCACTAAGAGCCAAGCGCAACACATTATACTCAAAGCTATAGCTATATTTTTTACTTTAGCATGTCGGTGACGGTAACCTGTGAATCTTTCACCATCCAAAATTGCCCAACGTGTCTATAGAAGTTTTCACTTCAAAAAATTATTATTATTGCAAATAAACTGTACACTTTATCAGTATTAGAAATAATGTTTATTTGTATTTCTATTTGCATTAGTTTTGTAGTTCTATGTACCTAGTTACTCAAAGACATCCAGTGCTCGACTCTAGGTTATGCCTTGCTTAGGATATTTGCCAGCATCTCGACTGTCGTAAGATATTCAAGGCTGATGTCTTTCGTCGAGTGGGCTTCTCTCACGAAATGGTAACGCAGTTGTACGCACTTAATGCTTGAGTGATGCACTGGGTTAATTTCAAGACAAGTTTCAATAGTAAGTATTAAAAAAAATCACCAAATAAATGAATAAATAAATAATAAATGAACATATAAATGAATGAATGAAAACATATGTAATATAAATAAATATAAATGTAATACAATATAAAAGTAATTAAATAAATAATAAGCATACCCCCTTTTTGTGCAAATTCCACTTTTCTAAAGTTAAGAGCGAATCTCTTACTCAGTGGACAAGATACTATTTTTCTGGGCATTCATTTTAGGTTCAACTGATGATTTTCTATTCCTTCTCTTCCTAGATTGTTGGCTTAAAGTCTAGCTTACAGATGTTAAATCTTAACTGGTCCCTGGCGGACACTCTAAGCTAAACATAAGGTGACTAATAAACATTGGCTGAAACAAGTAATAAACAATTGTTTTAAAGAATCCTATTGTGACGCATATGACAATCAGTACTGGAGTCTTCGAGAAAGTCCGAAACAAAGTACTAGATTATTTTAGAAAGTACTTGAAAACTGGAATAGAAAAGTCGAGACTATGAAACGGACAGAAACGAAACACCGAATCAGAATGAGGGAACGGTATAAATACGTCGCACACAGATCATGGAGGGAGTAAGAAGAAGAAAGTGAAGCAAGCGATAAGTCTCGAGTGAGAAGTAAGCAGTGAAGAAGTAAAAGACGCGATAAGTACGGAAGCGATAAGTTAAGAAATCGTTAAGTGTACGGTAAAAAGTAACGGTTGTTATTAACGGACTAATAAAGTGTCACATTAATTCAAAATCGATTCAACGGCTCTTATTTATTCAAAATAATTAATCCAGCGAACCCTAAGCTCGCTACACTATTAATGACCAAGATTGTCACAACTGAAGGAAATTATTTGGCTGATACTTCATAGGAGTATATATTCAATTTAAACAAAAAGATATTCCATTTCGGAGTAGAAGCTTTTTTATTCATTAGTACAGGCACCAACCACACCGAGGCAAATACTGGTTTTTCGTACTATTAATATACTAATAGGTGTCGCTGAACGGAAACACCGTTAGAGTGTTTTTATTTGAATTTGTGCTTAAGCTGATGGCTTACTAACCTAAAATATTTTGGTTTTTAGGAATAGCCTTAGTTTTTTTATTGGTTATCTCCCCTGAAAACAACATCCATTTTTACAGACATTTTAAATATGATGAGCTTGACGCTGTCTCGTATAATACAATGGAGACATTCGTACCTACGAATATAAAAATATTAGAGGGAGTGCAATCATTAAACTAGTTTTAAATTCTTTTACCACTTCCATAAAACAATTGGTTGACCAGAATGCGTAGAGAGTTCATCAAAAAGGTTCTAGTGACGACAGATACATTCAACGATACACAGTGACCGAGTGCGGACGTGTTTTCAATTCGGCGATCGAGTTAAATGTAAAAGTTGGTTTTATGAGTTGCGAGTGGTTGAAATATAAAGAAATAAATTCCAGTAATAAGAACAGTGAAAACAAAGTTAATATATATAAATATAATCAAATAAAAGAGAACGAAGCCACGTATTGTGTGACAGTCAAAATAAAAAACACAGTTTAGTACTAACTACCTGAGTGCGCATGTGAGCACGCGTTTAGCAAAAAAAAAAACAAGTGTTTTTTTGGATGGGTGCGTGCACACTATAAATACTTGATTGTAAATCATCATCATCATCATCGGTACTACAACCGGTAACCGGTCTTGGCCTTATTTAGCAAGTCCTGAGGCTTGTTAAATTTCCATAATGATTTGTTTTTTCCGGGCAAGGTCATTAGTCTTGATTGTAAATACTTGAAGGTATGGTAAATATTTGTGACGATAATACTTATAAAAATCGAACGTGTTTACGTGTGGGCGTGCGAACATTGTGGGTGTGTGCGCGAGTCCACAATCTATTTGTCCTTCGCGCAATAAAAGAAAAAACGAAATTAAAAAAAAGGAAAAAAAAAGTAAGAACACGTGGTTCATATTATGGACGTAAATCAAAAATGCAAAATGGTAGAGAAGAAACAAGTAATTAAAAAGTTAAAACCAAAGTCCGCGTTAATAAAATGCCCTGTGAGATCCCCACTGACATGGGCGACAACAAAAATCAACAAGCCAAACGAGACAATAACAGACTTGCTCGAAAAGGGACAACAAATGGAAGAGGACAACTCACTCCCCCCGGTTCCATATAATGACGGCAATGTAACCAATAACATGTTTGCATGTTTAGCGACAACCGAGACTGAGGACGAGGAGGGGGAAATCAACGACCTTGAAGGAAGCCTAGCCCGAGCTAGGACACAATTAACTGAGAAGCGTCGCAGAAAAAAGGAATTGGCTGAAAAGGAGCAGCTAATGGTGAAACAATAGCAGCAGAAAATACAGCAACAATGTGCACTACAAAATACTAACCAGCAAAAAGAATGTCCACCGCAACCGATGACGCAACAACAACCACAACAAGAGCAACACGCAGCAAAAAGGAAAACGAAGATGCCACCCATTAACATTACTGATATGAATTGTAACTAACTGGTAAGTCTATGTAAGCTTTCTATTGGGGAGGATTTTTCAATTAAAAGACTGACAGGGAACAGGTTTGCCATACCGACAAATTCGGTTTAAGATTTTGATAAAATAAAAATGTACTAAAAAGGGGCTGGCGCAAGACTAATGACCTTGCCCGAAAAAAAAAATCATTATGGAAAATTTAACAAGGCTCAGACTTGTTAACCAAGGCCAAGACCGGATCCCGGTTGTAGTGCCGATGATGATGATGACTAAAAAGGGGCACCGCGGAATTTTACACGTACACCCCGAAAGAAATAAAGAATATAACGGTTCTATTAAAGGACATCGACCCTGAAACAGAACCGGAACTTCTATTACAAACGCTACGAGAGCTTAACTATAATGATATTGAGTATATCGCGGTAAAACCCTTTAATATAGCTAGGGCTAGGTGGGAGAATCGTAAACTACTATTCTACCTGGTGCAGCTAGGCCTAGTATGGTGGACATAGGAACATCACTATCCTGAGCCATTAAATTGTCACATGGGACAAATTGAAAAAAGGCACAGATATAATCCAGTGTTTTCGCTGCCGAAGGTTCGGGTGCTCAGCAGCAAACTGCGAAATGCAGTATCGATGCGTAAGATGCGGACGGGACACAGCGCAGAACAATGCACGTTCGGTAAAGGAAGGGTAGACGACAGATCTTTTCTAAAGTGTGCAGTTTGTAAGAGCGACGGACACCCCGGTTATTATCGAGGCTGTCCTAAATTCCCAGAAATACAGGAAAAAACAATTTTAGAGCAACGAAAAATAGAACGCCCAATAGTTCAATCTCGACCAGCACTAAACGTAACACCGCAGTTCTCGTATGCTCAAGTAACAGTTGGTAGCAGAAACACCCCACAACCTACCATACGGGTATTGCCGCGACATACTGTGCCTCCAGAAACAGTATCACTAGCAGATGTGCTCTCAACCTTGGTCAGAAAACATAAGTCCACGGCAAGACTATCATCTAGCCGTGACATCAAACTTTCACCTCGGGGCAGGCTTGCATCCAACGCATCATGCCCTCGAAACCTAATTTGGTTACCTATCCATGAACATGTCAATGGGCAATGCTAAAAAGCATTTTCTCATACATGTGCATGACATGTTCATCCTCAGCACTGAAAGCAAACTTGGCATTAATAGCATCGAATTTTTCTGGTTCATAATACATGAACCATTTCATATCCCCTATCGGCTCAGCTTGTCACCAATAAACGGTAAACATACGCCAGCCAGTGTATTGTGGACACAGCTGCAGCCGATATTCTTCCTACGGTCCATAATTGAACCATTGCTCCTATACCATTGGGTTTGCAACACTTGCGATCAATTCCCTATTATCGGCTATCAACCGATCATGGGATTTGGGGATGAATATGATCGTTGTTTAGGCAATAATACCCACGTTCATGCTCTATGATGACCCTTCTGGAAATCAAAGTAAACACACAGTACCTCACTGTGTTTGTTTTGCTTACCAACGCTGGTCCATGGTTCCCATGGGTGGCAAATTCCCCACCACCATATCCATGTACCAGCACATTAATCCAAATAAGATAATCACCCAGTCTGACTCTTTGCCACCTTCGGCAAGATTTCTGTTGACTTAATGGCAACAAAATATCTTCCTTTCTAGAGCACCAGAGCCATACGGCTAAATCAAACAAACCCCAAATCTTTGGTCGCCCTATCGTCACCGAAGAATGTATCGCCTACAACGGCATTACATGAACACAATGCCTGCAGACACTTTTTGCTCGTCCATTTGTTTGAACAGGTGCAGTATCGTTCGTTGTCGATATGCAGGCTAAGGGGCATCGTACTTGTCCTATACGGACATATGGGAAATCCTCCCATTTAAATCCTTTTCGATCGCCCATTGGCCGTCGCCAAGTTGAGCCTGTTCTCTCCTCACACATCGATGTGATCCACCACCGTTGAATCTGACGGATGTGGATTGCATCGAAGAGTCAAATTTCATCATCCGGAGAGTGCACATGTGCCACGGAGTCCCATTTTAAGATGCTAAGTGTACACACACGCCGAAAGTGGGGTAATACATTTTCAAGGTGTTACGTGCGGCTTCCGCCACCCCCATAATTTAATTGCTTTTAATATAATTTAATAGTAGATGGTAAGGTGGTGAGAAAAACACACGATCCACATGTTGAATGTGCGAGCATACTCCTGTTCGAGTGTGGATCGTGTGGAAGTTAGATCTCTGTTTTTCGGAGTGGATGTTGATGGAGAGGGAGAGAGAGGAACAGCAAGATGATATTTTGATTCCGGTTTTTATTTGATTTGGTGTTGCTCGATACGGTTTTAAGAAGACAGTTGGTCAGTAAAGATAAAAAAAAGAAAAAGGAAAAAGTCGCGAGTAACGCCCCGGTTCCTTTTGGGTTGAAAGTAAAAAAAAAAAACGTGTTTGACCACGCTCCCTCGCCAGAGGAGGCCGCAGCATAGGCACCAGCATCTGTTCGACAATTATGGGGCCCGTACGACCGCTCCCGAATAAAACTGTCCACCTCCCGTCGACGACGGTATGGCTCTTCATCAGGCAACACGAATGACACCGCCCGGGGGTTAAGATCCGACAAAAGCGGCGCCGGCGCCGCGGGGTACTCCCTAAAAGTGGAGGAAGGGCCATCTATAAAGGTTGAGGAGTTGTCCGGTCCTATAGTCAACGATTCCGACGTCCGATCGGCGATTCCGGGCCGCGCATCTACAAACAGGTCATCCTGTAGCAACATCTCCCTCCTAGCTCGCTGGAATCCGGTCAGGTGGTCCACCATGCTGCGAAACGGGACATCACCCAACGTGAGGAGGAAGTGCCTTAGTCCTTCCTCCCTTAAACCCCTTACCAACACCGGCTTGGCCATTCCCTCAAGCTGGCTTGCGAAGACGGACCTACCCTGCCGACCATAATAGCGCTCAGCAGCCTCCTCGCACCGTACCACGGCCCGCTTCACTCGGGAAACGAAACTCGTGGCATCCTCGGAGGGAAGCTGTCGCATTTTGGATAGTTGTGCGCACAACTCCTCATACGACACTCGGGGTTCAAAGGCCTCTCTGAGATGCTGCTCCGCTTCGAAGAAGGTCGTGGGTAGCCGCTCCTCGAACATTCGATTGGCCTCGCCGCTCAGCCTAGAGGGTAGCCACCGGAGGAAGGTATGTTCCTCCTCCACCGCCAGACCATCCAAGGTCCTCCTGCAGCCCTTGAGAAACAAAGAGAGTTTTTCGGCTGTATCCGACAAAATATCATATCCAATACCAAAGGAAATCAACTAGCTGGTTGGCTAGATTAACATCACATTGAATATAAGGCTGACCTGCTAGCTACAGAATATCCTTCCTTCCTAGATATAATGCTTATTGGCACACGACTGAAACATTCACATACTAACAGACAAAATAGAAACTGCTTACGCACAATTGAGTATGAAAGCGACCATTGTGCATTATCAATCGTGATAAAAGTACCAAGCGAAGTTGTGGAACTTGGTGAATGTATGATACCGCAGCTATATAACTATGGGGGCATGCGATGGACGCGTTTCACGAGAACCTTAACAAGAGAAATTCGCTTAAAAAATATTAGCGCATGACCAAAGGTGTTACTGGTATTCTCATTGCGTAAGGCAGCCGCGTTGATTCGAACCTGATACGCGGATGCAACACATCTCCGTAAGGAAATCCGCGCTCGGAAAACTGTAATAACAAGATAGTGATCCGAGTCGAGGTTGGAACCTCGGTACGTTCGTACCGTCATCAGTCTCGAGGAGTGTCGGTGATCTATAAACACGTGGTCAATTTGGTTGCAAGTGGCTCCACCAGTGTAAAGAACGGCGATTTGCAGAGCGAACATAAAAACAAAGGCCGATCGAAGTAAGGCAATCGGGAAGTTGGGGATCTTCAAAGAGGGAAAAATGATTTTTTTATTTTTTATTTTAAATATGCTTCTGTTCTACATATGTAGGTTGTAACGCTCCGAGAACACCCACACAGGGAGGAAATTCCACAGCTTCCCTGCTCTGTAACGGAACGAATTATGTGGCAGAGATGTCCGCCCCGTTGAGAGATGAACCGCAAACTGGTGCGATCCAACGATTTGTCTTGTAGAGCATATATAAACCGAATTGCGTGGAAGAATACCACGAATCTCCGAAGAAGAGTATCCGTGATAATATCTGTAAAACAGACAGAGGTCGGCTACGCGCCTTCAATGTGATAGTGGCTGTAGTCCCGACGTCTGCGCCGAGTCCCCGAGAAGAACTAAAAAGATGCTCGACACGTGTTTATGCCACGATATATTCCCACAGACTGTGAAGCCGAGCAATTTCAAGTTTTCCATAGATTGGAGGGCCTGGCCATTCATCATCAGCTGTGGAACCGACGATCCACTTTTCTTTGTGGATGTTGTATATTGTGTTTTCTTTGCATTGAAGTCGATGAGATTGGCCATTCCCCACTGCAGGACCTTATCGAGATCCCGATTCAAAGAGTCGATATGGCTACATCTCAGCTGGTGCGACGCTGATGCACTAACCGGCCGAACACTCGAAAAAGAGGAAATAAGCGTACTCTCATCCACAAAACTGAACACCCCGTTATCCATCAACTCCAACAAATGATTTATGTGAAGCAAAAGCAAGGTTGGAGCCAAAATAGAACCTTGGGGCACCCCCGAATTAACAGGATACAGATTAGAAAACTCGCCGTCTACTACAATCCGGATCGATCGATTTTCGAGGGGGCTCCTTGTCCAGTCGCAGAGCTGCTGGGAAAGTCCATATGAACGAAGTTCGTTCAGCAATGCCTCGTGCCAGACGCAGTCAAAAGCCTTGGAGATATCCAATGCGACCACCCTTGACGCACCATGCCGCTCATTAGCGGATGTCCATATATCGGTTATAAGGGTCGAAAGGTCTCCCGTGGGCCTCCTGCCACGGAATCCGTATTGACGATCATTCAGAAGTCCGTGCACTCCAAATACTTAATTAACTCGCCATTGATGACCTTTTCCATTACCTTAGATAACATAGACAATAATGCTATCGGACGGTAATTTTGTGGGGGACACCCCTTTCCCACCCTTGGGATTGGCTGAACTCGAGTCACCTTCCGGCAGGCAGGAATTGTCCTTCGATCATAAGACAAGCGAAAGAGTCTGCCAAGCGGCGATAGTTCTGGAGCTCAGTTTTCCCTCAGGGTCGGTCGCCTTCCTACAGTCCTGATCACGTAGAATGCGTTGCATAGTACGTGGGCGTAGCCCGACATCCGGCATCGAACATCTTCGGCAACCTCCCAACCTCGTCGATTCTGTTAGAATGTACCAATCTGCCGGAATTGTGCACATTAAAATCGCCAAGGATGACATTTTCAGAAGCTGGGTGGTTGAGTTGTATCCAGTCGACGGTACGTGAAAGATATTCGAAAAATGTTGCCGGTCGATCGTTATTCGGGGAGCGGTAAACACAGTAAAGAAATTTAGCAAACTTCCTCAACATGACCCTCAACTACATGATGTCCATGTTATTGGGTTCCAACGCCTCCATCCTCTGACAAGATCGGATCGCGTGAATATGCAGACTCCACCCTTTAAACGGAATCTTGAATGCAAGTTGTATTCTGAGCAACGAAGATATGGCGAATCGGTTTACCAATCGACCTGGGTCTCACTTAGGGTAAGGATATCAGGTTTCGTTGTTTGCAAATATTGGTGGACGGCGTTTACATTCGTATTGGTGAAACCGATGGCCTTGATGTTGCAAAATACCATTATCAGTCGAACGTCTACAGAGCCCCGAGAACGAACCCGATTATGCGATGACGAACCTCTTAAAGTTCAGTTATTTATCATAATATCTGCATGATGTTCCCCCTGACATAGTTCCGTGGCGGTTTCAATAACGCCACCGCTCGCCTTTTACAGGCTCGGCATCCAACTTCCCCCTAGGGCATACAGAAAGCATAAAAATCTGGAAAGCATGTACTTATCTTTACATAGTTTGTACTATAGAGACCAAAATGCTGCAAATCCATAATATTCGCTGATGCAAAATCCATCAGCACCAAACAGACATGTTCTTTATAAGCAATTTGGTTGCACCACCAGGCAACCCGAACCATTTCATTACACATGTCTCCGAACGAATTCCGCTGCACACATGCAAGAGATATTTCTTTCCTTTCTTGTTGACCTACAAGCACATCGGTCGGTAAACCGATCGACAGGCATCAACATCCAATAAGCATTACCACCAGGGGCATGCCTGCATACATCGCAGCATATTGCTAAGAATCCAATTCGGTTACGACATTACGTAACCGATAAGAATCCTCAAACTTGTCCATGCACACGGAAAGAGAATATTTTTTCCCACACACATGCATGGCAAGTCATATCAGAGGACGCCAGCAACGTGCGCCCGATCAGAATGGATCCCTTACGCAGTACCAATCGGATAAACATTTCCTTTTATGGAATTATTATATCCACGGTCCGCTTGCTCATACACATCCTCTCCGTGATCATCATCTAGGATCATCCCTTATATGGTCACCGAAGCGATGGATGGAATTTTTGGTATTCTGTCGCCTCGGTTGATATAGTTAATCGCGATACGGATTCCGTGGAGGCAAGTCGTGCCTCCACGTTAAACAACCAATAGAGAGTCGTGTTGAAACAACCCCGGAGTTCAATCAAGTCTGATCACCAGTAGTCGGTATGTTCACAGACGGTGCGAGAGCCACCAGAATTGAGTATTAGTTGCGATTCACGAATGAAAGACAATTTGAATTCCCGTATGCGTGTGCTTAAGTTAAAGTTTATTACTTCTTTACGTTGTGAATTAACATCATCCATTGAATGAAAATATGAATTTACCGTGTGCGTGTACTAAAGTTAAAGTCTGTTATTTCCTTAAGTTATGAATGAACAACATCTACTGATTGACAGTTTGAATTTATCGTGTGCGTGTACTAAAGTTAAAATCTATTATATCCCTACGTTGTGCACTGGCAGAATTTAATTTATATCCTTATGTTGAAGTAAAACAAAAATGAATGAAGGAAGTGGTTGTTTTACTTGGTGACTGGCGAACAGATCACTCCGCATCGGCCACTTGGATTTCAGCGGTACGAGTGTTGGGGAAGGATGTGAACCTGTGCCCGTGTAGGCACCACAATATACTTCATCCCCACAGTCCCCCCCCGGAGATCCGAATGGGAAACTAGTTTACCTCCGGAATTATTTATCTCAGACGGTACCATCATGACTTGTCTCCGGGCCATTAGTCATACATCCGAAATATAGTCGACAATTTCTCCCGAGGATATCGCGGAATGTACAGCGTGACGGGGTGGTATCTCACGTTGGGACCGACTACTACCTAAACCAACCTTTTCTCGAACCGGTCCATCAGCCAAGCTCCAAGAGATGGCCAGGTATATCTCCCGACCATTTTACGCAGCCTATATCTTGATGGGGTGGAATTTCACCGAGCAGCAGGGCGTTGGGACCTCACCTACCACACGGGTAACACCTAAAGACTATTGAAGGCGAGCTAATCTGTGGCAATGAAGGGCTGCGATTACTCATTGGCCAAGACTACTGAAGATTAAGGAAAGATAGTCTCCGAACCAGTATTTGTTTGGGTTGGGCTTTTTAAAACAGCGTTACAGTAAAAATTCGTCAGGTACACTGGGCTGATAGAAGACGAAATGAAGCAATTAGAGTGTGGCTATCTCGCCAGAACACCCAGGTGGAAAAAACGCGTGATAAAATGAGAAGGCGTCAAAAAATAGACAAAATAAGAAGAGTGTCAAGATGTCACGACTCGATTTGTTTAAGGGGAAGGATGATGGTAGTGTTGAGTTATCTTTCGCTGTTCGGGTAGTGTATTGAAGATAAGGACGTTGTCCACAAAAAAAAGGGTTTCTTTCTGCTATTGTGGGCCATTTTTCCCCTCGTTGAGGAGGAATGGAGCTTCGTACATTGAAGTAATAAGATGCAAGATTATCTCAACAGTGAAACGGTTGGTCGTGATGGTGTAGGAGTTTTCTTACAGTACCTTACTTCTTGAAACACTTTAAAAAAATTACACATAACCATGTAACTGTTTTTGAATGATCAGGACATCTCCTCAGATGTCAATTCAATGGACAATTTGTAATTTATTTGAAAGGTATATTTCAAGACATTGGGGGCTTCAAAAAAAAAAGGGTTCATTTGTAGTTTAGAGAACTACAGCTACAAGAAGGTGCAAAAATAGGCAACCGTGAGTGGGTGTGTTTTGGTATTGTAAAAATCACAATAAGCGCTGAAAATACACTTATACGATTCAATGATTCAGTTAATATTGTTTACTACTCGGGCAGACATTTTCATCACAGTTTCGTATATTTGTCCAATTGCTGTGGACGCCGATCATACAACCCTATTCAATACACATTACCATATTTCGTGTTTAACACGTGTCCTCATCGGAAGCGATCCTTCGTTTGAATTGGTTCCACCCACGCCACATCATTAAACACACACGAAAATTTCCTCCAACGGGCACACAGCAGCCGGAACAGCAGGAACAGGACGACACCGCACGGTTTTATTCTTATCCGATATTTCACAGTCGGTTGTGAAAAGTTATGCCTTAGTCGCTGACGCTTTAGTGAATACCGAGTGTGTACCATCACACCAATAGCAGCTTTGTACCTCCGACATTGGCTTATTAGTCAAGGAGTTATTTGCAGGGATAGCAATGGCGTAGGAACACAGACTCCACTCGCAGGATGTGCGGTGCTTTTGCCGCCGTTATAAAAGACAATTACAAAAAACAACTTGGCAATTAGTGGATCTAATTAAAGGCAGTAAATTAGGCGCATAGAGCATTTAAAATCGCGCGAATATCAAATGGCTTTGGAATGGTGGGAAAGGAGCCGAGGCAATGATGGCGTCGGAAATGGTTGGTAATTCTAGTGAATCCTTGTGATCTTCTTGAGATACTGGAACTGAATGAGAATGTGCAACGTTTTCGTATTTATTGTGTGATGCAATACTGTGCCGGTTTGGGTACTTACCATTCAAGAAGCCATCACACTTGCATCCTTTGGCGGGTACCCAGTGTAATGCTGTTTGTACACATTGAATGTCGTTGTCGTCTGCTTTCAATTTCGTAAGCCAGAAAGTGCTGCTGTTAAAGTTACGCCGCTGAATTATCATTTTATGCAAATGCAGATAATCAAGCCACGAGAAAGAAAGTATGTATTGTATATCCTGTGCGATTGGCTACAGAGAAAACTATTTAGAGTGCAGAGTTTAGAGTCATTTGCCAGTAAACGAGACAGATTAAGGACAAAAGATGTGCGACCGAAAATTTTTCAAAAGAAAAAGGAAATCGTATTTAGGATTAGCCTCTGAGGATATTGGGTTGGCTTTTAATTATTCCCTGTCTGGTTTTTTTATTTATGGGATAAATACTGATTGAAGTAAGGAAGTTCTGGAGAAGGTTACGTTTTGAGTTAAATTTTTGAATGAAATGGATTAACGAGGAAGTGGTGGGCTACTCTGGGGTGATCATTATAAAATTTAAAAGACCGGGAGTACTTATTGTTGGCCTTATGACTGCGGTTAGACAATTTATAATGATATACAATGATCCAAACCTCGCTGTATTTTATATTTTGAAATAATATTAATTGATTAGTTAGGTTGTATGGCGAAATTAGGTATTAAAATGTGGGAAAATGAAGCTAAGGCATGCAAGGCAGGTGCCAATATAATGATGACTCTATGGGAATACAGTTTCATACAAATAATTTAATAATATTTTTTTTTGGGATATTAAAATATAGTTTTCTGCCAAGAATAATACTATTTAATCCTTGTAAACCCCAATAATATTGCTATGCTGTACAAAAACATAAGTTCCCATTAATCAAATAACCATAACGAAAGCAATAGCAACAATGAATGTGAAAATAACACTAAGGCGATTTGCAAACCAGTGAAAAACGGGATTTGAACCCACGCTGGAAAGGTTACAACCAAAGCGCCGATGCATCAGTCCATTGACCCGCATTATAAGAGGATGTCTTAACTTGCTAATCAAGCTCTGATGATTCCTATGTTAATGCCCTTGTTTATGGCGTTGATGATTTTTTCGATTCTCTTTTGGGGCTGTGTTCGGCACTATGATTGCATGTGTATAATCTGTTGGAATCGTCATAACATGGTAGATAATGACTCAATGCCGTGCTTTCTCGGAACTCGAGGGGAGAGTATTGGTTGGAGCTTCGCGTTAAAAATTAAAAGACTACGTGGGTTTGTGGTTTTTAATATTCATTTTATTTTAACTATTCGCTACAATGTTCCACGCATAATTGAAACTGAAATCTTCAGTTAAAAGTCTTTCAACCAATCTGAATAAAAAAAAAAAACCAAAAAAATTGCCTGATGCGGACGGACGTTTAGTTTATAGTCATCTGGGTTTTTTATATTTACTAGGAGCATTCAATAGACATCAATTGTTGCGGATTTGCAATTATATGCAGCGGGGAGAATCTAGTACGTCCATCGTCTAGTACTCTCTCCGACAAATATAATCACCACACCTGCCAGCAACACGATGACAGTGCATCAGCAACTGTCTTGCGTACTTGTCAATGGTGCACGACCAACTGTCAATCAATGATCAATGTAATTTGATTCATAGGGGTTTTTTCGCACGCCACCATGTGGCTTTTGGATTTGTAACTCCATCCCAAAATATCCGAAACTGTTGCTCCCGTTACATGGTTGTCACTAAATTGTAGAGGCGACATTTTACACGGGCACTTTATTGCGCGGTTTACCCGAGATTATTCGTGCTGTCACCGTTAAACTTCATATATTTTAGCTACGTATCACTAGGTGGCGCCAATTGTATCTATACGTTTGCAACGACAGTAGCGTGAGTCTTTATTGAAGCAAGATTGTAACATATGCTTACTTATTCTGCTCAGGAATTATGAACAATTCGTGTCGTAAATGTGTGCAAAGACGGCGGCGACACATCTTTGGTTTTTTCTTACACAATTATTACATCACGCATTTAGTGAACTCGTGGTTCATTACAAAACGAAAACAAATAAAAATGTTTCACTCATTTCGAAGCACTCATCCGAGCTTTCTTCGGCCCATCGAATTGTTGGGGAATCGGCTTAGATTAGGGATTGAAACAAAAAAGCAGGACTTTTCGAAGGAAAGGTAGAGTTTGGGGACCACTACACTATTTTAAGCATGTGTTGTTTGCACGGCGGACCAAATGCTGTTTGGATGTTATAAAGTAAGGAAAAGTAATTTAGGTGCCGTTGCTTGTGCAGTAAAACAACAAGATCGCGTACAACTCATAGTTGTAGAGCCTCCGCAATCGTCCTCCCTCACATAGGAGGTCAACAATTCTCCTTAAGACCTTCCTATCGAACGCGGCTAAGAGTTCAGAGTGCCTTTTATTGAACATCCAGGTCTCGGATCCATACACGGGTACTGGTAAGACCATGGTCTTGTACAGTAGTAGCTTGGATGTTCTGAATAAATTTCGGGATGTAAAGAGCCTTGATGGACTATAGCTGGCTTTGTTCGATTTGATCAACCGTTCGCGTATTTCTTCTTCCATATTGTTATCGGCTGATGCTATTGACTCAAGGTAGTTAAAGGATTGCACTACTTCAAATTCGTGCTCCTCTACCCTGATAGTTTGACCAACGTTAGGTCTTTTCTTCGCAGAAGTTGCCACCATGTACTTAGTTTTTCCCTCATTAATGTGCAGTCCCAGTTTTTGTGCCGCCTGTTCGATCTGGGTGAAGGATTCTTGTACCGCCGAATCGGTTTTCCCATGATGTCGATGTCATCTGCGTAGGCAAGTATCTGGCAGGACTTGGTGACAATAGTCCCTCTTGTTGTAACGCCAGAATCACGGATTGCTTTCTCCAACGCCAGGTTGAAGAAGAGACCTGCCAGACCGGCCGCTTGGCAGAGTCCATTAAACATGTTTATTGGTTTGGACAACAATCCCGCTATTTTTACTTGACTAGTTACCTTGGTCATGGTGTTGTGTTTCTTGTAGGGGTTTTTATTTTCAGGAAGCGTGTCTCCTGGTCCTTAAAAGGACAAGGCGATCTCTCAAAATTTTGACCGCTCCTGAAAATTTGTCCTACAAAAGGGGTCGTTTCCGTGCTTCCTCTGAGTTCAGAGGGAAGAACAACGTCCTTTGATTCGGCCTTCGTCCTGATGTCTTCACTTGGTCTTCCGTGGGGGCCAGGTGATATTTAGATATCCGTGGAAATTAAAAGTCGTCTAGTTTCCTTTTCGAATATGATTTTATTATATTATTCAGGATTTTCCTGGGGTACTTCCTCCAAGGACTGTGAATTTAGACTGCGGCCCGGAGATCATTTTTTTTTTTTTTTTCAAAACTGTATTTATTTGACCAAAAATGAATAGTTACAATAAGTAATACAGCTAACTTATAATAGATTTGTTACATATTAAGTGTTTACATGTTATTTGTTAACATTTTTCAAACAATTCTTTTTATATGTGCTTAAGATTTAGTGGGAATTATATATATATCGGTAATTTTGTTTTTCCTGGAAAAGGTCAGAAAAAACCAGGAACTCTGTTTATTTTAACTTAGCCTACTTTAAATTACTTAACATAACTTAATCTAACTTAATCTAATCTTATATACAATTTACAATATTTGATATTGCAATGATAGTGACAATTCGAATTTGACTTAAAAATAATATTTACAATTTTTAGTTATGGATGTAGGATTTCTCGTTGGGATTGAGGATAGTAAGGGATAGGATCAGGTAAGTTCTTGAAGGAGGGGAGAGCCATTCGGTTCTGTGTTAAAGGTAAAGATCTTGGAGAATGGTTGGATGTTGCTGTATTTGAAATGATTGGGTGCCAGTTCGGTGTTGTGGTACACGATCTCGTTAAGATCGTTAACCAGTCTGCCTGCGGCGAAGAGGGTCCTGATTTGGAGACAATTACGGTAGTGAGCTCCCGTATTGGAGGATCGTGATGGTAGGTCCGTTATTATCGGGTTGGGATTGTTAGGAAGGTTTTCTATGAAATTTATCGACAGTTCTAGGATCCGTCTATCCAGTCGTTCGATGCCTGCGGTGTTGTAAAGGTCGTTGTTACAATGGTATCTATATGAGTTGGTTTTGCGGTGTAAGCCGGTGGTAAACCGGAAACATTTTCGTTCAAACACTCGTAATTTCTCCATTTGGGAGGGTGAGATGTGGTACCATAATGGGCAGGCGTATGTAAGAGTAGGTCTGATTATCTGTTTGTAGATGAGCTGTTTGACCTTAAGAGAGAGGCCTTTAGGTTTCCATAACACTCGTCTGCACAGGTTAAGCTGTATTGAGGCTTTTTGAAGAGAATTTTTGATGTGGGTTGAGAATGACCAGTTGTTGGAAAGGGTTACTCCCAAATATTTTAGTGTTTTGGAAGGTTTTATGAGGGTGTTATTAAGATTTAGTTTAATTTTGTTGTGGCAACGTTTAGTGTTGTTTGTGCAGTGAGCGTTTTTGCCCTTAAACACTGTTAGCTGGGTTTTGGTTGGGTTGAGGCGAATTTTCCATTTGTTAAAGTATGCTGAGATGAGCGGGAGGAAGTTGTTAACGCGGTTTCTTGCCGCTTTGACAAATCTACTGCTAGAGTAGATTAAAGTATCATCAGCATAATTTAGCATTACAACACTAGGTGGAGGTTGGGGGATATCGGATGTGTATAGAAGATATAAAAGTGGTCCAAGAATGGATCCTTGGGGAACTCCTGCGGTTATGTTGTGAATTTGTGAGAGGGAAGAATTTATTCTGACCATAAATTTCCTCCCAGAAAGATAAGATGCTAGGAGCTTTGTGATATTGGAATTCAGACCAAATAAGCAGTGCAGCTTATAAAGAAGTCCTGAGATCCAGACACAATCAAATGCTTTGGAGATATCGAGAGATATGCATACGGTAGGGCATTGGTTTTCTAGACCAGTTGTGACATCGTATGTAAGTTTTAGTAACGCATGGCAAGTAGAGTGTCGCTCACGAAAGCCAAACTGAGAATTAGGAATGAGAGCGTTATCACTGGCGAACGAAAGAAGGTTTTGGTAGATCTTACATTCCAATATTTTGCTTAGGGTGTTCAATAAAGATATTGGACGATAGTTGGAGGTGTTATTGGAACTGCCGGACTTTTTAATGGGAATTACTACCGCAATTTTCCAGTTCTCTGGGAAATGTGAAGCATTTATGATGTGGTTAAGAAGGACTAGAATGGGAAGTAGATTTGGCGGGTGAAGTCTTTTAAATAGAAGGTGTGGTATTCCATCTATATCGGTAGATTTTTTGTTGGGTCGTGATTTTATGAACTTGATGAGTTCATCTGTGGTTAAAAATGTGGTGGTGTCTGAAGGATGTGACGCCTTGTTTGTGTCGTTAAATTCTCCGATGAAAGGAGTATAAGATGCGGGTAATCTGTGTGAAATATATTCGTTGACAGTATTTCGAAAATTAGGGACTGAGAGGGAATCATTTTGTTGATGGATCTTTGAGAAGTGGTCAGCGAGGCAATTGGCTATGTCCGTGTCGGATTGGATAAGATTGTTGCTGAGTGGGCTGATAAAGTGATCGCTGTTTAAACTTCCGACCAGTTAGTCGGTTGATGTTTTTGAAGAGATCACGATTGGGTTTAATATTGTTAAGTGTAGAGGTATAAGTCTGATCCGCGAAATTTTTTAAATGTTCATTTATTAAGGTGGTCAGGAGTTGAATCTGACTTTTAATAAAAGGACAGAATCTTATATGAAGTTTTCGGCGGAGTTGTTTTTTGAGACGCAGCAATTTAATTAGGATGTTGGGTAAATGTTTTCCTAGATGATTATGAGGGATGGTGGTGGGTGTAGGCCCGGAGATCACTTGACTATTCCTTTATAAAGGAAAAGGAATCGAAAATTGTATCCCAAAGATACACATTTTCGTGCCACAATCTCGATCTTTTGGATATTTCGAGCGAGATGTTGTATTTACATAAGATAAGAAATCAATTTCTTGAATTATTGTGAAACTATCGCGCAGATGTGTGAATGTATCTGCTTTTGAGTTTTTTGTTTGTTTAACTCAATGGAATTTTTGGGATAGAAATAACGATCTCTGAATTTTGGATTTGGGTGATGCTGTGGAGCAAATGTAGAACAACAAACGAATATTGGATTCGTTTATTGTGAATTTCAATTTTAATTTGGATTTTGGGGTTAATAATGCCGTGGGGGCAAATGTTAGGCAATAAACGAATGTTTGATTCGTTTATTGCGAATTTTGCATCATGTTTGGGTTTTTTCAGGTTTTGATAGGATTTTGGGTTTTAGGGTAATATTGCTGGGATTTTGGATTAGGAATGGGGGAAAAGATGGTAGGGCTTTTCGGAGCACTACATCCTCCCCTCCTTGAAAAAAGAAAATTGATCTTTATGAGATTAATTTTCTGGAAAATGGTGTGATAAGGATGATAGTATCGTGATTCCGTTACATAGGCCTGATCTCTTTTTTTTTAACATAGTAGCTTTAGGTATACAATATTATTATAAATGTGTAATTTTTGTACTTTGTTTTTTTCTTAATAGTAATATAATCGTGTTTATACTGTATGTATGGTCGTTTGTCGAAGTTTCCACTATGGTTTTTTTTTATAATAAAATTTGGATATTTTCTTTTGAAAGTTTGTACAAATACAATTTGGTTTTTAAGGTTTCATATAATTTGTGTTTAATGGTAGTTGTTGGTTATCCAAAAATAAAGTTTTCTTACATAAGGTATTTGAATTCATTATATTAAATTTAACTTTGGAGTTTTTTTTTTGTTTTTATTTTTATAAAGTACTATTTGTAAAAAAATACATAGATAAGTAAGGTTTTTATGGTTTATTCTTACACTTTGTGTATTACATAGAATTTTCATTGTTTATATACTCGTATACATTTTCATTATTTACATATATTATTTTTGTTTTTTTTTTTGAGGATTTTTCATTGTCCTTATTAGTCGTGCGTTTATTTATTTATATAATTTTTTCCATGTATTTGAACGTACAATTTAATTCTATAACTTTTTCTTTTTTTTTTGTGTTATATCAAAATTTTCTTACTTTCTTAGTATTTCTTAGTTGAAAACTGTTTTGTATTTATATAAATATTAGAAGTTCTTATTTAAACATTGTTTTGTAAGTTTTGTTTTTGTATTTTCGTTTTTTTTTCCTTCGTATATATAATGTGTTTTTTCTTATAACTTAAGATTATTTATTATTATTGCAAAAATTTTTTTTTCCATTTAAGTCAGTGGTAGTTGATTAACATATTAACTTATTTTATTAAGTGAGTTAGTATTTGTCTTCATATATAAATTTTCGTTTTGTCTGTTTTCTGGGTATTAAAAATGTTGTATACTATTTACAAAATTATTTTATTCGTGTACAAGTACTTGAAATGAAAATTTTTTGAGGCAAATTTTAAATACATTGTCGTAGTGTTATTTTTTGTTTGTTTTTTTTTTTTTTGTAAATTTATCTATACATATATACATTTTTTTCTTCAACTTTTATTTTTACGTTGGAGTTTCCTATTCGTGATTGCCTAATCCACAAATGGTTTTATATTATTGTTGTGGACTATTCGAGTTCCTTTTCCTATTTTGAGGATTGAATTTTCTTCGGATAGGATCTTTACAATTTCATAGGGGCCTATCCACAGGGAGGTTAGTTTGTTAGGTCTTGAGTGATTCTTTAATAGAACCTTGTCGCCAACATTAAATTTCTTACGGCCTACTTTTTGGTCGTAGTATGCCTTAGATTTTTGTTTTTTCTCTATCAGTATTCCCTTTGCTGTACGATAACCATGTTGTAGTCGCATTTTTAATTCATTTGCGTAATGGTCGTAGTTATAAGAGCTTTCGGGGTTTTGTCTGAGAGAACTGGGTATTTTGGCTGGGAAACCATATAGTAATTCATGCGGCGTGTAGCCTGTATTACTGTGGGGTGTAGTATTATACACAAACATTGCGTAGGGTATCCAGGTGTCCCAGGTGAGAGGATCCTGGTTTACATAGTGGCGGAGGTATTCCACCAGAGTTCTATGACTCCGTTCTATTGCTCCGTTTGTTTGTGGATGATAGGGCGCTGTATTGAGTTTTTTGACCTTGAGTAAGGAACAGATGTCCTTAAAAAGTGCGCTGAGAAAATTTGCACCTCGGCCAGTTTATAGAGAAGATGGAATGCCGTGCTGGAAGACGATGTTTTCAACGAAAATTCTGGCCACTTCCTTAGTTTCGGCGCTGGCTAGAGCGTAAGCTCCTGAAAACTTAGTCAAGTCGTCTTGAAACGTTAGTAGGTATTTATTTCCATTATAGCTGACTGGTAATGGTCCTACTATATCTAAAGCAATTCTTTCGAAAGGTTTGGAGCTTGTTGTGGTTATCTTCATAGGAATTCTAGGATTTATTCCACTTTTGTTTATCTGGCAGGAGGCACATTTTCTAATATACGCCGCACCGTCAGCGGTCATTGTGCGCCAGTAATATTTTTGTTTCAATCTATTGATTGTTCGGGTGGCTCCTTGGTGTCCTCCGAAAGGTGAGTTATGGTATTCCGCGAGTAACTTTTGTATTTCGTTAGGATCTGTTAGAAGCTTCTTTTTATTGGAGAAAACGTACATTGTCACGTTGAGTTGAGCAAAAGTTTCTTTTAGAAGGTTATTGAGTGCTACTTTTGATTCGTTTTCTATGAAGGGTACTAAAATTCCGGTCTTCGCAAATCTTCTTCAGATCAATAAGGGAACTCTTAGCGGTTTCCTGGTCGCTTAGGTTTCTGAAAGGTAATGGCAATGTGATGGCGCATAATCCATCTTGCTCATGAAACGTAATTTTACCTACGTCTGGCTTGGTGAAGTTTGGGATTCTTCCTGCCAGGTTTTCTTCCTCAGCAGAGTCTATTAATGGGAGGATTATAATACGTAGTCCAAGTTTCTTCTTGGTATAGATGGACCCTGTTTGTTCCTGCCATACAAGATTGGTAGGATCTTTGTATGATTGTGCAGCCACATCTTCTTCGAGTTTGGTTTTACTTCGTGTGGTGACGAGGATATTGTTTTTGATGGGATCGACTGGGGTAGTCGTTGTTATACGGCTGAGAGCATCAGCATTTGCATTTTGCTTTCCTTTTCTATGGACGATTGTGTACTCATACTCTTCGAGGGGAATTCTCCATCGCATAAGTCTGGATGTAGGGTCTTTTCGTCCTATAAGCCACTGTAGAGAGCAATGGTCAGTGACTATTGTAAATTTTCGTCCGTAAACATATGGTCGGAACTGGGCTAGTGCAAAAACGATTGCCAATAATTCCTTTTCGGATGTTATATATCGAGTTTCTGCGTCGTTTAAAGTTCGGCTAGCGAAAGCAATAGGTTTATCTTGTCCTATTGTACCTTGAGATAGGACTGCTCCTAACGCAACATTGCTAACATCCGTGGTTATTATAAACTCCCGGTTAAAGTCTGGATAAGCCAGTATTGGTGGGGTAATAACCTTTCTTTTTAAAGTTGTGAATGCCTCATCACAAAAGGCATCCCAATGAAATGGAACATTTTTCCTGAGCAATCTGCTTAAAGGTTTTGCCAGTTCGGTGAAATTAGGGATACATTTTCGGTAGTAGCCTACAAAACCGAGAAAAGATTTTACGTCTTTTTGTTTCTTGGGCGTTGGGAAAGTTTTTACCGCTTTAGTTTTTTCTGGATCCGGTTTTATACCTTCCTTTGAAATAACATGCCCCAAGTAAGTGAGCTCCTTCCTTATGAAGTGACACTTTTCTGGTTGTATTTTCAGATTGTGCCTTTGTAATCGCTCAAAAATTCTGGTAAGTCGGGAATTGTGATCGTTCAGATCGTATCCGTAAATTACGATATCATCTACATAGACGAAACATTCTAGTCCTTGGAGAACCATGAATACATTATTCATAAGCCTCTGGAATGTGGCAGGTGCGTTTTTAAGTCCGAAGGGCATTCGATTGTATTCGTAATGTCCGAAGGGTGTGCTGAACGCTGTTTTTGCCTTGTCTCTATTGTCCATGCGTATTTGGTGGAAACCATTTGCTAGATCTAAAGTGCTAAAATATTTAGCTTTTCCCAGCTGTTCCAAAATATCTGTAATATTGGGCAATGGATATGCGTCTCCGACTGTTAATTTCTTGAGTGCTCTAAAGTCGACAACTACTCTCCACCGTTTTGTCCCATCAGGTCCTGCCTTCTTGGGTACGAGTAAGAGAGGGGAATTCCAAGGACTGAAACTTGGTTGTACCACGCCATCCTGAAGCATTTCATTCACTTGTTTGTGGATTTCTTGCTTCGAGCTATCTGGGAGGCGATATGGTCTTATGTAAAGTGGGGGCTTTCATTCCTCAGTGATGATCTGATGCTCTATGGCGTCAGTGTGTGTGAGATGGTCGCCCTCTAAGTAAAAGAGATCGTTAAATCTGCAGCAGATGTCTAGGATAGATTTCCTTTCCTCCTGGTTACAATGACGTAACTCTAGGAGTGATTCTAGCCGTTCAAGCCTATTTTTTAGAAGGTTCTTAGTTTCATCCGCCTGTAACACATTGTAGTCATCCAGATCTTCCCATTCGACTTCTATGTCGTTGCTGCTTACTTCTCGATCGGTGTCTAGTGTGTTCATTAGTAATACCTTTATTTTGTTGTCCTGTGGTGTTGTCAAACTATTACCCAGATATATCCCTGGCATGATCTCGGATTTTGTTATTATCAGTTCTTTACGGAGTTTTCCTTTAAATGGAATCTCCATTATTTGTTGAGATCGTGAATGCAATTTTATGAGATCGATTTTGGCATTTCGTTTTAAATTTTCTGGGGATATTGGAGTTTCGGGTTCGTGTTTTCCTGAACTCAGTTTTTCGGCAGTTTCCTTACCTTTTCTGTTACCACAAACTTTATTTAAAGGGGGAGAGGAAGATTCAAGGGTGGTTGGTTTCATTGTGTTTGTCACAGCATCAGATCCAGCGCGTAGACAAACGGATTCGGATGTTGACTCACGAACGGTGTTATCCAATTTTTCATGAATGCCTGTATTTTCCGTGGAAGACACCTCGTAAGGCGTGGCATTCTGAAAATTTTCCTTGTCCTCGTTATTGTTTCCTAAAAACTGCTCGAGTTCTACCGTGGTTCTATTCTTTACAGCGAATTTAAGGAATCCCTTTTCAAAGTTAATGTGGCACTGGTGCTTCGTAAGGAAATCGCTTCCCAGTATGCCATCGTGTTGGAAGTTTACATTTTTACCTATCACAAAAAGATTATGCTAAAAGGGTATGGAGTGCCTGTCTGTTTTAAATTCGAATTCCCCCAATACCTTTCCGCATGTGCTGACCGTTTTTCCAGCAATGGTGGATATAGTCACTGGGTCTGAATTTTCTACAGATTGTTCAATATAAGGATTATCTAATTTGATCAGGCTGATGTCGGCGCCTGTATCGATGAGGAAAGTCGAGTATTGTTTATCCGATGGATTAAATTTTACACGTATTACTGGCTCTTTAAATTCAGGGCAGAAAAATACGCGCATTTGAAAATTTACATCGGAATGGGGTGTATATCGGCGATTGTCTGAGCTCGAGAAGGATTGCCATTGCTCGCTGCCCGAGTGAGTTCGTTTCCCTGTTGTTGATTGGATACCCTGTTAATATTTTGATTTTGTCGGGTATTTCGATTTTCAATGCGAGGCGAGTTTATCATTGTCCTATTTTGAGATTGATTTGGCTGAGTTCTGAAAGGGTTTCTACTCGTTGAAGGTTGGTCCTGGTTTCGCATATGAGCTAACCTGGTTCTGCACTCTGCCTGAGTGTGATTATACTTCCGACAGTATGTGCATTGGAGATGTTCAACCTAAGTCTTAATGCGTTGAGGGACGAAATTTGGAAAATTTGTGTTGCGATAACAAGTCGCAGAAGTATGTCCTCTCTTGTTGCATGTTTGACAAACAATTGGTTGGTTATTTCTCCTAAAATTGTTAGTGGAAGTTACCATTGTGTTATCGCTGTTCAATCTTTGAGATTGTTCCAAAGCGTAGCTAATGGCCGCTATGCGCTTTTACTAAGATTTTGAGGCTGGAATTTCGTATCCCATCCTCAAACGTATTTAAAGCGAGTCTTTGATTTTCAGCCAGAAGATAAGTTCTGACTGCAGGATCAGGTGAGCTAGCGTATGTGGCGCTGTCCAATTCATGCAGGTGGTGTGTGAGTCTATTTGAAAATTCCTTCACACACTCCTTGGTATCCTGTTTTGTTGCCACTAAGTTATTTTGAGCAGCAGACCTAGAGATTAGAGCTTTAAATTCTCCCTCCAATTCGGATACCAAATCTTCCCAGTTAGTTTTGATCCTATTAGAAAGCCTTTGTTCTACTTAAGGTGAGAGAATCCACCCTTTCGCCCTATGGAAAAAGTGTCTAAACCTAAAATGAATTTTCGAAGAGCCACAGATGAGTCAAAGGAAAAGATTCAACCCAAAGAAAATTTTCCAAAAAAAGGACGCTAAGGACAAGGACCAAGAATTTTAATTTGTTCGTTATTGTTTTGGCTTGTCACGTAAGAAAAATCTTCCCAAAAGAAAATGTATGTATATATGTTTATGTGTATATTAAATTAAAATATATATCAAAAAATAAATAATAAAACCAAATTTGTAGTTAATTTTTGTGTGGGGTTTTTTATTTTGTCCCCTTTTTGAAGAATAAAATGTTGATATTTTTGGAAAAAAATGTGTATATGTATATATGCGTGAAAAAAGTTTTGAAAATTGTCAAAAAATATGTGTTTTTTTAAAATGCGTTTAAGAAAGATACGTTTATTAAGAAAAATGTATTTAAAATATTTGCCTCTACTAGCCGAAAAGTAAGTGCGTGCTTGTATACTGTATATGCTTGTGTGAGAGAAAAATTTCTTTTATTAATTATTTTTATCACTTTGGGCTTTTTTATGCGTATACTCTTCTTGGAAAAATGAGAACAACTTTGTTTATTATTCTTAGAAAAACAAGTTAAATTTAAATGCACTTGCACAAATTATTAATAAGCTTTATTCCCGTGAAAAAGAACAATTAAAATAAATATTCAATTTATTCTTGGCGTCCCCTTTTAGTTAACAATTCAAACATTTTAAAAATTTTCTTATTTGGGAGCCAATTACCAAGACAAAATGACAAAAATGACAACACTGAATTTAATTTTAGTTCACTTTTTGCTTCAAATAAGTTACATTTATATCGCTTTTCACTTAACAAATAAAAAAAAATGTAATACCTGTGTTTTCTGGATCTACTGCAGATTTGTAGGGTGTCCTGTCGTCATTGGATCTAGCTGCTTGGTCCCGGTGTTGTGCTCCTAGTTGTTTGTCGTCACTGTTGTACAAGGAAAAGATTTTTCCTCTTTTCCACTGGATTGTCGACGGGACTCGTGGCCGTCATACACTTAGCACTTTTGATTTTCTCTACAGCCGGTATCTAAGCCCGAGGCAACGCTTGTAAGTTTTACTTTGTTTAAAAAAAAGATTTTAAATGTCACTATTCATTCCGGTGTTCTAAGCCCCGGAAATACGCTTTAAAAATCTCACTTTGCCGGTGTTCAACAGTCTTCGGTATCCTCTTTTAACTTCGGGATACGAGTCGTTGAGTTCTGGATCTTCGTATCCTCCTGAATCACCTAGATGCTTTAGCAGTTTTCCTCTTCTGCGGTAGGGGATTGTTGGATAATCCACGAGTCTTCTTCTTCTGTGGTAGGCGGATTTTGGGTATCTCACGCGCTGCCACCAAAATTGTTGTGTTTCTTGTAGGGGTTTTTATTTTCAGGAAGCGTGTCTCCTGGTCCTTAAAAGGACAAGGCGATCTCTCAAAATTTTGATCGCTCCTGAAAATTTGTCCCACAAAAGGGGTCGTTGCCGTGCTTCCTCTGAGTTCAGAGGGAAGACCAACGTCCTTTGATTCGGCCTTCGTCCTGATGTCTTCACTTGGTCTTCCGTGGGGGCCAGGTGATATTTAGATATCCGTGGAAATTAAAAGTCGTCTAGTTTCCTTTTCGAATATGATTTTATTATAATATTCAGGATTTTCCTGGGGTACTTCCTCCAAGGACTGTGAATTTAGACTGCGGCCCGGAGATCACTTGACTATTCCTTTATAAAGGAAAAGGAATCGAAAATTGTATCCCAAAGATACACATTTTCGTGCCACAATCTCGATCTTTTGGATATTTCGAGCGAGATGTTGTATTTACATAAGATAAGAAATCAATTTCTTGAATTATTGTGAAACTATCGCGCAGATGTGTGAATGTATCTGCTTTTGAGTTTTTTGTTTGTTTAACTCAATGGAATTTTTGGGATAGAGATAACGATCTCTGAATTTTGGATTTGGGTGATGCTGTGGAGCAAATGTAGAACAATAAATGAATATTGGATTCGTTTATTGTGAATTTTAATTTTAATTTGGATTTTGGGGTTAATAATGCCGTGGGGGCAAATGTTAGGCAATAAACGAATCTATTGCGAATTTTGCATCATGTTTGGGTTTTTTCAGGTTTTGATAGGATTTTGGATTTTAGGGTAATATTGCTGGGATTTTGGATTAGGAATGGGGGAAAAGATGGTAGGGCTTTTTGGAGCACTACAATGGTCAACTTACAAAGTTGTATCAATTTGTTTGGAATGCCGAACTCTCTCATGGAATTATATAGTTCTACCCTGGCTATGCTGTCGTCGGCGGTCTTCATCATCATCATCGGCACTACAACCGGGATCCGGTCTTGGCCTTATTTAACAAGTATGAGGCTTGTTAAATTTTCCATAATAATTTTTTTTTCTGGGCAAGATTATTAGCCTTGCGCCAGACGTCGGCGGCCTTAAAGCCTATAAATGGATGATATAATGGAATCTTAAATTCCAGACATTTTGCCATCGCCTGCCTAAGATATCTGATCAATCGCTGATTTGCCCGGGATGAAGCCACACTGATATTGACCAATGATGACTTTAGCGTATGAGGCTATCCGATCATCTAGGATAGAGGAGAGTATCTTATATACGCTACTAAGCAATATTATACCCCCATAGTTGCTGCACAGTGTGATATCTCCCTTCTTATGTATGGGACAAATTATTCCGCGACGCCAATCTTCCGGCATCTCCTCTTGCTCCCATACGTGTACCACGATCTCATGAATTGCGTGATGTAACACTGTCCCTCGTTGTCTGATGAGCTCAGCTGGTATGCCATCAGCGCCGGAAGCTTTATTTGATTTGAGCTGTCTTATGACTTTTACTGTTTCTTCAATGCTTGTTGGCGGCAGCAATTGGTCTTGATCTTGCATTGGTGTAGCCTCCAATTCTTCTGTGAGCTGACCAGTCAGTAATTCATTGAAGTGCAATTCCCATCGCTCCAAAATGCCTTCAGGATCGGTGATCAGATTACCCTCTTTATCCTTGTAGTAAGTGCAGCGTGGTGTGTACCGCGTCATACTGCGGATTATTTGGTAGAACTTCCGCGCCGGGTGCGGACCACGCTCTCTACTTTTTCTCTATTTCACAGACAAGGTTTTTTTCCCTGGCACTTTTCTTTTGTCTGTGAAGTCTTTTTTCAGATCTTCTGAGCTCTTTGTGTTTCTCCTCCCGCACCCGCGTCCTGTGAGACTGCTGCATTACCCGGTATGCAGCATTCTTACGTTCAGTCGCTAGTCTGCCGGCATTATCAAACCAGTCGTTCCGATCTCTACGACTACTAGAGTTGGCAGTACTAATGACAATATTCTTAAGACGTGTCCATTTCTCTTCTACGCCCGGCATTCTGGACTCAGGACTTACTCTCCCTCCGTCGAGCTTTTCGAGGGCGAATCTCAGCGCATGGCTAAGGGGTTTACTGATATTCTGATTGCGTAAGGCAGCCGTGTTGATTCGAATCTGATCCGCGGATACAATACGTCTCCGTAAGGCAATCCGCACTCGGAAAACTGTACCAAAAATATAGTGATCCGAGTCGACGTTGCCACCTCGGTACGTTCGTACAGTCATCAGGGTCGAGGAGTGGCGGCGATCTATCAACACATGTCAATTTGGTTGCGAGTGGCTCGATCAGATGATACCCAGATGGCTTTGTGCATATCTTTACGCGGAAATCTTGGTACTTGCAACGACCACGTTCGATGGCTCGTAGTCCATTGTCATTAGGGTCCTCATGCAATCTATGGGAACCTGTACAGTGGCTTAAAACCGGCTCCCGATCTATTTTTGCATTCAAATCACCAAGAACGATTTTCACATCGTATCTTGGGCAGGCATTGAGGGCCCGTTCGACGTTCTCGTAGTATTCTTCCTTTTCGTCGTCAGGGGACTCCTCTGTAGGTCCGTGAACGTTTCTGAGGCGTATGTTCTTAAACTTGCCTCGCACGTGAAGAGTGCATAGCCTTTCGTTTATTGCATTAAAGCCGATGATGGCAGGCTTCCGTTTTTGAATGACTAGAAAGCCAATTCCGAACAAATGGTGTTTTGGATGACAGCTGTAATAAATGTGATACCCGTTTCTTTGAATAACACCATTCCCCGTCAATCTTATTTCTTGTAATGCTGTTATGTCAGCCTTGTGTTCGGACAGGGCATCGTCTACCTGCTGTGCAGCTGGAGCTCTGTATAGTGAGCGGACGTTCCACGAGAAAATTCTCGAATCGTTTAGCCACTTTCGTTTTCGTGCTCGTCATCGTGTATCTAGTCCATATCCGAGGGTTGTTAAATTTTTCATAATAATTTGATTTTCCGGGCAAGGTTATTAGCCTTGTGCCAATCTTTCTCGGGACGTCGCTGCATGCATTAGTTCACTACTTGACGGTTGCCAAAGTATCTATCCAGGGTGTTGTGGCGGTTCTACGAACCACACAATCCATTATTGGTCGGGATGTCGTCGTTCCGCCGAGGAACACACTCACCTATAGGTAAATTACACTTGTCCATAGACACGTGTCCTTAAAAGTCCTCCACCATACCTGAAACGAAGGTAACATGCATCTTGGAGGCAACTACCCCGCGTGTCCACAGACACGTGGGTCAAAGTCCAATCAATCGTCCTACGCCTGCACGGCGATCGAAGGACACAACAAACGGACAAACATTGCTTTTCCAAGGACATTTAACGCACACGTGCTAATAGATCAACCAGAGAGAACATTCGAGACTCAGGATCCGCGAATGCAACCGTCGCGATAGTCAGTCATCGAGTAGCATTCACGGAGGTCAGATCCTCCATTCCCACGGGAGTCGTTCGTGTGTCGTCGCAGTTGAAATACAGATTCCCAACGAGGGAGTTAAGAGAAAAGTGAACCAACCACTGAAGGTTGCGAGTGTGTCGGCATAATTACGTGTTATATTATACTTTTTATATAAGAGTACCTTTTGCAAAATCGCCACGCGCGTTCCAGTGTAGTGAATCCTGGATTACCAACAATAAAATAAAGAAAAATATAAACAAACCCTTTCGCTGTGTTTTTATTAAAGTGCTGTTTCGCTCCGTTGTGCATTCGTGTGAACAGTGTTCGGCGGAACACTTCACCGTCATAATCAAACATTCGACAAAAGTAAAAAAATATCTACCAAAGTGTCACGTAGAGACTGCATGTCAACTTGGATTGAACAGGGACAGGGACCGTCCTGGCCTTCGTCGGGTTGAAAGCAATCAGAGACTTTGCCCTGTATGTTCGCTCCTATTCCCCCGGAATCAATGTATAGTGTTATTATGTACAGTATATTATTATTTAAAAGTTTAATGTATTGTAATAATATTTAAAATAATATACATTTGACTAATCCCTAGGTGAAGCCGCAACACTAAAACGTCTCTAATCGGAGTCACAAATCCTAACATCAACGATCTCATCAACATTCTCAAGATTAATTCGCTAATCAACCCTCAGCAAAGCATTTTGTAGGTGTTGCAAAATAAATTTGCACACAATTAAATTATGAAATGTTAGCTGGTGCGTACTCATGGTTTCCTAAGGACAATCGGTCACGTAGAACCTAATGTACGCCTACGTGGTTGGGCAGCCCCTACTTTTGCTGTGTTAATCCCGTTCTGGTCCCTTTGGATATGCGCCAAGACACAATGTAGTCTGTTTGGTATATTCACCTCCAGGTTTGACTCGACGGGGGACTGATGCAGCAGCGTATCGCCATTATCTTGGGCAATGTTACTGAATAAACTCAACTTGACCGGTGTGGGTATTGTTGTATTGTATAGAAAAGGAAAGCAAAATGACAATGCTGATACTCTCAGCCATATAACAACGACTGCCCCAGTCGATCCCATCAAAAATTGTATCCTCGTCACCAGACGAAGTAAAACCAAACTCGAAGAAGATGTGGCTGAACAATCATACAAAGATTCTACCAATCTTGTATGACAGGAACAAACAGGGTCCATTTATACCAAGAAAAAACTTGGACTACGTATTATAATCCTCCCATTGATAGACTCTGCTGAGGAAGAAAACCTGGCAGGAAGAATCCCAAACTTCACCGAGCCAGAAGTAGGTGAAATTACGTCTCACGAGCAAGATGGGTTATGCGCCATCACATTGCCATTGCCCTTCAGAAACCTAAGCGACCAGGAAACCGCTAAGAATTCCCTAATTGATCTGAAGAAGATTTGCGAAGACCGGAATTTCAATTCCATTGGAATTTTAGTGCCCATGATAGAAAACGAATCAAAAGTAGCACTCAATAACCTTCTAAAAGAAACTTTTGCTCAACTCAACGTCACAATATACGTTTTCTCCAATAAAAAGAAGCTTCTAACAGATCCTAATGAAATACAAAAGCTACTCGCGGAATGCCATAACTCACCTTTCGAAGGACACCAAGCAGCTACCCGAACAATCAATAGATTGAAACAAAAATACTACTGGCGCACAATGACCGCTGACTCTGCGGCGTAAATTCGAAAATGTGCCTCTTGCCAGATAAACAAAAGTGGAAGAAATCCCAGAATTCCTATGAACATAACCACAACAAGCTCCAAACCATTCGAAAGAGTTGCTTTAGATATAGTAGGACCATTACCAGTCAGCTATAGTGGAAATAAAAACCTACTAACGTTTCAAGACGACTTGACTAAGTTCTCTGGAGCTTACGCACTGGCCAGCGCCGAAACCAAGGACGTGGCCAGGATTTTTGTTGAAAACATCGTCTGCCAGCATGGCATTCCATCTTCTCTATTAACTGATCGAGGTGCAAATTTTCTCAGCGCACTTTTTAAGGACATTTGTTCCTTACCTAAAATGAGAAAACTACACACAGCACCCTACCATCCACAAACAAACGGAGCACCAGAACGGAGCCATAGAACTCTGGTGGAATACCTCCGCCACTATATAAATTATGTTCCTCTCACCTGGGACACCTGGATACCTTACGCAATGTTTGTGTATAACACTACACCCCACAGTAATACAGGCTACACGCCACACGAATTACTATATGGTTTCCCGGCCGAAATACCCAGTTCTCTCAGACAAAACCCCGAAAGCACTTATAACTACGACCATTACGCAAATGAATTAAAAATGCGACTACAACATGGTTATCGTACGGCAAGGGGAATGCTTATAGAGAAAAAACAAAAATCTAAGGCATACCACGACCAGAAAGTAGGCCGAAAGAAATTTAATGCTGGCGACAAAGTCTTATTAAAGAATCACTCAAGACCTAATTAATTAGCCTCCCTGTGGAAATGCCCGTACGAAATTGTAAAGATCCTATCCGAAGAAAATACAATCCTAAAAATAGGAAAATGAACCCGAGTAGTCCACAACAACAATATAAAACCATTTGTGGACTAGGCAATTACGAATAAGAAACTCCAAAGAGCAAAAAGTCAAAGTTGAAGGAAAATAAATGTATATATGTACAGAAAACCCTTAGAAAAAAACATACTACGATAATGTATTTAAAATTTTCAATTTCAAATAATTGCATGCGAATAAAATAATTTTGAAAATATTATACAACATTTTACATAATCATAAACGAAACAAAAAAAATATATATATGAAGTCAAATATTAACTCACTTAATAAAATAAGTTTATAAATATCAGACAATATGTTAATCAACTACCGCTGACTTAAATAAATAAAAAAAAAAAAATTGTAATAATACATAACCTTAAATTATAAAAGAAAAAACACATTATATATATATACCAAAAAAAAAACCCAAATATACAAAAACGAAACTTATGATATGAAATACTATTAAAATAAGAATTTCAAACATTTATATAAGTGTTGCGACCACAACCACCCATCCCATAAAAATTACCCTTTTGGAGCTAGTCTCCACCACTAACGGCGATACACGCCAAAAACATCCACTTAAAGGATGTGACATAATGCTAAATCAAAGCATTACCCCATACACCTCGTCCCGCATAAATTGATAGCAAGCAAACCGAACTAAACGTTCCATTTGCGCTAATCAATTAAACTCCAAGCAAATTGAACTAAACGTTCAATTTGCTCACATAAAAAACTGGGAAATATAATCATTGAACCAAGGGTTCACCACAAAAACCCCTAAGAGCCAAATGTGCAGTCCAGATGCCGCCCTTCAAACAAAACCATTGAGTATCATAAAAAATTGCGCGCCAGCAATTTTACGAGGCCTCAGAAAAATGGTTATCTAAAACAATTAAAACAACCAACGCCAGTTTTCGTTTTAACAAAATTAAGTTAAAACAAACAAAAGGAAAATATTCGCCTTTGTATCGATTCCCCACGGAAAAGATCCTTGCCCATTCGACTACAATAAACAACATCGAGAATCAGAAATGCTCATTAGCATAATTCTCTATTTGTATTCCCTAACGTATCCTTGCAAAAGGGATCCTTGCCGAGTCGGCTAGAACAAACAACAGGCATCATAAAACGAATTACACATTCGTTTAGCGCATATCAACATAGAGGATTATAAATGTGCATTCGCACGATCCTCTGTTGATTTTTCCCTTTGTGTTTCCGCGTTTGAATCCAAGCCGGGAAAGATAAAGAAAGAAATGCCACATCCTTCGACCTTCAGGATGAAGAAAAAACAGGTCTTTGTTGGCGGGTTGAATTTTGAATCTCGACCGAGACGGTGAGATAACAAGGAGTTGGTTTTGGGCTCCTCGATAGTATAGTGGTTAGTACACCCACCTGTCACCCGGGAGACCGGGGTTCGATTCCCCGTCGGGGAGCCCCTGGCGCAAGACTAATGACTTTGCCCAGAAAAAATAAATCATTATGGAAAATTTAACAAGCCTCAGGACTTGCTAAATAAGGCCAAGGCCGGTTCCAGGTTGTAGTGCCGATGATGATGATGATGATGGTTTTGGAATCTGGACGAGAACGGTCCGTTCAGTTTTTGGGTTTCGAGTTGTTATGTGTTGAGTGTGCTTACTAAGAGTAGTGCTTCGTGTTGAACTAACTTTAGGAGCGTTCCGGTGTGTGCTTATTATTTCGATATATAAAATAATAGTTTGTACAAGCAGTGGTGTATTGAATTAATTTAAAAAATACAAAACATTAGAAGTGGGCTTTTTTGAAAATAAGTCCTATTCGACCCAGTAAACAGTGGTGAATTAAACTAAGTTGTAAATACAAAACATTAAGGAGTGTGCTTTTCTTGAAAATAATTCCTATTCGACCAAGTAAAATGGTTGATTAATAAAGACTAGATTATATAAAGAACAAAAAGTGTTTTACTTCAAATGTGTGTTAACGGGGTGGTGTGGAAAAATATAACAAATGGCGCAGCCGGTAGGATTCGAGGAAGCCTGAGTATCGTAAACTCGTAAGCGCTTGAAAAGCGCGAATCGGAAAAGAACTTAGAAACAAATAAACGAAAATCTAAAAAATTAAGAACTAAATAAATAAGTGAGTGATTGGAACAAAACAACTTAAAATGAAGTGTACCACCAAAGACAAAACGTAAACAAAAACCCCAAATTAAACTAAATACAAGTGACAAAACAAAAAGTTCACCGAATAAATTAATTAAAACCACAGACAAATTAACAAAAATCAACACCTAAACAAAACACTGTCCACAAAAAGGAACCACCATAATAAGAGACACTAATAGAAACATATAAAAAACGAAAAGACAGTGAAACAAAAAAACGATCAAACTTAAAAATCAATAAATAAAAACAAAGATAATAATAAATCACAACGTCAACAATAGGAAGCAGATAAAGCAACAGCAGCGGACCACCAAAGGACATCAGCAGTTACAACAGGAGCAACATTTATACGATAAGTTACCGTTTTCTTTTATATTATTGCTCTTCCCTAATATTTATATTTAAAGAAACTAAATAATAAGTTACATTTCACGCATATTAAAATTTCATTTACGTGGTATTTAATTATAATCCCTTTTTAGAGTGAACTAACAATAACCTAATTCAACCACAAAGAATAATACCACAAAAACGATTATCACTCTGTTATAGTTCATATATCTGTCGTATCTATTTTGTCCACATTGGGTGATCGTACTTTTTGGGAAGTAGTTTCACTTCAAGATAATAAGATATCAAAAAAAATAAAAATCTACAATTGGTTTTAAAATCGGTGTCCATATTTCTCCACACTTCGCGGTCGTTTTAGTGAAATTTTTTTAACAATTGGGAAGTATTTCCACTCGGACATATACAAGAAACATAAAATGCACATGAAATGTCCCCAGAAATTTAATTAAGTACATTCATTATATATTAATAAATATTGGGAACACCTTTGGAGTTGTGGTTGTCTTTGTCTCCTACTTTCTCTTTCAGGAACTTTACTAATTTAATTTATGAATCGGTAGAGTGCGTTTTTCCTTTCTCTTTTCATTTTAACCCCAAATTAAGTCCAGTTATATCTAAAATATGGCTGTAGACTATACTAGGTGGCAAAGTTGTCAGTACAACTAATTCCCACCTTCTCAGGGGAACGACACCCACATTTAGGTGCCGAACTCCATACATTTTTAGATTGTAGTAGGAGGGCATTGAATTGTCTCCGAGAGGAAGAACACAATGTGTTCTTGCAGATCTTCCCTACTAGGTTGCGAGGAGAAGCATCTGCATTGTTCGCGTCCACTCCGTTTTCATCTTTTGAAGAAGCAGAGGATCTACTGAGGAAAGTTTACCAGCCAGTAGAAAGCTACCAAGATTTGGTCAATAAACTACTGGCTACTAAACAGAACCCAGCGGAAGCAGTCATCTTGTTCCAAATACGTTTGAAGCAAACGTTGGAAAGATGCTCACTGGCAGCGGAGAAGAGATATGGCTCCGCGTCCGCCGAGGGTATAAAAATACAGCTAGACGACTTTGCCAGGAGTGTGTATAGAAGTGGACTCTTAAATCCATACTACCGTCAATTTTTATTATTAATGGACGGGGAACCACTTGACACTCTAATGCAAAGGACGTTCGATTTGGAAGAACTCGAAAAACCTCAGTCGAACTCACTCTCGTCTTCGGAATCTTCACCGATATACCATTCTTCTCCACAGATATTTAACTCAAGTACACATACAGAAGTGGGTCCTCAAGTGATAGAGATTATTCCTAATTCCCCTGAACCCAAAATAGTTTCCTACACACAACCCATTACACAGGATGCCCCTATCATCAAAATAACTTGCACTTACTGCCAGAAACACTGGCATACCTATGAAGAGTGTGTAAAACGGAAAAACACACCCTTTTGTACACACTGTCAGCAAATAAATCACGATATCCGTGATTGCTGGCGATTAAGGGAGGGAAAAAGAATTTTGCATATAAGGCAGATTTGCGACTTCTGTGGCCAGCAGGGCCACAACCTAGGTTCCTGTCAGCAAAAGCTGAAATGGGAATCGCGAATTCAATGCAAATTTTTTAAAAATCCTCCCCCTTCAGAACAAGAAAGAAGTAGGCCAAAACACTCCGTGGCAAAAAGGAGCTACCATATTAGAACTCCATGCTCGCCAATAACCAGCGTGCCAACTGTCCAGCTACCAATAGATGTAGGTGTTAAGAAAAACACAACTATAGTAGTGGACACTGGCGCTGAAATAAGTCTGATCACCAAAAGTAGCCTCAAGGAATCAGACGTTAAGATTAATCGGCGAGAAGCTTGCACCTTACAGATGCCGTTTGGAAGTATCCGAACCTTGGGAAGCTGCAAGGTAAACTTCCAACTGAGTGATAGGGCTAAACTCCCATGCAAATTTCAAGTAGTGGGCAGTATGCCCGATCTACCAGAAGACGGACTACTTGGAAACGACTTTCTGTCGAAGAATTGCAATGTGGAAGGCCCCAAACAGTGCATCACATTTCCTCGAACGGAAATGAATCCAACAGTATTTAGTGTGCCAATCAAATTCTCAACGGTTGAGAAAAGTGTACCTGAAAATAAATACTATAAAGGAAAACAAGAGCAAGCCCAAGATAAGTGGAAATCTTTCAGGTTAAATTGTAACTATAAAAAGAGGAACACCAAAGAGTCAAGTGGTAATAACAAACATATTAACCAAATAACTGACACTTCGTCAGCAAATCCATCAAACTCGCTCCCCCGCTCGCAAAATAAGCAAAACAAAAAGTTATTGCAGAAGCCCGAAACACCCGAAAAAATTACGAACCCCAATGAGATTGCAACTTTACTCAGGGTTTATCACAATTCCCCTTCCGGTGGACATCAGAGCATAACCAAATCGTATAATAAAATACGACAAAGGTACTGGTGGCCAGCTATGCTATCCGATATTAGGAGACATAAAAAGCAGTGTGAGGAATGTCGTTCATTAAAGGCGAGCACCTGCTCCGGAAGTGAAACGAAACCACAATCGTTTCATGTGGGAAACAAGGTGTTGATGAAAAACGAAAATCGTAAGGGCAAAATGACATCTATTTGGAAGGGACCCTTCCCAGTCATAGCAATAAAGGGCCCAGGCAATACGGCCATCAAAATAGGCCGAAGATCCGTTGTAGTTCACAATAATAGGTTAAAACCGTACTTTTAAAACCCCATCCTTAACAACTCCAACTTCCTGTCTTCTATAAATCCTACTTGTATTCCCAGGGTGTTCTGCAAATCGAAGAAGCGTTTGTCGATTAACTAAATATAAAAGTAATAACGGTACGTAGCCAGAATTAAAACGAAAAACAATATGGACAAAAATAGATGACAGAAGTAAATGTCAAAAATTGTTAATTTTAGCTAAGCTTTCCACAAGAAAGAGAATTATAAGTAAAATTCAAAATACAAAAAGGGGCATAAAAACAAATGTAAACTAAATAGAATAAAAGAGAAGATAAAAAGAAGCTATAATGTTTTCATCAACAATTTTGTTTATTTTAGGATTAAGACGAAAAAATTATATACGAAACAAGAAAATTACTATTAATAACAAGATCCACGTGATCAACTCATTAAACTTAAAGAAAAAATAATAAAACATGTAATTTATATGTCCAAAATATAGAAAATATTATAAGAGATTTAACCTTTTTAAATGAGAAGATGAAAAGATTTGGAAATCTAGATACACATGTACCGGATACTAATGGGAATATTTATATATTCATCAATGTAAACATTCTCTATTATACGGCAAATTATAATGAATCTTAACCATTATAAATAATACAATAAAATAGAAGACAAGAAACCAAAGACTCGAAAAATATAAACTAACATACGAAACACATATGTTTAGGAATTACAAAATACATTTAACTAAACGGAAACAGAAAATATAAACTTTTTTAATGAACTTGTGAAACAATAAGTTCATTTTCTGATTTATGTTATATTTAGAATTTAAATAAAAAAAAAAAAACATTTTTTCAAGATTACAACTAATCTAAAACAAATACTACTATATTACTATAAGAAATACATACCCGTACAAGAGTATACCTATGAATGAATTTAAATTGATTAAATTAAAATATGCAAAATAACTTGTAAACCACAAGGAAAAATAGTCCAAACTCAATTTAACAAAATGAAATACATTAAATGCACAGATAAAAGATTAAAGGGACAAAAGATAAATAAAATTTTGTAACCGCCACACTACACCACTCACGTTCCTATAGGCGCCCAAGGAGTATTATTTCCTCTTCAAAGAATAATACTCATTTTATAAAGGGGGGAGGATTGTTACGACCACAACCACCCATCCCATAAAAATTACCCTTTTGGAGCTAGTCTCCACCACTAACGGCGATACACGCCAAAAACATCCACTTAAAGGATGTGACATAATGCTAAATCAAAGCATTACCCCATACACCTCGTCCCGCATAAATTGATAGCAAGCAAATCGAACTAAACGTTCCATTTGCGCTAATCAATTAAACTCCAAGCAAATTGAACTAAACGTTCAATTTGCTCACATAAAAAACTGGGAAATATAATCATTGAACCAAGGGTTCACCACAAAAACCCCTAAGAGCCAAATGTGCAGGCCAGATGCCGTCCTTCAAACAAAACCATTGAGTATCATAAAAAATTGCGCGCCAGCAATTTTACGAGGCCTCAGAAAAATGGTTATCTAAAACAATTAAAACAACCAACGCTAGTTTTCGTTTTAACAAAATTAAGTTAAAACAAACAAAAGGAAAATATTCGCCTTTGTATCGATTCCCCACGGAAAAGATCCTTGCCCATTCGACTACAATAAACAACATAGAGAATCAGAAATGCTCATTAGCACAATTCTCTATTTGTATTCCCTAACGTATCATTGCAAAAGGGATCCTTGCCGAGTCGGCTAGAACAAACAACAGGCATCATAAAACGAATTACACATTCGTTTAGCGCATATCAACATAGAGGATTATAAATGTGCATTCGCACGTTCCTCTGTTGATTTTTCCCTTTGTGTTTCCGCGTTTGAATCCAAGCCGGGAAAGATAAAGAAAGAAATGCCATATCCTTCGACCTTCAGGATGAAGAAAAAACAGGTCTTTGTTGGCGGGTTGAATTTTGAATCTCGACCGAGACGGTGAGATAACAAGGAGTTGGTTTTGGAATCTGGACGAGAACGGTCCGTTCAGTTTTTGGGTTTCGAGTTGTTATGTGTTGAGTGTGCTTACTAAGAGTAGTGCTTCGTGTTGAACTAACTTTAGGAGCGTTCCGGTGTGTGCTTATTATTTCGATATATAAAATAATAGTTTGTACAAGCAGTGGTGTATTGAATTAATTTGAAAAATACAAAACATTAAGAAGTGTGCTTTTTTGAAAATAAGTCCTATTCGACCCAGTAAACAGTGGTGAATTAAACTAAGTTGTAAATACAAAACATTAAGGAGTGTGCTTTTCTTGAAAATAATTCCTATTCGACCAAGTAAAATGGTTGATTAATAAAGACTAGATTATATAAAGAACAAAAAGTGTTTTACTTCAAATGTGTGTTAACGGGGTGGTGTGGAAAAATATAACATAAGTATAAAACATGCAATGAATAAATCCTAAGAAAATAAGGAATTAAAAATCTGTTAGTATAAACCAAAACAAATTTAAAAATTTTTAGAATTTAATTTTACGTACAACTACATGAAAAAAAATTATATAAAAAAAAATGAAAAGACAATGAAAAGTCCCCAAAAAAAAAAAAAACAGCAACATGCTCTGTAAATAATGAAAATTTATATGTAATACACAAATTGTAAGAGGAAACCGTACAAATTCTACTTAACACTTATCTATATCATCATCATCGGCACTACAACCGGGAGCCAGTCTTGGCCTTATTTAGCAAGTCCTGATTGTTAAATTTTGTTCTTTCCGGGCAAGGTCATTAGTCTTGCGCTAGAGGTGTACTGCTCCAAAAAGCCCTACTACCTTTTTCCCCCATTCCTACATCCAAATCCTAGCAGTAATACACTAAAACCTAAAATTCAATCAAAACCCGAAAAAACCCAAACTAGATCCAAAATTATCAATAAACGAATCAAAATATTCGTTTATCGCTTTGCATTTGCCTACACGGCATAATTTAATCAAAAAACCTAAACTAAAATCAAAATTCGCAATAAACGAATCAAATATTCGTTTATAGCTTTGCATTTGCCCCACGGCATAATCTCAATTCAAAATCCAGAAATACATTTCAATCTGGTAATTTCCCTAGAAAATTAAACAAACCAAATCGATGGCAAATCACACCAGATGTTCGAATTTGCCACAAGCAAACAATACCTAAAATACCATTTCCAATTCTCATATACAAATAGATTGATGAAGATTCAGAAAACTGAATCTTATCTAAAGTAAACACAACATCTCACTCGAAAGATCGAGATTGTTGCACGAAAATGTGTATCTTTGGGATACAATTTTCGATTCCTTTTCCTTTATAAAGGGATAGCAAAACGATCTCGAGGCCGCAGTATCTAAATCCTCATGCCACAGAGCAGAGATTTTTCAAATTCTGTTGTAATACTTTAACATGTAATCCAAATAAAACTTAACCAAAATTAACACTATCTTTCTTTGGAAATTGTGTGTTGTCACCAACGCTGGACGATTCTTTTCTGTTGTGCACGAGGACGACTCCGAAAATTGGTACAGGAACCGGTACTGAGGTCGGTATGGACGTTATCCCCTAAGTTACGTCCTACGAAAATCAGGACGTTGCTCTTCCCTCTGGATCAGAGGAAGCACGGCAAGGAACCCTTGCTGCTGGAGGGTGTTGTGTCAGGAACATTCAACAAAGAGATCTAACGTCCTTTTCAGGACAAGAAAACGCGCTTCCTGAGGAACAACCCCCACAACAGCAGAACAGAGGCTCCCCGACGGGGAATCGAACCCCGGTCTTCCGCGTGACGGGCGGGTATACTAACCACTATACTATAGAGGAGCCACACTTATCTACATATCTTTTCACAAAAAAAAAAAAGCCCTACCACCCTTTTCCCCCATTCCTACATCCAAATCCCAGCAATAATACTCTAAAACCCTAAATCGAATCAAAAATCCGAAAAGACCCAAGGCCCAGATATGATTCGTTTATCGCTTAACATTGGCCCCAAGGCATAATTTAATCCAAAAGCCAAATTAAAATCAAAATTCACAATAAACGAATCAAATATTCGTTTATCGTTTCACATTTGCCCCACTGCATCAGCAAAATCCAAAATCCACACCTCGTTATCTCTATCTGGAAAAAATCCATCAAATTAAACAAACAGAAAACCGAATCCCTTTACATATCCACATCTGCACAATAGTTTCATAAGAATTCAAGAAACTGAATTCTTATCTTATAATAAGTAAATCCTGAGCATCTCACTCAGGATACAAAAATCGAGATTCTTGTAAGAAATTGTGCATTTTTGAGATACAAATCTCGATTTGTTTTCCCTTATAAAGGAATAGTAAAGTGATCTCCGGGCCGCAGTATAACATCATTCCTAGTCCCTGGAGGAAGTACCCCAGGAGAAAAACTCAACAACTTTATACTAATAGATGCGAAGAATTTAATTGAAAATAAAACACATTTTACCTAAGAAAAGCGAGACTTTCAATTAACCGACAACTGGTGAGTAAAGCTGTGGTACCCCCACAAGAAAAAAACCATCCTTACAGATTCAGAGTATCACCTGCCCCCACGGAAACCTGCGGAGACGAGGACCGTGAACTACGAAAACGCGGCAGGACCAAACTAAGGACGTTGCTCGTCCCTCAAGGTTTGAGGAAGCACGGTGACGACCCCTTTGTAGTGCAGTGTCAGGAGCGGTCTATAAGAGATCCCTCATCCTTTTCAGGGCAAGGAGACACGCTCCCCGAAACTAAACCACTACAGAACCTAACAGTATATCAATATTCTATTCGCTTTAAAATCACAACTATAATTATTTGTCAGTTTTTTATATGTTCATAAATGACGCACATTTGTTAATTTATCTACTTTTTTCAGCTCGACTTTACGCACACGCATCATGGTTTTCTTTTCTTCACTGTGGCTTATCGACCTCTTGATTTTTACTTTAAATTTTGACTGCCTCCAACTGAGAGAGAATCTCCAATTCGTGAACTTATATATGCAATTTAGTTGAATTTGAGTTGGCCGTCGCTAACCTGACTTCATTCAAAAAATCGTCAAGTGTACGCTAAATTTTGCGGTAAATTGTTGGGATTAGGGTCATTGTGCTATGGTCGTGTGCAAATATTATTAAAGGTCCTCGTTAAGAGAATTTTGTAGTTCCTATAGGGTAAGAATGACGGCACGTGGGAGGTAATGGATGAAAAAGGCTGGCACGTTTTTGTATGTTAAATACGAAAAAGAAAGTTTTGACCATGAATTACGATATATACAAAATACGATACTTAATTGAATTCTTAATTATCGGTTCAGAGGCAAGTGATTTAAAAAAATTATTGACATATGAGTGAATGTTGCATTGTTCGACGCAAAACTCTAGCTCTAATGCAACGAATTGACAAAAGAAACATTAACTGTGATAATATTGGGTTTTTTAAATAGGAACATATCAATATTTTTTAATAAAACACAGAATAATTGAGATATCAGGATGAAATGTATTCCAGGTGGAGTATACGTGTTACATTTAAGTATGAAGGATTTTTGTGCAAAATTCTCCACAACCTCTAAATGGTTCATTTTGCTCATTTCAAACTGAAGTATTTAGGATTTTTTTTGTACTTCGGCCGATACCTTGCTCCACTGGCACAGGAACATCTATTCCGGAGAAGTCTTCTTGACCCCAGAGTCAATATAATTTCGAACTCGGCATTCATCCGACCAGTTTTGGTTTATGGCTGCCCAGTATGGTCATATATTTCGTGTGTTCGAACGGCAGTGTTTGCATTCCTGCTTCGGACTTTATAGAACACCAAAGTTGCAATACAAAAAATGCTATCCCAACAAAATCCTGTATAACAAATCAGGGTTAAATGGGATAGACAATTTCATAATTAAAATTATTCGTGGTCACGCACAAGGCCAATGTGCAGTGACAATGTGGGTATTGTTAGTATTGTGCCAAGACACGGGCACCGGTTTTACTAACTTTCCAACGACGTAGAGAGACGTCACGACACACCACGAAAAAAAAATGTCACTGCTTCGCCAAAGAAAGTAATGAAATGAATGAAACACTGTATATTAATGTAGAGCATTCCACTTCCGCGCACGTCTCTTTTTATTGGAAAAGGTGCTTACATTCTGTTATTATTTAATTTTAAAAACCAATCGATGAGTACTTTCCAAACTCATACGACCTCGGTGACGGTAGAAATCTGACTCAAATGTAATTTCCATCCCAGTTCGATGCCCGCAAATTTCATCGATAGGGGAGGATTGTGTATGCGTGCGTATAGCTCAAGTACGTTGCCCTTCAGCCTGGATATCGGCAACGACGAAAAACACCTGAATACACATCTAAGGAATAGCAGGCATTATTAGATACGCGATAGCGAAGTCGCCGAAGGGAGAAATAGGTTCCTGTGTCCTAAATAAACAGAAACGATATTTCAAGGGCCATAAATCTTTGATGACCTGGGCCTGAGAACGAAATAGGTTTTTGCTTTAAGATACACAAAAACGCTATTTCAAGGGTCACGATGATATGCACATCGTGTTTGTTTATTTAACAGGCCGAAGCATCGTTAGGCATGGTCTGGGGTATGATTGTCTAACGTCAATCATATTAGCGCCCAAATCCCATGATCGGTAGATAACCGACAAAGGACATTGGTCGCAAGTATTGCGAGCCTTGGGACTGGGGCAATAAATGGATATAAACCGTAGCAACAAACCATCGGCTACAGGTATGTCAACAATTACGCTGGCCAGCTAGTATTTATCTATTATAATTGCTGACAAGCCGAGCCGATGGAGATATGGTTCGGTTCATAAACGGAAAAATTCAATGTGATGCATGCCTTAATGAGGTTTAACTTTCAGGTGAAAGTTATTTGAAAGACAGCTTAAGCTGCTCGAATGCAGGTAAGTATTATGGGTTTGGAAGGTGGTTAATTTAAGAGGATGGGCGGTTCTTTGGGAATGTATTAAAGAACCGCCACAACAATAATCTTATTTCGGGAGCATATGCTCCAGAATGGGTTTATTCCCTCAGAAGCGTTCCCTTTCTTGGATCAAAAAGGCCTTATTCAAGACGTGCATGGAGTCTCGACTATTTACCACGCTCTCCGTGGTGCCAGGGACAAACGAATTCTCCATGATAGTGATATCTCCAATGTACCAGACCGCCTGCGTTTTAGCACGGCGATCAGTGAAAGAGATAAATCAGCCAAAGATCGAACATCTCCCAAATGGTGGCGGCTTCTCAATGAGGCGCAACGCTCTCCTTCCTCTTGCCCCCCCCCCCCTCCGCCACCTTCCTCCATTACGTTTATTACTAATTTTGTTGCTGTTTATTTTTATTTACCTTTTCGTTAATGTTTCGAAATTTTTGTTTGTTACTTAATATTAAAAAAAAAAATTATAATAATGTATACATATAGATGTAACCGATCTATTTAATGTTCATATATAAATAAGAAAAAAAAAGTACGCCGAAAGGCATAAATATAAATCAATTTATACTGTGTAATTTAGAGAGCTCGCATAGAGCCAGTAAGTTAATTTAAGGACTGGAATTGTAAAAGAGGGTTTAACATTTACCCCTAAGAGAAGTATTTGCCGGCCAAGCTGTGTGCGATTGATCGAAACGTGTGATAGTCAGTGGGAGCAACACCCGAAGAACACAGTTGGTGGAATAGGATTTCAAAATGTTTAAGTATAAGTTAACCAATTTCGCAATATACACTTAAGTATTGCCATACTGTAAAATCATTTCATCATGTCTTCCGTTGTAGTGTGGTGGTTTGTCTTTCATTTGATTCCGCAGTAAGCCACAATCTAATGTAGAAACCCTTTCGTCTTTGGGTTTTACCCAGCTGTTCGCCATTCCACATATTTCAGCTTCAACGTGTGTGGTACCCAATTTTCTTGCTTTTGAATCATTCCCATGGTTTTGAGGTTTTAAAAATTGCGCCCAGTGATCTTGCCTCTTGATCAAGAAATGCCTCCAATTCTGCCTTTCTGGAACGTTTTCTCTTCCACTGCTTTGCCGATTTTCGTTGTTAAAATCACCATTCTTGAAGTGTTAAAACCAGTCACGACACATCCTTTTACTGATACTGTGGGGAGGAAGTATCGTGCGCCGACGCACGGCGCTGATTCCCTTTCATCCCCATCCACCATTCAAATTGGCTCTTAATATATATATTGACAGGATACGTTTATATTTGGTGTTGTTATAAGCTACACTCTACACTGTTTTAAACTGATTTGTGCTTATAATTCAATGCACGTTACGGAGGATTGACGTGGAAATAGGGATCTACTAGTTAGCTGAACTCGCGTGGAGACTTGTGTGTACTCACCGTACCAGCGGACGGTACGGTGGACGGCAGGGGGCACGACCGACTCCTCCGGTGGGTGTAATAAGACTCAGCGATGTGAATTCGGTAGGAAAGGAAATTCGGCCAGTGGTGCATGCTCTCTTGATTAAGGGATGGATTTCCTATTACAAGAGAAACGTGAAGTCTCTCTTTGGGGTAAGTAACCGGATCTCATGGAGAAGATCATAGTGATATGCATGTATGTGTGCACATTGGTTTTTTTCATGGGACCCGGCCATGAGAACAAGCTGAAAAATCAAAAGGGATAATGGCCATCAATGAGATATGAGTCGGCTAAGTAAACAAGCTGTATCTCATTGGGTGTTAATGGATTTCTGTTTGCTCATGCCGCGAGGTCATGAGAAGCGGATCCAGAAATTAAAAGACATAAAGGAATTTATGGGCTGAGAGTTCAACTGAGTAAATAAGTTGCAACTCATTAGCTGCTAGATGCATTTGGGATACTTGAAACAATTTGAATTGTTTGTCGTATCGCCGGAATGCCTGCTGAAGAACAGCGTCCTTTTGTTTGCACATGGTGCGTGCTAGGGAAATTGGTTTTAGTGTCTATTGCGCTAATTGTATGCAGCTGCGTTGGATTGCTTATCGTTGGGTGAAAAGGTCGCCAGCCAATGTGTATGCAAGGGAATTTATTGTACACATGGTGGGGCTGGTTATAGGCAACGCAATGTTTATTCTCCCTAGTTATGATGGTGACATTATATGTGAACCGAATTGTTTCTTTACAGGAATTCATCTAGGAAAAATGCATATGGTAAGATTGGGATTTGCCTGGCAACCGAAGGTGCCGAATTGGGTTTTGGATTTATGATCCGAGAAGATGGACAGAATTCTAGTAGGCAATTTTGAATGAGAATTGGTGCATGAAGGTAAGAATTCTCTTCCAGGGCCTTTCAGATTATACGTTAGGAAAACTTGATGCGTGAAGCATTTACAGGTGCTAATGCAATTCCATTAGCGGGATATAATGGGAGTTGGGTTGTAGTTATGGGGGGCTCTACGGATAAGCTAAAAGAACCCCCACAATACCAGCTCACCATAAGCCTTTGAGAGTATTTTGTAAGTCACAACCGCAAATTTTTCCTTACTTGGCTCGTACACTGACATTTTCAATAGAGAATAAATTATTATGCAGATACAAGTCGACTCATTTTTCTACGGCCTTAACAAAAATCTGATATAATTAAAGCATTTTCTTTGAAGTCAAAGTAGGTTGTTGCACATATTAGCTTCTCGTTAAATCATCATCATCATCGGCACTACAACCGGGAACCAGTCTTGGCCTTATTTAGCAAGTCCTGAGGCTTGTTAAATTTTCCATAATGATTTGTTTTTTCGAGGCAAGGTCATAAGTCTTGCGCTAGAGTTAAATACAGTTATTTAAAAAACTATTTAGATAAATACAAAAGAAGAGCCAATTTACTTTTAATTCAATTTTTCAATTCGTAACAAAAGTTATGCTGACAAAGTATCCTTTGGAGGTTCATCTGCTTATTACCACTTGTATACTTCATTCACGCCTCTGCCACCAAACTCCAATCATTAGATCGTTGGGAATGTATATACCTCTTACAGAGTGCCATCGGGTCATATCTTAATTACTATCGGGAAATAGACCCAACACTTCCATTATACCTCAGCGACGTCCGGATGAAACACCAGTACCTTCCAATCCCAAAACAAGGGGCAGCGCAGTTTTCCCTTTGGTGTTGGCCGCCTTGGATTTCGGAATACTTGGAGTAATAGGGTTTAAGCAGTTATGGCAGCTCACAAGTTTTGGTCCTTTTTGCTCTTCTGTTTACAACAAATGTCTCGTGGTAAGTCGCCATCATCCTTGAAGTCGGCGACAATCGTAACCAGTAACTGTTTCTTTGCGCAAAGATTTTGGCAATCGGCTCTCACTAGGATATTCAGAAAAACGCCTGTGGATATCTGCATTCGCAAATCACAAGCTCGAACGCTTTATCCGTTTTATATATACACATAAGTGTAGATTAGGACCGCGCACACACTTAACACTGCCGCTAAACTCAGTAGCTGCAAGGCTAAACAAGATTCGTAAGTTAAGTGTATCGTCGTCGTATTCGTCCCCGTCGTTGTCCTTGTCGTCGTCGTCATCATCGTCGTTGCCTCCATCGCTGGCGCTGCCATTGCTGGTGTCGTTGGAGTTGAAGTATTCTTGAGGATTTACAATGCGCTTAACGCTATACAAAGACAGTTCTGCTTTGATATGCCTTCTGGCGAACGAGCTCCCTGCATTCTTTGAATGCTGATCCCTTCCCGACCATTTTACCTCCTGCCATGGATGGATAGATGAATATATTCTAGAGTGTCCTTTCCTCTACCCTGCCTCCTTAGCTTAGCCTCTCCCTCTGTGTGCATGTATGAGTTTTTGGGAACGGGTCGCTGCTGTGTAGTGTAATAGAAGTGGTGTCATAAATTAAAACTTAAACTTTTGGAAATGTCAAGTAGAAAACGGTAAATCTCTAGGAAAAAGTCGTCCCACCACCAGAGCTCACTTTCCCCCCTGGTTGGCTCATAAATCGCAGCTAACTGTAGATTACAACCTCCAATAGTGCACCCGAGTCCCCCACAGCTCCCCAAACTCCTTACGGTATTTAATGTACAAGGAAAATCTTATATTTCGATTTTTGCTCAAGATAGGTGTCACTGCGAGTGTACGTGTGTCTCTGAGTGGTGTGTGTAGATATATATGGTACCGAAGGACCATAACAAATGCCTCAATCCCGGTTCGAGGTAATCCTTCATATGGGACCGAAGGATATGTCTGTTAAGGAGTTGGGGACTTGTGCGCGCTACTAAATAATGTGCGGCCAACTCGCATTGCACTTCGGGGCAGTAGTACTTGCCGTGGGTAAAATGGGGACACCCTTATTTTTGTTTGCCACTCCGCCATAAGTCTAAGTTTCTCTTGTGTTTCGTTGGAGAATCTTCGTCGTTGGCTTCCAATTGGAATCCGTTTTCCTGTTCACGCCGTAATTGTCAAATGCTCGCGCATAGAGCGTAGATTTAAAAGTTTTCCAGGAGCCGACGACGGGGACTTCGTTTGAAGTTTTGTGTCATGGATTTGTGAGGACATAAATGTTTGGATGCAGAATCTATAGAAGTTTTGTAGGGGTCCTTGCAAAAAGTTTAAGTGATATATAATCTCTTTCACAAGGAGGGGCTAACAGTTCAAATAAGAATCTGTCCAGGAATCAGCAGTAAGACTGTTGGAATAACCGCTCCAGAAAGTGGCGTTATACTGCTGATATAGAAAGTCCATTAATTAAATATTGGCGCTAAATCTCAGACATTATATAAATGGATTTTAGTTGGAAACCAATTTAATTACATCAAACCGTCTCAAGGGGTTGCACTAAGTTCAAGTGTAAGTCAGTGATTAGATCGCACAATGTTAAGGGGATTTGGAATATGAATGGTGATCAAGAAATATTGAATTTTGCTTCCATTCTAAATTTCGTTTTCAACACTGTCCGTGTGGTAGGTTTGGATTTTCATAAACCATCTTACTGCATAAACAGAGTAGACCGAAATTAATTATTAACATTGCTTGGGTTGTTCGATTTGGGTGAAATATGCACCACGTTTCTATAGCTTGTTGCCATTTTAAAAGTAACTTCATAATGCCTTTCTTATATAAACCCTTATCGATATTGGCAAACAACTCGACTCAGCGATTTTCCCAATATTCTCTTGATGCAAATTTGTTATCACTAAGGAATTTTTGGAATTGTGAAAACTATGGTAAATGCTTGGTGTTGGGTGGTGGAAATCTGCTGCTTCCAATAGTTACACAAGAATACGCTTCTCGGCTTTTGCGATTCCACGTTTGTACGTCACACAACCAATGTTGGCCGCTTCTGTTCAGTCGCCTTTTTTAAAAGTAATGTACGAGTAGGCCCATTGTCGAACTCGTCGATAAAATGATAGAAATGATAGAAGTAGACCGAGTTTCGCGTTTTTTTTGAATGTTGGTAATTTCCTGGTGTATAACTTCTTTGAGGCCCGCGATGGTATGCGGATTGTTTTGGTCCACTTTGTTATTGTGATAACCTCATAAAAAATCCATCGGAAATAAGTCTGGTGATCATGATGGCCATTGGATGTCGCCAAAGCGACTGATCAGGTTTTGGGAAGTTCGCAAGTTCATCGAAGCTCTGTACGTGTGTGGAGTGGCTTGTTGCAATTTATTTTCGACACAATTAAAATACAAGTGACATATTGATTTAAGTCGTACTCACAGTTTGTCTGCTGTCTGGTAGTCGTCTCTTTTGCCGTGTTGATCTCGTGTCTGGGCTTTCCTTTCAATTGTTAATTCTGCTTTTATTGCTTGTCTTTCTATTGGATTGTATTGTGGGGAAGAAGATGTATGTTGCACCGACATACGACACGGTGTTCTATTTCGTCCCACGAACTGTTCACTGGACCCACACTGAGCAACACCGCTAAAAAGTTCAGCAAGAAAAACATTTGGACAATGATATGAACACTCAGGAAACGGCAGCATGGGGAGAAAAACACAAATGATTGATTGTAAGGAAAAAGGTCTTTTATTCGCTCTTTGTGATTTTTTTGGGTTTACACAGGAAAAAAGCTTTAATTTAGTGTTCTTGTGTTTAACAATTTGAAGTACTGTAGGAAGGAAGTATGGCACCGGCATGGGTGCAAGTTCTACTTCGTCCCACTAACACTCCACTATACTTGGCACTAAAAAAAAACACAAACGAATGATCGCCGAGGGAAGCAGCATACATCAATCACAGGTGAGAATGAAACACTGGGAGTCACGTTATAAGGTTCCTTTTATTAAACAACTGTATAAATTTTAAATGTTTTTTGTTGTTGGTTGCTTTTAAGTTAATTAGGGTATTAAGTTATAGCCAAAAATATTTAAAGTTGTGTTTTAATTTTATGTAAGACACGACACAAACGATTATCCTCCATTATCGCTTCCCTGTGCGCACCAGGGCAGCGATGGAACCGCGACCCGCTCGGGTCGAAAGATGGAATTTGACTCAACGATAATTATTTCATGCAGATATCACTCGCTAATCTTGATCATGGTGGTATGTGTGAGTGAAGATCACATTGGTTTATTTTTCATAAACAAGGCCATAGGAATAAACCTGGAACTCAAGTTCGGAGCATAATGGGCATCCAAGAGATGTGTGTTTGTTGAAACAAACGAATCGCATCTCGTCGGATGCTAATGGCTTTGTATTTGTTTATGTATCTAGTTCGTAAGGGACAAGATTCGGCGAATCAAAGGACAAGGGAAATATGACCCAATGCATAGTTCGGTAATGAGGGTCGGCTAGATAAATAGCAGCCGCTCATTAAATAGAAAATGTGATTCGGATACCTAAACGATGTGAATTGTCTATGGTATGCATTGCAGCTGTTACGATAGCCGCAATGCCGATGCACATGGTGCTAATAGGTTTAAGACGCGAGATGCGTATTTGCTTTGGTTTGCAAATTGTGCGAGCCAGAGCATTTTATTGCTGGAAGAAAAACGTCGCCAGATAAATGTATACATAAGGAAGTTTATCGTATACATGAATGAAGCTGGGAATAGGCGACGCAATGCTAATTATCCCTGGCTGGAATGGTTACATCATATGTGAACCGAGGGTTTTTCTTTTCAGGAAATTTACGATGAGGAAATTAAGAACTCTTACAGGGGATTTGTAAGCGAAGGAATGCTTGAAAAGGTAAGAATTCTTTTGCAGGTACTTGTGGGTTATAATAATTGGATCTGTTTGATGCGTGAAGCATTTAAGATGCTAATGCGAATTGCATTAGCGAAAGCTGGTGCAGACCGGGTTGTGGTTATGGGGGTTTTTTCAGGAAGGCGAGCCGTGGGATCTGGCGGAACCGCGACAGTACCATTGGTAATTGTCCACGATGGAGTTTCTTTAAATGACATTGCATTGATAATGCGAGCGATTGTATTTTTAAAACGCGACACAATAAAATGACCAAACGCTCGGACACTCGCGACTTCGAATTTAACGTAACTCCGCAGCGCTAAGGAGAGCGGGAGGCGAACCGACCGGATCGGTCCGCACTTGTAAAGCGGGTCAATGATATTCATTCGCTGGCTAAGGAAATTTGGCCCGTGGTACTGGCTCTCGTAATTGAAGGCTGTATTTTCCATGCCAAGAGAAACGTGAAGTCTCTCTTTGGGGGTAGGTAACCTGATCTCATAGAGGAGATCATAGAGATACACATGTCTGTGTGCCCATTGGTTCTTTAATGATACAAAGCCATGAGAACGAATCTGAAAACAAAGAAAAGTGAATAATGTGCATCAATGAGATGTGACTTCGGCTAAGTAAACAGGCCGAATCTCCTTGGGTGCTAATTGGGGTTTCTGTTTGTTCATGCCGCTAGTCATGAGAAGCAGATTCAGAAATATGGGAAGGCAAAGAGATCGGGTAGATCATTGTCTAAGCTATGCATTGCAGCTGTAACGATAGCCGCAGTGCGCCATGCACATGGTGATAATTGATTCTAACTTATTTACAGGGTATTGGTGTTTATTGCATCGCTGCCAAGGGTAAGTATACCATACCTATTTGCATTTGCCCATGCTGTAGGATTTAATTCATGCCTTAAGACGCAAGATGCGTATAATTGCTATTGTCCCTTGGGTATAGGTCGCCAGCCAATGTTTATGATCCCTGTTATGATGGTTACATCGTATGTAAACCAAATTATTTCGTTTTCAGAAATTTTACTAGGGAAAATGCGTATGTAAAATTTGGATTTGCCTGGCAACAGAAGGTGCCGAATTGGGCTCGGGATTTATGATGTTTGGAACAGAATTCTTAAAGATAATTTTGAATTCGAATAAATGAATGAAAGGTAAGAATTCTCTTCCAGGAGCTTTTAGCTAATACGTTTGATAAACTTAATGCGTGAAGCATTTACAGGTGCTAATGCGATTGCATTAGCAGAAACTAATGAAAGGTGGGTTGCAGTTATGGGGGTTCTTCGGGTAAGTAGACAGTGGGGTTTGGCGGAACCGCCACAGTATCACATGAAATGTCCAATTTTATACTAAACATTTAAAAGCCAATATTATTTTTCCGTAAATTTTTATTCAGTCAAAATAGGATCCGCTGGCATCTAAGACATTCCTCCAGTGTGATACAAGGTCAAATATTCCTTTTTTCGTAGAAGTGCTGACTTTTTGAGGCAATGAAATTTTCAAAGGCTTTTATGACCTCTGCTCGGTTCCGGAAGACCTTCTACCGACAAAATGATTCTGATTGCGGAAAAGATGGTAGTCCGTTGGGGAAATGTCAGGAGAGTACGGTGGATGCGGAAAAATTTCAAATTCCAACTGCAACTGTTTTTGCACCGTTACTTGTGAGGTATGGGGTCTAGCATCGTCATGCAAAAAGAACGGGTCGTACCTATTGAACAACGCAGGTTGCTTTTTAGCCAATTTGGCATGCAATATGCCGATTTCCACACAATATTTGATAGCGTTTATCGTATCTCCTGGTTGAAGAAATGAAAGGTGGATTGGTCTGTGGCGGTTCCTTTGAACGCCAATACTTACCTTCCTACCAATTGTTCAATAAACTGCTTCCTAGAGCACCGAAAGCCTGGAAAGCATCTACTTACCTTTCCAACGTTTGCGCAAACTATCACCCGAAATACTGTAAAACTACAATTTCCGCTGATGCAAAATCCATCAGCAACAATAAGTATTTTCCACAAGAACATGGTCGCATAAAACGCACCATGTTCCTTAAAAGCATTTTGGGCGCACCACCAGCAACCAACATAACTCGACCACCGCGGTGCACATATCCCCCATCAAATTTACAGTACACAAGCAGGAGATACTCTTGCTTTACTTCCATGCTGCAACCATATCGGTTGCTTAACCGATCGACAAGAAATGGTTAACTCGCACCTGGCCGCAAAAGGGAATCGAGTTCTCGTTAATATAAATACACACTCGAGGGTTCGACCCTCTGATGACGCCAGCAACGTGCGCCCGATCCTATTTGTATTCGGATGTTCTGTGAATATCGAGAAGTAGATTGGGAGTGTTTACTACTCCGAATTATAGCTACTGCTTTGGATGGGTTAAGTCGAATTTTCCATCGACTGTAATACTGATACAGTTCGTCTAGATGACGGTTGAGTCGGTTTGTTGCGAGTTTAGAGATTTTGAATGACGTGTACCCTACGACGTCATCCACAAAGAATATCTGAGGTGTAGATATTAAATAGGATGGGGCCTAGAATGGAGCCCCGTGGTGCGCCTGCAGCGGTGTTGAAAGTTCGGAATAGCCTTCCATTCACTCGAACTTGGAAGGTTCTGTTTAGAACGAACTGGTAGGTGATACTACACAGCGTTCTACTGAGGCCAGTATTCAATAATTTGAAAACGAGACCTTCGATCCAGGTTGTATCAAAAGCCTTTTCAATGTCCAGGCTCAGCGCAATGGTAGGTTCGTTATTAAAGAGGTGCACGCAGACGTGGTTTTGAAATATGTTGAGAGCCATGGTGGTGCTGTGCGCTCTTCTAAATCCAAATTGGAAATCAGGTATTAGGTTCCTGGTACTGATAAACTTATTTGGCTTCTCGTATATGAACTTTTCATATATCGTGCTGATGCAGGTGAGGAGAAAAATAGGACGAAAGCTTGAGGGGTGATAATTTGGTTTCCCAGCTTTTGCTTGGGCAGACAACAGCATGCTTCCAGGCTTGGGGAAAGTACCCCATGTTGTAGGCATGGTTGAACAGAATGGAGAGCTTTATAAAGAATAAAGCAGAAAGCCTTCGCAACGAGTGGTACGACATGTTGTAGATATCGGGTGACTTCTTGGGGTTTCGAGATTTAACTAGATTTTGTAGGGTATTTGGTGTGACGAAACCGTGACTATTATCACGTGTGTCGTCGAAGTAAGCTCTGCTAGATGGGTTAAAGACAACAATTGGCTCGATAAAGTTGTCTAGTTTATTTTGGACCTCTGAATTAATGATTGCCTTCGTATCCGGGTCCCCATCCTGGAGAGTAACTGTTTTTCCGTGGTCGTTCTTTACTCGACCAGGACAGCCAAATTCCATCAATCAAAAAAAGGAGGTTTTTAATTGCAGCTATTCTTATCCATTTATTCACACTTTAATCCAATGTAAAGATAAATACAATTTCAACTTCATTTAATTAAACTAAATTCATTTAATTTGATTTGCCACTTCAACGGCCACTTTGAATAACTTAAAGGGAACAACAAACAAAAATTGATTATACTTGCATCAGAGTAAAAACGAAGAAGAAGAAATTGTCTCCATGCGCCCGTTAATATACCTCGTAATCCATAGTTCTCCGTTAATGTCATCCGATCAAAAGCCCCGTGCTATCGAACAGCAGATCATCGTGAGAAACGGTTGAATCGTACGAATGCCCTTTTCCGTTGCAATGTCGATATTAATAATTGAGCAAAGAAACGGAGTATACCCTTCGACGATGGAGTTGTCGTGTTGAATTTTGTTGCGTCGATGGTGGGTGAATTGACTATTTTAAAAATTGTGGTGAATCGGTTCTCCTTATGTGACATTGCTGAGAGATCGATTCATCCCTTGTTTTAATTGTTGCTGCTTGTGCTGCAACATCTTGCCGGGCCGGCGAAGATACTTAGACAAAGGGTTGTTGCTATGGTTCCTACGATGAGATCAGCACGAAAATGGTCGACCTAGGCTTCAACTTTCTGTGTATCAATAACATCATTAGGTGTTATCCAAGGTCCCCGCCATCACTTATGCAGTTCATCAGCGTGAGCGTTGGATGGGCAGAGGGGTGGCAATTATTAGTGTTAATGGGGTATGATTTTAATTATAATCCATTATTGTTTGTTAGTTATATTTAACGTAATTCATAATCGATTATCAGTGTTCGTTTTTTTTTTTTTTGGTTTCGGTAGGATGTGTAAGTGTGTCAGTGTTAGTGTGGATGTGTGTGCGTGTGTGTGTGTGTGTGTGTGTGTGTGTGTGTGCGTGTGTGTATGAGTGTGTGACAGAAGGCCCCATTGGCCATTGTGTGCTAACGTTGACTAAATGTGTGATGGCTGTTAAATCATCAACAGAATTGGCATACGCTGTAGTTCGATGTATGCTGTCGTCGTTGTTGTTGAGGGCATGACTTTGATAAACTGTTGATACAGCTACAGTAGGAGGAGTTGGTTTCCTCTTCCATTCACGCTGTTAAGGATTCCACCGTCTAACCTCGTGTATGGGGTTCTCGTATGTCGTTGTTTGCGATTGTGGAACACCTTCGCTGGTTTGCCATTGCTGGTGTGTTGTGAACTTGGCTTCACCCTTCGTAGACCAAATGGCGTAGCAATTGTAACCGGTTCAGGGGTTACTGACTAAATCGTTAGGGTTTGCAGGAAGCCTGCTGACGAGGCTATGCCAGACAGTCGGAGAGTCTGGGCTGGCATAACAGCTGAGATTATCGACCGTTGTATATCTCCGACATTTTGTGGAGGAGGTGCCTGTAAGGCTTTATCTGCCGCATCAGCCGCGGCAGGTCTTTGATGAATATTTGTCCTGTTCCAATGGTTAACATTCATCGTCTGCTTGATTAGGTTGATGTCTGTTAAGCTCTGTTGGAACTGCGTTGTTAGTTGCGAACTGATCGGACCATTGAAACTATTTGACCTTTGTTTTCGAGCGATGTAGTTGCCGTTAAGTTGGAAACCTTGTAGTTGTGCGGCCACGCCGTGCCTTGGAATGTTGCCGTTTATAAATTGCTGAGATCGAGGTGTCCCAGATGAGGCTGCTGATTCAGCATGACGTCCACTTAGTTGGGTTACAGCAGGTCATGTAATATTGTTATTGATCGCTTGTACGCTCGCCATCTTCTGGGGACGATTAGCCTGTGTTGAAGTCTGACATGTTGAAGTAGTCGCCAGCTGCGGAGCACCGTCTGCGTTCAGAATCAAACGTGATTGCTGTGGCAAATTGTGGCATTTGATTTGTGCTGTTGGGGATGAGTTCGACATACACCGCTAATGCCATTGGCTGGCCTTGGGGGAATTTCTCTATGGAAACTGACATTTGTGTGGCCAGCATTGCCTGACGGTGGATTCGATCCGTTAGTTGAATGATGGTGTCGAGAGAGATCATTTCGGTTTTTATTATGATGGCAACCATATGGATGACCTTGCTGGCCTTGAAGACCAGACGAAGCCGCTGCGTTTCTCGAATTGCTAGAGTTCGCTGAATTTCCTTTTCGTCCAGAATTAGTTGTCTTATTCCCTTGATACTGGTTCGTGGAAATTCGTCCTCCAGTATTAGTCGTCACTCTAGATTTCGAAATATAGGTTCCATCACCTGATTCGTAATTCCGCTGTCGACGTCTATTTGATGAACGTATACTACGACCATGAGGTGCAGTCATTATTTGTGAGACAACATTATTTCCATGATGATTTTTATTAGACCGTACTTGATGCTGCATATGCTGTGACGGTGCCCGGTGCCCATCAGCAACTGGATTGTGGTTTAGATTTTGTTGAACTAGAAATGGCGTTTGATTGAGCAAGACAGGTTGCGTAGTTAGGTTTCTAGTAGGAAGAACCATTTGCTGGCCAGTAGGAGCAACCGCTGAATATTGCACTGCTGGATGAGTTCTATCGAAATGTTTTCCATATTGGTTTTCAATGGTTGTATGAAGCGATGTTACTGTTGGTGGGGCCTTGAAATTGACGCCTCCCGAAAGCACCCAGCCAAGTTCTGTCTGCTGGGCGATTGGGGGTTCCTGGTGGTCCCTTAATAATCCCTTCTTGTAGAATGGCTGGAAAAACATCGCTACCAAGTAACATGTCGACCTCACCTGGTTTACTAAATGATGGATCCGCAAGTCGAATGTCTTGGATATGAGTCCAGTTATCACAGGATATATCTTGCGTCGGGAGCATAGCCGTAAGTTTGGGTAAAACCAAAGCCCTCAGCTGAATGTTGAAATCTTTATTCACATTCGAATGTATCGTTACTGATATCGCATGCTTGGATACACTCGTATTGTTTTCTCCAACGCCTCGGATGTTAGTGTAAATTTTCTCCATTTTGAGCCTTAAAAATTGTACGGCAGGCTCAGAAATGTACTAAGCTTCTGCTCCAGGATATAGTAATGCTCGCAGCAGCACAGGTTGCCCACCAGTTGAGAAGACCTTTACTAATGCAGTAGCTAGAAGGACTGATTGTACCTTATGGTTTTCGGCTACGTACGTATTATGTGCCGAAGTACTCCTGGAGGGGGATGTAGGATGCTGAGCCTGGTTCGTTGTTGCGTGTTGAGTGGAAGAGGAACTGGATGGAGATAGTGTCTGGCTAGCCACCCTTGAACGGGGTTCACTTGCCAGCATTTGGATGGCAGAGTCAGTTTGGTGCAGCATTAAATGGTGTTTACTCTTACATGTCCAACATGTGAACCTGCTAGTGCAGTTTTGCGCCGTATGTGCATCTGACAGGCAGTTGAAACACAAGTCGTTTCTCCGAACGACCTCTCGTCTTTTGTTCGGATTCCATGCTTTGAATTTGTTGCATTGTCTGATGGGATGCGACTTCTGGCACATGGGACATTTTCCGATGGTTGCATTGAAGGCGCTAACTGTGCCTAGTGTCTGCCTCTTTGGTCTTGGTTGCGATGACTCTGTTGCGGATGGGCCCATCACTTCCAAGGTTCTTGCCCTCATCAACAAGAAGTCTTCCAGTACGCTGTAAGTCGGATAATCCACATAAGAAGCTATGTTAGATTCCCATTGTCCTCGAGTAATCCGTGGTAGTTTCTGCACGGTATGGTATATCAGAACATCTTCTCAAGATTTTACTGGGACGCCTAAATGTTTTAGAGGCAACTCATTTGTGGTGTCGAAGAGAAGTTTTAGGCCATCGGACCATTCTTACGCAACCTTTGGTTGGTCGAAAAGCAATCTGAATTGGTTACCCTTTAACCATCTTACGTTCTGGTAACGCTTCACCAGAGTTGCTCAAGCGCTTTCAAAATTATCATCGGTGATGGCATTGTTCCTTAGTAAACGCTGCGCTTCACCACTTAAATTAGTCTTCAAGTAATGAAGCCTTTGAGCATCAGAAATGGATGCATTTTTTATCACCAAACTTTCAAATAGGCTTTTAAATTCAGGCCACATTTTGGTATGAGCCTGAAAAGGTCGGAATTTTAATGGCCGGAAGTTTCATTATTAAGAGTCTGGTGTAGGTCCTCGGTGGCCGTCAACTGGGATTTTAAGTCAGATGAGTACATGTAGTACAACTCCTTCAAAGTGTGAAATACTAAGGAGTCTGTGGCGACTCTAACAGATACACACACAATTCACAAGCAAAATAGTCAAGAGCACCGAACGAAAAATCGAATAAGAAAATACATCAGAGCCGTATACCAAGCGATAACATAACAATTCACATCAGTGGAGTATAGTCGAGTTTAAAAATCAAATTCTAAAATCGGCCAGTGGCCTGATGGGTAACGCTTAGTTCAATTTTTGGTGATTCAAACTGTCATAGCGTCAGTTCGAATCACACGTTCTTCTTCACTATTATTTCAAACGCCATAAGTCCATGTACTTCACCTTTGCATCTTCATTAGGTGCCGCGACAATCTTCTGGTGCAGTCCTCGCGCTTCGTCAAAAGATCGCTCCAAGTTAGACAAACGCGCCTCATTCATATGAATGGATTTGGCCGATTGATCCAAGGCTAAATACGCCTTGTGATCAGCCGTTAACTCGCTCGCCGAACGACCTATGCAGCCGCTGGCACGTGCGCGAAGATGCAGCCCGAATGAAATACGTAGAAAGTTGCCGTCAGCTACCTTGTCGACGTTGTTCCTGCAGAGACCTCAAATCAGTTGATCTCGTGCCTTAAGTGTGGATTGGTGTTTATGCAGTAGTAAGAAAATACGCTTTATTTACCCAATATATATTTGTTTTTAGCGCGTCGTACCCCCGAAGCCAGACTCAACTCCGGATTAAAGGGGAAGGGTGTCTTGCCCAGTACGATCGTGGATAGTTTAATGTAAATTTATTTTATTAAAAATAATGGTTTAGTGTATATATTTTATTTTATGAACTACTTATGGTTTGGTTGGTGAAAAAACTTAATCCCATGATTATTGCTAGTTGAGTTTGGTTTTCGTGATCCTCCCAACGTACTTGCAACACCGTTGAAACAACTCAACGTGATGTCAACAACCGAAAACACTGCGACCGATGCGAAGACTTCTACAGATGTACCTGTTAAACAGAGTTGGATTGCCGAATTGAAACCACCTGTTGATCTTGATTTATGATTATTTATTTAATTTAAAGGCACCTTGCCTATTGAACACCTGACGGGCAGTATTGTAATATGTTTCGTGTTGAATTAAACATTAGGAGACATAAATAGTGTTTTTTTTTCTTTCAATAAAAACCAGATCACATCGAATATCCTATGTCCAAATAGTGGTTTATTTCCCAGTTGAAATTCATTTGTTAACCTTGGGTTTTATTTCGTGATCCTCACAAATTTTGTTGGTTAAGAAGCAAACACACCGAGATGACCCACGCAGCCCACCGCTGAACAGCTCCCTCGATGAAAGCACACAACGATAACACCATCTGTTATATAATTAAAGCTCATTTAATTATCCCTCCCCCTTTGAAAAATTAACATCTCGTGTCTTCACATATATCCTTCCCTTCCTTTTTCCCTTCCCTCCAATTTACTAATTTCCCTTTACCGTTACAATAGAATATCCCCTTTACAATAGAATATAATTTAAAAAAACGTAAAACCCATTTAAAGCCCCATTCACATTGCAATAGTCATCTTCTTTGTATTAGCCATAGTCGCCCCCTATTAGCCATTAGCCATCTCGGCCGCTTCCTCGAAATCACTACCGCGGAAGCGGAGCGAAAAAGGATGTGTGGCGAAAGACACGAGATGGTTGCTTCTTGTTCATCGTGTGGTCGACGCGAATAGTTCGGTGGAGTTTTCGGTCCCGCAAAAATAATATATAAAAGAAAAAGAAAAATTATGCAAATGAGATTAGAGTTTTTGAATCGAGTCGTGTGCGCGTGTGGCTTTATTTGAAAAGGAATCGTGTGTAATTAAATATAATTCAAACTATTTTGTAAATTTGATGCGTGTGTTGTAGTTAAATAGAATAAAAACTATTTACTAGTAAATATTGAAAACTTGCGTGTGTTTGTAATTAACTTGAAAAACCCTTTATTTGTGGCAATTAAAATAAAAAGGAACTATAGAATGTGCATAATAAAGGTGCATAGGATACGAAGACACCCCAGCGGCTTTCACTTCAACAATCAACACAGAACGGGGTAAGTTTTGTGTCATAAACAAAATAAAAAATTCAATAATTGTTAAAAGAAAATATAACACACCCGGCCAAGCTCAAGGAGAAGTAGACCATGATGATTCGCACAGATCGCCACTAATTACTTTGTCGATGATACACACCACACAACACTTTATTTAATTTATGGTCACTTCGGATTGCTTATGTTAAATTATATTAAATTATCAAGTGCCACTTGCCCTTGCCTTGAGCGCTGCTAGCACGTTGATCATAGGTTGCTGAATGTAATCCATTGTCTTCCTCGTTGAGGTTTGCTTCTGTTTGCGCCTGTATCTGCTCCTCTGGACGTAGTCCAATTTCACATTATCTTTTGCGGATGTAGTATCCGGCTCGAAGGACCATATTTTTCCGTGGTCGTTCTTTACTCGACCAGGACAGCCAAATTCCATCAATCAAAAAAAGGAGGTTTTTAATTGCAGCTATTCTTATCCATTTATTCACACTTTAATCCAATGTAAAAATAAATACAATTTCAACTTCATTTAATTAAACTAAATTCATTTAATTTGATTTGCCACTTCAACGGCAACTTTGAATAACTTAAAGGGAACAACAAACAAAAACTGATTTTACTTGCACCAGAGTAAAAAAGAAGAAGAAGAAATTGTCTCCATGCGCCCGTTAATATACCTCGTAATCCATAGTTCCCCGTTAATGTCATCCGACCAAAAGCCCCGTGCTATCGAACAGCACATCATCGTGAGAAACGGTTGTATCGTACGAGCGCCTTTTTCCGTTGCAATGTCGATATTAATAATTGAGCAAAGAAACGGAGTATACCCTTCGGCGATGGAGTTGTCGTGTTGAATTTTGTTGCGTCGATGGTGGGTGAATTGACTATTTTAAAAATTGTGGTGAATCGGTTCTACTTTTGTGACATTGCTGAGAGATCGATTCATCCCTTGTTTTAATTGTTACTGCTTGTGCTGCAACAGTAATCCTGTGATTATTTTCAAAAATCTCTGCGATAATTTTTGCTTTATTGGTGTCATTATTAACAACAACACCGTTATGTATGATTGGACCAGTGATATGAGAAGTGCCACATATCTTTTTAACATTTTTATAAACGTTCTGGTCCATCTGAATACCCTTGAGTTTGCCTTCCAATTGTCGGGTACGATTGTTTTGGATTCTTTGTTTTATCAGCGTACCAATATTGTGAATGATGGGTGGAGTGACTGAATAAACTCCATCTAAAGGCAATATATATATATATATATATATATATATATATATATATATATATATATATATATATAAATATATATGTTTAATAATAATTCGTTCAGATAACCATTGAACTAAATACCAAAAAATTACAAAAGTGTTAATACGAGTTGTCAAGAAAGTACTTGGTGATTAGAAATAAAGATTAGTTTTCTAATAATAAAAAAACAAAAAGTATTTTATTAACAAATATGTGTTAAGTGATTGGTGTAAATGAAAGAACGCATCCCTCCACGCCTTCACCTCCAGGTGAACTGGGATCATCACGTCCACACCGTGCGGTAAGAAAAAATTATATAATTAATGCCAAGGATATGTCTCCAAATAACATAAAAATAAATTCAACAAAACCACATTTACTTAACCAAATACTTTTGGTTTCAAAAACTAAATATTAGCTAACATTTTAACCTTATCATTTCCAACTTCCTTTATAAGAGATTATTACCATTACTACAACCAATTTTCAATTCAAAGTTTTCGAGACCGGCTGCTAGAAAGTTAGTCCACTAAGAGACTGGCCTACAGACAATTTACATCTAATTTCACTAGTTTCTGTAATCAACGGTGCATTGTTATAGACTTTAATGAAAGCCGCTTTACGAATTCTAAATCTTCAAACTGTTAGAATGGGGGATCCTTGCGTTATGCTTCAACGTAGACAAGTAAATTCCGAAGTGCTTACCTCTTGTGCAGTCATAAGCTTAATCGCATGGAAACATTTAATAACTCCTTGAAAAATTCAATCCACCCACCTAAAATTATTTCCATATCTGAGTACTCACTTATACATATCCTTGTAGAGATTAAAAGAGGACAAAAGCAAGGTAAACAACCGCCACACATACGATCCCTCATAGCACCACAAGTCCCCGTTTAGTTATTCTCATCTAACATTGTTCGAACCCATACGCAAAGAGTATCTTTTTTGAAAGGTCCTTTTGAGATAATAATAATTTAGTACTGTTGATATGACTTTTGACCATCATTACCTCCTTGGAACCTCTTTCTCCGCTTCGAAAGTGTTCAACAAAATTCTCGAAACGAAATAAATCTTGAATTTTCGGCCCGAAATACACACGCAGTCAATTCAGTCGCAAAAGTACAAAAATTATTTGGATTGCGCAAATTATTCGATTACTCACAGCCATACACATATATGTATTGTATAGAAATGCTCATCGCAAGAGTATATCTCGTTTCAGGAATTCCATTTGGAACCGCATACGAAGAATCCTTTTGAGGCAGGTTCGAGAGATAAACTGTTAGGGTGAACGGGTTCGGTTCTTCCGGTCGTAATGCAAATCGTTTGGAGTAAGATGGAGCAATGTGTTGGGGAGGTATGTCCTTCTCTCTTAGAAAAATGAACCTGAAAAATCAAGAGGGGATTTTGAAAGTCCTGGAAATGATTTTTCATTTATTGCGGAGGCAAAAGTTCATCTCTGACTTTGGTAACTTTTCTACTGCGTGCACTGGATAATAATTTTCATTTGTTCAAATACATATTCGATTGGCTAGATGAGTATATTGGGCTTATCCTTCGAACAGAAGCGATGTATCCTCAAAATCTGAGATTCTCTAATGCTAGGACACAAATAAATGAAGTTTGCTCTAATAGCATAAAGAAGAGATACCATCACCAAGGATAAACGCGGGGTACTTTCAAAACCATACCACCCAGTAGAATGCCATTGAAAAAGGATTTCCTTTGTTCATTCGAAAGGACTTAAGAGATGCATGAGGTTTGAGTTCATGTTTCTTTTGATTTTGGAACTAAGTTTTCGGAGAAACATTCGAAATTATTTATGTTGTGGTATGGCAGGATACAGGATGTGCACACGTATGCAGACAAGAGAGAAGGTGAAAAACTTTTGTATATCCTTACATGTCATCATCGATAATTTTCTTTTGACCGAACATTTTGATGCAGAGGACAACCACTTCTCAGGAAAGTTTTACGTACAGGGATAAAGGACATTCAAAGGATGAGATGGGTTCGTTCGCTTCGATTTAGGATCTCACAAAACATGTGTGTGCAGTCTAGTTATGTGAGCTGAGGGAAACATTTGCGATAAGTTTGGAGACGTCTTAAGTCAAATAGCTTCTACATTCGAAAATTGTGCTGTGATCGTCCCTGCTAGAAATTTAGGAAACGGTTTACAAGTTTGTTGTCCAAGAAGATACAGTTCTTCATCGCCTTCCGATGGTTGTAGTAATTTAAAACCGTTTAGTGTGGAATTAAACACCGGTTACACATGTCATGTATATAGCCAATTGATGAGGTCAGAACTACCATTGAACGGTCGTTTTTTTTGCTCCCATAAATACATTTATTGTTAGCTTAAAAACAGGTAGATTTTTCGTCGATCGGGTGTTTTCAACTGTTTATTTTACTATTGTTACTTTTTAAAATGGAAGACTCGCTAACAGAGTTAAAACATTCTGACGTTAACTTCGAGTTGTGTAACTTGGAACTGTTGTAAGATGAGTATGTCCTAAGATTTCAGTTATCGGAACCGTTGTGTATTTTTATAGTTAGTGAATTTATTGCTCAACCCCCACAATATCGTAAGCTCATCAGTTGAAGTTACATACAAACTCGCAAGTAGTAAACTCCCCACGGACGGCAGTTTGTAGGAATAAATTGTACAAAACACAATTAAACAAATATGACTTTTGATTTTGTTCTCCAACATAAAAATTTCGACAATATCAAATTAGCTTTAACAGATATTGATGACAATTTTTTACCTTTCTCTGTTCTTCTCCTTAGGGGGAAATGAGTACTTTGATTGGGTATATTAACGATCAAAATTTAGCTTCTCTTGTCAAGTTTCGGTTGACCTGTGGCGGTTCTGCCAAACCCCACTGACTACTTACCTAAAGAACCCCCATCCCTACAACCTAGTCTACATCTGCTAATGCAATCGCATTAAGCACCTGTAAATGCTTCACTTATCAAATAGATCAAATTTATAACCTAAAATTCCTTGTAAAACAATCCTTACCTTTCATGTATCTCTTCGCATACAAATTCTCTATAAGAATTCTTTCCTAACTTATCATAAATTCCCTGATAGAAAATTCATCGATTCACATATAACACAACCGCATAATCAGGGAATCTTACCCTTGAGTTGGCTTAACCCAGCCTCAACATGTGTACAATAAAAACTACCTACATACACATTGGCTGGCGACCCTTTTAACCAACGATAAACAGTCCAACGCAGCTGCATGTAATTAGCACCATGGACATTGAGACTAATTCCTTAGCATGCCCCATGTGTAAACAAAAGAACGCTGTTCTTGCACAGGCTTTCTGGCGATACCATAAACAATCCATATCGTTTGTGGTATCCCAGAAGTATTTTTCATTTAATGAGTTCCAGCTTATTTATTTAGCTGACCCTAATCACAGACCGATGCCTTAGGTCGCTTCTTTCTTTGTCTGTATCCCTTGTCTAGGTTTCGTTTCGCTTTTGACCTGCAAGCGTTATGTAAACAGGCTGATCTCAACGATCGACTTCACGCACGCCACTACAGGACCTCACCAGTGAGATCCTCTTTCCTCGTTTTCACCACGAGAGGAACACTTTCTCTTTCGGGGAAACTCACCCCATTAGCGAGTCGTTTCTGCACGAGCCGTTTATCGCAGAGTCCAATTACATCAGCCGACCGCGCCGGTAGGCCGGTCTCCCGCTCTCCGTAAAGCTGCGGAGATGCGTTTACGTCACAGAGTCACAAATTAACCCCCACCGAAATTAACAGTGTGTTCCAATTTTTAACTCGGACATATTTTTCAGTGCGTTGGTGAAAGGAAACCTTTTTTCAATAAGTAAAATTTATACCGGATACCAATTGCGGAAACAAGTGGTAGTTTAATCTGATACAGCTGTCGTGTGAAAGGAAACCTTTTTCCTTCATTAATTTGTAAAGCGAGGAACTCGGGCATAATAAACCTTAATACCAGTTAAAAGATTGTTTAAAAAAACTGTGTACTCCAAATTAAATTTAGATAACATGTATTTAAAAACCAATTGGACAGAGATTAAAAATCATCAACAACCCCTCATTTAGTGTTTTTATTCTACTTTCCTTTTCTTGGTGAACGTTTTCTTTTGGTGCAATGGTAATTAACTTCCGATGAACAATTGACTTGGTGTTTCCACCTGCTGCGATATTCGGCTGAACTCGTTAGTGAATGATGGAGGTAGAAGGGAACCGAGTGCCCATGTCTGGCATAACACTTCGTTCCCCACAGACCTATCAAAGTGATATGTGGCTATCAACTTCTTCACTGGTTTGCTGAAAACAGGGTTTACTTAGAGTAACACTTTGGAGAATATTGTGGGAGTTCTATTAGACACCCGAAGAACCACCCATCGTCCTAACCCAACTCCCCTTTCCCAACCTGCAACCCTATTACCTATCATAAGCAGCTTACCTACAGATGAGCAGTCAAGCTCCCCTGCAACAAAACTCACCTGAAAACATAAGCCCCTGGCAAAATCACCTAGCATGATTGCCAATGCTATCGCATTGGCATCTACAGACTTTCACCCAGGGGCATGCTTGCATCCAACCATCATGTCCTGAAATCTAATTCGGTTTTCTTATCATGTAACCGACATTAACACCCGAACATGTCAATACACATAGCTGAGAACCATTTTCCCATATAAGTGCATGACCTGTTCACCCTTGCCTTATCGGCAGACCCATCGGTCGATCGTTCGATCGACAATATACAGCACAGCCCATCACTTGAATTCAAGTCTTGTTCAATGTAAACACACACTCGACCCATCGACCGATGAGACGTTACCAATTTGAGTATAATCAAAGTGATGCTACACGCGATGGCAAAGTAGTAAACAAACCTTGCCCCCATGTCCATTCGGTTTTCAACAGCTGCAACCAATTTCCCATTATCGGCAACCAACCGATCACAGAATTAGACACGAACATGATTGTTATTGAAACAATCATACCCATGGCCATGTCCCACGATACGTTCCTTTTAAAGTAAACATGCTACCATGCATGCTGGCCTTCGCCATTGTAAGCGAAGTTTTGTTGACATAACATCAACAGAAAACCTCATTCCCTATCGTTTGTGATCGCAAGGCAGCCAAGCCTCCGTATTCGGTCATCTATTTGATCACCGGCGTATTTCGATTTTCTTTCGTGCACCTTCGCATCTCCGTTGGTCCTCACTTTCAACGAATGGATTTTCAACTAGACCCGTACGGTGACGATGGGAATTTTCCAGCAAAACTCAAATCGATCGCTCATTGGCCGACACCAATGAAAAAGATCGGAGTTGCTCCTCCCATATCGATGGAAATTCACCACCACTGCAGCTAGTGGATGTTGAGCGCAACAGCCACTGGCGGAGTCAGATTTGAATCGCCCAATGAGGCACAAGTGGAGGTTTTTGCACAGTCATAGTCGGGAGAGTCATTAAATTACGTATCAAGTTCAAATTCAAAGTCTTTCAGTGAATAGCGTTTTCCCGCTGGTCATTGTTCATCGTGACCTTTTAGCATCGAGTTCGTTTTAAGTGATTAAGCATGATCGAGAAGCAGGTCTCTTGAGCAGTTGAGGTCATATATGTTTTGCGACGAGAAATCCAGAAGGAAAAAAACAAATCTACCTGCGTTGACTAAAAAAAAGGAAATTGCCCCTTTTTTATGCTGTGTAGGGTTTGCCCCTTTTTGACTGTGTGAAGTGTTATTAATGTACAGAGGTTCCCTCTTAGAATACAGCAATCTATTTTAGACAAATAAGTGAATAATTTTTGTACAGGAATATAAAAGGAACACAGACATTTTAAGGCTGAAAAATAAAGAGACGCTTAAATAGCACGTTACAGAACGAGTGGAGTGTTTTATTTTCCTTCCGTTTGCTTGTGGATGGTGAGTGGCGGACTTTCAACTCCCGCGGACAATTTCCCGAGAACAACTCCCGACGATGCTATAGTTGGTGGGTGCGGAACGAAGTGTCGTACGGCGGCACAATATAACTACTGCAGCCCCCACAGTATTTACTCGAGTGGGATTTACTGAACCCAAAGCGCTATACTGTCTTTTATCATCAACGATTCGACCCATGGTAGGTGACTGTTGCTGCACAAGCAACAAACATTGATTTCAAGGCAGCCTCTGGTGAATCGGAACTGTCATACACATTCTTCACAGCATTAAGCCCCTGGATGTATGCCGCAGAAAATCCAACTTGCGGTTGCATCAAACAATATTGGCATTGAACGCTGCCAACGGATTCAGCGAACTGATAACGGGCCCCGCTGTTCAATGCTGAATGGAGAAAGTGAACCGGTGACAGTTCACGAACAGTTGTGGCTGTTCTTACTGTTTTTTAGAAACAGTTTGGTGTGTTTTAACTTGGTTCTTCAGACAAAGAAGAATTTAACCTTTTGATTTATATATACAGTTTTTTTTCACTGTGTTCAACCGTTTTCATTTTTGTTTAAGCAATGTTCAAAATAAAACCGCGCAATGGCAAGAAAATGTTCAATGTGTAAATTATTTGTTATTGGTGAAATTCTGTTTCGTTATTCGGATGATGTATTGACATCGACAATCATCATGACAAAAAAATGATTCTTTGCTATTCTCGTCGAGGAGGAACTCGACGCAGAACATGGATTGGCTATTCCCAGTTGGCGAACCACCTGCAACCATTGGGGTTGCGGTTTCCAACTTTCGAAACATTTGGTCCTTCGAGCCGGATGCTCGAAGTGTACATCGATCTCAACGAACAACAAATTGGATTACGTCCGCCAACATCCTCAACGAGGGAACTCCGCCAACAACCTGTGATCAACGTGAGCAGCGCTCCAGTAACCAAGGTAGGTGGCAATTGAATTTATAATTTGACATATAACTTAATTTAGCGATCCGAATGGATCTGAACTACAAAGTTTTGTGTGGTGTGTTCATCGAAGTGTTCAATTTCATCGACATTCTACCACCGGGTAGCAATTGTTGTTCTTTATTTCACATAAATAATATTGGAGTGATATTTGTTCGGGACTGTTATAATTTCTAATTGACCTGAGTGCAGACATTGATTTGGAATCAATAACGGCAATTACAAACAAGGCCGCAAAGTTAGATCTATGCGAAGTGCCAATCAATGTTTATCGAACGCAATCAGCAATTCCTTGAAACAGCCGAACAGATTAATAATGAAGGCAACCGCCTGATGAAGGAATGCAAATATGAAGAAGTGGTACTTCAATCAACCGGGCCATTAGTTTCGATCAGAAAAATCCAACATTCTACTGTAATCGAGCTGCAGCATATATCCGTATAACAGAAAAAGATAGTGCGATTAAAGACTGCAACTCTGCGTTGTTCGACAATCCAAATTACAACATAGCATATGGCCGACTGGGAGATGTATATCTGAATGCAGGAAAGTACGATGAAGCCATGGACGCTTATACAAAGCTATTCAATTGGAACCTGATAACAACGATTGAAAATGAACCTGAACAAACGGAAGGAATTGATACGTGCCACAATAGCTGTTGTTCCTGAACAACGAAAGTTCGCCAAAAAAAACAACTATACCAGAGTCACAGAATTCTAGGAATTTCTTCAAGTATTCTACAGGCTATGAAGAACAATGTTAAACTACCAGTTAGACAAGTTGGAGCTATCTTCTTACGTTCATGTCAGGTGTTCTGGATGTTTCAATTGGGGTTTTCAACTGATATCGTAACTACGGAACCTTAGCACAGCGAGCCTTAACACATATTATAATATACCTAAAATGCAGTGATTCATCTATTCCTAGAAGTTAAACGTCACATGGTTGCAATATTGAAGATGCTATATTTCTAATAACTTCCTTCACAGAATCTGACCAAGACCTCTGGGAAAGCGACCCACAGGAATGTATTCAGTCAATTTCAACATTTGACATTTTTGCAGATTTTAATTGTCCAGGTCCTGTAGCACAAATATCTCAACATCAGGTAGAACGCAGAAAGGAATTCTACCGAAAACAATGGGAACCATGATGCAGGTTCGTACATCACCAAACGCGGATGAGTTTCAATTGGACTGGACATATTTGAGCCTACTGGTTGAGTAGTTCACTACTCTTGCAAATAGAACTAACTTCTATTTTTATTCAATAATTTTCTTTTGTAATCGGCGGAAAATAAAATAAAAAAAATATATATACATTTCCTGTTGTTTCCCATATTCCAACCTCCAATACAAGCAACTTACATTTCAACTTTAACACAAATCAACATCAAAGCTAGTAATTCTATCAAATACAATTTACAGTCCACAAATTACTATCATATTACATTTACCAAATTACAGTCCACTTGTCAACATCCAAGGTTGTTCATTTATTTAATTCTTCAGAATTCACCGCAGGTAAATAAAGAAGTTTTCTAATCGGTTCCAGTACCATATTGAGGACATCATTCGGATCCTCTTTTAACAATGTTGCAGGTACTTTTCACCATCCACGCTATAGAAGTTAGATACGACCGCGTACACTGAACGAACCTCAAGAAGAGGACGATGGCCCATCGGGCAGAATAGTCGAGAGGACAATTCAATGAAATCTAAGCGTGGATCTCAGTACAACGATAGAGCTAGAAGCTCTCACCGAAAAGCAAGCGTCACCTGCAACAACATCAAGGAAACAGGAGAAGTTTTGGAAACTTCCTTCCTGTATATGAAAACTATCATCTGACGGGTCAGCGTTTCAAGCGCAAGCGGTCAGTACGAAGAAAAATTTGCCAACAAAGGCACATCCGGTCCTATACCTGCAATATCAATCCAACTTCGAATTGCAGACGAGTAAATCCAAGAACCCCTCGAATTGCGATCTTCACCGCTTCATTTACATCCGTTCCTGGGCACCGATTTTCGTCACCTGGACGCATCGCTGTCACGCGTCCAGGATTTGTCGCTTCTCTCCACCCAGGCACACCGCTGTCACGTGTCTGGGGTTCATAACTTCTAGCCGCCTGGACGCAACGCTCTGGGGGCACCCTCTTATCATCGCCCAGGCACCGCGAATCACGTGTCTGGGGGCACCACTCTCACCGAGTCGGTGTCTAAGTTGGACTTTCGGTATCAAGAGTAGAGGATATAGAAGATGATGAACAGGAAAGATGCCGGCACCAATAAATCATATCATCGGTAAGCTGTCACAGTATGGATTACACCGTTTCTCGTCATCTGGACTCATCGCTCACGCATCAGGATTTGTCGCTTCTCGCCACCTCGGCACATCGCTGTCACGTGTCTGGGGTTCTTCACTTCTCGCCGCCTGGATACAAAGCTCTGGGGCATCCTCTTATCACCGCCCAGGCACTGCGAACCTCGTGTCTGGGGGCACCACTTCAACAAAGTCGGTGTCTAAGTTGGACTTTTGGTAACAAGAGTAGAGGACATAGAAGATGATGAACAGGAAGGATGCCGACACCCTTCGAGAAATCATTTCAACGACGAGATGATTGACGACCTTTCAACATTTACTACTACTCAAATTCGAATAGAAATCTCTACAACAAAGGAGATGATTGACAAATTCAGAGAGCAACAACCTCCGAGACGATTCAGAACTGCTCAACATGGTACTACTTTTCGACAACAGAGCAGACTACTCAACAATACAGAGAAGACGATTGGCGACTTCTCAACAATATATATTATAAATATTATAAATTATATAGTAATCAATTCAACCCTAAAGACCTCAACCAATTGAATAACGTAAGTGCTTATTCAAATTGTTGCCGCGGCTGATGCGGCAAATATCGCCTTTCAGGCACTTTTCCACAACGTGTCGGAGACTATCAACAGTAAACAACGACGACCTTATCACACGCTACAACGTTAGCAATCAATGGCCAACTGGACCTTCGGTCACACACAGGCGCACACACACACACCAACACTGATAATTGACTAGAAATTGAAACAATAACTAACTATATCTTATAACAAATTAATTCAATTAATAGTTAGATCTAGTCGATATAATTAATTATTACCACCCTACCTCTGCACTATACCGGTACATGAGCAACGAGCACCAACTAGTGGAGTTGGTCTTGCTGGGCCAAGTGGGCAAACATTCGAGCACCAACTAGTGGAGTTGGTCTAGCTGTTCTCAGTGGGCAAACATTCGAGCACCAACTAGTGGAGTTGGTCTAGCTGTTCCCAGTGGGCGACTATTTTTCAAACCAAATAGTGGAGTTGGTCTTGCTGTTGGCTGTCTTTCAAATCAACTGGTGGAGTTGGTCTTGCTGTTGGCTGTCCTATCAAACCAACTAGTGGAGTTGGTCTGGCTGTTCCCAGTGGGTGCTGACATGCCCCTTCATTGACAGCACCAAAGGGAAGGACAACTACTGGTGCATCGTCGTCGGCCCGGCAAGATGTTGCTGCACAAGCAACAAACATTGATTTCAAGGCAGCCTCTGGTGAATCGGAACTGTCAAACACATTCTTCACAGCATTAAGCCCCTGGATGTATGCCGCAGAAAATCCAACTTGCGGTTGCATCAAACAATATTGGCATTGAACGCCGCCAACTGATTCAGCGAACTAATAACGGGCCCCGCTGTTCAATGCTGAATGGAGAAAGTGAACCGGTGACAGTTCACGAACAGTTGTGACTGTTCTTACTGTTTTTTAGAAACAGTTTGGTGTTTTTTTAACTTGGTTCTTCAGACAAAGAAGAATTTAACCTTTTGATTTATATATACAGTTTTTGCTTCACTGTGTTCAACCGTTTTCGTTTTTGTTTAAGCAATGTTCAAAATAAAACCGCGCAATGGCAAGAAAATGTTCAATGTGTAAATTATTTGTTATTGGTGAAATTCTGTTTCGTTATTCGGATGACGTATTGACATCGACAATCATCATGACAAAAAAATGATTCTTTGCTATTCTCGTCGAGGAGGAGCTCGACGCAGAACATGGATTGGCTATTCCCAGTTGGCGAACCACCTGCAGCCATTGGGGTTGCGGTTTTCAACTGGCGAAACAGTGATGGAATCCACTACTTTCGATTCAATACATGAAGCACCCTGATTAATGTTGTTTCTTTTCTCTTGACAGGGATCCAATTTTCTGGTCGCACAGCTCTTTTTCTTGATGTCTTTGGGGTTATATCAGTATAATTTTTTAACCCAGTTTTTCGTTGCTATACTCAAATCGTGGGTCACTTTTTCCAACGGTACTCTGAAAATAAGGATGCTCAGTGTTGCGGCTGCAACTGGGAGTGACGGGAATATATTTGTTAAAAATATATTCTTGTATAACATTTAAAACTTGTCTGGTGCTACAATCCTAGAACTAATGACGATTCAGTTCTACTACATTTTGTTGTGGCCCAAGACAAAGGGAGAAAGATAAAGAGAACAGTACTAGATCGAAATTAACAAAGGATTTAGGGATGATACAACACAAATCGAAGAAAAGAATACTGGAGTTATGTAAAATGTACGCTACACAAATAGTAAAATAATGCGATTAATAGAACAAAATAAAACAACAAAGAAGAACGGGAAAACTTGTTCGCTGGGCGCACTGGTGCTGCGGAAAAAGAACGTCTTGGACATGCAGCGTTACAAACCTAAATTGTCCTCCCATCTCCATCGCGGCCGTCCTACCGGTCTCTTTCCTGTTAGTCTATCGTCAAGAATTCTACGCACGGTCCTATCGTTGCCCATTTGCGCCACATGTCCGGCCCATCTTAATATTCACGACCTGATTACTCTCACTATTGTAGGTTTGCGGTATAGCTCTTCGTTGTTCTGGAGTTTCCTCCTCGTCATATTTACCGCCAAAGTTACCTCTTAAAACTTTATTCTCGAATACACAGAATTTGTATAGAACAATCGGCATGATTAAGCTTCTATAAACACGGAGCTTTAATTACATGATAGGAGCTTGTATTGCAGCAGTTTACTCACTGCGTGCCAGCTAGCGTTGCCGGAATGCAGTCTTTTGTTAATTTCCTTCGACATTCCGTTACTGGCCGTTAGTATAGTAGTTTCCAGATATTTAAATTCTTTAACTTTTCAAATATCTTGCCTCTGACGTTTCTATGTGTTCCCTGATGTCCACCTGCTCTCGCCGTAATTATGTATTGTGTTTTGGCTTCATTTATTTCTAGGCCCACCTCTTCTGCCGCTTGCATGATGGTTTCACTGTTCTTATCTAAAGATTATCGCCCAGAACGGCCATGTCATCCGCATATGCGAGCACTTGTGTGATCCCGTTCAGGGATGATCCGGCCATGTTGTCGTCTTCTACCTTTCTGATAACATACTTGAGCACATGGTTAAAAAGACATGGTGAGAGGCCGCCCCCCTGTTTTAGTTCGTCGCGGATTTCAAATGGAGAGGTGGTTTTCTATTCTAACCGTCTCTCCGTATTCCCACTTCTTTTCCAGCAGTTGCCTTATTGTGAACATTTGGTTACTTGTTCACCGGTTCCTACGGAATCCGCATTGGTAGTCTCCTAGCATTTCTTCTGTGTAGGGTGTGATTCTCGCCAGTATGACATTTGTTAGTGTTTTGTATGTGGTTGGGAGCAATGATATTCCTCTGTAGTTTTCGCAGTCAGATCTGTCACCTTTTTTGAAGATGGGGACGACTATTGAGGTTTTCTTTTCTTCCGGAGTGACTTTTTGGCGGATGTTAGTCTGTGGCGGTTCGTGCGAACGCCACTACTCACCTGCCTACTTACCACCAGGTAACCCCTTTTTTTCGCAAGCCTTCGGCGCCAGTAAATCGAATACTTACCTGCATTAGCATGTAAAATAACCACAATGTCCGCTGATACAAGTGTATGAGCAATAACAGGCATCTTCCTAAAAGTAGAAATGCGTAAAACACGAAAATCATGACATGAAGACCAAGCGCAACGTAGTTGCAATGGTATGAAACTACATGGCATAGGCAAGCATGTGACATCTGCACATCGATCTGGTAAAAACATCAACCAACGATCTGATGTAGCAGAACAACCATGCAAAACATGATGCGGTTGCGCAAGCCTGCGACTAATTCCTGGAATTACCAAGCAGGTGCGCAAACAGATGAAACCTACAACGCATGCCCTTAAAAGGACACATCTCAACCAATACAAATACGAGAGATACAACGCATGCCCATGTAGCTGCATCACATAGCACGTATGAACAATACGAGCGACCCTCCATGTAATGACGTACAACGAGCTAAACACACGCCATGGCGCCCACCACTGTGCACATAATGAATAAAAGCACCAACACGCGGGGGTGCGATGTGGTGAGCATCACCAATGTATGTTGATGTGCTGGTGGTGGCGCGAGTCAACCCTAGGGAGAGAAACCAGGGTGAAAAAGGCGATGAACCAGTGAAGTACACAGCAACCGCGATCGCGCAAAACATATTTAGTTTTCACCATCGGTCAATTAAACGTGCGTAAACACATTTGTTAAAATCACCAGATTGTATCATAGCACACCGCAATTGCTCAAAACATTTCCGTTCTTACCATCAACTATTAAACGTGCGTTAAACACATTTGTTAAAATCACCATATTGTATTACAGTGCACCGCGATTGCGCAGAACATTTTCGTTTTCACCATCAACTATTAAACGTGCGTAAACACATTTGTTAAAATCTCCATATTGTATTACAGTGCACAGCGATCGCGCAAAACATTTTCGTTCTTACCATTAACAATTAAACGTGCGTTAAACACATTTGTTAAAATCACCATATTGTATTACAGTGCACCGCGATTGCACAGAACATTTTTGTTTTCACCGTCAACTATTAAACGTGCGTTAAACACATCTTTGTAAAATACTTAGTGGACGCGGATCCAATTATTTGTTATATACCTAATGTGTATGAACTCAATCAATTATTTGTTACATACCTAGTGTTTATAGATTCAAGCATTTATTTGTTACATACTAGCGTTTTAGAATTCAGTCAATTTATTTGTTACATACCTAGTGTTTGGGAATTCAATCAATTATTTGTTACATACCTAGTGTTCAAGAATTCGATGAATTATTTGTTACATACTAGTGTTTAAGAATTCAATCAATTATTTATTACTTACTAGTGTTTAAGAATTCGATGAATTATTTGTTACATACTAGTGTTTAAGAATTCAATCAATTATTTGTTACATACCTAGTGTTCAAGAATTCGATGAATTATTTGTTACATACCTAGTGTTTAGGAATTCAATTTTTGTAAACACACATTAAATACCTATAGTATCTAAATTTTAAATATAAGCTTATCGATTCAATAAAGAAACTAGCCGTAAGAATACAGCCGTTGTTTATTAGACACCCTAAGCGAACACTCAGTGGGGACGTCTCGGTGAACCAGTGTCGGACTGACACACTACCGAGACAAGACAGAGACCTCTCGTAGTACAACTACACACACGGGACTAAAACCACCTACAAGTCTTGTTCGAAAGGAGTGTTCCGCCGAACACTCTTCGTAAAACAAAACGAAACAAAACCAGAAAGAAACAAACTGGAGCGAAACAACACAATTAAGACATTGAGATTTATCTTTAACTTTTATTTTTATTGTTAGTAGATTTTGCTCTTATCAACACATAAATTACTGTAGCTCTACGATTAGATTATCCACTTACGGCCGTACATAAGAGTCAGATACTTAGTAGTGAACCGTCACCTGTTGCAATAATAGTTCGGCTGGTCTCTACAGAAAACACACAAAATTTCCGCCACACCTCGAACCGTATTCCTGTTTAAAGGTTCTATTTTTATTCTGGTCTATCGCGCATAGTCTTTCACGATTTCCTTCCGCACAAAATATGGCAACGTATCTAAACGAGGGTAGTGAGCCGGCGAGCGTTGATTAATCAAATATATGTTTTGATGTTGCCGTCGGTGGCAGTTGAGACAATTACTTTAATTACTCGCGGAACTTAGTGTACGTTGACGTAGTTACTTTCAACTTCGGTACGGCGCGGACTGACCTCGTCTAAAGGATTCTGTAACTGTACTCTGCGAATGCTCGAAGTAGACTCCTTGTCTCTATCTTTTCTAGACTAAATTCCAATTCCTCATCGGCAAGGGAAATCTTCCCAGCGCATCTCTGCACAGAACTTCCCATCATATCTGCTAACAGACTTTTCCATAGTATCTGTTAACAGCATAAATTTCCCATTGCATCTCAAAAGGAGAATTTCCCATAGTATCTGAAGAGGAGAAACCTTTCCTCATAATCATCAACACCATTAGCTGTTGGTTATCGGAATCTTCTTCCTCTTGTTTTAAGATCGGATGCCGCCGCTTATTCTCCGATCTTTTCGTGGGATTTGTTTAGGTTACCCACCTGGCTTAAGCTAATAATGTGCGTTTCAGATGAGTAATAAAAGGAACCGTGGGATTGTTATAGTTCCTTTGTTAGGATTTTCGAACCATAAACATCTAGCGAGCGATCTACGTGAAGATGTTTATGATTGCATGACTATTGGTCGGCAGCGAAACGATATGCCTTGTTTGCACAAGTGTGCCTTTTGCGTTAGGGTCATGCAAGGGATTTAGGTGCTAATTGCTATTAGCTGCCAGAGTAGGCATCCGTTTTTCGGTTTATTTACCCACAATGGTATTTCATGGGAAACATCGCGTTGATGCTTAGGATGGGTGAGTGATTTACAAGCGACGCTTTCCTGCATGGCGCATTTGTTTAGATGAGATGCTTTCCTGCCTTTTGGAATTGGGAGCTTTTGAACATTTAGTTCCTTGCTTTCTGATATCGGGTTCGACGTCGTTGCATGTCCTATAACCTTTTGCTTGAGGTATGGTTACTGACTATTGGGACACGTGTCTGTGGGCACGTGTGCTGAAAAAGGTGAGTAAGGTTCCTTGGCGGAAAGGATACCTCAAACGCTACAACTTCCTTAGCCCAAATTGTTTTGATGAGTTGGTGGATCTTTCGAGCGGTTGCCGCTCCTCCATGCTTGACAAGATCTGCCGGTATGCAGCCAATTCCGGGAGCCTTGCTGTTTTTCAATCGATTTATTGCGTCTACAACTTGGTTGAAAGAGGGCTCTGGGATCTGAGGCTCGTCTGTATGTACGCCTGGTGCGTTTATTTGTGGTTGAGCAGGTTTTCAAAGTACTGCTTCCATATTGTTACGATATTGTTTTTTTCTGTGACAAACCAGCCGTTTGCGCCTCGAATTATTTTGGGTTTCCCCCTCGTAGCAATTTTTAAGTGAGGTTATGCCGGCATACATACATCTGATGTTCTTTGCTCTGGCATTTTCTAGGATTTTTTCGATCCGAGTCTTCTCCCATTCACGTTTTTTGCGTTTGAAGAGTCTCATTGTGTCTTTCCGAATTGTCGCATATCTTTCTGCGTTGCCTTCGTCATATCTTTCTAACTGGATCACTCTGAGGCGTTTACGTTGTTCGATCTTCGCCTGCACTCATCGTCAAACCAAGGTTTGGACTTAATTGCTTTCTTAAATCCTAATACTTTTGGGCTGTTTGTTTGATTGTGTCTCTGATCAATGTCGATTTTGTGTCCATACTATTGGCCCCCTCGTCCCCACCACTCCCGTTCTCTAGGATGCTAAATATATTCCTTAGTTCGTCTTGATATTCAGCCCTCTTGCGCAGGTCTTTTAGTTTATCAAGGCGCAGGGCTAATAACCTTGCCCGAAAAAAAAATTTGTATGGACAATTTAACAAGTCTCGGATATGCACCAGATACCGGTGGAGAGTAATATCCACTGTTCGTACCGCTTTTCTTTGTTTTTTTTCTTTTACGTTTTTCTTTCCGATTCTATTTGCTTATTGAGAGTAAAAGAAAAAGGGACATATTGTTATTTGTATAATAAATTTTAGACCTTGTATTCTTTTATCCTTTTCCTTCTGAGACCATATAATAAAGCGAATATAATTCGGGAATAGGCAAAACTCTTTATTCAGTTCAAAGACCAGAGAAGAACTGCTGATTTAAGGGGGTATTCTGGTCTAGACGCACGAATTTAACACGATTTTTGAAGTGCTGTAAAAAAAAGCAATCAATATTTTTACTATTCATTTTTTTATAGGATGTTAATTAATATTCCAAGAATACAGTAAAAAAAATGAAAGTAAAAAATTCAAAATTCAAAAAGTTAGCAGCTGATGAAGTGGTGGATCTCAAAAAGTTGGCACGCGACCATACCCACGATTCAACCCTCCTAGCAATCTGAAAAAAAAAAGATTATTAATTTACAGAAATGCCTTTATCGTTGGAACTAAAAAAAAGTTGAAAAAAAAATTTTTTTTTTACAAAATGGCGACTGCTTGAAAAAAAAAATTATTTTTGTACCACTTTTTATAGCTTTTCGAATTTTTTAAAAGTAGTTAACATTTAAATTTGGGGATGAGGATAGTTCATGCAATAGGAAAGCCTATAAAGAAGACATATACTAAATTACGGTCGAGTGTCGTGATTTAGCTAAGGTTACCTCTGTAGAGGAAATCCTGACAGCGATCGCTATAGAGTTTCCTGCATTGAACGCGATCCCAAAGGAAGCGGTAAAGAATGTAACGAGGAAACTAGATGGCACATAGACTGCTATGACCCGCTTACCAAGAGAAAAGGCTAGTATGTTGCTGGCTGGCTACAGGTTTTCTACGGGTTGTATAGGTGAGATGCAGACTACGAAAACACATTACACCCACACGGTTATGTGGCGAAATCATGCAAATCCGAAGAAGATCGTTCGGGAAAGTGTTTGAAATACGGTGGAAAAGGCCACAAAGCGATGAGCTGTAATGCAAAACCCAAACGCATGTTCTGAGAATCAGGGTGCGAAGGCGCTAACCACCACTCAACAGGGAGTTACAAATTCCGAGCATTTAGAAACACGATGTCCAATCTCCTGAATAAACATGGACAGGTTTAAGTGCATTCAAATTAACTTAAACCCTTGTGGAGCCGCACAAGATCTCCTTTCCCAAACGATTACGGACTCATCAATGAGCAGTACAGGATGTTTTACAGGTACAATTACATGGGAAGAAGACAGCAGCGAAACCGCGACCATTTGGACTTGCCTATGTTTAAATCAGAGGAACCCTTTTGTACTGTTGTTACGCTCCGCCAAGGTGGGAAATAGAAGAATTCAAATGCTTTTAGGACAGGGTGACACAAGAAGCTAGAGATAAGAGCCCCCTTATAGTTGCTGGAGGTTTCAACGCTTGGGCAGTAGAATGGAGAAGCAGGACCAACAGTAGAGGCCAGGCACTACTCGAAGCCTTCGCAGTCCTAGATGTGGTGTTATTTGATGATGGTGTTGATGACACCTTCATAAACGAGAGAAGCCGGTCCAAAATCGACATCACGTTGATCAGCTCCATGTTGGCAAAAGGTATGGGGTTTGATGAGTTTTGGACACCTACACCCACAGTGCCCACCAAATTGTGATGTACGAAATATTACCACAAAGGGTCATCACTGGCAAATTGGCGAAGAAGACCCAGAAAAATGGGTGGAAAGAGAAGGACCCCGATGCGGAACTGTTCGATTATATACTGGAAGACCAAATCGAACAGTTTTGCCCCAGAGGCCGATGCGAACAGACTGGCTTTAAAAGTCATGAAGTGGCTAACTACCGCCCGTGATGCTTCTATGGCACGACAAAGACAACCAGCAGGGGCAATCAGAGCAGTGTATTGGTGGAACCCAGAAATCGCCCATGTGCGATCGGGCTGCAACAGGTTACGACGCTTGCAACAAAGAGCAAGAAACTCACACACCTACCCACAATTATGGATTCCGGAAAAGTAGATCAACCGGTAAGCCACTATCTGGTGTGCGACATCGCTCGCAATGCGATAGCTGGAGCACGTTGGCTAGGAGGTACGAAAAAATATTGTGCTGTGGTGACACTAGATGTTAAAAATGCATTTAACTGAACAGGTATCAGATTCTAGAAGCTTTGGGCGATCTACAAGTCTCACCCTACTTGGTGCGCATACTGTCTGTGGCGATGAATATTTTATGGATTTTGATGAACAGATGTAGCATGCACAATCGCGGCAACAAGACGAATGCAGGAATACACAATCATCCAATGACATCATGCGATCGATTCCGAGCCAAAACAACGAGATCACATATACATTTTTTATTCTTATCACATCTAATCAACAAACGATTGGTGAATCTCATAAGTCGCAATCAGACATGCGATTACAATCCGAAAGCGTGGTTGATGTGAATAACATGGAGTGAAGGCAAGGGAGTCTTATAAAGATCGATCAAATGATGCGGCCCAATCATGTACTATTAAATGTCAAAACTCCCCAGGGAAGTAGAATTCTTACAATAGCAAAAGGGGCAATTACAACGTTAGCACCCAATGGCTAATTTGGCCTTCTAACACACACGCCCACACACACACACACATACACACACTGATAACATGAATTATGCAACTATAACATTCCCAATTATATTTGATAACTCAAGACAACTAATAGAATCAATTCCAAATAATCTAATTAAAAATTGCCACTATACCTTTGCATCGTATCTCTGTTCATCAGCGACATAAGCATTGAAGATTATTTGTTTCCCGTACTAATAGCGGCCAACATCACCACAACGCTGATGTACCTCACGTTGACAGCAGGAAGAAAAACCCGCCTAATGATGCTTCGTCGCCGACCCGGGAAAATGTTGCAGAAGCAACAAACCAATCAGCAAATGTAAACGACTAGGCGAAGAGACATTCCATTTTTAGCGCCTAAGAGTAGGCAGTGACAAGGTTACAGTCGGAACTGAGCTTTATATGCCGTTGCATGAAAATCGAAGTACGCTCTCAGGCAACGGAGACCGTTGCCAACTGAATAATCCCCTCTCAGGCAACGGAAACCGTTGCCAACTGAATAATCCACTCTTCAGTGCGTTGGAGGAAAGCGGGGCCTGGCCATCCACCTCGGCGGCCTTTCAACTGGTGAAAACGGAGAAACATGTTGTTATTATCATTAAGTGTTGTTAAAATTTGAAAGCTCTCTGTTACTTAAAATATTCCTTTGTAACAAGGTGATAGTGTAACTGAAGTTCTTGAAATAAAGGGGTGATCGTGTTATATAAAGTATAGTAAATTAAATAGTAACAATTTTGCTTTTCTTTTCGGTCGAATCCAAAACGAAACACTTGCACACCATCTCTCGGACAGAAGACTGCTCTATGACACAGATGAGGGACCACTGGAATATAAAATAACAGCGGGTGTACCTCAGGGATCTGTATTAGGTCCGCTGTTATGGAATATCATGTATGATGGTGTGCTCAGAGTTGTTACGGCCACAACCACCCATCCCATAAAAAATTACCCTTTTGGAGCTAGTCTCCACCACTAACGGCGATACACGCCAAAAACATCCACTTAAAGGATGTGACATATCCAAATAAAAAAACATTAGCCCATACAACAAATGGTCCCACATAAATGGATAGCAAGCAAATCGAACTAAACGTTCAATTCGGTCAATTCGGTCACACCCTGACCTCCTCCGCCAAAATTAAAAAACCAACCGCACTGAAGATCTTAAATCAACTCCCTCCAGTCTCGCCGTCTCGGTCGAGATTCAAAAACCAACTTCTCAAACGAAGACCTGTCTTTTCGTCATCCTGAAGATCGAAGGATATCTCAGTTTTTTTCTTTCTTTACTTCGCCCTCTTACCAGCCGCTATTTCCTTTCTTTATCTTTCCCGGCTTGGCATCAAAAGCGGAAACACAAAGGGAAAAATCAACAGAGGATCGTGCTAATGCACATTTATAATCCTCTATGTTGTTAGGCGCTAAACGAATGTGCAATTCGTTTTATGGTACTTGTTGTTTGTTTCAGCCGAATCGGCAAGGATCCCTTTTGTGAGAATACGATAGGGAATACAAATAGAGACTTGTGCAAATTAACATTTCTGATTCTCTATGTTGTTTATTGTAGCCGAATGGGCAAGAATCTTTTCCGTGGGAAATCGATACAAAGGCAAATATTTGCCTTTTGTTTGTTTTAACTTAATTTTGTTAAAACGGAAACTGGCGCTGGTTGTTTTAATGGTTTTAGATAACCATTTTTCACCGAACACCAAGAACACCGAAAGAAAATCGAATAAGAACACACATCAGAGCTGTATACCATAGCGATAACATAACAATTCCACATCAGTTGAGTGTACTTGAGTTTTGAAATCGAATTCGTACACGCGGCAGTGGCTTGATGTGTTGAGCATTGGTTACATTTTTAGTGATTCTAACCGTCATAGCGTCAGTTCGGAACACACGTTCTTCACTATCGTCGCAAACGCTATAAACTCATACCCACTGTCAACACCTCCATTATAATGTATGCAGCTCACATATGGGCAGGAGTTGCACAGTATAAATCGTACAAGAGGGGAGTGAACTCAGCACATAGGCTGGTATCACTAAGAGTATGCTGTGCATTCCGAACGATATCCGAATATGCTATAAATGTTTTGGCCGGGAGGATGTGGGGGTTTCTCTATTCTATATGAGAAACAACCCACAATTCCAACCACCGCCTTACAGCGCGTCAAATCAACCCCATTTCCCCCTACTTACCTGTTCACCTGCAAAGCATGTTACCACCAAGGACACATAGCTAAACTCATTGTACCACGCAGACAATGCATAAATGAGTTTAGCTTCCCTTTTTTGCCATACGGCAACTCGTGTCCATGTCGATTAGCGACAACCAAATCCAGCCGGACGAAGTTGTCGCATCATTGCAGAACCGCTGGGGAAATTTATCAAAACATTCGATTGAATCACGTGATAATATTTCCCTAGCGTTACTTCGGCTTTTCTCCAGACACTTCATTCGCTGGGGATCAATGCTCCCTTTTTGCAGGTGAATATCATCAACTTAATTCCCCTCTCTTTCTCAGTTCTGTCTTCGTACAGATCAATGTACTCTGAACTCACCATACTACCGAATCAGGTCAATGGGTTCCGCTCAGAACTACATTGATTCATACACATACAACCAAATCCACCCTAAGATAATCGTACAGCGTGTTTCTTCGATCATCAGTTTACCGATGTAACCTACCACACATCGAAGAACGTGGCAATGAGAGCGCAGAAGTATGTTCTCTTTTGGTTGTATTCAATTTCTTCCCTTTTCAAGCAGTCGATTAAGAAGCTTTACAAGAGGAGGTTGTGTCGCTAACCACCGCCGCGTGTGCATACTTATGCACACGCTCGTCCGCGAAGATTCACTAACGTAATTAAATTAACTGTCGGAAATCGTATACTTCACAGAAGAAGTGTAAAGTTATAGTGATTTAAATTGTACTTATATTGCGATAAAAATGTATCTTTAACTGTTTTGCTGGTAACAGGCTAACGCACCTCGAGTGCCTAAGAACGTTCTACTTATCAAAATGTTAATTAAAAACTCAGCCGCGATAGCGCAACAAAATCAAAGAAAAAAGAAACATTTATCCAACCAACAAACATCAGTGTGTTATTTATTGTTCCTGTTATCGTGGGTGGACTATCCTCACAACAGCGAAACATCGTTGGGAGATATAAGGCATCCGTGCCATACGTTGGCACAACCCGTATACCCCCACAAGGACACCACTTGGCATTGCAGCTAAAGAAAACGCTGCATTGCATGAGGTCTCCCAAGAGAATCGTCGGAGAATGCGGTCACAATTAGAGCTCTCAAGCCTAAGCGAATGGTAACGAAGGTGGGATTCTTCCACCAAAGGAAGATGGACCTACACCATGATACCTCATGTAGAAACATGAGTGAAAAGAGAAAATGGCGAGCTGAATTACCACCTGATTCAGCACTCGCACAAGTATACGGATGTGAATCACCCATACTGCTTGTATTGCGAAGGCAAAATAGAAAATGCGGAACACGTACTTGTGGGGGTTTCTCTATTCTACATGAGAAACAACCCACAATTCCAACCACAATTCCTACCTAATTTCGACCGCTTTCAGCGCGTCATACCTACCCATTTCCGTCATATGTTGTTCCCCTGTAAAACATGTTAAACGGACGTATAGCTAAACTCATTATCCCATGCAAATAATGCATAATTGAGTTTAGCTACATTCTTGTCATACGGCAATTCCATTCTTGCTAACCATGAATTTCTCATCGGAAATCTCATAATGTCGGTTAGCAACAGCAAGTCTAAACGAACGACGCTGTTGCATCATAGCAAAATAGCTGGGGTTATTTCAGCGTCTTAGAGTCTGGCTCTCACGCTGATTATTTCCCAAGCTCAGCGGCGTCCTATTGACTTTCCGTCAGATCATCCATTCGCTTGGGATCAATGATCTCTTTTTGCAGGTGGATAACATCAGCTAGGTTTTCCTCTTTCTCGTATTTCTGTCTTTCTATAGTGCGATGACCTAAGAGATCATCACTAGGTCAGTAGACCAGCCGCATACGTGGCACTGAGGCACACACACTAAGCCAGATCAACCCTGGGTTATTGTGCTTTCCCTTTTGATTTCCCCATCCTTGCCACGCCCATCGACGTGGAACGAATACACAACTACGTTTCTACCTCGATGAGTGTGGTGAGTTGAGAAATGCACAAGAGAGCATGATTACCATTGGCGGATCGATGTGTAAAAGCAGAAATCACAATTTCCACCCTAATTCAAATGAGTCACATCTCAATCGCCTAAGTGGAAGCTCGCGTCGCAGAGTTCATCAATAAAAAAACTAATGAAATAAAACGAAAAGTTATTAATTTAAAGCTTTCCTTAGAGTGTAAAATAGTATATTGTGTGCTATTTAAATAAGGATACCGGTGAACAGACATGAGCTGTAAATTAAAAAAAAATACAAAAAAATAAAAAAACTTTAAATAAATAAAAAGTGTTTTCCATTTCCTTCGGTGGAATCTTTGCTTGTGGGATTGAAGTGAATCTGTGCCATACGTTGGCATTCAAACTTTTACTCCCACATACTCACAGAGTGCGCGAGATTCGAGACCCCCCGAATAAATTTGGATGGACATATGAGACGGACAGTTACCCCGGCAGTAGTAATAGAATACATATAGAGTTCAAAACAGGCATAGTCCATAGCAAATGATATGCTATGTAACATGATGTAGCAGTTGCGACGCGACGAGCGGAGTAACATGTAAACTCCGTCCCACCCAGCTTCACGGGGATCAGCGGGAATATGAGCCTGGCGGGAGGTGGTTTTAGTTGGTAAAAGTCCGGCATGTATCTAGATCGGTCAGAGGTATCTTTTGAAGATTTTCACCTTCCTACCAAACAAAAAAAAAAAAAAAAAACTGTACAAGGCCCCTGTGAGGAAGGAGTACATGTGTCAAGCACGGGCACTCGGTTCACTTCTACTCCCATCATCACTGTCACAAAGATCCAAAAGAAAGTTCCACCGTTCCTCCGCAAATGCGAGCACCAAAATTGTCCACAAACGCGTAAGGATGAACCATAACACCTACGAAACTGCAGCACAGAAAAAGAAACACTAGATGTTGTTTTTAGGAAATGCTCTTTTATTTAAATCCTCGATGCGGTTGGTAAAGTAAATCACACGTTAAATGTCCACTCAACTTAGAATTCGAAACTATTACTATTAACTTCGCCTTGTTGATATATTTTCTTTAATTGAAAATGGATAAAAATTAAGAAAACGCTTAACTAGAAACTGGTAGTAACAACTCCCAACAAGTACGTGTCCGCAGTAGTACGGATCGCGGGAGTAAAACGACCTACACGGTCGGTGGATGGTAAAGGACTCAGCAATAAACGGCTCGTGCAGAGCCGACTCGCTAATGGGGTGAGTTTGTGGTGTGGTGGTAGATATCCTCTCCACTAGGGATATGTTTTTGCTTACCACCAGAGAAACGTAACGTCTCTCTTGGTGGAATAGAAAACCAGATCTCGTAATGAAGATCATGGTGGTATGTGTGTGATCGTTTAGATCTGTGTTTACTCATGCGCGAAGGCAATGGCAAAACAAAGCAGGCAGGCGGCAAGGACAAGGGGATCGAGAAGATCGTTGTCTTAATAAATAGACGACGATGCATCGAAGAAATGTGGTAAGAGAAATGATGAGACGAGGGCATCATAAAAGTCTTAGATGAGTGATGCCCTTGTGTAAATATACGAATAGACATTGGGAAAGATGCTAATGGTTGTGATACTTTATACAATGAACATTGTATGTCGTATCTTGGGTCAGTGGCTGAAACAAATTTACTTGCATTTGTATATGCTGGATAATTCGTTTGGTGGCTAAGCATGAAGTTGTGATTGTTTGTTCGTTGGAAAACAAATCATGGGTGAATCTATTGCAGCTGGGTAAATGGCCGTGTTGCTATTATGCTGGTGATGTTAAAGCAATTTAGGTATACGATGGGTGGTCGTGCACCGTATCTTGCTGAACGAAATGGGATCGAATTTTTATGCATGTTTACATGCGAAGGAATTCGGTTTATGACTCTAGATGCTAGTGTTTGCTTTTGTCCCTTGGACAAAAGGCTGTCGAGGCTGTGGAATTGCCAGGGACATGCGGTGTGCATGTGGACAGCGGAATTGCTTGGCAAACCAGAGTGGCGGATGAATTAGGGATTCATGATTAGTTAGGGAAGAATTCTTATAGGGAACTTGTATGCATGAAAGGTAAGGATTCTTTACAGGGACTTTTAGATTATAAATTGCTCTATTTAATGCGTGAAGCATTTAAGGTACTAATGTGATTGCATTAGCAAACTTAAGGAAGTTGGGTAGCAGTTATGGGGGTTTTTCAGGTAAGTGGGCCGTGGGGTTTGGCGGAACCGCTACAACTCTAAGGTGCTTGTACAAGGAGGAGGAACAGAGTTTCCTGAGCTGATTGCCCATACGGGTAGGCGGAGAAGCCTACCGGATCATCAATGAGGCAACCCTAGTAACTTTCGAAGACTTTGAGCAGCGACTCTGGAGCGCGTTGTTGCCGCAACAGTCCTGTGAGGAGTTGTATTTACAACTCTCCAAAATGCGACAATTCCGTGCAAAAGACGCCACAGGCTTCGTTTTCCGTCTGAAACAAGCTATGGTGCTCTGCAAGGAGGCGGCAACGCGCTCGTACGGGCAGAGAAGTAGCTCCGAATTCACCACCCACATTGAGAGGTTGGCGAAACCCGTATTAATGGTCGGTATCACTGAGGATCATTTCCGAAACCATCTATTGGCATTCAGGGAAGAGCCTCTGGAAGATATTATTCCGCAGCTCCTCAAAATGGAAAGGATACAGAAGGAGATGCATGAAAGAAGGGATTTCTATGGTATGGGAGACATGACTCGGGCTGAAAACGACCAAAAATACACACACCGACCAAAGCGCAGATTATCAGGTGCCAAAGACGTAATTTGCGTTTGCTCTCACACTCAAAATCTAGTGGTCTTGTATGATTTCTTCCCCACCATCCCTCCATCCAAGTAGTTAGAGATTTTTGAACTAAACCTGTAGACACTATCCTTAGTTATCTATCCCCACTTTTTATTTTTCAGATATCTTGAGCTCAACATGCCACGTATGTGGGTAACCAAGAGACAAGATGAAGGGTACATTACACAATTATGAAAACAAATTAATTAATGTAAATAGTGGTTAGTTTCCGAAAATAACTTTTTTAATAAATTATAAATCGAAATTCACAATTCAGCAATCAATTACACAATAAATAAAACCAAACGTTGAAAGTTAAATTCCTTAAATCAAATATTACTCAACAACGGTCCCCACTCTTCCTGTTTTAGTCCAGAAGCACGGTGGTAGCCCGTAACGAGTAACCCGAGAGCAATCGCTGTTCTTTTAAGAACAAGAAGATGTCCTTCCAAGTATTAATACATCGAGATTAAAATGGCTTGTTCTGTGATCAATACAAATTTATCAAATACCCCAGTTGCTGCAATCACCTCGAAGTCAAGATATACTCAAGCAAAAGAATCTCTGGATAAACATCGTCTTTTTGTTATACCCATACTTTCATCTCTCAGCTTATCCATCGACATCCTCCAACATCTCAAGATTATAATATCCATATTCTAAGGACGGTTCTGTTGATACAACCCATTTCTGTGTCTGAACAAACGACATCTTCGACATCTGTTGGACATCTTCTACCAATTTATAACACAATTTGTGGAAAGTTGGTGGAACCAATGGCAACACCAGATCTAGATTCGACAGCAACAGTAATTACTACAAATAGCTTACGAGTACCAACAACCAATCTATTGTTGTATGATCCTTTGAATCCCAAAGGCAAGACATAAGGAATCTGTCCTGACGAATACTCATTACACATTCAACGTCTTTTGGTAATATGAATTCCAAGAAATCTTCAATTGGGATAAGTGAGATTGTTGTATTCCAGAATACTACCCTTTATTAAATTTAACACTGAATCTCCTTACACATCCTTAAAAACTTCCCTTAACATATATTACATTCTTACTTAATACATACCATTCATAAACATTCACAATATTGCCAGTTACAGCACATTTAATAACATGCCCCTTTTCATAACTTGCCCCTTTTTATTTCAAAACAGAGCACTTTGATTTTCGTTCAAATTTTATTCAATTTAAAAGTCACAGAAACTAAAGGAATACTTTGAGAAAATTTGTTTTGTTCATGTTATAATTTCCAGTAAATTAGAACATAATGTTCTATAAGTAGTGAAAAAATTCATTTGTAAAATCAGTTTGAGTTTGGAGTTGAGTTCAGTTAGTTGGTTGCCAATCAAAGAGTTGGGGAAGTTGAGAAGTAGTTTGAGTTTTGTTATTTAAAAAAAAGGAGAAGCTGTAATAAAAATAAACAAAGTAACACACAATAAAAGAAAAGAAACATTTTTCAATTCAATACCGGACAACTTTATATCAAGAATTGAAATAAAACAAAACGTGAATTGATGAAAGAAGATTTAATAAAGGAATAATAAAAGGTCCCCGCTCTTCCCTCATTCCGAGGAAGCACGGCGCCGGACTATAACACTGGTGGCAGCGGTGGGATTCCCAGATAACGGGGTCCCGATGATGATGATCACGATGATGAGGACTCCCAGATAATGATGATGACGAGATGAAGACGAGATAATCGCAGACTGGAGATATCCTCGAAGAGTGGTGGGATGATCCAACCAATGGATTGAACAAATAAAAATAAAATAAGAAGAAACAAAATTTAAAACAACAAAAAAAAATTTTTTTTATAAGAAAAACAAAAAAAAAAATTTTTAAAAAAAAAAAAAGAGAAAAAAAAACCCAAGGGAATCAACCAAACTAAAACAACGAAGAAAAAAAAACAAAACGAAAAAAAAATCCAGCAAAAGACCAGGATATTCAACTTCTAGGGCGCGAAGTCTGCCTGGCAAGAATAACAAAATAATATAAAATAAAGAAAGGAACACAAAGAAGAACTCAACGACACAACAAAAAAAAAAAAAAGTAAAAAAAAACGACACAACAAAGGAGAAAAAAAAAGGACAACAATAAGGAACTCAACAAGACTTCTATCAACATCTAGAGTAGTAGTAAGAAATTTTTTTCAATATTTTGATTTTTCTCTCTTCCTTTTTTTTGTAGGAATATTTTTCTTGGAATTTTTCTTTTTTCAAAAAAAAAGGGTTTTCTCAATAGAAATTTTGAAAATTCTCTTTTCAGTTTTTTCGACGACATTTCAGTTTCTTTTTTTTCTCGTCGAAAATTTTCTTTCTTTTCAGTTTTGGGTCCAAACCATATCGTTTCCATATATATATATTGAATAATAACATAAAGGCCATTTTTTCATAAATCATATTTTTAAGAATTGATAACAAATTTTCGCCATACTTTATTTCAAATTTTCAATATTACGAGTCCATATTACACTAGACAGGCGGCTAGGCAGGGGGAAGAACAAATCCACTCACAACAGATATACAATAAACCCTCTGAAATGGCTCTTTCTGTCGGTATTTCTGATGTTTTCAGAATCGTCCCTACCTTTGACGGGAAACCCTGCGACTTAGATAAATTTATTTCCGGGGGAGATGTTTTATTTAGATCAATAAAAAAGGCAGACCCGGATACATACGAAACAATTTTAGAGCTAGTCAAAAATGGACTAGAGGGTGCTGCTTACGATCTTATTAGGTATAGCAAAATTGCTAAGTGGGAAGATTTAAAAGAAAAATTAGAATCGGAATATAAAGAGGAGCAATCTCGGTCGACGGCACACAATGAGTTGATTTCTCTGAAACAACACTTCAGAGAAACCGTTCGGGAATACGGAGATAGAGTTGCGAATGCTCTGAGGACTCTGAACTCTGCCACGTGTGAAATAACAGTAGACGCGGTGGTTAGGGAATACTTAATAGAAGAAAACATAAAATTGGCCGTACAAACATTTGAGGATGGACTACAGAACGAACAATTAAAAATACTAGCTAAAGTCCATGGGGAAAACAATTTAAAACAGTCGATTGCACATGTAGTATCACATGCTGCTCGAATGGACAACTCTCCCAGGTCATATCAATATAATGAAAAACCTAGATTCAATCGTATAGTCTGCCAAACCTGTGGTAAGCCAGGGCATTCTCAAGACACATGTTATCGGAACATGCAGTCCACTTTTCCGAATAGACAACCCATAAAAAGGGAATATAACATTTTATGCAATTTCTGTGGACGGAATAATCACACAGAGAACGAGTGTAAATACAAGATATCTAGGAATGGATCTGTAGCGATTCTAACAGATACACACAGAATTCACAAGCAAAAATAGTGAAGAACACCGAACGAAAAATCGAATAAGAAAAATACATCAGAACCGTATACCAAGTGATAAAATAAAAATAATTCACATCAGTGGGAATATAGTCGAGTTTTGAAATTAAATTCAAAACACGGTCAGTAGTCTGATGCTTCACTGCTTCGCTTTTCAATCGTTTCATCGTGTGTTCAATTCACCTTCTTCACTATCCTTGCTTAACGCTATATAATTGTTGACTACGACGTGATCTGTACACACACGCAGCATACACTTCCCATAGTAAAGCAGAACTTCACACACGGTCACGACTTCCGCATAGAGCACAGCCTCCGATGTTTCCTCGTTTCTCTCGTTCGTCCGTCGTCCGCATACGAATCTGATCGTAACGAAGTTACTGCGGCGGGAGTGGTGTAGCGATTCTAACAGATACACACAGAATTCACAAGCAAAAATAGTGAAGAACACCGAACGAAAAATCGAATAAGAAAAATACATCAGAACCGTATACCAAGCGATAAAATAAAAATAATTCACATCAGTGGGAATATAGTCGAGTTTTGAAATTAAATTCAAAACACGGTCAGTAGTCTGATGCTTCACTGCTTCGCTTTTCAATCGTTTCATCGTGTGTTCAATTCACCTTCTTCACTATCCTTGCTTAACGCTATAGATCGTCTTCAACAAATTACCAACAAGGTACAACAACGCGTAACCCATTCCGAAATAATACTACAAACTCTGAAAATCGTTTTGGTGAAAATTCTAAGACCACCAATAGACAAAACAATCGGCAAAATGTTCACTCTTCTCGGTTGCAAGAGTCGGAAAACGAGGCCAGACGCCAAAAGAATCATGCTGAACCGCACTCTAATTCTTCAATTTATAGTATTCGATCGACTCATATAGAGAGAAAACAAGGTACTTTTGGCCAACACTCATAAAAGATACGAAAGAATTCATTCGCAAATGCGACTCATGCCAAAGAAATAAACTAACTCTAAACAGAAAAATCCCCATGAAAATCACCACAACAAGTACGACCCCCTTCGAACGGGTAGCTTTGGATATTGTTGGCCCACTCCCAACGAGTTACGAAGATAATAAATACATCTTAACTTTCCAAGATGATTTAACAAAATTCACTGAAGCTATTCCGCTACCTAATGCGGAAGCACCCACCATAGCTCGAAGTTTTGTGGAAAAAATTATATGTCGTTTCGGAATACCAGACGCGGTATTAACTGACCAAGGCACCAACTTCCTGAGCCACCTTTTTAAGGAAATATGCAAGATTCTGAAAATCAAAAAGATACAGACAACACCTTATCATCCCCAAACAAATGGAGCCTTAGAACGTAGCCACCGAACGTTGGCCGAATATCTCAGACACTACGTTAACAAGGACCAACTTTCATGGGATACCTGTCTACCATATTCAATGTTTGTGTATAATACCACACCTCATAGTAGCACCGCATTTATCCCTTTTGAATTACTTTATGGTTTTCCTGCACGGATACCGAATTCTATCAGCACAAATCCGCAAACCTCATACAACTATGAGAACTACGCTAACGAGCTAAAAGCCCGCCTACAGCACGGCTACAAAATTGCTAAAAACTTATTGCAGGACAAAAAGGAAAAAGCTAAAGCGTGTTATGACAAAGGAACAAGCCATAAAACATTCAACGTTGGCGACAAGGTCCTCATAAAAAATCATACCCGAAAAATTAAGCTTGCTTCTTTATGGGAGGGTCCTTACGAAATACACAACATAGTATCCGATGAGAACTCGGAAATCAAAATAGGAAATAAATTTAAAATTTTACACAATAATAATATAAAACTATTTTCGGAATAAATAAATAACCTATACACACAACATAACCCAATTTTTAACAATTATCTTAAAATTAGGACCCAACACAGTTTTGGAAAATTTTCCATAAATTTAAGGAAAAGATAAACACATAACAAATGGCCTTTGTTTTTTTTCAATATATATGAACTAATCAAACAATTGTAGGAAATGACGAAAACGAAGAAAAAAAAAAAGTCAAAGAGGGGGAATAACGAAAGAAAATTTTAGAGGTAATATATATTGGAAATTTTTTGGAATTAATATATATTCGAACGGAAAAGGAAAGAAAGGAAATTTTAGAGGTAATATATATATTGGAAATTTTGGAATGAATATATATATTCGAACGGAAATGAGAATTTTGAAACAATAATATTAATATTATGTAATTAATATAAGTAATAATAATTTTTGGATAAGAAAAGAAAAGGTTCCAAGGGGAAATATTTAAATTTAGTTAGTTAATATGTAATGTAAATAGACTATTTTGACTATTTTTCTAGTGTTAAGAACTTTTTGATTATTGTAAAAAATTTAGTTAATATATAATGTAAATAGACTATTTTTCTAGTATTAAGAACTTATTGATTATTGTAACCTTTGATAAAGATTAATTTTGAAAACCATTGTAATGTAATTGAACGAAAATCCAAGTCTTTCTTAATCTAATATATAGTTACTAGAAAATTATTCTCTTCAAGGATAATTTTCTTTCTCGAAGAAGGGTGGGATCTTGTATTCCAGAATACTACCCTTTATTAAATTTAACACTGAATCTACTTACACATCCTTAAAAACTTCCCTTAACATATATTACATTCTTACTTAATACATACCATTCATAAACATTCACAATATTGCCAGTTACAGCACATTTAATAACATGCCCCTTTTCATAACTTGCCCCTTTTTATTTCAAAACAGAGCACTTTGATTTTCGTTCAAATTTTATTCAATTTAAAAGTCACAGAAACTAAAGGAATACTTTGAGAAAATTTGTTTTGTTCATGTTATAATTTCCAGTAAATTAGAACATAATGTTCTATAAGTAGTGAAAAAATTCATTTGTAAAATCAGTTTGAGTTTGGAGTTGAGTTCAGTTAGTTGGTTGCCAATCAAAGAGTTGGGGAAGTTGAGAAGTAGTTTGAGTTTTGTTATTTAAAAAAAAGGAGAAGCTGTAATAAAAATAAACAAAGTAACACACAATAAAAGAAAAGGAACATTTTTCAATTCAATACCGGACAACTTTATATCAAGAATTGAAATAAAACAAAACGTGAATTGATGAAAGAAGATTTAATAAAGGAATAATAAAAGGTCCCCGCTCTTCCCTCATTCCGAGGAAGCACGGCGCCGGACTATAACAAGATTAGGTCGACATCTGCATCGGAATCGAATATCACTTATGGGGAAATAGCTGATGTAGACATACTCTCATCAGTATCAAACACAGTTCAATTGAAAACACTAGCTAAAACACCATACCACGATACTGGTTTGAATTCAATACTAATCGATATAGAACATCGAGGTGAAAGTAATCGTCTAGTGAGAGTAATGTTAGCAATACCAACAGTAGCACTAGTTCAACAAAATGTGACGCATCATCTAGTACAGCCTTATAAATGTGCGTCAGAAAAAGCGATGGCACAACAAGGTTCTACACCAGAATTAAAAGTGGATGCCTTTGGTATACATTTAAATAGTAATGACCAGATCAGCAATTGTATAATATCAGTTGGAAGAAAAACAATCAGTCTATATATCTAAATAGGACGTTAAAATATAGCTACGGTTGGGTCTGCTTCTTCTAAAGGATGACTAAAGGCTCGGTGGCAATTATATTATTTCAAAAACATGGAAGTATATAAAGCCTACATTGATAGTTTTGTCTGCATTCGGTATGAAGCCTTATGCTTTCATTTCGTATTTTACAATATTTAATAGGTTTCAGGATTATAATTGCCTTTCAAGAACAGATTTCGTCGCATAATGGTAGTAAAATACTGCGCCAAATGATTATGGAGCATAACCAAATTTCCAGCGCTGTATGCCAGAGCATTAACGTAGTGATCACGCTTTATGTAGCGAGACGAGAAATCATCATTTACGTCCGTGGTCTAATGCATCGGTGCTTTATAGGAACTCCGAGTTTTTGTATTTGAAAGTATTTGATTTGTCAATTATCGACACCATTGAGTCGCAAAATATTGTTCAAATAAAGTAACCATTAATACATGCCGAATACGGGGAAAACCAAAAGTTCGTATATACCTCTTCAGAGAATGTCTCGTACTTTCGCATAAAATAAAATAAATATCTCTGAGAAAGGATAAATCGGTTTAAATTATTCTAAAAACACCATAAAGCCAGAGTTATGGTTTTGTGTCTGCAAAAGGACATTCAACCATTCTGCTTGGCATCTGGTGTTCAGAAGAATGTCCTAGGTGGATTTGTCACAGCCGGATTGGAGAAAAATGTTTCTAATATTTTACTCCTCATCGTTCTTATTTTAATCTCTAGCCTCCCTAGGGCCGAGACAACCAAGAGAATGGGATCGGACATGACAATAAATGGTCCGTTAATTACCACGAAACGAATAAATTATTATTTTAAGGAGACACACGCATACAAACAGACACACACATACCCACAAAGAATTGGATCAGGCAGAAACAATTTAAAATTGTGAAGAGTAGAAGCAGAAGAAAAATACAAAAATAAGAGATGAATGACTGGTGGTGTTATGGGCATAACCTATCCTTGGCCAGTCGACCAGACTTCCAATTCAGTCTGCTACCGGGCTAGAATATCATTTGGAGGAGTTTGAGCAATACGTGGAACAATACTAGAGCCAATGCCTCGAAAGGGACATAGCTCTTTATAGAGGGTATCCACTTCAGATAAGGCAAAGGACGTTGAATTAAATGTGAAAAGAGGTTAAATTATTAGTTTGTCCATTGCGGTGGATTGGCGGTGGCGGCAGGACATTGTCATGCCATTGGACAGAGCGATTTAGCTGAAGGGATATAAATCGTGGGCTTTGTTTAAGATGCTATCGGTGAGGTTATACGTTTTGTGCTTTATTGTTTGTGGTGAAATGATTCCAAGATGTACTATATGACAGAACGGGAAAGTAGACATAGACACATTTTAGGTAAATATTCATTTCGATTAACAAATGTTATCTATGGCGGTGTGTGCGAGGATTTTTCAATAAACGGAGCATGCTGATCCTGTTGATAATATTTTTGATGTGGTAGTATGTTTGTAGGAAACGACATTGTATTCCGCACATACCGTACATAGGTGCGCTACTAAACAAGTGTTGCAGTTATGTTTTGTCAGGTTTTCTATACTCCGAGGGTGAATCAAATATAAACGGTAATTATTTTTTATATATTTATTGAATAATGTTACACGGTAACTATACTATCCACATTTTTCAATATAGTCTCCTGCAATGATCTACACACTTTTGCCACCGATTTGAATGCTTTAATATCCCTTGTTCGTAGAAAGATTTAGGGTGAGTTGTTAGCCATATGCGCACGTGTTCCTCGAATTCTTCATTACTTTCGAATTTTTTTCCTCCAGACATTCCTTCAAGGCTGCAAAAAAAAAACTAGTCACAGGGAGACAAGTCTGGGCTGTAATGAGGGTGTTCGAGGGTTTCCCAGCCCGTTTCTTCCAATGCATCCCTTGTCAAGGACGCGGTGTGTGGCCTGACGTTGTCATGAAGAAGGATGACATCTGGAATGGGCATACCTCGTCTTTTGTTTCGATATACGGCTCTTTCCATAGCTGATACCCGCTTCTGATGACATTTCTCCAACAATTAAGTGGCGATCATTTTCAATAAGCTCTTGAACGGTACGGATGCGATCATCTGAACGACTTGTCCTTGGACGTCGATCATGACTTTCGTTTCCGATAGGTTCTCGCCCATTTTCAAATTCTCTGGCCCATGTATACGCACCATTCTGAGACAGTGTATCATCACCAAACTGCGCTTCAATAGAGAAAAAATTTCCGGGGGTTTAACGCCTTTATTTGTTAAAAATTATATAATAATCCGTTGCGCAACAGACGTCTGTACCTCTTGGTCGTCATGGCTGTACCGACTACAAAGCTGAGCGGGACCGCTACCCAATCCGGTTCCCTTACTCTTCATAAACCAAACTACAGCCACACACAAGATTATCTAGCCCACATCTTGTTGCTGCGCAAAAAGGTTAAATTGCCGTTTATACGAGGGTTGCCTTTTATATTTCGGGATTAGAGAACAAAAACAAATATTGATCATCGAAAATCACTTTATTGTTTTTCAAAATATTCAAAATATATACACTTTTGCATGCGTTTGAACCAATTGTCGAAGCACTTTTGCCACTCTGATTGAGGTATCTCCAACACATGCATTCTGATTGCAGCAACCGCTTCTTCAGGTGTCGAAAAACGTTGACCTCTCAGTTTGTTTTTTACGTACGGGAATAAAAAGAAGTCATTCGGTGCCAAGTCAGGACTATACGGCGGATGACCCATCAAATCGATGTTTTGGGTGCTCAAAAATGCGGTTGTCGGAGCCGATGTGTAAGAGCTCGCATTGTCGTGGTGAAGAGTGATCCGTCTTCGGCGGTTGGTTTTCCTGATTTCTTGGAAGACAACTGGCAAACAAATGGTTGTGTACCACTCAGAATTGACTGTTCTGCGTTGTTCTAATGGTACGGTTGCGACATGTCCAGTTTTTCCGAAAAAACAGGCGACCATTTGCTAGGAAGTGCTTCGTGCGCGAACAGCTTTTGTTGAATTTGGCTCATCTTGAAACACCCAGACAGTCGACTGCGGTTTACTTTCGGGCTCATACGCGTAAATCCGTGATTCATCACCAGTCACGATGTCATAGACGTGTTTCGAAACACCGCGACCGTATTTTTTGAGCATTTCTTTCGACCAATTGACACGAGCCTTTTTTTGGGCGATTGACAAATTGTGTGGGATCAAACGCGAACAAATTTTTTTGACAGTCGAATGTTTATGTAATATTGAATGTATGCTGGTCCCACTAACGCCTAAGGTTGTCTCAATCTCACGATAGGTCACATGACGATCTTCCAATATCAGTTCACGCACAGCATCAATGGTTTTCGGAACAACAACTGATTTTGGACGACCTTCACGAAATTCATATTGGAGTGAACTACGACCACGATTGAATTCACCATACCATCGATAAACACTGGTCCTTGATGGAGCTTCATCGCCAAAAATTGAATTAAGTTCATCCATGCACTGTTGCTGAGTTAATCCACGCCGAAAGTTGTAAAAAATAATCGCACGAAAATGTTGACGATTTAATTCCATTTTTGGGCCGAGATGAATCTTTTAAGTTACTGTAAACAACAGAAATAGCGCTCGTATGTCAAAACGTTCCGAGTGCGTATAACCTCAAAAATGTCCAACTTTATGACAGAGCTGTCAATTGCCGGATTGCAACACTAGGGTTGCCAAATCCCGAAACATAAGAGGCTACCCTCGTATTTGTATTGTATTACATGTTATTGGGCTCCTCGATAGTATAGTGATTAGTATACCCGACTGTCATGCGGGAGACCGGGGTTCGATTCCCCGCCGGGGAACCTCTGGCGCAAGACTAATGACCTTGCCCGGAAAAAAACAAATCATTATGGACATTTTAACAAGCCTCAGGACTTGCTAAATAAGGCCAAGACCGGTTCCCGGTTGTAGTCACGATGATGATGATGATGATGACATGTTATTTATCTGAAATATGAAGCCTACAAGAAATTTGAGCTAATCTTCGTGATTGCAACATTGCCCGGTGAGGTCAACCTCTTTATTATATGTTGTATTTTCACCCGTATATTATATGGATTGTCCAAAAAGGTTTTTGCTGACCAACAATACTTTAATAAAATGATGCGTAGGTTTACTTATTATATATTTATCTTATTGTTAAAATGACTAAATTTGGGGATTAATTCATAAATATTATATTGTCTAAATGTATTATTTTGCTGGTAGTCCTTAACACGAAACACATCATTTCGGAGAACTACTCGGGAACTGTTTTCGGGAGTCTTGCGAGCTAACGGGAGCACACACTTCACGGTTTTTCACGTTTCTGGATGACCTAGGTTGCCCTGTCTGACGTCGACAAAGTCTCTTCAAACTTTCGTCCCAATGTTTGATGATAGGTAGAGTTCTTGATGCTTTTCTAATGGGAAGAAGTTAGTAGATATCACCACATTTTTGAAGTGCGATGGCAACAGAATGACTGTTTTTAAAGACTCGCATCCACAGCACACTCCCTCCGCTTCCATGAAACGCTCGATATCAATACAATTGCCCAATGGTCGAGCAAGCTATCGACATAAGTTTAGCGATTATAGGGAGCAACCACAAATTGAAAGCGACTTTTGGAACACTTTGTTTAATCTTTTGAGATGTTTTCGAAACCATTGAACAGTGAAGATATATCTATTCTTTTAGCGGTTATCGTATTGACGAGAGATGGTCCTTTGACGAACCTGAAATTTATTGTTTTTGCTTGTTGCTTGAATGAACTAGTGTATAAACACCTAAAATTCAACACGGATTACTCTTCTACTAAAATGGAAATTTAGACCATAATCGCTTTAGAACGTAGCACTGCTGTATTTGTTGCGATTTGACAATGGGAGTCTTTAAATAATTCAAATTGCCCGATTACGCTGATAAATTCCCCTCGATTGTTTGATGCGATAGTAGTACTTTTAGGACATCGGCTTTTTTGCACCGCGAATTTGTTTAGCAAGCATAGTGGGCACATTTGCTATTCTATTACATTCAGTGAGGGTGTATTTGTGATTTTTAAGTTTCTAAACAAATGTCCTTACTGAATTTGAATTGGTAAGTAACATTCAATGAGGAAGTGTCCATCGGTCTCTACAGTTCCCTCGCAGGAACAGCATTCATTGTGCTTGAATCTGTACAGGTATAGACAAAAGCATCCGTTCTCTATAAAGGAAATTGGTCAAGCATAACTCTACCTTACCCGATGGTATGTTTCTCCATTCCTTGTTTCAGGTATTAGTGACTGATTGCTTTCAACTCGCCGATACTTGTCCCTGTTCAATCCAAGTTGACATGCAATCTCCACGTGACACCCCTGGATAGCTACTTCGGCACCCGCCAAGAGGTGAACCAGTCCATGCAGCGACATCCTGAGAAAGTTTGGCGCAAGGGTAACAACCTTGCCCGGAAAAACAAACTATTATGGCAAACTTATCAAGCCTCCGATATGGACCGACTACAAGACGACGACCACGGAAACGAAAATGGCTACACGATATGAGAATTTTCTCATGGAACGTCCGCTCACTATACAGAGCTCGAGCTGTACAGCAGCTGGGCCAATGGCCTGATCAATATAATGGCGACATAACAGCATTACAAGAAATAAGATGGACGGGGAGAGGTGTTATTCAAAGAAACAAGTATGACATTTATTATAGCTGTCATGCAAAACACCATGTGCTGGGTAGGCTTTATAGTCAGCCAAAAACTGAAGCCTGGCATTATCGGCTTTAATGCAATTAACGAAAGGCTAAGCACTCCTCTCATGCGAGGCAACTTTAAGAACATAAGCCTCATAAACGTTCACGGAGGAGATCTACAGAGGAATCCCCTGACAACGAAAAAGAACAGTTCTACGAGATCGTCGAACGGGCCCTTAATGCCTGCCCAAGATACGATGTGAAAATCGTTCTTAGTGATTTGAATGCCAAAATAGGTCGGGAGCCGGTTTTCAGGCACTACGCAGGTTCCCATAGTTTGCATGAGAACACTAATGACAATGGACTACGAGTCATCGAACTGGCAGCATCAAAAAACTTGGTGGTTGTGAGTACCAGCCTCTCGCAACCAAATTGATCACGTGTTGATAGATGCCGCCACTCCTCGAGTCTGATGACGATACGAACGTACCGAGGTGCCAACGTCGATTCGGATCATTATATTGTTGGTATAGTTTTCCGAGCGCGGATTGTCTTACGAAGACGTATTGCATCCGCGGATCAGGTTCGAATGAACACACCTACCTTACGCAATGAGAACGCCAGTAACACGTTTGGCCATGTGCTAAGACTCGCCCTCGAAGAGTTCTACGGAGGGAGAGTAAATCCTGGGGCCAGAATGCCGGGCATAGAAGAGAAATGGACTCGCCTTGAGAATACTATCATTAGTACTGCCAACTCCATCTTGGGCAGTAGACGTAGAGATGCAGCAGTCTTACAGGACGCGGGTACGCAAGGAGAAAGCGCAAAGAGCTCAGGAGATTTGAAAAAGACTCCTCAGACAAAAAAAAAGGGCATGGGAAAACAATCTTGTCTGTGAAATAGAGGAAAGTAGAGAGCGAGAGCGGTACACACCACTCTGCACTTACTGCAAGGATAAAGAGGTCGATCTGATCACCGATCCTGAAGGCATTCTGGAGCGTTGGGAAGTGCACTTCAATGAATTGCTAATTGGTCAGCTCACAGCAGAATTGGAGGCTTCACCAATGCAAGATCAAGACCAAATGCTGCCGTCACCAAGCATTGAGGAAACATTAAAAGCCATAAGGCAGCTCAAATCAATTAAAGCCTCCGGAGCTGATGGCATACCAGGTGAACTGATCAAACAAGGAAGGACAGCGTTACATCACGCAATTCATGAGATCGTGGTGCACGTATGGGTGCAAGAGGAGATGCCGGAAGATTGGCTTCGCGAAATAATTTGCCCCATACGTAAGAAAGGAGTCTGGCGCAAGACTAATGACCTTGCCCGGAAAAACAAATTATCATGGAAAACTTAACAAGCCTCGGGACTTGCTAAATAAAACCAAGACCGGTTCCCGGTTGTAGTGCCAATGATGATGATGATAAGAAAGGAGATAACACACTGTGAAGCAACTATGGGGGTATAACATTGCTGAGTATTGCCTATAAAATACCCTCCTCTATCCTACAAGATCGGTTAGCCCTATACGCTTAAGTCATCCTTGGTCAATATCAGTGTGGCTTCATCCCAGGCAAATCAGCGAGTGATCAGATGTTCACCCATAGGCAGGCGATGAAAAAATGTCTGGAATTTAAGGTTCCATTATATCATCTATTTATAGACTTTAAGGCCGACTACGACAGCGTAGCCAGAGTACAACTTTATAATGCCATGAGAGAGTTCGGCATTCAAAACAAATTGATACGACTTTCAAGGTCCACTATGACCAACGTCAACGGGACTCCGACAAGGGGACGATCTGGCCTGCCTCCTCTTCAACTTGGACTTTGAGAACGCAATCCGTGACTCTGGCGTTACAAGTAGAGGGACTATTGTCACCAAGTCCAGCCAGATACTTGTTTTCGCAGATGACATCGACATCATCGGTAGATCCGATTCAGCTATATAGGACTCCTTCACCCATATCGAGCAGGCGGCACAAAAACTGGGACTGCACATTAATGAGAGAAAACTTAAGTACATGATGGCAGCTTCTGCGAAGATAAGACCTAACGGTGGTCAAACTATCAGGGTAGCGGAGCACGAATTTGAACTTGTGCAATTCTTTAACTAACTTGGGTCAATAGTATCAGCCCAACTAATATGGAAGAAGAAATACGCGAACGGCTGATCAAATCCAACAAAGCCTACTGTGGCCTATCAAGACTCTTTAAATCCCGAAATGTATCCAGAACATCTAAGCTACTATTGTACAAGACCATGTTCTTACCAGTACTCATATTTAGATCGGAGACCTGGGTGCTTAATAAAAGGTGGTGGGTAGTAGGTGTGCCGGCATGGGAACTGGTTCACTACCACCTAAAACACGGAGTTATAGTTTTTTTGCTCTATTTAATGTAAAGGTATTTATAGTATTTGCCTTAAAACTCAGGAAAAAAACATTCACTGCATACATAATTATGCACGATACTGTTGCTTGATTTAATGTGCAGCAGATCTTAATTAAACATTCACTGAATACATAATTATGTACGATTTATCTTCGCTTGAGGTTATTTCACATTCGCGATTTCAAGTGTTGTGGTTATTCTTAATGTGTTCTATTTTATGTAAACCAATTTACATTTACTTTAAACTCAGTAAGCACATTCACTGACTAAATCATTATGCACGTAAAAGGGGCACCAGGTAAGGTAAGAAGCACTCATTTTCCACCTCAACTTTAACTAACCTCCACGCAGTCGACTCACACGATTCGAACCCGACGGGTCTCCTCGGCGTTTGAATTTTGACTCCTGGTTTCCACCCCTGGCTCGTGCAAAGCCAACTCGCCAATGGGCGAGATTCGTCCCCTGGTAAGAGAGGATTTCTCTCTCCCCATGGCGTGGAACCAGGGAGAGAAGAAGGATAAACGAAATTGCACCAGGGACAAAGAACAAAGGGAAAAGGAACTAAGGGCACCATGGGTAATGCAGCTGAGTAAATATTCTGTCTCATTAGAGCAGCATTGGGTGCTAATGGATTTTAAATACTTACACAATGGGCATTGTATATAGTATCTATTCCCGGTGGGAAGAACCGACTTCTTTGTTTGCATTTGTTTATGCTGAAGAATTCGGTTTTGGCGGCTATGCGCGAAATGCGGTGGTTATTTGTCGGTTGGACAAACGGATCGTGGTGATTGGTATTGCAGCTGTGTAAGCAAGTTGCTTGCCATTGCTTTTGTCGTTGGGCAAAAGGTTGGCTAGACATGTGCATGCAGGAAAATTGCTGCGCATATGTGGGACAGGAATTGCCGCCGAGGAGAATCGATAAGATTCTTAATGGTTCTCGTTGGATGTGAACCGAAATGCCCTTTAAGGAAACTCGATGTTGCTTGATACAGGAAAATGATGATGGTCTTGGGGAGGAATATATGCAGGTTTGGGGAGTTAGACTGAAATTATGGGTGGTTCTTCAGGTAAGCTTTAAAGAACCCCCACACAAGCACTCTGAACTCTTAGTCGCGTTCAAGAGGAATGTCTTAAGGAGAATTGTTGGTCCCGTATGTGAGGGGGGACGATTCCATAGACGCTACAACCATGAGATGTGCACAATCTGCCTTAAAGCTAATGTTGTAAGAAAAATCAATCTCGGTAGCCCCCTGTAGGCGGGACACCCAGCCCGAATGAGCGAAGAGGAGCCTGCCCGGAAAGACCTTTGTGGCAGGATGTATGGAAGGAGACAGCGCGGCAGACCTTGTCTGTGATATAGGGATGGCATAGACCAGGACACCCAGAGCCTGGGAGTGTGAAACTGGATGACATCGGCTCAAAATCGAGACCGGTGAAAAGACGTGGTAAATAAGGCCAAGACCAGATATCGGTTGTAGTGCCGATGATGATGACGTCATGCTACCTCACGGCCGAGGGAAGAGCGTAGCCCGTGGAGTTTTGTTTAGTAAAAAACACTTTTATCTATTTTACAGGAATTATATTTAAATTTATCGGCGCATTCTTTTGGACGTTCTGCACAAAACTGATCTTAAAACTATGAAGAAAAATGAAACTTAAGTGCACCTTTTTCTTTTATTGGATTTTGTTGGATTGAGATAATGAAACATGGAGAAAGATTTTTACATGCGCTGCAGTAGGAAAAAACAAATCTAGACAAAATTCATGAAAAGGGTCTGCAAATATGTATTTTATGACCCAAAGTATAGATGCTTTGGCTTGAGAAGCTATAGAAGAACATGTGGCTTGCTGCTTAGCATTTTATTTTTGGATTTGTCGGGTTTGGGTAAAGGGTGCATAGACACAATTTAGTGTCAATGGAATAGGACTTTTTTTTTGAAAGGAACGAATAGGATTATGTGAAAACACATTCCTAAAAGATCGTAAAAATGCAGACCCGCATTTTATGGTCTTAGATAAAATTAGGAAACTACTCTATCCGTGAACATCTGGTTCACGCATGTAAGTTTACTTCGGAATAGGAAATTTTAGGATATGGACGGATGATATTAATTTGTATCCATTTTGGATGTGGGGGAAAAGGACATGTGGCAGGAAAATGGTAGGGCTTCGTGGAGCACTACACCAAGAACTATGACAACTTTAATTCAACCCTCGAAACAAACAACAAACTTCTAAAATTTTTAACCGAGGAAATAACTGATTTGAAACGTCAAATCGAAACAAAGGATTCCATCATCATGAACATGGAGAAGAAAATTAACTTTTTAGAACAACAGGTAATTGAAATTAAAAATATCCCATTTGAACTAAATGAAAACACAAAAGAACTAGTAAAAACTTTGGCGGAAATAGCCAACTCACAATCAAAGGCATAGATATAAATAACATATACCGTACAAATACTAAAAGCAAGCAACAAAATTCTTAAGTAATAGTTTCCTTAAGAAGCGAATTTTGCAAAAACAATTTTCTACAAAAATTACAATCACACATACTTACTGGTTAAATGATTTAAATAAGAAAAAACCCGGGATGAACAATAAACAAAGTTCATTTATATTTGTAAACAACCAACTTACTGCCACAAACCGACATATAATGTGACTGTCAAAAAATCAAGCAAAAGATAATGGGTGGGAGTTTGTTTGGTCACGAGATGGGACAATTCTTGCAAGAAAAACCGAGACAAATAGCGTAATCCGGCTTGATACTGTCAATTCGTCTTCAAAACTGCATAATCCACTCTCGTTAAAGTTTGTATTAAAGAATGCCAACACAAATGTACGAAAACAATACAAATGTACTAGATCAGATGTTGAGTATGGAGCACAGGGGGATTGATAGTACAATATGAATGAATTAAAAAATTATGAATTATCCAAAAACTTCTCAATATAAGATCTTGTAGAAAAAAAAAAGGAATCTATTTCTCTCGCATTTGAATAATATAATTAATGAACTTGAAATTATAATATTAGAAGAAATAAACATAAAAGAATATGAAAGAATTTTTTATAAAAGTGATGGATTTGAGGCTGAGTTTATAAACAGACCAAAGGTAAGAGGGAGAAGAAGTAAATATAAAAAAACGGATGTTCCATTGAAAGACCTGTTGAAAACCTTATTTTTATGAAAACATACAACTAGAAGTTAAAAGAAAAGTAGATGAATTTTCAATAATAGCTTTGTATCGCCCACCGAGATTCAATATACCAAATTTCATTGAGAGATTTGAAAAACAAATTGATGGAATCGATAAGAGAAAAACACTTATAATAACAGGAGATATGAATATTGATATAAATAAACGCAATAATAAGTTGGTTGATAACTATACGAGCATGTATTCGTCAAAGGGGCTTTCGAATGTGATAAAAGCATACACAAGAGTTGATCTCAAAACGAATTAAAACGAGAATAGACCTGTAGCGTTTCCGCCAAACCCTACGGTCTACTTACCTGAAAAACCCCCATAACTACTACCCAACTCCTTTAAGTTTGCTAATGCAACAGTACGAGGGTTGCCTTTTATATTTCGGGATTAGAGAACAAAAACAAATATTGATCATCGAAAATCACTTTATTGTTTTTCAAAATATTCCCCATGAAGATCTATACACATGCGTTTGAACCAATTGTCGAAGCACTTTTGCCACTCTGATTGAGGTATCTCCAACACATGCATTCTGAATGCAGCAACCGCTTCTTCAGGTGTCGAAAAACGTTGACCTCTCAGTTTGTTTTTTACGTACGGGAATAAAAAGAAGTCATTCGGTGCCAAGTCAGGACTATACGGCGGATGACCCATCCAATCGATGTTTTGGATGCTCAAAAATGCAGTTGTCGTGGTGAAGAGTGATCCATCTTCGGCGGTTGGTTTTCCTGATTTCTTGGAAGACAACTGGCAAACAAATGGTTGTGTACCACTCAGAATTGACTGTTCTGCGTTGTTCTAATGGTACGGTTGCGACATGTCCAGTTTTTCCGAAAAAACAGGCGACCATTTGCTAGGAAGTGCTTCGTGCGCGAACAGCTTTTGTTGAATTTGGCTCATCTTGAAACACCCAGACAGTCGACTGCGGTTTACTTTCGGGCTCATACGCGTAAATCCGTGATTCATCACCAGTCACGATGTCATAGACGTGTTTCGAAACACCGCGACCGTATTTTTTGAGCATTTCTTTCGACCAATTGACACGAGCCTTTTTTTGGGCGATTGACAAATTGTGTGGGATCAAACGCGAACAAATTTTTTTGACAGTCAAATGTTTATGCAATATTGAATGTATGCTGGTCCCACTAACGCCTAAGGTTGTCTCAATCTCACGATAGGTCACATGACGATCTTCCAATATCAGTTTGCGCACAGCATTAATAGTTTTCGGAACAACAACTGATTTTGGACGACCTTCACGAAATTCATATTGGAGTGAACTACGACCACGATTGAATTCACCATACCATCGATAAACACTGGTCCTTGATGGAGCTTCATCGCCAAAAATTGAATTAAGTTCATCCATGCACTGTTGCTGAGTTAATCCACGCCGAAAGTTGTAAAAAATAATCGCACGAAAATGTTGACGATTTAATTCCATTTTTGGGCCGAGATGAATCTTTTAAGTTACTGTAGACAACACAAATAGCGCTCGTATGTCAAAACGTTCTGAGTGCGTATAACCTCAAAAATGTCCAACTTTACGACAGAGCTGTCAATTGCCGGATTGCAACACTAGGATTGCCAAATCCCGAAACATAAGAGGCAACCCTCGTATTAGTACCTAAAAATCCTGTACGCATTTAAGAGATCAAATCTATGATCTTTAAGTCCCTGTAAAGAAAACTTACCTTCATGCATTCTCTTCGCATACCATTGCTCCTTAAGATTTCTTTATTAACTTACCAGGAATTTCCAATCAATTTCGCCATCTACGTCGCCAGTCAAATTCCCTCAGATGAATTCCTGTAAACAAAATAATTCGGATTGGATTCAATGTAACCGTCATGACAGGGACCATAAATATCGCGCCGTCTGTTTTCTCAGCCGCGTCATATACCTTTTCATACACATGCCTGGCAACCTTTTTGGTTTGTCTTATCAATAAACAACCCAAGCAGCTGCATATAATTAGCGCAATAGACGCCGAAACCAAATTCTCCAGCATTTCCTAATGCAAATATGAACCCGGTTTCTATTGCAGCCAGAGATGCCATAAACATCCAATTTGCTTTTAGCACTTTTTTCTCCCAACGTCGAAAATAGCGACGAGGCATCGTGTAAACAATGACCCGCATTACCAACGGCACATTTGGTCATTTTTCCCTATTGTCTTTGCCGCCTGCCTGTTTCGTCGTTCCACTGCACGTGTGAATCGCATCTATCTGAACGATCCCACACATACCACCATGACCTTTATTACGAGATCTGGTTTTCTTGTTCCCATAAGAGATAAAACATATCCTTGGCAAGGATATATTCACGCCCTTAAGAGAATAGTTTTTCTCTCTCTTCCTTTTTTCTTAGCGAAATCATCTCTGCTTAAGATGACGATCGCTGAGTCCTTTTACATCCGCGGACCAGAAGGGTCACGTTTCGCTCCCGCTCTCCGCCGGCAGCGGAGAAGCGTAAACACTTCCATACCCGAATATATCCGGAGTCGCGTATCAATAGTTTTCTCGTGCTAAGTGCCATATTTATTCGCTTTTCACCTCAAGTGTTATCTTTGTGTTCTTGTGTGTTCGATTGTTTGGTGTGCGAATTTAACGTTGGTCGGCGAACTTATTTCAACAAAGGTGAACAATAAAATTTGAACAGTCAAATAAAATCATGTCAACTGGAAAACAGATTGTAACCCATCGTGCAATCGCAAGTGTACACTTCATGTTTAATAAATTTTAGTCACTTCGTTTAAAAACAAATAAATAGACCGATTAGTAATATTAAAACAGTGCATTTCATTTACCTTCCTTTGGTGTGTCTTGTGGTGGAGTTTTACTCCAGGGGTTGAGAACCATTGGTGAACAGATTTCTTCTAGTGAAGTGAGGACTCGGTTTGACGAAACCTTGATCGGACCGTGAAGTTTTATGATGGAGGAGGAAGTGAACAGAGTGTCCGTGTTAGGCACATTACTTCCTTTCCACAGACCACTTGTCTAGTTCGAATGACAAATGAAAGAATGTACGCTTCTGTCATTAAGATTGATATATAAGATCACTATGAATTTACTATGAAGTAAATAACACAAAAATTCAGAAAGGAAACAGTTATGTTAATGAAAATCTGGTAAGACAACATATTCAGAATTACTATTTTACAATTTACTGGTCTATAGGAACCCAGAAGTTCATGACCTTGCCGACTCGACTCCGCCATCAATCCCTGTCCTGTGCACTCTCCTTCCACGCTTGATTATCCGATCCGATCTCCTCAAGCTCAAACCTAATATTTTCCTCCCATCTCCGTTGTAGCCGTCTTACGGGTATCTTTCGTAACCAGACCTTACCATATTAAAGAGGGGCTCTGATATAGCGGACTATTTAATACCCCAAGACTCGTGGGAACAAAAATGAATAATCAATATGCACAAAACAATCCCACGAAAAACCCGGTAGGCGTAGGTGTGATGAGCCGACACTACCATAAGGGAAGAAGTCATCAAGAAAACACCGACTCGGCAAAAAGAAGACGTAGGGAAAAACGGAAAAAGCGGGAAATACGCGTCGGCACGTGGAATGTTGGAACGTTATATAAACCAGGCGGTCGTAGAAAACGCGAAACAATATAAAATGGACATAGTTGCTCTTCAGGAAGTCCGACTCCCACATCAAGTAATCGAAACCAACGGGTTTACACTGGCGTGTGGAGGTACCGATACACACCACCTCGGACCCGGCTCCATCATAAGTAAGAAGATTAGACCCCATGTAAAAAATGTGAAATTTATTAATGACCGAATGCCCGTGCTAAAAATACAGGGCCCATAGTACAATTATGTATTTTCAAACGTACACGCCCCAACAGAATCTACCGACCAAGAAACGAAGGACACGTTCTACGGGGCCCTAGAAGAAGTATTTGATGGGACCTCATCATTCGATGATAAAATCTTCCTCGGGGACCTCAATGCGAAAATTGGAAAGGAAGATATGTTCCAACCAACTATAGATAAAGAAAGCCTAGACGACGTTTCAAATGATAAGCGAATTCGAATTATCACGTTCGCAGCGTCAAAAGGTCTGGCAGTGAAAAGCACGATGTTCAAGCACAAGCAAATCCATAAAGCCACATGGATATGATCCGACGGCGTAACGCGTAACCAAATAGACCGCTTCCGCATACACAAAATACACCACTCGAATATCCTTGACGTAAGATCATATAGAGGCGACTCCGATCACCTTCTAGTGATGGGCAAAATTAGAAGTCGGCTCGCAGCAAACCCACATCGGCAATCACGGGGGACGAGCAAAAATTTCGACATTGATAAACTAAAAGACCTACGCAAAAGGGCTAAATATCAAGAGGAACTAACGAATAGATTTAGCATCCTAGAGAATGGGAGCAGTGAGGACGAGGGAGCCAATAGTATGGACACTAAATGGACATCGATCAGAGACACAATCAAACAAACAGCCCAAAAGATATTAGGATTTAAGAAAACAATTAAGTCTAAATCTTGGTTTGACTATGAGTGCAGGGCGACGATCGAAGAACGTAAACGCCTCAGAGTGATCCACTTACAAAGATATGCTGAAGTTGTGGGGTTTCTTTAAGCATTCCCGGAGGACGGTTCTCGTCCTAACTAACTCCCCGTCCCCAACCAGCAAAATGACCTGTAAACCAACCCATGGCAAGATCATCATCTTGCCACAGCATTAATCACATCGCTGTATTTCCTTAAACATATTCGGTTCCTCTGGTCGGCACCCATGGCCATTGCAAACCATTAAGGAATCTACCCGACATCCCTTGCCGGCGTCCATGCCTACCATATACACAGCAATCCCACTGTGTTTGCTTTTCTCCAGCAACCGCTGGTCCCACGAACAAGCCATGGAAAATCGCTTGCTTATACAGCTGCAGACCATTATCTCTGATCGGTTGCATAAGCGATAAACCGGCATCGAATCGCACGTGATCATAATTTGTTTACTCTAAACAATCTTGCAGCGGTCACGTCCCATGTTTCGTTCGCTAACACAAACAAATGCGCATCTTAGCGCTTGCCCTTTGAGATAGCGTTCGGTATATACAATATACCCTCTATCATTACGATAGAAACGCTTTCAGCCTATGCACGTTCGTTATTTGAACAGCTGCATGATTGCTTTTTCCTCTTCCTACCAACGCGTGTTTCGTTTGTCTTTTCTTCCAAGGTAAAGAAATTCACCCCAATCTGATCGATGTCTATGAGGAACCTTCCAATGGGACGCGGATCGGTTTCTCATTGGCCGCAGCGTCACCAGAAAGATCGATTTCCCTTGTCACCACACGAGTGAAAATCCACCCCACCCACCGGGATGGTTCTGCATCGAGCAGCGAGGAGTCTAAGTGAGAAGCTTGTCGACGTCGGGTGTGCACTTGCTACCGCGAACCGTGTGTAGATATTACATTTGTTGATATAATAATATGTGAGTGTTTGGCGTCCTTTTTGTTGGAAAACTGTACGGTCGGTATTAAAATTAATTCGCAACCAATAAGAAGAAGTGTTTCTCTACAAAACAAAACTGCTTTTCAAAGAGAAAAAAAGACACGTTTAATATGTAAAGTGAAATAAAACTATTTGAATACAAAGAACATTAATGTCAAAAATCCTCCAGTGCCTTTTTATTTATCTTTCCTCTCGGTGCTTGTGTTTTTGCTGAAAACTTTTCGGGTGAAGCCTGTGGAACATTCAGTGGAAGTAGTGGGTGGATGGTAGAACCAGCGTCCATGCCGACGCAGAGACCATCCTTCCCCACAAAGTCAACCCAGAAAGATACGCCACAATTCGGAAAGAGACAACGAGATTCTTCAAACGCAAAAAAAACGAGAACGGGAGAAGACTCGGATCGAAAAAACCTAGAAAATGCCAGAGCAAGGAACATCAGAGGTATGTATGCCGGCATAAATTCAATTAGAAATGGCTACCGAGAGAGAGTCAAAATAGTTCGAGACATAAACGGTTATTTGGTCACAGAAACAAAACAATATCGTGACAAGATGGAAGCAGTACTTTGAAAACCTGCTCAATGTGCGCACCCATCTACCAAAAAACCGTCCTGCCGGCCTTTTACCATTGGTCTACCGTCAAGAATTCTACGCACGGTCCTATCATTGCCCATTCACGCCACATGTCCGGCCATTCTTAATCTTCGCGACCTAATTGTAGGTTTACAGTAAAGCTATTCCAATTCGTGGTTATGGAGTTTCTTCCATTGCCCTGTCTCTCCATCATATTTACCGCTAAAGATACTGCTTAAAACTTCATTCTCGATTACGCGGAATTTGTTTTCTTCCCGTCTTGTGAGAGCCCACGTTTCGCATCCGTATAGAACAACCGGCATGATTATGCTTCTATAAACTCGGAGCTTTATATTACATGATAGCAGCTAGCATTGTCGGAATGTGGCCTTTTGTTAATTTCCTTCGACATTCCGTTACTGGCTGTCAGTATTGTTCCCAGATATTTAAATTCTTTAACTTTTTCAAATATCTTGTCCCTGACATTTATATGTGTTCCAGGAGGTCCACCTGCTCTCGCTGTAATTATGTATTTTGTTTTGTCTTCATTTATTTCTAGGCCTGTGGCGGTTTCAATAACGCCACGGCTCGCCTTTTCCAGATACAACACCTAACTTCCCCTAGGACATTCAAAAATGATATTAAACAAGTATTGTGGCGGTGCCATTGAACGCCACTACTTACCTTACAACATATGATGAAGAAACAGTCTTCCTAAAACACATTAAAACATGTACTTACCTTCCATAGTTGTACCAATATCTTCAGAAATGGTTTAGAACTATAATTGCGCTGATGCAAAGTCCATCAGCGGCAGGTGGGTGTTTTTCCACAAGGGCATGGTCGCAGTAAACGCATCATGTGCCTTAAAGGCAATCTGGCTGCACCATCAAGCAACCAACATTAACCAAACCACATCATGAGATATCTACTAACGAGTCTGCCGCACAGGAGCAGGAGATGTTTCTTCTTTTCCTTTTTACCCATGCCCACATCGGTCGGTCATCCGATCATCAAATGCATTACGGCATACGGCTGACCGCCCAAGAAAGTCTAGTCCTCAAAAATGGAGAATTACCAGCGAGAATTCGACTGCTTGGAGATGTCGCTGTTATAAATTTCTTTAACAATTATTTATTATTGGTTATCCACCAATCTTACCCCTAACTGTCTTGATGTTGTAGATGAGTCCCACTGGTGCAACGACTTATAGTTCCCGGATGAATCTTGATATGGATATTCTGTACGGTATCTTCCGCCAGGTGGATGTGGTGTGTGAGTTTGATAAATTATAACTCGGTATTGATATTTTAATTATTGATATTTTAAGTTTTTATTGTAAATTTTAATTTTCCGTTGTAAAGTTAACAAAGCCTATTTCACATTTAATACTTATTGATATTTTAATTTTCTATTGTAAATTGAAATTTTCCGTTGTAAAGTTCACAAAGCCTATTTCACATTTAATACTTATTGATGTTTTAATTTTCTATTGTAACGCAAAATTACCCGAAACGCAACCACACGCGTACACGAATCGATCTTCAAGAAGAACCCATCGTGTCTTGCCATCCATATCCTTGCTTTTTTTCCTTTTTTTTTTCTTTTCTCTCTGGTTTCACTTCCTTTATACCGGAAGTACATACATCAAGAGAGATTTTGGAGAAACTATAGTCGGTGTTCAGTTTATAATATTTGTGACTCTAAACGTCGAAACAAATGTTATACACTGGGATTGGAATTTGTAAAAAAAGGGTGATCATTTAATTTACATATTTTTCTATTGCATAGTGGGAATATTCTATTGGAATTTAATATGATGTTTTGATATCGCTTAACGATATGGATCAGGCATGATTGGATGTATTTTAGGGGGTGAATATTAACCAATGTTAATTATATAACATCGCCAGGATGTACACGATCAGCATAAATGCTGTACGCAGTTGCTGATCGTGTAAACACAAAATATCTACGTCGAGATATTTGCACCAGCTGCAACCATGCCAGCTAATGTTCCCCTTGTGGATGCGGTGATCCACGGTCCGCACACTCGTGGACACACGCCATGAGCAGCAGAAACGATCATCGTGTGTGTGTTTCACCCCTTTTTGCTGGACCAATGCAAGGAAAATCCTCCCTTGTCGGGCACCGAAGAAAGGTACGAAATTTGTTGTGCTGTCGTCTTCGGTGAATGAATAATCAATCGCTATACGGATTCCGTGGAGGAAAGTCGCGCGTGAAATAATTCGAGTCGAATATTATCTACAGTCGGTGGACGAGCTCCCGCAGTGTTTCGGTTAACATAAAAATAAAATCAGTTTAGTTGTTTGAAATTAAATTCTATAAAAGTAAAATCAGTTTATTTGTTCGAAATTAAACTCTGTACATTTGTTGAAATTAAATCCTGTACAGGCAGTGTAAAACAAATGTATCATCCTTAACTTTAATTTCGATTGACAGTAAAATAAAAGTAAAATCAGTTTATTTGTTTCAAATTAAACTCTATACATATTGTCGAAGTTAAATCCTTGTGTAATTAAATCTTGAACTTTATGATAAAAATAAGTTTATAATCAGTCAACCTAAGTTTCTATAGGCACTTGAAAGCAAACCTTTAAGTTAGTGTAATATAAGTTATGTCATTTGTCGAACAGACATTCTACCAATAAAGAACCATTGATTCTGAATGACTATTGCATTTTAATTGGTGTAAAAAAATCGCATTATTTTGAGACAATTACGGAGCGTGCTCAGTATATGACATTCGTGACTCTAAAGGACGAAACAAATGTTATACACTGGGATTGGAATTTGTAAAAAAGGGTGATAATTTAATTTACATATTTTTCTATTGCATAATGGTGGATAACAACAGTGCGACGTAGTAGGCGTTGCAATCCAAATAATTCGTTGGGAAACTTGGTGAACCTGTGCCCTTGAAGCACCATACCTAAGAGATACGGAACCCACAGGCCCACCTCTTCTGCCGCTTGCATCATGATTTCACTGTTTTTATCTACAGTTTCTAGATTATCGCCCAAAACAGCGATGTCATCCGCATATGCGAGCACTTGTGTGACCCCGTTCAGGGATGATACGGTCATGTTGTCGTCTTGTACCTTTCCGATGACATACTCGAGCACAAGGTTAAAAAGACATGGTGAGAGGCTATCGCCCTGTTTTAGTTCGTGAGAGGTGGTTGTCTATTCTAACTCGCCCTTTATTTCCGTTCATGAAGATTTGAATGAGGGCGGCATATTTTTCGGGGTTCCTAGCTCAACTACAATATGTTAAAGTGTTTGCTTGCGACTGAGTTGTAAGGTTTTTTTAAGTCAACTAAAAGTTGGGGAACCCTCTTTCCGTATTCCCCCATCTTTTCCAGCACTTACCTTACCGTGAACATTTGGTCGCTCGTTGACTGGTTCCTACGAATCCGCACCGGTAATCTCCTAGTATTTCTTCTGCGTACGGTGTGTTTTCCAAACAGGCAATGATTATAATACCATGTGCATGCCAAAACACAGTACCCATAACCGTGCCAGCTGATTTCACCGTCTTTCTCTTCTTGGGAGCCCGTTCGCCTTAAAAAATCCACTGTTTTGACTGTTCTCTCGTCTCGGGAGGTTAGAGGGGTACCCATATTTCATCTACAGTTACTAATCTGCATAGAACATCGTCTGGGTTGCGACGCATACGCCCCAAAAGAATTTTTGGCTCTCAGCTGAGAGCAAATGCGGCACCCATTTCGCACTTTTTTTTTTCATACCCAATTTATCATGCAAAATGGACACATGAAACAAATTGAAAATTGGCAGATACCTAGCGAGGAAAAACTTACTAAAAACACACCATTATAGATGCTACGAGCGCCATGTCTTAGATTTTCTAAGGACTTATTGACCTGCCCTCGTAGTTTTCGAATAAAACAAGAACGCTACCAATTTTTACTGATTTCATTTAGATAAGTTCTGCGAGTGTATCAACTTGTTTTTTAGGAAACAATATTTCGCTGCGAGATTTATTTAATAAGTGAGAATAATCAGGTCGTGAAGATTAAGATGGGCCGGGCATGTGGCGAGAGTGGGCAACGACAGAACTGTACGTAAAATTCTTGACGGGCGATCAAGGGGAAAAAAACCGGTGGGATGACCGCGACAAAGATGGGAAGACAATGTAAGACGCGACCTTGAGGAGATCGGAGCCGAAGGCGAAGCGTGAAAAGAGAACGATGGCATACCCGACTGATGCCACGAACTTCTGAGTTCCTACAGGCCAATAAATAATAATAATAATAAAAATAATAAATAAATAGAGATTAATTTAATTAGCACTCGAGATGATATCTTGCAGCTAAAGAAACGTTTTGATTGATGATTTTGCCATTAAAAAATCGTCACCAAGTTACATGATGATTTTATTTATTTTTCAATAGACCGATATCGGACCTTGTAAAGAATGAAATTTAATGTAAACATGTGATATCATGGTATGGAAAATTTTGAAATAGGGTTGTAAATGCACAAGTATTCGTACATAAACTGCAGTTCATATTTGGTTACACAAAGATAAAGAATACCAATTTATTAACACTTAATTTTAATAGGTTTGATTACTTTTATCCTTAATCTATTTAATCGATTGACGACGTTAAATTATCTCTAAATATAAAACTTGTGACACTTAAATATCGAGGGGCATGCATCAGAGGGATCTCCCTTCCCCGAATTGAACACCCTTGTAAGGCATTCGGACACTACGCCCACATTATTTTCAAATTAGGTGCACGACATTAAGTACAAATTATTAAAATTGAATTGGTCTCCCACTGAAATCATTTGCCTGCATATCGTGGCTGTGTCACAAACGCTTCTTCACAACACTAATCACACATTCGCCCTTATTGTAAACTTAAAAAAAAATTAACCCAAAAGGTGAAATAAGAAACACTTAACAAGAATTTATGGAAATTAAAAGTTAAGTCCCAACGACATATCGTTGCGCGTTTCCGTGCCATTGTTGTAATTTTTAATTTGAGGCATAAATAAAATTATGGTGTGAAAAAAAAAATCATAACAAAAATAGAGAGAAAAAAAGAAGAAATACGATATAGAGAAAGAGAAAAAAGCAGAAGAAATATCCAATTTACCATAAACTTCTCTGCCTGTATACCGGCCATTCATTCAATATTCATTTCTCACGGTTAATAACGTGATAGGAAGACGAAACGCGTTTGCACCCCCGATAACCTTAGTACCGCTATCTTAGCTACCCTTCGTGCTACCTCTGTCCTTGTCTCATCAAACAGCATCCTTTTTAAAAGAAGTACAAATTAAAAGGCGTAACCCCAAACAGCAAGCAAGAGGGGGACAGAACAAGCTAGCCTGCAATGCGGACAGCAAATCAGGCTAACCAAGCGGGACACACGGTATGACTGCGTATAGTATAATGATGGAAAGGTGAATCCTGGGTAGGGAGGCTATTCGTAGTTTAAAGCTTCAACTTCATGGACTTGAAGTTGGAGAAAAGTATTACCCGATGGTATAACAACAGCAAATATACTGAACCAAACCGAGGGGGAGAATATTTAAATTTATTTTTATTGACCCATAAATTCGTGTATTTAAGACCGTTGCTTGCGGCGCTGGCCACCGCACCCCTAGCTGCGGATTAAGTTCCAGTTCAAAGGCGACTTAGCATCCCAAGCGCATACAATTGGTTCTATGAACGCATAACTTTCAATTTAGAGTCTGCACATCATCCAAGGGCAGATTCAATGCTTCGACTGGCTCCAGTAGTCCAAGTCCGGCCCAATTATGAATACTGCCTTATGGGGTTGCTTACTGAATTGTTCGAGACGAGGATATATAAAATGTGAGAAAGTGAAGCAATCGTTACAATCTCTTGCTCGACAGTTACATTAGAGTTTGATCTAAACAATCTCGGCAGGGACCGATTCCTATTAGCTGGTTTCGCCCATCCATGTCCTCTTCCTCAGCTCTTTGTGACCGATGCTCGTTCTTCTTAATTTTTATAATATTATTAAATATTGGCCTTTAGTCGTGGTGGTAGAAAATCGCATATAAAGTATGGTGGAGATAGGAAACTTTTAATTAAACCTTACGCCGATTTAATTACAAGTTGTTTGCTACTAATCATTTTCCAAGATTTCTTTCTTGGGAGTTTTTGGCGTTTAAAAATTGATTCTATATCACATTTAGGTGAAAAGAAATTTCAGTGGGATGTCTAAATAATGATTTATAGTGACCATTGACTTTTAATTGACGTGTAAATTTACTTAACTGAACACTTCTTATCTTATCAATATATTCAATATTCTTATCTTATCAATATTATCAATTTCATGCAAGACTACTACCTGAAAAAAATTCGGTAGGATATAGCTTTGAGATATAAATATATGTTGTATTTGCAATCGTTTGTGTGAGGAACAGTTGTTAGGGATTGATCTCAGTATACATAACTCCGAGGGGAACAGTACAATATCCATGGCTCGTCAATTTATTTTCTTGGTCCCCAACCATAGACTACTAATTCTTCCTCAAGCAAAACTTAGAGAATGGATCATTTTACGTCAATTCTAGAATTTCTCTCGCATCGTGATACAGCCAAGTAAACAAGAAATGGCACTAACTCCAGGTTCTGCCATATTACAAACTATGTTCGAACTGGAACAGGTTTGAATTGTAAGTAAACTTCAATAAAGTACACGTTCGCCAATATTGGGTTCTCCCATAATTTTGTTCGGTTTTTAAAGAACCAAATGTTGCAATGTTTTTTCTTTCAAACATGAATTCTAATCAATGATACATTGTCCACGTTTGTTGATGGCCTCTTGCCATCTTTGCTGCATTTTCATTATAATCCACTCGTAGTAGACCCTGAGCCTAGAGGGGTGAAACTGATCGAGGTACATGTTATAGGTGTCTCGACAATTTTCTGTTGAGTAAATTTTGTGGGGTCCTGAATAAATAATCTGATGGTGAAAGTTCTAGTAAATACGGTGTATGGGGCATAATATTTCAGGTAAATTTTTTTTTCTCAATAACGATATTGGTGCTGTAACGAACACATTAATCGATATGATCCTACCGAATATGAGGACTGTTTCGCCAGTTGGGAACGTAACTCCGTTGTTGCCGATGGTTCGCCAACTGGGAAACAGCAAAGGTTGTTTTCCGCGTCGAGTTCCTCCTCGACGGGACAGCAAACTATACTTGGCATTGGAAGCCAGCGAATGACTGCCGCATTGGGCAGTAATTAAATACAAGTTTGCACATACATTAATTTAACATTTATTTTCGATTTAAAAGCACGTTAACAAGTAAAATAGCACCAACTGTCTCATAAAAACGTTATCTTACATTAAAAGCACAGGTGCTGAAGGCACCGTATACAAATTAAAATTCTAACTTTCACATCAAAACAAACTGTGTATGAAAAACAGTAAAACCAGCGCTGCGTGAAAACAGTACCATGGAAAATGTCACATGAATAGACCATTTTGCTTTTGTCTATTCAGCAATAGGTGGCGCTCCGTGCGGTATGTTTTTTTTCTCGACTGGTATTAGATATATGTTGCGGAACTGCAACAAGGACCTTTATTCCGTATAGGGCAAAGAGTGCTAGAAAAAACATATGTGGTTGCATTATTGGTGCAGGGAGGCTATCAAGACTAAAAAATTTAGTTTCCGGTTATGTATATATTAAACAATGAAGAAAAAAAGCCGAAGGGTTTGAAATGATTATTCCGACATTCAACGAACAGAGTTCTTATATGATATGAAAGGTAATAAAAATGTCTGACATTTTGTGAAGAATATCAAAAACTCCACTTCTCATTGATTCCCAGTGCATAACACTTCAATTGCCAACACAATAGAGAAAGAGAGTCTACTTACTGCAACATTTCCTAGCCAATTCAACACTGCCAGGGTATCATATAGATCCCGCCTCAACTCGAACACAAGCTGCACAACATAAGTCAGATTTCGTATTTATACGGTTAGTTGAGCACCTTAAGATAAAAAAATGCCCAGACCTGGATGGCGTTCCCCGAATCCTTTTAAAGATATGTTCTTCTTCACTTGGTAAAACCATATGGAAACTGTTTCATCTGCCCTATTCAATTGGTCTGTGGGGGTTCTTTAAAACTACGCGAAGAACCACCCACAATTCCAATCCCAACCCCCTTCACCGGCCCAAAGTCACCTGCAAACATTTCGTCCCCAAGGGCATTGTTCCATGTATTAATGCATCACACCAATTTTCCTGAAAATAATTCGGCTAACATACAAATAAACCGTCATAAATCAGGAAACCTTATCGGCGCCCCTGTCAGCCAGCGTATCCTGCCACACACGTGCGCAGCAGATTTTCCCGGCTTATCCGCATTCACGGCAGTCTTTTGTCCAACCGAAAAAGCAGTTTTCGCATCTCGCGTCTAGCCGCCAAAAACCGAATTCACCAGCGTGTAAATATACACACAAAATCATTCGATCCTTTCCGCCGGCATAGATACTGTGGGGATTTTCAGGGCCCGAAGACCCTCGCATCATCTTAACCCCCATAAAAATCATATAAACTCCTTAGCTGCCCTTAATTCGAATCCTTGGCAAAATTACACAACCTCGCCACAGCATTCATCACCACCCTAAAATCCTGAAAACAATTCGGTTGTCCCCCAGGACAACTGACATAAATAGCCGTAATAGCTGAGGAGCTTTTCCCTAGATTCGACAGGATGTGTTTACTTTTTTGGCCATAGATCCATCGGCCGATCTTACTATTTTCTAATACAGCGTAGCCATGGTAGGTTTCCTGCAAATGGCCTTGTGTTATTTAAGCAACACACATGTCACCACATCGACCGATAGGATGTTCTGATGATCGGAACAATGTGTACCCAGACACAGTTTCAATGCCCATTATCTCCCAAAACACTGGCTGGGCTATTGGCCGGCTTGCACATCTGCAAACCAGATGTCTAATAGCCTGTAATGGGACATAACGAGTGGGATAATAAAAGATCAGTCTCGATGGCGGGCGATCTTCTGCCAATTTAACATCACAGAAAAATCTAACACCGTCGCCTTATTATCCCTTACACACCACCCATAAAACGTTTCTGTCTAGTTAATGTAGACAGAAGATATGATTTTCGTCCGGGCGGCAATTTCTATCCAAACTATGTGGCGGAAAAGATAAACACACAATAGAGTACCCTTGAGTGTCTGTTAATATCATAGGAAACTATTTCTATGATTTATGACCGCCATTACTGCCAGCCGCAACCTCGTACTTCTAGTCGACCAGATGTGTATTGGTATTTTCCGTGCGCATCTGTAATTATTGGCATCGTCACCACTTCCAGCGTGTGGGCGTGTCCTCCTAACCGGTATGATTTCTATAGGAATTTTTCAGTTGGAATTTTCCAGGGCAATCGCCATTGTATCCCTAATCCAACGATCGGATTGGTTCTTCGATGGCATACCATCTGATCCTCGATTCTACAAGGAATGTGGAGGACGATTGCTCCGAGCAGTCAGATATTAATCGTGAAAACGAACGCTACAGAGAGTCCGATTTCTTATTCCAAAGTGTGCACATGCACCAGGCGTCAAGAGCCAAATTTAACCACCGGTAGAGTGTACAAGAGTCGTGAGTGATTATTTAAAATATAATAGAGTCGCGGATGTCATCGTGCGGTTTATTAATTTCTAAACGATTGAGTGTCGCTGTTGTGGACAATTGTATATGTAGTTAGCATTGTAAGGAAGTAATCATCTGTTTAGTGTTGTATTATCGAGTAGCTGCTAGTGTAATATCCGTCGATTTTATACAATAAATAAAGAAAACTAATACAAAGAATTTTCATGTGCCTTTCATTAGTCGGACAATTGTGCATCGGATTAACATCGGTATTTGTCGGGGTTAGGAAAGAACTAGTCTCCATGTTGACACATTAACCTTTACACCCACAATACCGTGCACAATCAGCATTGTGTATCTAAATTGCTTTTAGCATCAGTTTTCCTAATGGCATGCAACATAATTACACAACTGCATGCACGTCACCCCACGATGGCCTTTGTTCCATCTCCTTCTTCCCGGTTTCGTTACCCATGACCTCGCTGCATGGGTAAACAATGTAATCTCCACGGGATCAACGGCACCCTCGCTAGGACCTACTCAGAGAGATCCTTGTTGTATTCCAGAATACTACCCTTATTCGATTTTAACACTGAATCTCATTAGTTTTCTAACACATCTTTAAAACTTCCTCTGTTCATATCTTATTCTCACTTAATACATAACATTAATAAACTTTCACAATATTCTATATCAAGCCTGTTACAGCACATTTCATAACATGCCCCTTTTCATAACATGCACGTTTTTTCATTCAAAACATTGCACTTTGATTTTCGTTCAAAGTTTATTCAATTTAAAAGTCACAGAGACTAAAAGGAATACTTTGAGAAAATTTGTTTTGTTCACATTATAATTTCCAACCAATTAGAACAATAAGTAGCACAAGAAGAGAGAAATTTTAATTGTAAAGTCAGTAGAGTTTACTTTGAGTTTGAGTTGTGAAATCGTAAAAGCGAGTAGTAGTTTGAGTTAGCTATTGAAGTATTAGTATTGAGGAGTTTTAGTTTTGAGTTTTGGAGTAGAAGTTTGAATTATAAGTTTTTGAGATTGGAAGTTTTAGCTTGAGAGTTTAAAATAAATTAGAGCGAATAAACATTGAAACGCGAATTGATATTAAATAAAGGAAAAATAAAACCTCGACGCTCTTCCCTCGATATAAAGAGGAAGCACGGCGCTGGAGATGTAACATCCTCTCACCATGGTCACCCAAAGAGGGACTTCGTTTTCTCTTAAAGAACAAAACTCACCCCTAGCCGAGAGTCGACTCTGCACGAATCAATCAGTCGAGGTTTATACTTCGGTGGGGAAAGTCGAGTGTCAACCACGAGTCGGGTTTCAGCAAGTCGATGTGACGAAGGCCGAAAGTAAAGTCGTCAGTCGGTGTGGTAATAATTTGCATTGCCTTTTCAACTTAATAGTAACTTGAAAGATTCCCGTCAAAAATAATGAAAAGCGCTACTGAAGAAAGATTTCCAATAAAGTGTTAATATTCAACTAAAAAGAAAGAATTCCAATAAGATGTTGATAATTAAATAAAGGGTTCATCGAAATAAATAAAGGGTTCATCGAATATTGATTCAAATTGACACTTTTTGTTTATCGTCACCGTCTGTGATGCTATTTGGTGCACCTATTATGGAATTCGTCTCTGTAAAAGTGTATGAAAGTGCGGTGGGATATTGGTGAACCCGCGCCCGTGCAGGCAGTACATTTACTCAATTTTCCCACAGGTCAATTCCCAAATAAGTGAAAGTCGGCGAAAATTCCACCAAACCGCAAAGAATGGAGACAAATCATCCCCCCTTTTTCGACCCATAGTTAATTACTATTCTGTCGACGGTTACGAAATTATTGTGTCGGGGAATCGAACTCGCGAAGAAATCGTTGAGAAGCGAAGCACTAATCCTACCGGATGAGTGATTCTCGATTATTCTTTGCTGGATGGATGCCATGTCAATTGTTATGGTATACGGCTGTGGTAATTTATTTTTCGATTTTATTTTGGTAGTGTTCTTCACTATGAGCAGTAGTTGTTCTTGTTTTTATTTCTTATATAATCAATAACATAAACAATTTACAATAATATGACAGATAAAAACATTTAGAAAAAAAATATAAGAAAAATACACGACATTCAGTGTCTTTATGCAATCGAAGAAATAATATAGAGTTGAATGCCTCTTCAAATTGGCTGAAGTAATAAAAATACCAATTTATAGAGTAGTTCACTTTACTCTATCTTACTATTAAATATTTATAGAGATTTGAATCAAACATCCGAGGGTAGACTGAAAAGTAATGCACATGTGCTCGCAGAACGGGAACGAACTGACCTTCAAAAGCACATCTGGCTTCAAATGGAAGTAACATTCCCTCTTACTACTAATGTGCAGGTCCGAGGTCGAGCGTTCATACAACATCTTTCGAGAGCGGAAAGTATGGCGATGTGTTCTAGTGCTATGTCAACGCGACTTAAACAGCCTGTTGTTATCGAATTCTTAAGTGGTGAACAGGCGAATCCAATTTTTTTTTATTACACTTCTCTCGGGAGAGGCGAGCCTATAGCGCCGAGTGGGCGAGCCGAGATGCCACCAAATAACCGTTGCAGTTCTTTTTGAACAGTTGCAGATTGTAGTGCTCCGGAAACACCCACGCAGGCAGGGAATTCCACAGCTTCTCCACTCTGTGCCGGAACGTGTTCTGTTACAGGGATGTTCGTGCCGTTGGGAGATGAACCGCGAACTGGTGCGATCCGTCGGATTGTCTCGTAGAGCGTATAAAAACTGAATTACTTTTAAAGGCTGTTTATGGGGACGGTGGGGTCTACTGTAAATCGATGGGCAATAAAATTGCATGGCATTTTTAATGGAACACACGGCGGACGTCCGATCACTGCCACAGACGATAATCATTACCAACTCGTGAACGATTCGATTCAAAATGACCGGTGAAACGTACATATATACTCTCAAATATCTCCGATGCCGAGTTTGTCATGATAGAGGAAACCTGCTGCCAATAATCTTGCAACATTATAACGCTCGCACGAGTTAAGGTATCAAATGTATTGATAACATTCCTGTATGACTCAGTTACCAATAAAATTCACATAGTCTACGAAGTATGCCTCACCCAAGTCACGACACTAATCACAGCCAACAGATAACGGTCCCATTTTGCTGAAGTATGACTCGAAACTATCACCACAGTGATTAATCTTATCTTATCTACTCCATCCCATGACTAACAACTGATAACCACCGAGATGCCAACAGGGAAAACCGGGGTTTCATGAGGAATGAAAAAACTACGGATCAGAAGCCTTAACCCAATTAGTTGTAAGAATACTAGATGTAGACTGACATAAGGAATGAATAAATATTTTTTATATAAAAAATAATTTATTTATTAACTGAGGGCTCAATAAGGATGCGTATCGAAGACATACGTGTCCACAACCAAAAAGAGGATTCCTGTAAAATTCACGAGAGTACGAGTAAAACTACCCGACGTATCCAGTGCCAAGGATGCCAACCCCAGAGTAGTAGCGGAACTCAGTGATCTTCCAATTAACAGGATATCGACTACCGAATCGGAGCTTAAAGCTGAATGTCTAAAAAGAATAGACAGGAGGAAAACGACAAAAGGAGAGATCCTCCAGCGGAAATCAAGTCGAAAAACGATTCAATGGAAGGTGAGATAGCAAGCTTAAAAGTATAATTAGCACAAGTTCTTAGTTTTATGCAACTGCAAGTAAGTTGCAATATTGGTGTTTTGGATGACAACTGTAATAAATGTCATACTCGTTTCTTTGAATAATACCACTCCCCGTTTATCTTATTTCTTGTAATTCTGTTATGTCAGCCTTATATTCGGACAGGGCATCGGCTAGCTGCTGTGCAGCTTGAGCTCAGTATAGTGAGCGGACGTCCCATGAGAAAATTTTCAAATCGTTTAGCCATTTTTGTTTCCGTGGTCGTCGTCGTGTATCCGGTCCATATCCGAGGCTTGTTAAATTTTCCATAATAATTTGTTTTTCCGGACAATGTTATTACCCTTATGCCAACCTTTCTCAGGATGCGCTGCATGCATTGGTTCACTACTTGGCGGGTGCCAAAGTAGCTATCCTGGGGTGTCGCGTGGAGACTGCATATCAACTTGGATTGAACGGGGACAAGGATCGTCCTAGACTTCGCCGGGTTGAAAGCAATCAGTTACTTTGCCCTGTACATACTTTGTTATCGAACATAAACTGGAATTGTACGCCGTCATATCCAAGAGGAAATTCCTTCTTGGATTTACTGTTGCTGGACGAGCGAATACAATTATTAGACACGGATCTAACTACTCGAAAATGTCTTCGTACAATCGAGTACGATAGCGATTATTATGGACTTGGTGCCGTAATACATGTCCCAAACGAACACTCACTACTTGAGCTGTATACACAGATACATTATTTTAATTTCGGAAAAGCACACTGGTTGCGCTTTGATCGGATAATAAAAACAGAATTACGCTCCAATGGCATAGATCCACCAACTGACAGAAATCTTCATAATGACGAAATTGATCATTATCTCTCGACGATGAACAACATTGTTACTAACACAATGAATCGTTCTATCCCAAAAGTGTCTCACATGGAGAGCCATACAAACCGATACAGAAACGCAACGATCGACGAGCTGTATAGGCAACAGAGTTTTCTGCTCTCTAAGTTACAACTGCTCTACAGAGAGTTCAGCGATCCAAATAGCCAGGAAATAAAAACGATTAAGTCACTAATTAAAAATTTTCAAAAACTGAACCGTGACAACTATAGATCAGTAATTAATGAAGATTGGAACAACAGATTTCAAGCCATTAAAGCTAGTGGACCGAATATGTTCCATAATGTCGAAAGACAAATTTTCATGCTTTAAGCGTATGTATGTAACTTAGAGAGTCCGCAGGGGAACAGTAAGTTAGGAAATAAGATAACATAAGCTAGAGTTTAATCATTTTTGTCTAGCGAGTAAGTAAATTATAATAATAGGAAGAAATAAAAATTGATTTAAAAATGAAATGAAAAATGAAATGACAGAATATGTTCCCTCAAATAAATAAAGTCTTTCGAAGGAAAGATTATAATGACATTCCATGTCTGTGAGTTCCGCGGACTCCCGAGAATAGCCAAACTCTGCTGAACGCAGGACTTACCCCGGAACACATCAACTCTAACGAAGAGTTCATAATAGTCGAGGATCCGCAAAAAAGGCCAACTTAATTGGTGCTTGTTTCGAAGCAGTATATATATTGAACGAATCGGCTCATTCTAACCTTGACCTGGAAAATTGGGCTCTTCAAAAACATATTTCGCTTCGCAATGAATTTAATAATTGGCGTCTCTTGAGTCGAAGTTTCACCATCTCTAGTGACAATAATAGAGCGGATTCCGCACTTAGAAATCTAAACACTAGCATATTTCTACACAAGGATGAACTGACGGACATTGTTAGATCGATCGAGAACAAAAAATATTCTGGAATAGATAGTGTAGCGGTTCTTTAATACATTCCCAAAGAACCGCCCATCCTCTTAAATTAACCACCTTCCTCTTCCCATACAAAGCCATGGTACTTACCTGCAATTAGGGGCAGCGTAAGCTCCCCTGCAGCATCATACTTGAAAGGAAAACCCGATGGCATCCATACATTCTGAACTTTCCTGGTTCATACTCCATGAACCAGTTAATCTCCTATCGGCTCAGCTTGTCTTCAATTACTGTTACGGACCGACCTTGAGGCCAGGTCCCCCCAACATCCACTAATCCCCTTTCGTTAGTTTCCCCTCTTTACCTCTAAACGGAGAACAACTCGCCAAGTAGTTAATTTGCATAAACTACTTTAGGCAAATTCTGCTTGGCAGGGAAAATAATAAAAACCGGCGTTGGCGTCGAATAATAAATTAAAACGTCAACGGGAAAAAAAATAAATAAGTCATTTCGACGTTAAACTGCGCACGAGGTCACACAACGACAAAACTCCATATATATCAATCAACAAACCGAAGCTGAACAGGGGAGCAGTCACTCAACGCCCCCTGCACCCAGTCGCAGCACACAACAGCAACAGAACCACCAGCAGCTGACAAGCAGCTTCTCCAGCGACCGCTCAACGGTCTATCCAAGTAAATCCCTTTTAACTTACAATTAAATATAGTGAAATATAATAAATATATCAAATTGTTAATAATAACATAACAATACCGATAAACAAACGCTGGCCAGCGTATTGTTGACACAGCTGTAGCCGATATTCTTTCCATAGTACACAATTGTATATCGCGCCTATACCCTTAGGTCCGCAACAGCTGCGACAATTCCCCGTTATCGGCTATCAACCGATCATGGAATTTGGGCATGGATATGATCATTGTTTAGGCAATCTTACCCATGCCATGCCTATGATGACCCGCCTGAAAACCTAAATTAAACATACAGTATCTCACTGTGTTCGTTTTACTTACCCGCACATTAATCCAAACATATAGCCATCCAACATGACCGTTTTGTCGCCGTTGACGAGGTTTCTGCTGACTTATGTCAACAAAATAATTTGCCTCCTTATGCACCGGCGCCATACGGCTAGATTAGATATTGCCTACATCGGTATTTCCAAGAAATCTTAGGCAAATACAATGACGACCCCCTTGTAACATAGGCACATCATGTACATCATGCATGCCACCATTTGACCTGTGAAATAGCGTTTTTGTTTACTTTGAAACAAAAATCTATTTCGATCCCTGGCATACATCATCAACGATGTATGGGTACATCGCCGCAGCCCCCGATGATCGTGCGTTTGTTTAATCAGGTGGCCGCCGATCATCGTCTTCATCGTAGGGGATCGTACTTGTCCTATACGGACACATATAGAATCCTCCCCTATTGATGCAGTTCGCGGCCATTGTATCTAATGGATGTGAGTTGCATCGGAGAGTCCGATTCAAATTTCGTAGGCGTACACACACTATTCTTCAAGGAATCTGATAATATCCAGTCACCCGGATACACCAAGGGGACGTCGCGTATCTTACCTCAATCGAGTGATTTCATCTGTGGAGGGGTGTTACTTTATTCCGCTGTAACAACTGGCTAATTACATCTGTTATGTCTTTTTGCGTGTAATCCAGGTGTTATCCTCCGAAGTACTATGTGTGTTTATTAAATAAATGAATATAAATTAATTGACTCGTGTGTACAATAATACATTTTACAAACTTTAGTGTACATTCGTGTATTTAGAATATCGAGCGTGTACCAAGTTGTATGTACCTTTAAATTTGAAAAACTCAAAACGTTAAATCGTAGAACGCCAGTAGAGCGTTATGTATGTATTTGCTGATATGCTTCCGAAATAAAAATAAAGAGTTTAAAACTTTAAACAACAAAATCCTCCAGTGACTTTTATTTATCTTTGTTTTGGTGCTTGTGTTTTCTGGAGACAATTTTAGTGAGGAATTCGTTCGGGGGCGATAGGTGGAAACCCGTGTCCATGTCAGGCATACCACACCTACGCCACAATAGTATTCCAAACATTGTTCTAAAGCAATTACCTCTTGATGTAGTGAAGATTTACACTATTTTGTTCAATAACGCTCTAAATAATGCATATTATCCAACCCAACGGAAATCTGCAGTAGTCCATCTCATCCCCAGAAAAGGGCGAGGACAGGAGCAATCCAGCCAATCTTCGCTCGATTAGTTTGCTTCCGAACATCAGCAAAGTATTCGAGAAACTTATAAATAAAGCATTGACTAACTGGTGAGAGGAAAATTGTATTATTCCGAACAACCAGTTTGGTTTCCGAACGCAACATGACACAGTTCATGCTGCGAGAAAACTTGTTTCCGACATACAATGGAACAAGGCAAAGCGACAATGCACAGGGGCCTGTTTCGTATACTTTGAAAAGGCTTTCGACACCGTATGGCTAGAAGGGCTGGTGTATAAGTTATCATATCTAGGTATGTCCGAATATTTATTATACATTATCTACGATATGATAATGGGTAAACAATTTGTAATGAAATGTGGAGATATAATTTCTAACAAGACCTTCTACATCAAAAACTGCCTACAACAGGGAGCAGTGACTTCTCCCATTTTATTTAACACTTACACTAGTGATCTAGTGAGTTCTCTCAACCATGCAATTTCGTATGCCGACGACATTGTGGTATATAGATTTGGAGAAAAGATAGATGTCATTAACAGACTTCTGCAAGATGATTTCAACAAAATCAAACGTTTTTGCGACGACTGAAAATTAAAAATAATTTTCTAAAAAACAGAGACTATCTTTTTCAGAACGCCCCTAAAAACGCATATGCAATGACACGAAGTCTCTTCCGTAGTAGTCTTCTGGACCCCAAGGTGAAAATAATTTCAAACTCAGCATTCATCCGACCAGTATTAGTGTATGGCTGCCCGGTATGGTATAGCATATCCCCATTCTACATGGAGAAGTTTTGAGTGTTCGAGAGGCAGTGTTTGCGTTCCTGTGTGGGGGGTGATGTAAGTGGTGTGCCGACGCACGACACTAATTTCACTTACTCCTCAACGTTTGTTCGCTGGGTAAAACGAACCGAGTTCTGCTGCCACACGTATGTCCAAGAAAAACAAATGAAACAGTTGAATGATGTTTGTATTTTTGATATTTACAACTTTTATTAATTTTTATTTTTGGTCGGTGTCTTATTTACAGATACTGCTTTTGTTCTTAAATCAACCTTTTTTCGATTACCTTGATTCTGTACAAGATAGACTGGTGCACACTTGCTCCAAAGTGGGATTATACTATCAGCGATGTATGCTGTGTGTTTTAATATAACTCAGGGTTGCGTGACCTACCTCGATGGCGGATGGATAAAGACTTACTAACCGGTGTGACTTGCCGCTGTGATGGTTGTGTAACGACTGGTTGGAATTAGGTATGATTGGGTAATTTCGATTTTGCACAACGAGCAACCAATCGAGATCATCCTTACATTGTGCTCTCTCATGTTCCCCGCCCATCGAGGTGGATTAAGGCTTCGGTTAATTCGTAAGTGGCCCTGTGAGTAGGGCGTTAGAATATACTCACAGCTAGGCCAGCTTGTCGTAAGAGGCGACTAAAGGCCGAGTGGTAGCCAGGGCCCCAACGCCCTGTGCGCCCGATGAAATACCACCCCATCAAGCTTTAGGCTCCGTGAAATGGTCGGGAGAAATCCCTGGTCATCTTTCGGAGCTTGGCTGATGGACCGGTTCGAGAAAAGGTTGGTTAGGTGGTAGTCGGTCCCAAGGTGAGATACCACCACGTCACGCTGTACATTCCGCGATATCGCCGAGAGAAATCTTCGACGGTGTTTCGAATGTGTGGCTGATGGCCCGGACTGACACGGGGATAAGTCATGATGGTGTCTTCTGATATAGAGAATTCCGGAGGTAAACTAGTCTCCCATTCGGATCTCCGGGGGAGACTATGTCAGGAGGAACATCATGCAGATATCATGATAAATAATGGAACTTTGAGAGGTTCGTCATCGCATAACCGGGCTAGCTCTCGAGGCTCGGCCCACGCTCGACTGGTGACGGCTTTTTATAACATCAGGGGCATCGGTTTCACCAATACTAATGTAAACGCCGTCCACCAATATTTGCAAACAACGAATCCTGATATCCTTGCCCTAACTGAGACCCAGGTCGATTCGTCAACTGATTCAAAATATCTTCGTTGCTCAGGATACGACTTACATTCGAGATTCCGTTTTAAGGGCGGAGTCTGCGTCTTCGCACGGTCCGATCTGGCTTGCCAGAGGATGGAGGCGTTGGAACCCAATAATATGGACATCATATGGTTGAGGGTCGTGCTGAGGAATTCCGTTAAATTTCTTTGTTGTCTTTACCGCTCCCCGAATGACGATCGACCGGCGACATTTTTCGAACATCTTTCATATACCGTCGACTGGATACAGATCTACCACCCAGCTTCTGAAATTATTGTCCTTGGCGATTGTAATGTGCACAATTCCGACTGGTTGTTACATTCTAACAGAACCGACGAGGCTGAGAGGCTGGCGGAGATGTTTGCTGTAAGCCACAACTTGTCTCAACTCGTGGGGGAGCCAACGCGAATACCGGATACCCGAGGCGATTATGCGAACACCCTGGATCTGTTTTTGACATCCGAACCGAGTATTTATACCGTAGAGGTTTCTGCGCCACTGGGAAACTCAGATCACTGCTTGGTATCTGTCGCGCAAGCACTTGCATACCAAGCGAGTAACCGGCCTAGGCAGCTTCGCCATGTATGGAAGTATGGGGCTGCTAACTGGGACGATTTGCGAGATTTCTTCGCATCCTTTCCATGGGCCGAGATGTGCTTCGGAAACTCCGATGTTAACGCTTGCGCGGAGTCGGTGTCAGAGATTATTCTTCTGGGGATGGAGATGTATATTCCACATTACATCAAACGAAGTTCGTCTGATAAACCTTGGTTTGTTTAAAAATGCGAGCTGATTACAGCGGCAAAAAATAGAGCTTTTAAGTAATGGCGCTCCAATCCCACCGATGTTAACAGAACGAATTTTGTTAGAATCAGAAACGTGTGCAACCAGGCGATTGATACCGCGAAGAAGGCTCACAACGACAGGGTGATCAATAAGCTCCTTCGGTGCCCAACTGGTTCGCGCTCCTTCTGGTCAATGGCAAAGGCTGTCAGCAGTAACTTTGCTTCCTCCTCTTTTCCGCCGTTGGTGACAGACAGCGGGAGGTTAGTCACGAATCCAAAGGATAAAGATAATGTGTTCGCGAATTTATTTTCCGCGAATTCAAACCTCGATCCCGGCCTTTTGCAGCCACCTGTGATCTCGCCGGTACAGTCTTCCATGCGGGATGTGAGATTTCGTCCGCGCACTATTCAACGCATTCTACGTGAACTGGATTGTAGGAAGGCAACCGGCCCGGACGGAATACCAGCAATAGTCCTTAAGAACTGTGCTCCAGAACTATCGCCGGTTCTTGGCAGACTCTTCCGCTTATCTTATGCACGGAGGACCTTTCCTGCCTGCTGGAAAATCGCTCGAGTTCACCCAATCCCAAAGACGGGAAAAAAGTGTCTCCCACAAAATTACCGTCCGATAGCATTACTGTCTATTTTATCTAAGGTAATGGAAAAGGTCATCAATACAGAGTTGGTTAAGTATTTGGAGTGCAACGGTCTTCTGAATGATCGTCAATACGGATTCCGTGGCAGGCGGTCCACGGGAGACCTTTTGACACTTATAACCGATATATGGACATCTGCGATTGAACGGCATGGTGAGTCAAGGGCGGTCGCATTAGATATCTCCAAGGCTTTTGACCGTGTCTGGCACGGGGCATTGCTGAGCAAACTTCGTTCATATGGACTTTCTCAACAGCTTTGCGACTGGACGAGGAGCTTCCTCGAGAATCGATCGATCCGGGTTGTTGTGGACGGCGAGTGTTCGGATCTGTATCCTGTTAATTCGGGGGTGCCCCAGGGTTCTATTTTGGCTCCAACCTTGTTCTTGCTTCACATAAATGATTTGTTGGAGACAACGGATAACAAAGTGTTCAGTTTTGCGGATGATAGTACGCTTGTTTCCTCCTTTTCGAGTGATCGGCCGATTGATGCATCAACGTCGCACCAGCTGAGATGTAGACAGATTGACTCTCTGAACCAGGATCTAGATAAAGTCCTGCAGTGGGGAAAGGCCAATCTTGTCGACTTCAACGCAACGAAGACCCAGTATACTACATTCACAAAGAAAACCGGATCATCGGTTCCACAGCTGATGATGAATGGCCGGGCCCTCGAGGCTGGGGAAAGTTTGAGATTGCTCGGCGTCACGGTCTGTGGGAATGTATCAAGGCATAAACACGTATCGGATATCGCCAGATCAGCCTCAGGAAAACTGAGTTATCTTTTTAGAGCCAAGAAATACTTTACTCCGGCTCAACTTCTTCTCCTATATAAATCTCAAATTAGACCCGCGCTCGAATATTGCTCTCATGTGTGGAGCTCGGCTCCTAAACATACCCTCGACCTACTTGAGAGCGTACAAAGACGAGCGATCCGCCTGATCGGGGACTCGGTGCTGACGTCGGGACTACAGTCGCTATCACATCGAAGTCGCGTGGCCGACCTCTGTCTGTTTTACAGATATTATCACGGGTGCTGTTCTTCGAAGATTCTTGGCATTGTTCCACGCAATTCGGTCTATATGTGCTCCACAAGACAATCCGACGGATCACACCCGTTTGTGGTTCATCTCCCGACAGCGCGAACATCCCTGTATCAGAACTCGTTCCGTTACAGAGTGGGGAAGCTGTGGAACTCCCTTCCCACGCGAGTGTTCCCGGAGCGTTACAACCTGCAACTGTTCAAAAAGAACTGCAACAGTTATTTGATGGCATCTCGGGACGCCCACTCGACGCTATAGGTTCGCCTCTCCCGAGAGAAGTCTAATAAAAAAAAAAAATAAAAAAGTCGACGGACGAGCGAGCATCAGGAACTCTGAGGATAGCCCACTGACCTAATTCGGCGAATGTGGTGATCTCAGAGTGCATTGAACTGTAGGAAGATAAAAATGGGAAGGAGTGGATAATGGCTGGTGTTATTCACCTGCAAAAAGAGAATATTGATGCCAAGCGGATAGCGTGTCTGGGGGAAGTCGAAGTGACGCTACATTGGCTAGGGTAATATTATCGTGGGAACCAAACGCGAAGAATTTGGAATTACCCCAGACGTTGCATGATTATGTAACCGCGTCGTTTGTTTAGACATGGTTGTTGCCAACCAAAATGACTGGAATTTCCTGTGGAAATCGCTTGGGTTAATGCAGAAGTGTTGCCGTATGGCAAGAAAACATTGAATGCAGTTGTGCATTAACTAAATGAATAAATGACTTCCGGCCATGCTTCTTTTACATGAAAATAGGTTGGTGGGAGGAATTGGGGGTGCTTTGACACGCTGTTAGCGGTGGAAATAAGGCTGAAATAGTGGGTTGGGTCCCCATGTAGTATAGAGAACCACCACACCTGTCTCGGAATGTACAGAACCCCAGACTCCCAATACAAGAAATGTTATGACAAATCAGGACTAAACAGAATAAATAACTTCATTATCAAGATTATCCGAAGCCACACAACTAGGGCAATGTGCAGTGAAAATGATCTCATATCGGAAGCATTCTATCCCAATGATATGTATATGGAGAGCACTCTCCAGAATGGGCTTGTAGTGCTCCAAGAAGCCCTACCATCTTTCTCCCACATTACATTTTCCTCCCACCTATAAAAAAATCCATTTAATATCCCCAACATAACATTGAATTCAATGTCAAACCAACTCGAACTAAACGTTCAAATTCTCATTTATTGAATTCAAATTCATTTATTCAATCCAATGCATTTGTTCGATTCTATTTCCTAAAATCAAACAGCATAATGCATTATTTTCCCATGTATGCTAAAAGCAATTAGCACCTAAAAAACCTACAAGATCCAAAACCTAAAAGTCTAAACAAAGGCATATCTATTCGATACGCCGACACACAATGCTAGCAATCATAAACATCATATTCCCACATACCAGATGTTTTATGACTTGCTAATAGACACGGATTCCCAGATCCTAAACTAACAATCAATTTCCACGGATCTTGTGGCCAGATGGCTAACACTAAGAAAAACCCCAATAAAGGATCAAACGATAAGTGGCGATGCGTTTTGACCTTCGAAAAAAGATAAAGAAATGAGGATTTGAATTCTCGAAGTGAGAAGATGTTTTGAAGACACAGACTTGGAAAAGTGACTTGACTGAAGTCGCTTAGAGGAGAGGAGTCAGTCAGTAGCGCGCGTGAGGAGAAGACCTCCTCAAAAATAATATAAGAATTCAACTTAAAAATAATTTAGTTTTTAAAAAGTATCAGTCTGCCTTTTCATTTACGGCTCAATAAAAAGTTCTTTTGTCGCTACAGTGTTTTTCGAATCGCGAATTTGATCGTTTTCTCCCCAGCTAACAAAAGTGATTTTCATCAATAGTGTTTACGTCGCAATTGAATCGGTATTAAGGACAACAATGGTAGCCCACTCTTCCCGGGGAACCGGAAGCACGGTGGTGCACCCCAAAATATTACAGGCTCATTCCCTCAGAAGCGTTCCCTTTCTTGGATAAAAAAGGTTTTATCCAAGCTAAACATTGAGCACGTATTATTTACCACACTTTCCGTGCTACCAGGGATAAACGAATTCTCCATGATAACGATATCTTTAATATTCCAGATCGCCTGCGTTTTAGTATGGTGATCGGTGAAAGAGAAAAGTCAATAAAAGGTCGATTCCATCCCAACTGGTGGTGGATCAGTGAGGAAGAAAGGAGTATACGTCCCCAAACACCGTATGCCTCTCATGCGCATCGCTTTCCTTCCCCCTATCCCCAATTCCCGATTTTTTTATTTTATTTTAATTTTTTATTTTTTTTTTATTTTTATTTGTATTCCTTGTTTATGTTTGTACGTTTTGTTTTATTTTGTTTGTCAACCTCCTATATATGTAATTAAAAAAATAATAATAATACATGATATAGAAAGAATAGAATACATTTTAAAAAGAAAACAAATCAATTATTGTGACATGTTATAAAAACATTAGTTATTGTACGCCGAAAGGCATAAGAAAAAGGATGATGTATAATTTAGAGTGCATTAATAAATACAGAATCATTCTTCATATGAAGTTGTAGTGTGGAGTTCTTTAAGGCTCGCCGGAGAACCCCCCATTTTCCTAACCCAAGTCCCAATTCCCAACAGCGATAAATTACATTTCAATCATTACCTCTTACCTGCATACGAGCAGTACAAAGCTCTCCTTCAACCACTTCTAACCTGAAACATAAACCCACGGCAAGATCATCACCTTGCCGCGGCATCGGGCAGCGTTGCTTTCTTCTCAAAGCATTTCAGTTCCTCTCGCCGGCACCCATGACCTTCACAAGCTATTTGGGAAGCTACCCGGGTCCTCTTGCCGGCGTCCATGCCTACCATATACACAGAAATCCTACTGTGTTTGCTTTTCTCCAGCAACCGTTGGTCCCACGATCAAGCTATGACAAATCGCTTGTTTATACAGCTGCAGCCAATTATCTCTGATCGGTTGCATAAGCGATAAACTGGCATCGAATCGGACGTGATCATAGTTTGTTTTCCCTAAACAATCTAACGTCTCGAAGTCAAAATAATTCGAGACGCAAACGGCTGTCTGGTCACAGAAACAAACAATATCGTGACAAGATGGAAGCAGTACTTTGAAAACCTGCTTAATGTACGCACCCATCAAACACAAATAAACGCACCAAGCGTACATACAGCCGAGCCTCAGATCCCAGAGCCGTCTCTCAACGAAGTTGTAGACGCAATAAAGCGATTGAAAAACAACAAGGCTCCCGGAGTCGACTGCATACCGGCAGAGCTTGTGAAGCATGGAGGAAAGGCAAACGCTCGAAAGATCCACCAGCTCACCCAAACAATATGGGATAAGGAAGTCACCCCGGAAGAATGGAAAACCTCAATAGTCGTTCCCATTTTCAAAAAAAGCGACAGATCTGACTGCGAAAACTACAGACGAATATCATTGCTCCCAACCGCATACAAAATATTAACAAATGTCATTCTAGCGAGAATCACACCGTACGCAGAAGAGATACTGGGAGACTACCAATGTGGATTCCGTAGGAACCGGTGAACAAGCGACCAAATGTTCACAATAAAACAACTGCTGGAAAAGAAGTGGGAATACGGAGAGACGGTTCACCAACTGTTCGTGGACTTCAAAAAAGCCTACGACTCAGTCGCAAGGCAAAGACTCTACCATATTGTAGTTGAGCTGGGAATCCCGAAAAAATATGCCACCCTCATTCAAATTTGCATTAACGAAAACAAAGGGCGAGTTAGAATAGAAAATCACCTCTCAGAGCCATTCGAAATCCAGGACGCACTATAGCAGGGAGATGGCCTATCACCGTGTCTTTTTAACCTTGTGCTCGAGTATGTCATCAGAAAGGTACAAGACGACAACATGGCCGGATCATCCCTGAACGGGGTCACACAAGTGCTCGCATATGCGGATGACATCGCCGTTCTGGGCGATAATCTGGAAACTGTTAGTAAAAACTGTGAAATCATCATGCAAGCGGCAGAAGAGGTTGCTCTAGAAATAAATGAAGACAAAACAAAATACATGATTACGGCGAGAGCGGAGGGACCTCAGGGAACACATATAAACGTCAGAGGCAAGATATTTGAAAAAGTTAAAGAATTTAAATATCTGGGAACGACACTGACGGCCAGTAACGAAATGTCGAAGGAAATTAACAAAAGACTGCATTCCGGCTACGCTAGTTGGCACGCAGTCAGTAAACTGCTGAAATCCAGACTGGTATCACGTAACATAAAACTCTGTGTCTATAGAACCATAATCATGCCGATTGTTCTATATGGATGCGAAACATGGGCTCTCACAAAACGGGAAGAACACAAATTCCGCGTATTCGAGAATAAAGTACTAAGGGGTATCTTTGGTGGTAAATATGACGAGAAGGCAGGACAATGGAGGAAACTCTATAACCACGAATCGGGAGTCGGTGAGGTCATGAACTTCCGGGTTCCTACAGGTCAATAAATAAAATAATAAAAATAATAAATAAACAATCTAGCAACGGCCACGTCCCATGGTTTGTTCGCTAATACAAAGCATAGCGCAACTCGCGCCTAGCTGCCAAGAGCCGAATTCTTTGCCAGTGTAAATATTCACACTGAAATTGGACAATTGACTCGCTATGGATGCAATACACAATCGACGTGGATCTACCGTTGTGGCGATTCCGCCAGATCCCACGGCTCGCCTTCCTGAAAAAACCCCCATAACCATAACCCGGGTCTGCACCAGCTTTCGCTAATGCAATTCGCATTAGCATCTTAGATGCTTCACGCATCAAACAGACCCAATTATTATAACCCTAAAATCCCTATAAAGAAAACTTACCTTCATGCATCCCTTCGCATACAATTTTTCATAAGATTTCTTTGTTTTCCTATTTGGTATTCTGAACCAATTCGGTACCAGACAAATACCATAAATATCGCGCCGTCTATTTTCCCAGCCGCGCCATATACCGTTTCATATACATTGCCTGGCAACCTTTTTTGTTTGTCTTACCAACAAACAACCCAAGCAGCTGCATATAATTAGCGCAATAGACGCTGAAACCAAATTCTCCAGCATTTCCTAATGCAAATATGAACCAGGTTTTTATTGCAGCCAGAGATGCCATAAACATCCAATTTGCTTTTAGCACCTTTTTCTCCTAACGTCGAAAATAGCGACGAGGCATCGTATAAACATGACCCTCATTAAAGAGCGAACCATTTGGTCGCCTTTTCTTTTGTCTTTGCCGCCTGCCTGTTTCGCTGTTCCACTGCACGTGTGAATAGCATTGATCTCAACGATCCCACACATACCACCATGACCTGTATTACAAGATCTGGTTTCCTATACCACCAAGAGAGACTTTACGTTTCCCTGGTGGTAGGTAAAAAAACGATATCCTTTTTGGAGAGGATATCGTTTGAGTCTTATTCCATCCTCCGACCACGCTGGTCGCACGGTGAAACTCCCGCTCTCCGCGCCACCAGCGGAGAAGCGGAGACGAGTAATTACTTACCCGAATATACCCGGAGTCGCGAAAGTAACACCCCCTCGAGTGTATTATTAAATGGTGCGAGTCGTCTGTGCGGATAAAAATTACATATCATTGTCCGGACCAAAAGAAAGAGATTATTTAAATCATAGTTAATATTAATTTGCATTGGATCCAATAGTGTTAACAAAAGTAGTGGTTTAATATAACAATAAAACTAAATAAAAGAAACAGTGTGTTTTAATTACTATCTGGTGGACGGTTTGTCGTGCAGTTTTGTACAAGTTGGTGCCCGGTGATTATGTTTTCGCCATCGTTGTTCCCTTGGTGCTCGTGACTTTCTTTCCGCGAAATCTTAGTAACAGTTTAGTGTTCGGCGGCATTATTAATGATGATGGAGGAGGAGGTATAACTCGCACCCATGCTGGTGGCACAATACTTCCTCCCCACACCGTCATTGTGTAATCATCCCAATCGCATCCTAATCACCAGCACCATATTGAAACCAATAAACATCTATAATGGACTCCGACAAGGGGACGGTCTGGCCTGCCTCCTCTTCAACCTGGCGTTGGAGAAAGCAATCCGTGACTCTGGCGTTACAACTAGAGGGACTATTGTCACCAAGTCCAGCCAGATACTTGCCTACGCAGATGACATCGACATCATCGGTAGAACCGAATCGGCGGTACAGGAATCCTTCACCCAGATCGAGCAGGCGGCACAAAAACTGGGACTGCGCATTAATGAGGGAAAAACCAAGTACATGGTGGCAACTTCTGCGAAGAGAAGACCTAACGTTGGTCAAACTATCAGGGTAGTGGAGCACGAATTTGAAGTAGTGCAATCCTTTAACTACCTTGGGTCAATAGTCAGCCGATAACAATATGGACGAAGAAATACGCGAACGGCTGATTAAATCCAACAAAGCCTACTATGGTCTATTAAGGCTCTTTAAATCCCGAAATTTATCCAGAACATCCAAGCTACTACTATACAAGACCATGGTCTTACCAGTACTCATGTATGGATCCGAGACCTGGGTGCTTAATAAGAGGCACTCTGAACTCTTGGCCGCGTTCGAGAGAAAGGTCTTAAGGAGAATTGTTGGCCCCGTATGTGAGGGAGGACGATTCCGGAGACGCTACAACCATGAGTTGTACGCAATCTACCTTGAAGCTCAAGAAAAATCAAGCTCGGTAGACTCCAGTGGGCGGGACACCTAGCTCGAATGAGCGCAGAGGACCCTGCCCGGAAAGTCCTTTGTGACAGGATGTATGGAAGGAGACAGCGAGCGTCACGAGCAAACAAAGTGATCCTCGTGTAAGTGGACACACCCTCGTTAGGATCTGTGTACCGGAGATCGACTTCTATTGGTCGGTCCCAAAAGGAAAATTTCTTTGCCTTCTTCACCACACCGCCCAACTCACCCCAACAGAGAGCGAGCCAGTCAGTCGATGCGATCGTTTTAAACTGGACTCCTATCCAATTGATAGGATGATGCGTGCGCACAGAAATCATTTTATTTACTCAGGTTTACACGAAAAGCAATAGGACTTTGTTGTGCTATTAAATTGTATAGTATTGTGCAGGCGGAAGAAGAAGAAAACTGTAGAAACGATAGTGTGACTTAATAAGTGCAAATTGGAATCTGATTTTGTTTAAATATTTTGAATGACTACATTCGGTTTTTCTGAGGAGGACTGGCCAATTAGTGAATTGCTTAATGCCCTTAAAGTGTGTTAGAGGAATCGTAAAAGCCAATTGAAAAGGACGGTATTCAAAGCCAATTCAAAAAATAACATCATAACCGTATACCATAGCAGTTAAAAAAGAATTCCACATCAGTAAAAAATAGTTAAGAATAACAATTCATTATTTACACGCGACAGAGCACTGATGTCTTGAGGCTTTGGTTTATCTTTTGCTGTGATTCTAACTATCATAACGTTAGTTCGAATCACATTCCCTTCACTATTTTCGCCAAACTCTATAGACTCTGTAGTTTCTTACAAGGCCAAAATAAAACCTCCATAGTACTAATTTTTAAATTGAGCGTCAGATATTACGTTATCTAATTTGCATTAGTATTATATTATATTCTATCTCAACATTTATGGCTGAGCAGAACTGCAGAACAAGTTGATTATAATATATTATCTAAAATATTTCCTATGTTCATAAAACTTGACCAATTATTTTATTTTCTTTTATTTATTATTATTTTTATTTTATTTTATATATTTTATTTAGTTATTAAGTCTCTCTAGTTTAATTAAAATATTATCCACTCGAATGTCGGTTCCGACCTTTGTTGTTATTTAAAACATAATGAAGACTTTGTTAAGACAGTCACAATAAAATGCTTATGAATTTTATTTCCAATAAAGTTTTTTCACGAGGCGGACGAATAATTACATTCACACATACCCAACTGAAAGGGAACGAGAACAGAGTTCGACCGACCAACCACCTCAGCCACAAATCTCTGCCAACATTGGAACTTGTACAAAGCACTAAATTCTAATTTTTTCCCGTCCCCAAATTGAACTGCAGTTGCAATACAAATGATTCATGTATACATAGGACATTCACTGTGAGGGAGAGATGGTCAGTGTCTTTGGGACTCTATGAACACAATGCACGCATAACAAACTGCAGTTCTGCTCAGCCATATATTATTGTATTAATTAACGAAAACAGGATCACCAATCAACTGGTTGATTAATGATGTCATACCAAACCGTAAATCTATTTGGGAACATGCGATACGGATTTAAATCCATGAGGTTTACTCTGACCTGGTCCCTCGACCATCGATGACGTCCACTGTTTGGCAGTTTGCATATATTGCACATCCTGCATACAGTTCCTTAGTTCATAGCCCTTGTGTCTTATTTTATTCTCGGTATGGTATTTACCACATTCTCAACTAGGATAGAAGCATATGAATTTGATCGGTGGTGGGTGGTTTACAGCTGGTAAAAGTAGATGTTATGAAAAATGATTCTACTTAGTATTCGTTTGGAACAATTGAAAGGATATCATTATCGAGTTGTTCTGTTCGTAATAGTTGTGCAAATTAATTAACGCAACTGCTAGTTAGAAAGAAGCAAAGGATAATAAATTTTCTTAATTTATACACTACATGCTCCTAAATTGATTCCATATATGTATATTACGTTTTGTTTGACTACATCGTGTTAACTTTAATTATGAAGACCTTCTTTAGAAGCAGCATCTATAACTAACATATAGGGACCGTCCATAGTCTAAAGAAAAAAATAGGCTTGCATTGTAGATACGAGGGTTGCCTCTTATGTTTCGGGAGTTGGCAACCCTAGTGTTGCAATCCGGCAATTGACAGCTCTGTCGTAAATTTGGACATTTTTGAGGTTATACGCACTCAGAACGTTTTGACATACGAGCGCTATTTGTGTTGTTTACAGTAACTTAAAGGATTCATCTCGGCCCAAAAAAGTAGTTAAATCGTCAACATTTTCGTGCGATTATTTTTTACAACTTTCGGCGTGGATTAACTCAGCAACAGTGCATGGATGAACTTAATTCAATTTTTGGCGATGAAGCTCCATCAAGGACCAGTGTTTATCGATGGTATGGTGAATTCAATCGTGGTCGTAGTTCACTCCAAGATGAATTTCGTGAAGGTCGTCCAAAATCAGTTGTTGTTCCGAAAACCATTGATGCTGTGCGCGAACTGATATTGGAAGATCGTCATGTGACCTATCGTGAGATTGAGACAACCTTAGGCGTTAGTGGGACCAGCATACATTCAATATTGCATAAACATTTGACTGTCAAAAAAATTTGTTCGCGTTGGATCCCACACAATTTGTCAATCGCCCAAAAAAAGGCTCGTGTCAATTGGTCGAAAGAAATGCTAAAAAAAGACGCTCGCGGTGCTTCGAAACACGTCTATGACATCGTGACAGGTGATGAATCGTGGATTTACGCGTATGAGCCCGAAAGTAAACAGCAGTCGACTGTCTGGGTGTTTCAAGATGAGCCAAATCCAACAAAAGTTGTTCGCGCACGAAGCACTTCCAAGCAAATGGTCGCCTGTTTTTTCGGAAAAACTGGACATGTCGCAACCGTACCACTAGAACAACGCAGAACAGTCAATTCTGAGTGGTACACAACCATTTGTTTGCCAGTTGTCTTCCAAGAAATCAGGAAAACCAACCGCCGAAGACGGATCACTCTTCACCACGACAATGCGAGCATCGGCTGCGACAACTGCATTTTTGAGCACCCAAAACATTGATTTGATGGGTCATCCGCCGTATAGTCCTGACTTGGCACCGAATGACTTCTTTTTATTCCCGTACGTAAAAAACAAACTGAGAGGTCAACGTTTTTCGACACCTGAAGAAGCGGTTTCTGCATTCAGAATGCATGTGTTGGAGATACCTCAATAAGAGTGGCAAAAGTGCTTCGACAATTGGTTCAAACGCATGCAAAGTGTATAGATCTTCATGGGGAATATTTTGAAAAACAATAAAGTGATTTTCGATCATCAATACTTGTTTTTGTTCTCTAATCCCGAAATATAAAAGGAAACCCTCGTATCTTAAAACAAACAAACATTCAAAAAAAGGTACATTTACATGCGGTTAGAGTACGAAGGAAGAGCGTGAGCATATGTATCATCATGACCTAAAATTCTTGGAGATTTAAATCGTGACTATACTTAACTAGGTAGATCGACGACTTTCGTGTGGGCTTTATTGCTATATTTTCTCTTATTAAGCATGGGTGTTATATAATTAACAGCAGTTAATTATCACCCCCCTAAAATGCACTTGAAATTCTAGCCAGTCTATATCTTTTCCCTACCCCACCAACCAATAGAAAAATTATAAAATAAAATACATCCCTAAAAATACATCATCCCTATTCCAATAGATTAATATTTGGTGCTATAGAGTCGCACTCTAATTTTCCAATAAAACAATGAGTTAGATGTTACAAGTTTATTCCAACTATTCTTTATTTAAACTATTGTTTTATTTTAATATGGGCTTAGACCACTGTCTTGTATTTTTTTTTTCCTGTTCAATCAGTAAACTATTATTTTTTTTATTCAAACTATTGTTTTATTTTAATATGGATTTCATCCAGTATGTATTTTGCTTTTCTGTAAAACTATTATTTTTCTTATTCAAACTATTGTTTTATTTTAATATGGATTTTGTCCACTACTTTGTATTTTTCTTTTCTGTAAAACTATTATTTTTTTTTTTTTTATTCAAACTATTGTTTTATTTTAATATGGATTTTGTCTACTGCTTTGTATTTTTCTTTTCATTTCACACTTAATGTTCAACTGCTTTTCTATTCTATTCCAGAACTATTATTTTATTTAAACAATTTTTCTATTTTAATATGGATTTTCACCAATGGCAAATATTTTTTGACCACTGTGTACCACTTCACGATTGATTTTCAACTCTGTTCTATTTTATTCAAACAAACTGTTTAATTTATTTTTTTCACTGAGAGCACAACCGCTCGCACACACAATTCTTTTTCAACTCGCCCAAAAAAATCAAGAGTCAACTCTCTTCGTGGGCACTCGTCATTCGGGGTTTTCTTTTCCAACCCCTGACGGTCAGGTTCGTTGGTGTTTACTCCCACGTGGAGTTAATTCTCTATTTTCCGGATCCCACCGTCCATCATGCTTTTTGGTCTCCTTCGTTCAATATACCGTTATGTGTGCCCCTTTGCAATGGTCATAAGTACTTTCGACTGTCCTTATGCCATACGGAGGGTTATTCTCCAACGGTACATTCCACAAGGGAAACTTTTTGGGGAAGTGTTGTTGTTTTTAGTGTATAATATTTTGGCCCTTGTGGCTAATCAAATATTGATCTATGTATTTTTAGGGATGTATTTTATTTTAAAATTTGTCTATTGCTTGGTGGGAATGTGCTATTGTATTTTTAATATGATGCTTTGGCATAGGGAAAGGATATGGACTGGCTAGATTTTAAGTGCGGTGGGTGGGGCGGGGGGGGGGGGGGGGGGGGGGGTGATTATTAACTGCTGTTGATTATATAACACGGACAGTGCTGTTCGCGTTGCTTCTCACAACGTATGATATTTACAGTCCAGTGCTGGAAGAAATAACCTTGTGACTTGTGGCCATATTAAATGAATTAAATTAGTTCTTCTATACTACTATACTACTATACTATTTCAATATTTTTACAAACCCGAGGGTTGAGTTGGTCTTAAGAATCAGCTCGTCAATATGTGAAGAGAAATTAAGTTCTTTATCACATAAAATGGCAAGGTCGCGAATCGATTGGACGAATGGGAGAGTTTGGCTATAGGAACGTGGAGGAGAATATATGCGTGAAAAGGATATAGACTGGTTTTGTGACACCAAACCGAGAAGTTATCAAGATCTGTTTGAAGTAATGCAGAATCAATTAGTGTTACTGCTCTGCGCACAGCGCTTTCTGCAGTGACGTCTCAGCTTCCTCCTCTCCTTGTGGACTGTAATTCCTTAATCAGCCGGCCAAACTACTTCTTTCTGATATATCTGATTTCTTCCTGGGTATCTGATTTGCGGCGGAAAACGTACAAGTATCTTTGCGTACCAATTCGCTTGATATAAGAATAGTCCACCGATGATTTTACTTTATTATGCGACCTCCGATTTTATTGTTCCAAATACCTTACTGTTATTGCTCTTTATTTTCGTTTCGTTTAATCAAATTATCTCTGTAAACTCTGTTAAGTGGTCTCTTTACAACCGTGCGGCCGAGGAGTTCCTGTGGCGACTCCTGCTGCTCTGCCGATGATATATAGGTCCGTGGCCGTCGTGTTGTTCGCTCGTTTCCTGGGTGATGTTTTCCTTAGTAGCTTCCTGGAATCAGTGCGCCGCTGATCGTTGCTTCCCAGGAACTTGTGTGCTGGCACTTGTCTTTCCTTTCCTGGGAATTCGTGTGGACGTGATGCATCGCCAACAAGAAGTGATCGACTTATAGACTTGTGTGCAGTTAGGAAAGAGCCACATTGGAGTGCTTGATAACTCTATCGATGTCCTCTGTAGTGAGAATGTAAAGTAAGGGCCCTCGGAGACTGCCTTGAGGGACCTCGGAGGTAGCCAGGAAGGGATAAGATATCGCGGATCTGAAATAAACACTGTAGAGTCGATCTTCCAAGTACGAAGAAATCCATTTTAATAGAATGGGTTCAAGGCCGAGGGTGGACAATTTAAAAAGTATACGTTTATGAGAAATTTAGTCAAAAGCCTTGCTGAGATCGGTTGTAAACTTATGGCACTCTTTAGGGCTGACAATATGATTGTGTGGTTGTTGTTCACGCACCTGCAAGAAGTGCATGTTGTCTAGGAGAAATGAGGGATTTGCCTACAGAAAGCTTTCAAAAAGGTTGGATATATGGGGAAATTGCTAAGCTAAGGGCGATCGTTCGTGACAGCGCATTCGAGTCCTCTTTAGGTATGCGGTGATAAACGAGGTTTAAGAGAGATAAGTAGAAAATGTTTAAAAGAATAGATGAGACGTTAAAAATGGCAGATATACCATCGCTGCACGGTGTGAATTGTTCCTTTTCTTAGATTATTTTATTTTCAATCGAGTGGGGATCAATGGAATGGAGTAAAAATGGGGCCGAGGGAGAAGTGAGGTAAATAATTGGCGTACGAAGAGTCGGTGACAAAGTAATCATTGGTGAAGGATTGTTAGATTGAGTTGCAAACAGATTCGTGATGGTAAGTGAGTCAGTTGAGTTTTCCGATTTGTCATCGGATCGTTGCTTGTAACTGGCGAATTGTAAAAGGGCTTTGGAATCTTTCGTTAGGTTAGTTTGTGAATCTATTAAGTTGTTTTATTAGGGCGTATTGTAAAGTACGGCACACTCAAAATAAAATTCGAAAAAATTTGAATAATCATTAAGGCCTTACGCCACTGACATTTGTTCAAAAAATTAATTTTCTTTTATTGGCTTAATAATCAGAAATGTTAAAAAAAGTCATATACCATAGATAAAGTTTTAGCAGTTCATATAAAACATTTTATTGAAGTTAGTCACAGCGGAGGGAGTGGGGTGTGGGGGGGGGGGGGGGGGGGGGGTTAAAAGCCTGATCTCTCAAATTTATATTTACAAAGCAATCGACCCGAAAATGTATGTATAAGCTGACGAAACATATTACTGCAGTGATCGCACTACCTGTCGCCGCATTACCTCCCCTACGCTGGTCTTCGTTCCCACTACAGCATTACGCGGCAACACATGCAGATCCATATTTATGTCCAGTTTATCTCGTCGTCTCCTATATCGTCATAAATGGATGCACGAGTTAATGTTGTTGTTAGATCTTTTGTAAAAAAAAAAAATTTTTTCTTATTTGGGGAGTCTAGCTCCTTTATTTTTAATCTTCACTTAAACTACTATGTACACGTTTGAGCCACTCTCTCTGACTGGTTGACTTAATCTACATTTCCTATTTATGTATAATTCTTATCTTTAAAACTTGTATCTGTAAGATGTGAGTCATGGGATTGTGTTATCTACATTTTCTTACATTGATTGTCTGAGTCATGGGGCTATAATTGTGTTAACTACATTTTCTTATATTGATATGTTATCTGTGGGATTTGCATTTTGTATGAGTCATGGGCTAGGATTGTGTTAACTCTTAACTCTTTCGTCATGATCTATTTTAGTTCGTCCATGTCTAAGGATCCTGCAAAGTATGTTCCCGCCTTGGCTGCTGCTAGGGTGTTTAATAAGTTTTCTAGAATATGTCTTATTTCTGTGAGTATGAATTCTGTATCTACGTTTTTCTGTTTCGCGTCTCCCAGTAGTTTGAATAGTTTTTCGTTTAGTATTACTTGTTTGTTGTTGTTTTCTGCTAGTTGGTTTGTGCGTATGGATGCCGACGTACGGCACGGGGTTCACTCTCACCCACCGACAGAAAACCGGGGAACGACGAATAGTTGCGGGGAATAGCAAGCCGGGGAACAGTCGCTACTAGGTCAGTTTAGATCGTTTGCAATTATTTCAAAGGTCCGATTGATTGGGTCATACATTGAAGTTATTCACTGACGGCCATCCACTAGAAGATCACACTTCGGGCACATTGCTTGCACTTGAAAACCTGATGCGAAACCGTTATCCACAAGGAGGAAACACCACAAATGAAACGTCCGGGCTTCGTTGAACTCAGTCTTTTATTTCTTCAATTTCTCGTATATTCAGTTAACAATATTAATTCTCTACACACATATTCTTGTACATATACACAAATGTCCTAGATACATCCAATAACTATCCGAAATATTGTTTGTGTGAGATTTGTACACTGTAAATTAAATATATCCGGTTAACAATATTAATTCTCTCCACACATATTCTGGCGCAAGGCTAATAACCTTGCGCAGAAAAACAAATTATTATGGAATATTTAACAAGCCTCATACTTGTTAAATAAAGCCAAGACCGGATCCCGGTTGTAGTGCCGATGGGTACGCCCAATAACTATTCCAAATGTCGTTTGTGTGGAATTTGCACACTGTAAATTAAATATATCCAGTTAACAATATTAACTCTCTAATGTGTGCTCCCGGTGGCGGTTGAATCTCGACTTTCGTTTGACTCGACGAGCGATGTTCGCTCGGCGGTGGTTGTAACTCGATTAATTAATAAATGGAAAGAATCTATTCATCGCGTCGTGTCGGTTGAGTCATAGCTGAAATAAACTCACTGCCACTTACTAGGAATTTCGAGAAGAGTTGCTATGCCTGTATAGGGGATTAGTTCTGGGGAATCCTCGCCGTATAAGCTGAGTTGGATTCGTTGGTTGTGTATAACGGTAAATTGGTTTCGGCGGTATAGCCAAGGGTCTTGATCGTTGTGATCGTTTCATGGAGAATTAGCTGTGGCTTGGTTGCAAGCGAGAAGTATAGTTTAAGGAGGAAGTGAACCGAAGTGGTTTTTGGAGAAAATGCATACGGTTTGATTGTAGGGAATTGATGTGGTTTTACATCTTTTAGGTAGAAGAAGAACCGAAATGGTTTTCGGGGGAAATTGGAATTGCTTGGGTGCAAGCAAGGGGTATAATTTAGATAGAGAATTAACCGAAGCAATTTCGACGAAATGTATGCGGCTCGGTGTAGTTGGTGGTGATGATTAATATTCCGTTGTAGGTTTGAATATGCGTTTTATTATAGCATATGAATTTCCGAGGAAATTAAGATTGCTTGGTCGCAAGGAAGGAATATGACTTAGGTAAAGAAATGACCGAAGCAATTTTGGGAAAATGTATGTGGGGATGATTTAGAATGTATTCTGTTGAATTGTATTCAGTTGCGGGTTTTGGAGTGTGTTTTATTGCAAAGTTTGGAATGTATGCTATTGCGGATTTTGCATGGGAAGTTGGGTTAAGGTGACGCGCTGTTTGCGGTCAAGGTTGGTTAGAATTGTGGGTTGGTTCTCCGTTTGATGTAGAGAACCCCCACAGGTTTATTGCTTTTTATATTTTTATCAAATCTTCGGGGTCGGGTGTGCCGATCATCCATTTTATACCTGCTCCCATGAAATGAAATCCAAGGATCTTTTTGATTTATGGTAGTGTTCTTCTTTTATCTGAGCTTCTAAGTTCTTAATTTCGTGGATTAGGATGTTTTCTTTCATTGCAGTGTTCCTTTTTTTAATGTTTGCGAGTGGGGCTAATATTCTTGTTAGGTTAAACGGGTGAATAAGTATGTCTGTTTTTTCGTAGACGTAGGTATCTTGTAGTCTTGTTGATACAAACTTCTTATTTTGTAATGATATTATGGTTTGGTTAATCATTGTTACAGCTATCTGGATTAAAGTTAGGCCGTATACGGTCTTTGTGAATAATTGGGCTGCTATTCGGTGTTGGGTCACTTCGCACTGACACTGGTACTGTTTTTCGTGTTTTCGCGTGTTTGTTCTATATACTTCTTTAAATTGTTTTTCTCCGCGTGTTAACTTTTTTTTTCCGCGTCGTAATGGCGAGGGCGACTGCTGTCCGGTGGGCGTCAGTTGTGGTGTACGGTCGGGGTGATTGACTTTTTATTCAATGCTTCCCGTAAGGAAGCAAGGTCGGGTCCAGGTCTCGAGTTACCAGAAGAAATTTCTCCTGTTCGCCTGAGAGTCCTTCCCAGCTGAAAGTCTGTTCGGCGTAGCCAAACCAGAAATCGGGGTCGTCGGACGTAAAGTTCGGTAACTTTAGGCTAAGCCCACGTGGATGACGGTCCGTATAAGATTGTATGTCGGCTTCCGGAAGGGGAGCTGGTTGAGATGCTGTCGGGGAAGGGTCCCTGTTAGTTGCCATTGTCACTGTCTCGATCGAAGATTGCGACCTCGTGATTGGCATCTACTTTGAAGTTTCGCGTCGTAAGTCCGTCGCCCGGTGCGCGGATTTCTTGTTAACGGGAGTTCGCGTTTAGTTTCTTTTTGGAGAACTTTAACAATAGTGGAACGCGGCGAAACGACCTGCTGGTTTCAAAGATGTGACAGGGGATGGGCCTAGCGCAAGGAAGAATATTCTGATTTCCAGAGGATAGTTCGGGTACTTCGACGGTGCTGGAAGCGGAAAAGAGAGAAACTTTATGGTTCGGACGAGGACGAGAAAACGAGGAGGTGTGAGTTATCGTAGATTTTTCGCGGATGCGCAACTGTTTCTTCGTTGCCTTTATTTCGGGGGATTAATTTCGCTTGTATCTCGCGATCGTCAAGAAAGGAGAAAAAGGGAAAAAAAATTGTCGAGAGTGTGTGTTTAACTCTGAGATGTTTGTTTTAGTTTAATTTGCTATTATTTGGTAGAATTATTATCTTTTAGTTTATTATTGATGATATTAATATTATTATTTAGTTTGTTGTTGCTGGTTGATTTTGAATTAGATAATAAAAAAAACCTTGGAAAATATGTTAATCTCCCACGAGTATTATTCATTATATTGTACATATTGTTTTGAATAGCTCTATTCGAAAAAAAACACGCTACTTATTGTCGAATATTATTTTTCACTAAACCAAGTTACACTACATTACTCGGAACAAAATTACAAAAATTATTCGTTAGCAAATTCATCAAAACTGTCGCCATCTTCTACCATACACACAAATGCCACAGTGACATCTACAACTACTGATAATGAGGCCGATGAGAACTCCGTTTCCAACGATTCTGTTTTGCAAGAGGGTATCGATAATAACACAACACAAAATACAACACTTTCAGATGGAATAACACCGCCTTTAAATGCATTTGAACCATCTGATGAGAGTAACTTAGAGCCACCAACAGTACCAGCCAACGGCAAAAATAATAGTTGGATGAAAGCAGTTCCAGGTCGGAAGACAGTCTCGAAAACCAGTGACACCTATTATTGCTAATGATGAAACAAATGATAGCGACACAACGCTTAGCAGCGGCAAGAGGTCTCACTGTGAGAGTTCAGAGGACCAGAATAGCCAGCCCGAAACTAAGAAATTACGAAATGATTAACTGAACTCCAAATTTATTAAAAACATCCAACAGACATCATCTTTATTAATTTTTATATTTAACATCGGGGTGTGTACTTGGCTGTGCATCACAAAATAAATAATAATATACAAAAACAAAACACAAGAATAAAGAAGCAAAAGAAAACATAAAGTAAAGGTTCAATGAAGTAAATACTCGCCGGCAAGGGTGCAATAAACGACGGAAAGCGTAAGCGCGATTTCCGTTTATAAAAATATTTATATTAGTTTATTCATCCGTGCATTCTAATTCTAATAAAAGCTTACCTTGCTTCCAAGGTTTTAACGTAGAGTGTAGTATCCGAAACGAGGAGAATCACAAGTAAGCATAAAATGAAATTGTAAACCTCGTTAACAACATTTAAAATCTTACATTCCAAAACCTTACTAAGCGAATTTAGCTGTGATATGGGACGGAAGTTAGCCGGGTTGTTGGAAGAACCGGATTTACTAATAGGGACTATCACCGCTGTTTTCCAACATTTTGGGAAATGTGAAGCGTTTATTATGTGGTTGAGAAGAACGAGAATGGGGAGTAAGTTTTCCGGGTGAAGCCTTTTAAATAGAAGGTTAGGAATTCTATCCAAGCCTGTAGATTTTTTATTGTTACGCGAAGTAATCAATTCAGATAATTCTGAAATTAGTGACTGGGAGGGAATAGTTTTGTTTATGAGTTTTACAGAAGTGTTCAGCGAGACAGTTTGCTATATCAGTGTCCGATTGGGCGATGTTACTGTTAGATGGTTGGATGAGATAGTCTATTCGAGGCTTGAATTTACGACCAGTTAGTCGATTTATATTTTTGAATAGGTCACGGTTTGGTTTGATACTGTTTAGAGTAGACGTGTAGGTCTGATCGGTGAAATTTTTAAGTTGTCCATTTATCAGGGTGGTCAAAAGCTGTATCTGTTGTTTAATAAAGGGTGAGTAGCTAATATGCAATTTACGTCGGAGTTGTTTTTTTATGCACAATAATTTTGTGAGGAGGTTGGGTAATGGTTTTCCTAAGTGGTTATGAGGGACGGTCGTAGGGGTATGGCTGAAGAGAGCATTTCCCAGTATTTGCTCTATTTTTACAGCTGCCTGGTCAATTTCAGTAGGTTTGAAGATGACGGTAAAGAATAATTTGAAAAACTGGCAGCAATATCGTTATTGACTTTTTTCCAGTTTGTTTTGGAAAAATTTGGGATATGATTCACTGTGTAGAGTGGTTCGAGCGAAGGGATTTGAACCGTGGAGTGGACGGACCAATGATCGGATGGGAATGTAAAGGACACTGTAGGGGGATTGGTTTCAAAACTGCCACATGTCATATCATGACTTTCTTAAATGGGAAGTTTTCGGATCTGGAAACAGCGAAGTCAACTGGCCGACAGGATCATGTGATTTGTCGCATTTAGATTTCTTTGTTTGAGGTTTTGTGTATACCAAAAGGTTAACAGCAATTCCGAAGCTGAAAGAAGAAGTAATAATGCATATTAGCGAAATCGAGGGGAACTTGAACTTGAAGTGATGTCATCAAAAATGTAAACTGTTATTTGGAGGTGTGTCGCCGAAATCGTGGCGAACAGTCGTCGATGTCGTTTTTATACATAATTGCCAAGCACCAGGCCAAAACTTCTTGTACATCATATTTTCTGGTTATCAAAATATAAAAGACGAAAAGGACGTAAAGATTCATATCAAAGTCGCTGAGATTGTGCGATTTAGTGAAGGACATTGTAAAATAATTTTTGAAGGGATGTATGTTCTAGAATCAGTTTTAGAAAAATACAAAAAACAGAGAGCTCGTTTTATAGGGTCTGATTTGCATGTAAATCGGTATGGAATTTGAATTGAATACTGTATATGGAACATGTTATAGATTGAGAAAGAGTAGGATTTTGGGAACACTACAATGGATATTTTAACCTGACTCCCCAAACAATGGCTAGGGGATATACAATATCAGAGTATTGTGTTACTTACTCTACCTTTTCGTCCTACTCTTTATACCTACCATCTCTATTTCTTCCTCATTTTTATTTGATGCTGTAAGGCATATACAATGGCAATAATCCATTTTGATTGTACTTATTAAATAACAGAACGAATTTCATTTTTTAAACTATTCATTTAAGGTGCTTTTCAACACTTTGATTATTTCGGATATGTGTTGTAGCCCTCATTACTTTATGTTCCATCATACGTGAAAAGAAATAATATAATAAAGCTTCATAAGAAGGCAACCTTTTCTTACTACAAATCACTCATAGATCATCACTCAAAGTTCACCTTCTCTCGCATCTAATTACTCCCAAAGTATGCGTGCATATAATCTCAGCATCCTGTGGTAAACACCTATTAATCTGTTTAAGAATCATCAGCTCTCTCCTTGTAGCAGCCTAAATCGTTCAGTCCACAGACATCGTGCAGACAAGAAGTAAATAAATTAGAGGACCTTTCAATAGATTTACTACAAATTGAAAGGATGCCGAAGAAGAAAGCGAATTCTCCTCTACCAATTTCTATCTACTGAACGAAACTTGGATAAATCTACAATTTGTACTCACGCAATCAACACTCCGCAAGCGGATATACTCCTCTCACGCACTGCCAACGTATTTTATTACACTTCGACGCACATAAAAAGGACTGTTCAATAAAGGTCCGTAAAGTTCCATATAGACAGTCGTACGGAAGTCGGTTGTGTGTATATAGTGAAGGATAACACGTAAATACGTAAATTAGAAGCCGTTTAACAAAATTTCAATTTAATTTAAAATGTCCTCTTGCAAATCCGGAGAGTTTCTCCATAAATACATCCTCGTTTGTGCACATCGGTGTTATTCAATTGCTATTACTGTGCGAAACCCACATGCGGTGGTCGATATTTATTACAATTATGTCCTGCATTGGCAACTGAAGTGAAATAATTTAACTGGGAGTAGGAAGAAGTTCGAAACTGGAAACTGGAAGATGGCAAGATGAAAGGACTAACACACGAGCGATAGAAAGGACAGACGTGTGCCATAATGTTTCTTAAACAAATCACACAGCCTTTAACAATAAATTAAGCAGTTAATACCAATTAAGCAGGAGACAAGCAGATGTCTTTAAACAAGTTGCCTTCAAAGTAGCGCCGTTTCGATAGGAGATGGAAACAGGGAAGAAGTACAACAATATAACCAAATATACACCCTCTGGGCTAAGAAGGACGTAGAGAACAAGTTACAGAGGGTGGAGTGGAACCAACCAGCATTTGCTAAAACAATAAATGTCCTTAATTTATGTGCACTTACACATGACTCTAGTATAGTTACGATTTCGAAAACTTCACCAAAGGACGACGCAGTGTACTGCTAACAACGCGAAGAAGTATGAGATGCACGTAGATTCACCACTACTGCTACCACTAGCTAAACCGACCAAAGGTTGAAAATGAGGTCCTTTTCCTAGTAAAATTTATGGGCCACAAGAAAAGGGGTTTCCATTTAACATATGTATAGATATATATATATGCATGTGTGCGTGCGCTTGTGTGTATGACTGTTACACTACCGGGTTTATTCTGAGGGATCCAAAACCTAGACAAATTGTCCTTTTCGGTCCAAATGTACATCTAATGATAGCCAATCGACGAACACTCCATAAATCGTTGACAATAAAAAGGATACAGAACCTCAACGTACGTTTCATGTGCCAGAATTCAAGTCGGAAAAGTCCAAATCAAAGAGCCTTTCTCCATGTATTCCTCGTCGTATCAGTTGTTAAACTACTTTGAAGGATCAACGTATAGTCAGATTTATGTTTGCCAAACTCTTTAGATTTGTATTGTTAGGTGATATGGATATGGGAACCTGTTATCCGTTTGAGGTTAGGATGGGAAAGACCGGGCACACATGTGTCGCAATATAAAGACTTCCGATTAGTTCTATATGATAAATGTTGGAGACATTATAACTGATTAACGATACATTGCCAACTGCGTATCAGTTATTATGGGAGAACTTCCGACAAATGTTAAATTACGACCATCGTGATAGGGAATCATTTCAACTAAATTTCGAGGTCAAAGCTGAAACAGTGACCACCGAAGAGTTCAATGTAAATTAAAAGTATGGGTACCCTGTATGGGTTTACCGTAAATAGCGTGCCACCTTCGGGTGTTGAATTCTGTCACAAAAACAAAACAAGCGATTATTACTATGGTCATATTTGATTTTCTGATAGGTTCTGAGGTAAGGAACAACCGCCGCAAAGATGGCACGCTATTTACGGGGCAACTGTATAAGAAATTTTTAAATGCATATTTGTGTTTTACATAAAATGGTTTTCTCTCTCCGAAAAATATAGTTACAGTCTGTTATGTTCTTTTACTTTTAAACGTCTTTTTTGATTTTTGTTTGCTTTTAGGATTCGTCACTTAGTTTGTTTTTATAACATAGTGTTAAATAAAATCATATAGTATATTTGAATTTATAAAATTGTTTTGGATATTGAATGAAGGAGGCGAAGGGAGTCCCAGGTATGTATACTTTATTTTATGATTAAAAAAAAATTGGTAAAAAAAAGTCCATAAGAACAGACCTTACTTAGTAAAGCCTTTTTACAGTCGCAGTCAAACGGCTAGGATAAATCCAATAACACAGCTCTTGACTCATCAGGCTTCTCGATTGCAGAAGTCCAAATATAAGATGTACAAATTTCCCATGGATCGCCTGCCTGCTATGAAGATTCCACAACCGTTGGTGCATCAAAAAAAAAAAACACACACACACACACATACACACACACACACACTTTTTTTTTTGGTTTCGGTAGGAAGGTGGAAATCTTCAAAAGATACCTCTAGACCGATCCAGAGGCATGCTGGGTTTTTACCGACTAAAACCACCTCTCGCCAGGCTCAGACATATATATATATATATATTGTGACGCATATGACAATCAGTACTGGAATCTTCGAGAAAGTCCGAAACAAAGTACTAAATTATTTTAGGAAGTACTGGAAAACTGGAATAGAACATTCAAGACTATGGAACGGACGGAAACGATACACCAAATCAGAATGAGGAAAAACGGTATAAATACGTCGGACGCAGATCGGGAGGAGAGTTATAAGTAAGACAGTGAAGCAAGCGATACGTCTCGAGTGAGAAGTAAGCAGTAAAAGACGCGATAAGTACGGAAGCAATAAGTAAAGAGATCGTTGTGTACGGTATAAGTAACGGTTGTATTACGGACTAATAAAGTGTTATATTAATTCAAAATCGATTTAACGGCTCTTATTTATTTTAAAATAATTAATCCAGCGAACCCTAAGCTCGCTACAATATATATATATATATATATATATATATATATATATATATATATATATATATATATATATATATATATATATATATATACATTGGGCTCCTCGATAGTATAGTGGTTAGTATACCCGCCTGTCACGCAGGAGACCGGGGTTCGATTCCCAGTCGAGGAGCCTCTGGCGCAAGACTAATGACCTTGCCCGGAAAAAAAACAAATCATTATGGAAAATTTAACAAGCCTCAGGGCTTGCTAAATAAGGCCAAGACCGGTTCCCGGTTGTAATGCCGATGATGATGATGATATATATTGAGCATAATAAGAACCATTAAATCTCAAAAAAAAAAAATCTTTTAATTAACTTGGGGAAGATTGTTCGATATTCCTGGGGTAGACGTAAATAGCTTCGAAATCTTTTTATAAATTCTCACCTTTAGCATCGTTTGTGGGTTACCTTTACTCGCTGTTGGTCTCTTCTTCTTACCCTTGGTGCTTTCATAGTATCAACTTTTTTAGGATACCCTTTTCGTCTATCACGGTTTTTCGAAATCAGGGTTATTTTACTAGGGCTTCTATCTCTATCTTTTATACTTGGGAAGGTCTATTCAACTAGGAAACATTCCGACGCGAACACAATATACGATTCGAGTATCTAAAACACGCGAAACCCAACACTTGGCCGAAATTAATATCCGAAATTATATAATAGTACATACCCCCGATTAAAAATGAATAAATTTAAAATTCTCACCTCTAGGTCGGTGAGGCAGAACTATCTCGCAGTAACCAACCAAGATAGTAAGAAAGGTGTGAATGAGTTTGGAAACAAACTCGCACACCTCCTGCATCTGCTAGACAAGGCCACGTTTGAAAGTATTGTCAAACCTGCCGTGCGACCATATCACCTCGAAGAGAATGAAAAACTCGCATTACACGCTTTTGAGGATGGACTTGGAATCCTGATTAAAGCTTCTAGTAAAAGTGCGAAACGCCCCAAACCTCAAAGCAGCAGTTAAATATGCTTTAGAGTAAGGACCACGGTTAAAAGATGATAGCCGGATAATAAATAAAAACTCATTTCACAATCAACCATTACCTTGCTAAATGTGTAATAGAGTTGGTCATACTTCCGTGTCATGCCGTCTTAATTCCAACTTTCCCAATATTGTCCCCACACCGTTTCAAGCAGAAGTTGAGAGCTCCCAATGCTTTTTTGAAAAAAAATTTAATAATTCCCAAGCAGAATGCAGGACACTGTCCCATTTCAAAGGTGAAAACGACTCTCCATCAAATAAAAACCATTTTAGAATTCAGCCCATTTCTACGGCAAACGTCTGGAAAGTGGACTAATAAACAAAGTATAAGTAATACAAATTAACGAAGTTAAGCCACACAGGGTTAGATTTAGACAAATATTAGAACTTCACAAGTTAGAAAGTAGGAAATGCCGCACTTTACGAGGTGTTGTAATTTTGCATTAGGGATAATACGACATAAACCAGAGGCAGGACGATCTAGAGGCTCCTCTAATAAAGGAAGTAGCGACCAAAAATACGGTTCAGATCTGATGATTCGACGAAGACCCCTGAATATACTACCCTAACACCTCCTTCTCCTTCTGTATTCTTTATTCCCCCAGTTTTTCCCAGTAACATGTTCAAACATAAAGAACATAAAGAAAAGATGCCCCCAGAGTGTAAGCTTGAGAAGCAAGAACTTCCAGCTGAATGTAATTCCGAGGAGCAAAAGATCTAAGCAAAATGTAAGCCTGCGGAACAGACTCCCAGCAGAACGTAAGACTAAAACACCATAAAACTTTACTTTCAAATATTTTGTTGTCCTCACCCCCTCCCTCGTCACGCTTACTTTGAACATTTTAAAATGGATATGAAAAATAAAACATATAAATAACAAAATAATTAAAATCCCTTTTACAAATAAAACAAAGTTCTATCTCCCAAAATCGATTACAAATCCTCCATCCTTTAAATATCATAACTGATTATGTTGTTCTTTCTCGATTGTTTTATTTCCCAAACTTTGAAAAATGCTACACAACCCAAACCGAGAAGAGTATGAAACATCTTCCAAAAATTAAAAGAAAAACTTAAAATGAAACAAATGGACTTTCCTCAAATATGTCTATGTATATATATCATCATCGGCACTACAACCGGGAACCGGACTTGGCCTTATTTAGCAAGTCCTGAGGCTTGTTAAATTTTCCATAATGATTTGTTTTTTCCGGGCAAGGTCATTAAGTCTTGCGCCAGAGGCTCCCTGACGGGGAATCGAACCCCGGTCTGCCGCGTAACAGGCGAGTATACTAACCAATATACTATCGAGGAGCCCATATATATATATACTTGAACACATAGATAAATACAAATTCTTGTATTCGAACATTTAAAATATTTAAAAGACCATACCCATATAATATATAAATATATATATATATATATATATATACACATACATATATATATATATATATATATATATATATATATATATATATATACAAAATAAAACAAACAACTTGATTTTGATAAATTGATTATGTATTTACAAAGAAAAGAGTATTAAGAACGTATGAAATAATAAAAACAGAAACAAACGTATAAATGAATATGTATGTGCAAAAACCCACAAATAAATAAAACTAAACAGAAAATTGCCATTCCCATAAATTAAGAAATAATTAAAAGAAAAATTTATTATATTATATTATTATAAAGCCTTTAAAAAACCTACACTACGAAAAGTCCCCAAAAATCATATTATTAACAACCCCTGCAATAAAGAAAAGTTTTTGTAACTAATAATGACTTATTTTAATTGAAATGTGTCATATAAATAATTTAGTAAAATAATAAGTATAGAAAGAAAAATAAATTTTGAATTTTTGATTTTGATTTTGGTAAAGGCAGAATCATATTTAGGTTAGCACAAACAGTGCATTAACAATAAACAAAATTTGAAACCAATATTATAATAGTTAACAAATGCAACAAAATGTACAAAACAAACAATATTTTATACTGATATAACAATCACCAATGCCTATACATGTATGAAATAACCCCTAATTAATCTAAATCATAAGAAGAGCTATGAATTAATCTAACATTAAATGAATTTAAATATAAAATAATTTAATTAACCATATGTTTAGCATTAGAATAGAAGTAATTTATAACAAACATTTTATATAAAATACACTACCAAGCAAAAAAAAAAAAACACCGTAAACAAGAATATTATAATACGAAATGAATTTAAAGAAAATATTTTGTTTTGATCAAAATTATTATTACTATAAAAAAATAACAATTACCATCAAATATATTAATCCCAATAAAAGACACAAAACACTTCATGTCGCCAAATGCTAGTCTATAACATTTTAACGAAAACGGATAACTCCTCTTCCCAGACGCTGCTCTTTTCACAGCCAAATATTTACCATCGTCCAATCCATCCTTGGCATTTTAAGTGATAAGGAACTTAAATTCCTTTCATATATTGACGGGATGATTCTAAAGACCAACTCAACATTGGGGTTTGTAAAACAGTGTTCTAAAGATTTCTTTAACCCCTATGTCACCCGGTCCCTCTATATTTCCTTTGTCCATATACTTCTCCAATATGGTGGTCAGGCATGGTCCTCCTATCAGCAAATACGCATGACTATCATCAGCTAGCTTACATAGACTTAGCTTTTCTAGAATTAGGGTAGTATAAGATTTAAGTTAAGTTAGGTTGAGTGCTTTTACATAAAATTAAATTAAAAAAAATGGGTAAGTGAAGTAAGTTAAATTTTAAGAAAAAAAAAAACAAAAAAAATTGACAAAGTTTTTCAAATTTTCTTTGTCTTTCAAATAATTATAAGTACTGCCACAAACTTCTGTCGCTGAAAGGCAAATTATACAAATGTTTAGTAATGTTTAGCTTAGAGCGTCTGCGAAGGACCAGTAAGTTATTGTATAAGATAATTAAGCTAGAATTTAAGTATTTTTTGTCTAGCCTTTAATTTAGAAATTAAGAATATAAAAATAAAAATAAAAAATGTTTTAAAAATGAAATGAAGCAAATACGCATTAGCAGACCATTTTCCATTTAGATTCCTTTTCCTTTTCGTTTTAAAATATCTCTATGTTAAAAGTTTTGTTAATATTTTTGTTAATATTCTCTTCTTTCTTGTTATTAAAAAAAAAAAAAAAAAAAAAGAGGATAGGGAGAAAAATTTTGCCTAAAATATTCACCTAACAGATACTATATAAAAATATAAAAATATAAAAATATAAAAATATAAAAATATAAAAATCTAAAAATATAAAAATATAAAAATATAAAAATATAAAAATGTAAATATATAAATATATAAATATATAAATATATAAAAATATAAAAATATAAAAATATAAAAATATAAAAATATAAAAATATAAAAATATAAAAATCTAAAAATATAAAAATATAAAAATATAAAAATATAAAAATATAAATATATAAATATATAAATATATAAAAATATAAAAATATAAAAATATAAATATATAAAAATATAAAAATATAAAAATATAAAAATATAAAAATATAAAAATATAAAAATATAAAAATATAAAAATATAAAAATATAAAAATATACAAATATACAAATATAAAAATATAAAAATATAAAAATATAAAAATATAAAAATATAAAAATATAAATATATAAATATATAAATATATAAATATATAAAAATATAAAAATATAAAAATATAAAAATATAAAAATATAAAAAACAACTGCTGGAAAAGAAGTGGGAATACGGAGAGACGGTTCACCAACTGTTCGTTGACTTCAAAAAAGCCTACGACTCAGTCGCAAGGCAGAGACTCTATCATATTCTAGTTGAGCTGGGAGTCCCAAAAAAATATGCCGCGCTCATTCAAATTTGCATGAACGAAAACAAAGGGCGAGTTAGAATAGAAAACCACCTCTCAGAACCATTTGAAATCCGGGACGGACTAAAGCAGGGAGATGGTATATCACCGTGTCTCTTTAACCTTGTGCTCGAGTATGTCATCAGAAAGGTACAAGACGACAACATGGCCGGATCATCCCTGAACGGGGTCACACAAGTGCTCGCATATGCGGATGACATCGCCGTTCTGGGCGATAATCTAGAGACTGTTAGTAAAAACTGTGAAATCATCATGCAAGCGGCAGAAGAGGTGGGCCTAGAAATAAATGAAGACAAAACAAAATACATGATTACGGCGAGAGCAGGTGGGTCTCAGAGAACACATATAAACGTCAGAGGTAAGATCTTTGAAAAAGTTAAAGAATTTAAATATCTGGGAACGATACTGACGGCCAGTAACGAAATGTCGAAGGAAATTAACAAGAGACTGCATTCCGGCAACGCGAGTTGGCACGCAGTCAGTAAACTGCTGAAATCCAGACTGCTATCACGTAACATAAAGCTCCGTGTCTATAGAACCATAATCATGCCAATTGTTCTATATGGATGCGAAACATGGGCTCTCACAAAACGGGAAGAAAACAAATTCCGTCTATTCGAGAATAAAGTTTTGAGAAGCATCTTTGGAGGTAAATATGACGAGGAGGCAGGACAATGGAGGAGACTCCATAACCACGAATTGGAAGAACTATATCGCAAACCTACAATAGTGAGAGTAATCAAGTCGCGAAGATTAAGATGGGCCGGACACGTGGCGCGAATGGGGAACGATAGGACCGTGCATAGAATTCTTGACGGGAGACCAACGGGAAAGAGACCGGTAGGACGGCCGCGACGGAGATGGGAGGACAATGTTAGGTTTGACCTTGAGGAGATCGGATCGAATGGTCAAGCGTGGAAGGAGAGTGCCCAGGACAGGGAAGGATGGCGAAGCCGAGTCGGTGAGGTCATGAACTTCCGGGTTCCTACAGGCCAATAAATAATAATAATAATAATAAAAATATAAAAATATAAAAATATAAAAATCTAAAAATATAAAAATATAAAAATATAAAAATATAAAAATATAAATATATAAATATATAAATATATAAAAATATAAAAATATAAAAATATAAATATATAAAAATATAAAAATATAAAAATATAAAAATATAAAAATATAAAAATATAAAAATATAAAAATATAAAAATATAAAAATCTAAAAATATAAAAATATAAAAATATAAAAATATAAAAATGTAAATATATAAATATATAAAAATATAAAAATATAAAACTATAACAATATAAAAATATAAAAATATAAAAATATAAAAATCTAAAAATATAAAAATATAAAAATATAAAAATATAAAAATCTAAAAATATAAAAATATAAAAATATAAAAATATAAAAATGTAAATATATAAATATATAAAAATATAAAAATATAAAACTATCACAATATAAAAATATAAAAATATAAAAATATACAAATATACAAATATAAAAATATAAAAATATAAAAATATAAAAATATAAAAATATAAAAATATAAATATATAAATATATAAATATATAAATATATAAAAATATAAAAGTATAAAAATATAAAAATATAAAAAATAAAAATATAAAAATATAAAAATATAAAAATATAAAAATATAAAAAATAAAAATATAAAAATATAAAAATATAAAAATATAAAAATATAAAAATATAAAAATATAAAAATATAAAAATATAAAAATATAAAAATGTAAATATATAAATATATAAAAATATAAAAATATAAAACTGTAACAATATAAAAATATAAAAATATAAAAATATAAAAATATAAAAATATAAAAATATACAAATATACAAATATAAAAATATAAAAATATAAAAATATAAAAATATAAAATTATAAAAATATAAATATATAAATATATAAATATATAAATATATAAAAATATAAAAATATAAAAATATAAAAATATAAAAAATAAAAATATAAAAATATAAAAATATACAAATATAAAAATATAAAAATATAAAAATATAAAAATATAAATATATAAATATATAAATATATAAAAATATAAAAATATAAAAATATAAAAATATAAATATATAAATATATAAATATATAAATATATAAAAATATAAAAGTATAAAAATATAAAAATATAAAAAATAAAAATATAAAAATATAAAAATATAAAAATATAAAAATATAAAAAATAAAAATATAAAAACATAAAAATATAAAAATATAAAAATATAAAAATATAAAAATATAAAAATATAAAAATATAAAAATATAAAAATATAAAAATATAAAAATATAAAAATATAAAAATATAAAAATGTAAATATATAAATATATAAAAATATAAAAATATAAAACTGTAACAATATAAAAATATAAAAATATAAAAATATAAAAATATAAAAATATAAAAATATAAAAATATAAAAATATACAAATATACAAATATAAAAATATAAAAATATAAAAATATAAAAATATAAAAATATAAAAATATAAAAATATAAATATATAAATATATAAATATATAAATATATAAAAATATAAAAATATAAAAATATAAAAATATAAAAATATAAAAATATAAAAATATAAAAATCTAAAAATATAAAAATATAAAAATATAAAAATATAAAAATATAAATATATAAATATATAAATATATAAAAATATAAAAATATAAAAATATAAATATATAAAAATATAAAAATATAAAAATATAAAAATATAAAAATATAAAAATATAAAAATATAAAAATATAAAAATATAAAAATATAAAAATATAAAAATATAAAAATGTAAATATATAAATATATAAAAATATAAAAATATAAAACTATAACAATATAAAAATATAAAAATATAAAAATATAAAAATCTAAAAATATAAAAATATAAAAATATAAAAATATAAAAATCTAAAAATATAAAAATATAAAAATATAAAAATATAAAAATGTAAATATATAAATATATAAAAATATAAAAATATAAAACTATCACAATATAAAAATATAAAAATATAAAAATATACAAATATACAAATATAAAAATATAAAAATATAAAAATATAAAAATATAAAAATATAAAAATATAAATATATAAATATATAAATATATAAATATATAAAAATATAAAAGTATAAAAATATAAAAATATAAAAAATAAAAATATAAAAATATAAAAATATAAAAATATAAAAATATAAAAATATAAAAATATAAAAATATAAAAATATAAAAATATAAAAATATAAAAATGTAAATATATAAATATATAAAAATATAAAAATATAAAACTGTAACAATATAAAAATATAAAAATATAAAAATATAAAAATATAAAAATATAAAAATATACAAATATACAAATATAAAAATATAAAAATATAAAAATATAAAAATATAAAATTATAAAAATATAAATATATAAATATATAAATATATAAATATATAAAAATATAAAAATATAAAAATATAAAAATATAAAAAATAAAAATATAAAAATATAAAAATATACAAATATAAAAATATAAAAATATAAAAATATAAAAATATAAATATATAAATATATAAATATATAAAAATATAAAAATATAAAAATATAAAAATATAAAAAATAAAAATATAAATATATAAAAATATAAAAATATAAATATATAAATATATAAATATATAAATAAATAAAAATATAAAAATATAGTGATATAAAAATATAAAAATATAAAAATATAAAAATATAAAAATATAAAAATATAAAAATATAAAAATATAAAAATATACAAATATAAATATATAAATATATAAAAATATAAGAATATAACAATATAAAAATATAAAAATTTAAAAATATAAAAATATAAAAATATAAAAATATACAAATATAAAAATATAAAAATATAAAAATGTAAAAATATAAAAATGTACAAATATAAAAATATAAAAATATAAAAATATAAAAATATACAAATATACAAATATAAAAATATAAAAATATAAAAATATAAAAATATAAATATATAAATATATAAAAATATAAAAATATAAAAATATAAAAATAAAAATGTATTATTGTACGCCGAAGGGCACTACACAAACCTATATCGTGTAATTTAGACTGCTCGCGTAGAGCCAATAAATTATTATAAGAATAAGAAAAGTTTGTAAAATAGGATTTAGCATTTAGGCCTAAGTAAACATTTGTTAAATTATTGTACAATAAATGCGCTATTCACAATAAAAAAAAAACAGCAGAATCGAGAGTATTTAATGCCGTTTATTACGTTTCGCTCTCCGTGGATTGGGATGGGGAAAACCTATAAGTCTTCCCGCTTACAACAACTGCCTCAAATTAATTAACCTGAAAATCCTGAAAGAACGTAGAACCCCGTCCGATATTCCATTTGTTCACCGACTTCTCTCTGGCGACGTCGACTGTGTCAGTCAACTTAAGGTTTCTCAACATAAACTCACACAACATACGCAATCCTGGCCCGTTCTGCACTCCCTCCCACTATACCACTTACGGCTCTAACGAACCCACCTCTCGAATGTCACGAAGTGTCAACTGCAAGTAATTCATCTTTGACTTCAATGTTACCATCTTTACTCTAAAACGCCGCTTCCTGAATGTCTCCTTCCAACTTCTCTTCATCTCCCGCCGTATTCCACACCATCGTAGTTAAGTTATTAAGTTAAGTTAATAAAATAGTTCGCAAATTAGATCTAAGAATCATTTTGAAAGCTGGCTCTGAGCTAATAGAGGGCGTGTTACCCAACTAAAGTTGACGCGTCAATCTGAGTCTTAATCAATACTGCAATATCTAGCTTCGCTGTTTGTAATTGCTGATAATGTTGGTGGCATTTACATTCTGTGCATTAATATCAGTCATCTGGCATTAGAAAATGCTGTTATAAGTTGCTCTTTGGTAGAGGACCCTGTGTTTGCTCTGCCAGCCAACCACATATTATTACTTAGTCATAAATACTTATCATTTCACGACAGCTTTCGCATGAACGAGCGAATTCGGAATTGACACCAAAAACGATCGGTTGGGTTTGAAAATCGGTTCTTCGGAGAATATCATTAGGTGAGTTTATATAAGTGTTTTCTTCGTTTAATTATTTAATTTCAACTATGAAAAATCTTCTGTACAAAAACTACCCAAAATCATTTTTCAGTTTATTCATCAACATTTGCCTTTGTCACCTTCAAAATATTGCTTGTGTTATATAACTTTTCTTACACCACACACTTTGTTTTATTTCAGCGTTCACCTTTATTAAATTTCACTTAGGACTAGTCATTTTTTACATTAATTTATAAGTTACTACACGATAACTCCACGCACGCGCGTTATCTTGTTCACAACACAAAATCACAGCACATCCACCTTTTTTAATCGTAATCTTCTTGATATCTTTTACTTTTCGCGCCACGGACTTCAAAACCCGCGCACCAACTCTCCTGACCTTCCTGGTCAACCTTCAGAAACCAACATGTGGCGGTTCCGCCAGATCCCACGGCTCGCCTTCCTGAAAAAGAACCCCATAACTACAACCCAGTCTGCACCAGCTTTCGCTAATGCAATTCGCATTAGCATCTTAAATGCTTCACGCATCAAATAGATCCAATTATTATAACCCAAAAGTACCTGCAAAAGAATTCTTACCTTTTCAAGCATTCCTTCGCTTACAAATCCCCTGTAAGAGTTCTTACCTTCCTTATCATAAACCATCCTGAAAAGAAAAACCCCGGTTCACATATCATTTAACCATTCCAGCCAGGAATAATTATCATTGCGTCGCCTATTCCCAGTTTTATTCATCTGTACAATAAATTTCTTTATGTATACATTGGCTGGCATCCTTTTCTCCCAGCAATAAAATTCCCTGACTCGCACAATGTGCAAACCAAGGCAAATACGCATCTCGCGTCTTAAACCTATTAGCACCATGTGCATCGGCATTGCGGCTATCGTAACAGCTGCAATGCATACCATAGACAATTCGTATCGTTTAGGTATCTGAATCACATTTTCTATTTAATGAGCGGCTGCTATTTATCTAGCCGACCCTCATTACCGAACTATGCATTAGGTCATATTTCCCTTGTCCTTTGATTCGCCAAATCTTGTCCCCTACGAACGAGATGCATAAACAAATACAAAGCCATTAGCATCCGACGAGATTCGTTGTTTCAACAAACACACATCTCTTGGATGCCCATTATGCCCCGTCCTTGAGTTTCAGGTTTATTCCTATGGCCTTGTGTATGAAAAATAAACCAATGTGATCTTCACTCATACATACACAGTCATTGCCAAGTCTGTCTTCCTTGTTTCCACCACAGAGAAATATTTTTTTCTTTTTGGGCAAACTCACCTCAAAACGAAAAATATCGTGGAGTCGAACTTCATCCAGCGATCGAGACGGTCGCTCCGCCATCCACCGTGCCGGCGCCGGTACGGTGTGAAACAAAAGTCGGAGAGTTAGAGTCGAGCGCGTCGAAAATAAAAAAATAATTTTTCTTGTGCCCCCCAGTATAAGGCAGTTTTAAGTTAAATAATTGTGAACCAGTTGCAACAGTTAAATTAAATAATAGAACTTTTAGACAGACAACCAAACCGCGTTACATTTTATTTGTTTCCTGAGTGTTTATGTGTGCTTCCGTTTTCTCGACGAACAGTTTAGTTTACGGCGACGAAATGGACGACAATAATCAAATGTTGGCGGAGGAAGGGAACGGAGTACCCATGCAGGTACATACTTCCTCCCCACAAACTCACTTCAAGATTTTTTAACCCACTCTCGATGTCCGTTCTGGACGAAGTCTTACAACCAGCTACACTCTGACCGTCTCGGCCAACGTCTTCAAAACCCACCATCTCTAGTGGTTTCCTCATTTCCTTTTATTCTGGTTCGGAATCTTTGTTTCCTCCGGCAGATAAAAGGGTATCTCCTTTTTCCCCTCTGATCCACTTTGCGGTATATCAAACACAAAAGAAAAATCAATAGTGCATCGTGCTAATGCACATTTCTGATTCCCTTCTTTTTTGTGTTGTTAGCTGCTTGAGTGAACGTGCAGTTCGTTTTATTGCGTCTGTTGTTTTCTTTAACCGCATGGGTCAGAATCTCTTCCGTGGGAAATCGGTACAAAGGAAAGGATCAATAGCGCCTAGGTGAATGTGCAGTTCATTTTATGGCGCCTGTTTATGTCTTCTAGGCGAATGGGCAGGGATGTTCCTTGTGAGAAATGGTTTGGGTAAACAAACCTTTGAAGGCTCTTAAAATTGCAGGCGTGCAATTTATAATTCTCAACAACTGTACTTGAAAGTTGGTCATCTGGTCCACAGATTTGGTTCCAGGGGATTCTGCGTGTTGAACATATGGTTCGTTCTTTGACGTCTTGGATTCAACTTAAATTCAATATGGGCAAATTGAACGTGCAGTTCAATTTGTTTGATATTGAATTGATATCGCGATATTTCCTGTATGCGCGATTAATGATGGAGCTTAGCTCCAAAGAGGTAGGTTTTATGGGATGGGTGATTGTGGCCGTAACACTTGCGATGCAATTGTGGTAATGCCGAATCCATTCTCTCAGAGACTTCCGAAAGTGATATGACCTTTAGTACCTGCTGGAAATTTCGTTTGATGTCTGCAATCCAGTCAAAACGGAGTGAAAATTTCAGTTTTGGAAACTGGAAGAAGTCTCGCGGAGCTAAATTCGGCGAATACGGTGGATGGCCGATTGCATTTATTGAGTTTGTACTCGGAGACAGTTGTGGCTCTGTAAGAGGGCGTATTATTGTCATACAAAATCAATGAGTTATCGTTCCACAAATCTTACGATAGACATTCTCATGTAAACGCTTAAAAACATTCAAATAATACTCCTTATTCACTGCTTGAACGAATTCGGAGGGTACCAACCCATGGCACACAAAGAACAGTCAGTAACATCATCACCGTGGAGGGGCTTTGAAGCGTTTTTTTTTTTTTTTCAGATTTGGCTTGTTTTCCAAGCGCCATAGACCCATTATTTGTCACTAGTTATGATTAATGATTCATGAAGTTGGTTCTTTGAGAATGGGTTCTTTTTCTTTTGTTTGGTTTCGGGAGGAAATCTTCAAAAGATACCTGTGGGGGTTCCACCAAACCCCACGGCCCACTTACCTGAAAAACTCCCCATATCCGCAACTCAACTCCCATTAAATCCCGCCAATGCGATTACATTGGCACCTGAAAATATTTCCTTCTCCAAGGACATTAATGCATACAAGCATTATAAAGAATCCCTAAAAAGAATTGCGTCTACAAGGGCATTCATATATTACAAAGCATCTCTGCATTAGCGACCAGGAAACCGAATTTCCAATTAGTGTAGATATTCACACTATAATTCGATCCAGCCGTCGCCATAGATGCCATGCATAATTGACGCAGATGGTATACACAACCGTCATTGTGTACCCATCTAAATTGTTTTCCGAAGACGTGCAACTATGGATTCAATTGCAAGCACTTCACCAGGAAATATTTTCAAACAATCACCGACGCCAAGTTTCGCCGTCAAATCTGATGCAATAGCATAAATATATGCAAAACAAAAGAATCCGATTCTCCCAGTCGCAGGTAATCATGTATACGATCATTTAGCATCTAATGAGTGGCTGCTATTTAGACAGCCGACCCTCATTACCGAAAGATGCTGTAGGTCGTTTCACCATTGTTCCTTTTTTCCTCGTTGCAGGCAAAACGCATCGATCAACACGGTGATGTGTACCAACACACACATACACCACCGCGTACATGAGATCGGTTTCCATTGGTCACTGGTCAAAGGAAATTTCTTTTCCTTTTCACCACCAAAAACTCACCCCAAACGATAAAATATCGTTGAGTCGTATTTTAACCGCCGATCCGGACGGTTCTTCTTCCGCACCCCGTTTCGTGCCACGGGGATGCGTAAACCCGAGTCGAGTAATAACCCCCAGTTCTAATCATTTGTCTTTTTAATTTACCGTTTACAACTTAGTTCGATAAAGTGTACCCCCAAACAAACGGTTTCTAGTAGGGTGTCGTTATTCCGCTTCCCGAGGCATTGTGTTGTGAGTTATTCGCGTATTAATACATGTACATCCTTCTCAAATAATCCGGTAAAGAACAAAATAAATATACACGTTTCTTTTAGCAATAAAATAAAATTAATGAAAATAAAAATCATTTAGTGTTTCTATTCTGCTTGTGGTGATCGGTCGCTCCGTATTTTGAAACTAGAGCATTTTTGGCGGTGTTGCTCAGAGTTGTGTCCAGTGAATAGTTTGTGGGGACGAGGTAGAACTCTCGCCCGTGAGGCGTTACGACTTCGCACCCCGACATACCTCTGGACCGATCCGGAGGCATGCCTGATTTTTACCGACTAAAATCACCTCCCGCCAGGCACATATCCCAGTTGATCCCTGTGGAGCTTTCTTTTAGATATTCCATCGCGGGGCGGGACGGAGTTTACCTGTTACTCCGCACGTCGCGTCGCAACTGCTGCATCATGTCACATAGAATATCATTTGCTACGGACCATGCTTGTTTGGAACTTACAATGTATTCTATCTGTTGGAGTAACTCTTCGCTTCATATGTCTCTCCCAAATCGTTCGTGCGGTCTCGAATCTCACGCACTCTGTAAGTACGTGTTCCGCCTTTGAGAATCCGCGCCTTCAGGGACCTGTTGTCGCCGGTGTTTTTGCAAGACCTTGGGCTTTTTCGGAACCAGTCGAGCGGCGACATGTCTCAGTTGCAGTTTGTCAGTGTTCAACTCTTGAGCTAACGCAGAAATGACGATTTTCAACCACTAATTGTTTGATATTTCGGATGTTATAGCCAGCGGTAGACGTTGAAGACCATTCGGGACAAGGCAAACTCATACGGTTCTTTAACCGGTTTGTACCATATACAAGTTTTTTTTTCTGAGAGTCGAGCCATCATAAGCCTTTTTTAACATATCTAACAAGAAATGAAATTTTAGCAACTTTTTTGCTCAACTATTTTATTTATTTACCCATAGTAAAATTTGCACAATACTCAGAGTCGACTTATTTTGATAGCTGCTATAAATAACCTACTTGACAGAATGCACTCACAATTCTCTTGGTAATTAACGTAGGTTCAATCCTCTATTTTCGTATTTCATGTAATCGGTTGCCTGCCTGTTTCATGATTCACAGTTAGCGCTAAGTTTTGGGCAAATATGTCAACGATGAGCTTGTTACAGCCATTTCTATGTCTTTCTAATGTCAAGGGTCTTGCCTTGCTAGAATATATATATATATATATTTATATATATATATATATATATATATATATATATATATATATATATATATATATATATATATATATATATATATATATGTGTGTGTGTGTATATATAGTACTATATATAACATATAATAAGATACAATGAATTAATGCAAAAAATAAGTATGTACAATACTCTGTCGTTGTTTGTGTTAAGTCCATATGCATCTGTTCTTATAATCAAATGCCTCAACTTACTCATACTGTGTCTTAGTCGGTAACAACGGCAACTCTTACTTTATTCAGCCTTGACGACCCTCATCCCAAGACAACCCTCATATCTTATTTGCGACCGGCAAATCATGAGACCCACACTCTAACTCCTGTTGAAGGAAGGGTGTCGGCAATTTGTGACACACAGATGACTCGTTATCTAGAACTTATTTGCAATAAATTTTAGCACGGCTCATAAAAATGTTGATGTCTGCGTAATGCGATGTTTCAGGAGGTAGAAAGGGGAAGGAATTCATTGGGTGGCTTCCATTTGGAATTCGAAGTTGTCTTTCCAACACAAAATTATTTGATATCTGTTTGGTAAATTTAATTGAACATACGCACAGGACAAAAGCTTTACAATAACTCACGTTAGTGTCTCCTTTTCGTCCGTGGATGTTCCCACGTTTGCATTATGGCCGAACTGTAATCAGTAAGACTGTGCTCCAGTTCGTCTTAAAATATCACTATGTCTTACGAGTATTTACGATGCTTGTGATAGAGAAATCCCGTTCTGTCATTGATGGCTACAGGTAATAGTCAATCACTAACACTATAAGGTGGAGTATAATTTTCATTAGAATTAACGTTCTTGGTTTGCTGTGGGTTACTATGGATATCTATGGCCCGATGGGGATTACTGTAAGGAAGTTGCATGTTGGTATTCGGACCAAGATGTCAGGTAATTTATTGGCAATAAGAAAGTGAGCCGAATAGGATGGATAGGATCAAAATTATTCCTTTTACTCCACAAGAATGAAGTGATGTTGATGGGTCCCTTGGTGGTTCAGAAATACTATTAATCCTCTGGTAGCCCTTAGGAGGGTTTGCGAGACTTCAAAGAGGGAAACAAGTAATTGTTTCTACTGAGATAGACATGGACGAGTTTAGGGTGGTGTTGTGGTATTTCGAAAAATTCATGCGACCAATTAAAAGTGTTTTACGCGCGGGGTCACCTTTTTAGAGAAGTCTTTTCATAATTCTTCTCGTTGCCTTACTTGACAGTGATAAGTAAATTCTGCCACTACATTGAACGTACAAGGAGTGACTAGGGAAGCAAAAATTATCCATCGCTATTGCTTGCCATCTCCTCCACCGGGGCCATTTTTGCCACCATCTGCTCCCTTACTATGAACGCGTGAGCACAAATGTATTGAGCATTAATTACGATTACCGTCACGTTTTATGAGACATTCACTGTAGTTTATGACATCCATCCAAGTAGCCACCATGAATTCGTAAGGATAACGAATATTGACACACGAAACAAAGGTGCACAGGTGCTTGGCAAGAAGAAGCAAACGAATGAAGCTTACGTGTATATTATGAGTCCGAGTATAACATCCCGAAATACCGGAGTAAGCTAAGTAAATACACGAAAAATTGATGACGATGACGCAGACGAAAATAAATAGCTAGAATACCCATAGACTGGACTCTAGTAGTTGGACGATTCTAATTCTATTGAATATTAGAAGAGATGGTTTCTCATTAGTTAACCGGAATGAGAGTCGAAGTAAAGGTGTCTCGATAAATTGCAGTGAAGAGTTGGAGGTGTTCTTAATTGCTGCAATACTCCCTATTGTGATAATTGAATTTCGTTTGACTGCCTTCGTATTACCAAGAGAAAATTAGTACGTAATCGGTGAAAGATGGTAGGAGTTGGTCTTAGATTTTTTTTTTCACGACATTTATGAACATTTTGCCGGGATCGAGGTAAACTGTTTCAGTTATTTGTTTAATATTTTATTGATTAATAAAACCACAATATGGTGTTGCGTTCCAATGACCATCCGATGTTCTTTTATAGTTTTTACTGGTTCCGATATATGCTCACCTGTAAGTATACAGGTTCAACTCACGAGTATTATTAAGGGGGTTGGGAACGTGAAGCAAGTTATTAGACTTAAAATTAGTTTTACTTCATCATCGGCACTACAACCGGGAGCCGGTCTTGGCATTATTTAGGAAGTCTTGAGGCATATTAAATTTTCCATAATGATTTTTTTTTCCGGGCAAGGTTATTAGTTTTGCGCCAGAGGCTGCTTGACGGGGAATCGAACCCCGGTCTCCTACGTGACAGGCGAGTATACTAACCACTATACTATCGAGGAGCCGAAAAGCAGTATGTACGAGGGTTGCCTTTTATATTTCGGGATTAGAGAACAAAAACAAATATTGATCATCGAAAATCACTTTGTTGTTTTTGAAAATATTCCCCATGAAGATCTATACACTTTTGCATGCGTTTGAACCAATTGTCGAAGCACTTTTGCCACTCTGATTGAGGTATCTCCATCACATGCATTCTGAATGCAGCAACCGCTTCTTTAGGTGTCGAAAAACGTTGACCTCTCAGTTTGTTTTTTACGTACGGGAATAAAAAGAAGTCATTCGGTGCCAAGTCAGGACTATACGGCGGATGACCCATCAAATCGATGTTTTGGGTGCTCAAAAATGCAGTTGTCGCAGCCGATGTGTGAGAGCTCGCATTGTCGTGGTGAAGAGTGATCCGTCTTCGGCGGTTGGTTTTCCTGATTTCTTGGAAGACAACTGGCAAACAAATAGTTGTGTACCACTCAGAATTGACTGTTCTGCGTTGTTCTAGTGGTACGGTTGCGACATGTCCAGTCTTTCCGAAAAAACAGGCGACCATTTGCTTGGAAGTGCTTCGTGCGCGAACAACTTTTGTTGGATTTGGCTCATCTTGAAACACCCAGACAGTCGACTGCTGTTTACTTTCGGGCTCATATGCGTAAATCCACGATTCATCACCTGTCACGATGTCATAGACGTGTTTCGAAGCGCCGCGACCGTATTTTTTGAGCATTTCTTTCGACCAATTGACACGATCCTTTTTTTGGGCGATTGACAAATTGTGTGGGATCCAACGCGAACAAATTTTTTTGACAGTCAAATGTTTATGCAATATTGAATGTATGCTGGTCCCACTAACGCCTAAGGTTGTCTCAATCTCACGATAGGTCACATGACGATCTTCCAATATCAGTTCGCGCACACCATTAATGGTTTTCGGAACAACAACTGATTTTGGACGACCTTCAGGAAATTCATCTTGGAGTGAACTACGACCACGATTGAATTCACCATACCATCGATAAACACTGGTCCTTGATGGAGCTTCATCGCCAAAAATTGAATTAAGTTCATCCATGCACTGTTGCTGAGTTAATCCACGTCGAAAGTTGTAAAAAATAATCGCACGAAAATGTTGACGATTTAATTCCATTTTTGGGCCGAGATGAATCTTTTAAGTTACTGTAAACAACACAAATAGCGTTCGTATGTCAAAACGTTCTGAGTGCGTATAACCTCAAAAATGTCCAACTTTACGACAGAGCTGTCAATTGCCGGATTGCCACGCTAGGGTTGCCAAATCCCGAAACATAAGAGGCAACCCTCGTATGTCAAAAACTACACAAAATGTCAGTTATTAATACTGTAGATTTACCATATGAAACTGTGTTTTTTAAAGACATTTTTTATGTGATAACTGAAGATATTGTCGTCGCAGATGGTTTATCAAATAGTACTATGGTAAAATGTGTGCATATTGATTGTTGCTGGAGAGATCAGCTTTGAATAGCTTGAATTTTAAAATTGTCTGAAAAGCAAGAATTAGAATTACCTGGTTACGTAGTGACAAATAATGCTAGTAGAACGACTGTTTCAGTTGAAGATGATCGTCAATAACATTTCTCAGCTACAACAACACCATTAACATTACAACGCCTCATGCCGCCTCAATGGCTGCTTTGGTTAAGAGGTTGTGTCTAGCGCTTGATTGTGCAAACAAAGGTTCAACTGATGACTCTTGCCATTTAATTTTCTATTTATTGCTATTTAATTTATAATTACTGACTAGTAGGCAGGGTCCCAAAGGCCAGCCGCCCAGTGAAATAGCACCCACCACGTGAAATGGTTGGGAGATCTCCTTGAGCATCCTTCGGAGCTTGGCTTATGGACCCGGTCAAGAAAAAATAATATCTCAGCGCTATAGATTCGCCTTCCCTGGGAGAATTAAAAAAAAAATGCAGTACGTTTGGGATTGTGCCACCAGATACAAGTCTAAGAGAAGCGTATCATCATCATCATTATCATCGGCACTACAACCGGGATCCCGTCTAGGCCTTATTTAGCAAGTCTCTCCACCGGTATCCAGTTCTTATCGGAGACTTGTTAAATTGTCCATAATAATTTGGTTTTCCAGGCAAGGTTATTAGCCTTTCGCCAACCTTTCTTAGGATGTCGCTGCATCCATTGGTTCACTACTTGGCGGGTGCCAAAGTGGCTATCCAGGGGTGTTACGTGGAAACGCATGCCAACTTGGATTGAACAGGGACAAGGATCGTCCTGGCCTTCGCCGGGTTGAAAGAACAGACTTTACCCTGTATATTCGCTCACCCATTTGATCATGTGGAATTCTATCTAACCATTGGACCTAATTGCCCACTCCTTTATATTTCGTACCATTTTCCTGTGCTTGTTGTATCTCCTTGGCTGTTGTCAGTGGATTAGTTGAGAACAGCTTTGGCTGGTTTACGAGTTTAGTTCGAACGGGTTAGGGTTTTTCGATCTCTACCATTTTGTTTTTTGCGGACACTCTGCCCCCGTGTGGTTGCGTCGACTGCAAAATCTGCACCGTTGTCCGCTTTTATTCTGAAACCCACTCTGCCTTGGAGCCTCTGAAGACTCCGAGCTAGCAGAGCTAGAACGGCTTCGGCCTGCCTTGGGCCGACGGTACTAGGTTCTTTGTTTTCGACTCGTTGAGCCCATATGTGCACCTTTAAAACTGGCAGAGCTAGACACGGTATGGATTTCATTTGGCCGACGGAGTTCTGGTCGGGGTTTTCGGCGCTGCCGCCTTTGTTGGGCGTGCTTCAGCAACATCGAAAGCTATACACTCTGTGGTTTGATGTTGCTGGGTTCTTGGAGGTAGAGGGTTGGTCTGGTCCCGGATGTGTTTTCCTTTGAGACTCCCTATACTGGTGAGATGGCGCATTTTTTGGTGGTGCTCTATCCTGTGGTGGTAGTGTATAATGCGACCGGCAATCCTTTATGCCGTGCTCATATTATGTGCAATCCCACCAGAACGGGGTATTTCGCCTTCTTAGGCACTTGGCGTATAAGTACTCCCCCATATTGCAAAAGTTGCACGTCATACGTGCAACTAGCAGGCGCGCCTGTCGAGCGGCCTTGGATCTCCGTGGGTTGATTTTGGAAGTGGTGGCCACTTCCGTCCCGTACTGGGTACTGGGGCTCCAGATCCTACTGGCGGGAACTCACCTTGTGGTTAGTACGGGTGTGTAGTAGTTACGGGCTGGGGATGGCTTACAGGTGTTCCCGGTCCATACTGGAGTTGACCTGCAATCTGCTTAGCGTCCTTTTACCTACCATAAATGTCCCCAGTGGATTGACACACACCACTTACAGGTGGGTATTACCTGTGAAGCAATTCCTGTAAGTGCTGATTTTGGGTTATATATGTCATCGTGGTGTCCAATGGCTTTCCGCAAAGTTGAGGCGAAACACCTACAGGTGCATTCACAGGGAGGGGGTACCTATAGTGTGCCTCCTGCGAATACTGGAGTTGATTACTCTGTGTGGGATTGGGGTTATTTGTCCCACCATAAACTGCGTAAACCTTCGCGGGTATCATGTAGCCGAGCCTACCATGGAAGGGAAGTCGCGTTTGCGCAACATTTTATTTAGGGATTGTTTCATTTGGATGGGCAGCGTAAACATGTGGTTGAGAGGGCTATATCAGATAGCCAGCAGATAATATCGGTAGTGGTCCTCTCTGACACCACTCATTATCACGGTCTTCGTCATTCTCTCGATCTGGGTGGCGAAGGTGGCACCGTTTGTCTGTCCATAAAAATGCTCCGCCGCCTCCCTGTAACGCACAATGGTCGTCACGCAGAAAATAAAGCCTGTGACATCTTTCGCATGAGTTTTCGCATCACGAAGAGCTGTGCTCGAAAGCGTTCTTTATGCGTTGCTCAAGTTCCAGGAACTTGTCGTCTCACTTATCAGGTAGGATGCTACACCACCTAACCTCATGGGCAACCACCTAAGGGACCTGGGTTCCTCTTCCCCCGCCAAACAGCTAAGGGTCCTTTTGCAACCATCTATTGACATTTGGACCCTTTTGTCTCGAGAACACTGGGATCGTCTTTGAGATGAGGTCAAACCCTATGTCCACTCCCAACATGGTGTTTGTAGGCTCTCGTGGGACAAAAGAAGACGTGTTCACTACCTCTTGGGTATCCGGTATAACTTCCGTATACCTGCGTTCTTCTCTTGAAGCCCCTTGGGAAGCTGTGACAGGGGTATGGATCGATGGTGTGGCTAACTGGTCCTCCTTGGAGAAACGGGTTTTCAAAATAACACATAAACCAACCCGAATACAAAACGACAAGAATGACGGTGGAAGTAAATGGGTACTTCGAGAAAAGAAATACCAAGACCACAGCAGATCGAACAAAGATATCTATATCAAAGGGGAAAACAGAAAAACAACAGATCGAAACTCCAAAAAACGAATACATGAAACTAATGTAGAAATAATGACCAATATTTTGTTATATGAAAATGAGGTAGGGTCTGTTCAAATTTGTCCTGATTTTCTTTTCTTTTTTATTATTCTTATTGCATTTTGTTTTTATTGCTTTAAAATATTTTTTTTTCTGTATAAAAATTTTTTCAAAGATTTTCATTTAAGGTTTTTGCTTTTTTAATACCTGAAAAAATAGAATATCATACGAATGTTGTATATTTTAGCTTTTGCTTTTGTATTACATTCTTTTATAGGCATATTATCTTGAAAATCGAGATAAATTTAAAAATGTGCTTGTTTATAATTTTAGTTTGTTAATTTTCGTATCATCATCATCATCATCATCGGCACTACAACCGCGAGCCGGTCTTGGCCTTATTTAGCAAGTCCTGAGGCTTGTTAAATTTTCCATAATGATTTGTTATTTTCCGGGCAAGGTCATTAGACTTGCGCCGGGAATTTTCGTATCAGCTGTTTATAAAAACGTTCGTACCTCCAAGTTTGCTTATCGCAATCCCATGCTCCTTTAAGCTCTGATGATAATCTTGAAGACGGGCTCTTATAACTTGCTTGGCAGCAGCGACAATTTGGAAGAGCCGGAAAAAACCAAATATTCTGAGGCTGACAGATTTGTGTCAATTGGCAAATTCATCTACTGGTTGTTAATTTTTTCAAAAATGTATTTATTTTTTTTTTAACCTCCAAAGCCAGACTCAGCTCCGGATGAAGGGTAAAGGTATCCAGTACGATCGCGAATAGTTATTTGTGTATATTTATTTATTATTTTATTTTGTTGTGTTTAGCATTTTTTTAGTTCTTTTATTCTTGAGGGTGGTAGGCTCGCAGGATTCATGCTTTTCAAGCTCTTAGTAGAAACGTCCGTTCCTTGGCTTTCCAAATCCTACCGTCTGCGCCAATTTGTTATAGAAATTCCTGCTGCACAATAAAATATGTAAAATGGAGATGGGTGTATTCATTGTTTTGCCGGCTGATGTTGCGTGTCCGCTGAGAGCTATCCCTGTTATTATAAACAGTTGTGTTTGGCCGATGCATTACAATCTTGTTCCGTTGGGGTGGCGCTGTTTGTCTTTGCTGGGTTGCTAACCTTTACTCATTCTAATCAACATTTCACACAGAAAAGCAATTATGTGTTATCATTGTTAAATCCCTTTAATTCGATTCAAATTTATGTTCGGTCTTTGTTCATTAAGGGGGGAACCTTACGTAAATAGCCTGTTTTTCAGGAATTTTTTTTGAAAAATCGAATGCGCAGATTAATTTGCAATTTAAGGCACAATTTATTTACGTTATAATATTTAAAGAAAATATTTTTTTAAGACTAATCGTTAACAATAAAACGGTGCAATGGCGGCTTGAAAACAGCGTCTTGAAAATGCGCCGTGCAGCATACAGGTCACAAAAATGATCTGAAACAAAAAATACAAAATGGGTTCTTTAGTTTATGCAAAAACGCTCAGCATAATGTTCCCCTTTTATTAAATTTTGCAAATTTGCAAAAATGGCGAAGTTTTGAAAAAAAAGGATTTTCTTTTATAAACAATTGTTAATAACAATGTTTTAAATAAAAAACTAAAAAAACTGGGGCTCGTCATGCTGAGGCCAAATATCTATAGAATTTCTATACCAAACTTCATAAAGATCGAATGATTCGTTTTTGAGCTACATCGCACGGCGTGCGAAATTTTGCGTTTCGAGAAGAACGCGTTTGAAGTTTGAGTAATAGAAAAATCGTTAAAAAATTCGTAATTCGTTCTAACTTACCTCAGTTTTTTGCTAATCTGCGATTCCAGGGCCATAGAGTAGACCTTCCCCTTCTTCAAACTGTTCTAATTGAGCCGTTTTTTCCTGTTGTCGAAAAGTACGAGCCTCTTTGGTAGCATCAAGCCCAATTAGACTGTTTACTTTCTTTTGAAAATAAAGTACAAGGATGTCTCGGATCACTTTCTAACTTTTTTTCTCGTATTTTTGAGGAAATTTCCTATCAATTTAGGTAAAAACAAAAAATGGCTAAATATTTTCATTTTACATGAGGTTCCCCCCTTAAATAATTTTCTCTTTTTTCAAGATCGTTTTGATACAATTCAGAACTTAGTTTGGTCTTTGTTAATTGAACACTTTTTCTTTTCTTGAGATCGCCTTTCACTTATATTTATATGCACTCACGACGACTTGTGTTAACCAGACGACCTGAAAAACGAATTGACTCACAACCACTTTTTACTGTTGACAACCACTCACTGCCTTCCAACAGGTATTCTCCCCATTCGGACCTTTTTGTCTGATCGCCCAATTCCGATCGCACACTCATCCTTTTTTCCCATTTCCCAGCCCACTAAAGGTGAATAAACTCCCTCGAATTTACTCAGCAGTCAATTAATCCCCGGAGAATGGGAAACTTGCAATGGAGAGCAGCCTGGTTAGGGGTGGATTTGGTTTGGCTCGCAGCGAAAACGAAACCAATTGGGTAACCTCATGATATCTTTTTGAGGTTTGTGTTATTCTCGGAATGCAGAAAAGTGCATATTGAGAAGCGAGAATGTAGAGGGTTGAAAAGTATACTCATGTATACTTTTCATAGGACATTGATATTGTTCCCAAGCGAATAGCTTGTAACTTTTGTACAGGAAAAAGGGGAACACTGGCTTGGTAATTCCCGGAATGCAGAGCCGCAGGTGCATCCCGAGAAGGGGGATGCGCGGGGGTTGAAAAGTATACTCTTGCATACTTTTCTGGTAAAAGCTATTCGTAAGCGTATTGCCTGTACTTTTTATATCAGACGGGGGAATATCGCTTGGGATCTTCTTTTGCATTGTAATGTGCAAAAGGAATTTGGAGATAGACTAAACTATTTCGCTATGTAGAAACAGCGTCGTCAACTCATGTTTTGCTTTTCTTAAACAGCATGATGGATTTTGATTATTCATGTAGAATAAAACTATGGGGGTTTCAGGAATGGGTGTTTTTCTTTGAAAAATGGATGCGAATCATTTTAATGATTAAGGGCACTTTAGTTATGTAACAAGCAGTACAGTTAGTCACTTATTTATATTTAGATAAATGTTGTATTCACATGTGTTTACGATTTTTATTTCATTATACTATGTGCATACACACACGCACATGAACACTTTAATTGCCGTTTATTCGCACCAATTGTTTTTTTATTACTTTGCGTGCAGAGATACATGATACACGGTGTATTGCTTAATATTTGCACTCACTTCACTTTAATTTCTGTTTCAATGAACGAGTCGTTTTCACCGGTCGGTTGTCAATTTGGTACTGCTCAGTTCAGGAGTCCCCAAGGTGCTATATTAACGAAAGGCCAGTGTTAACAGGGAACGAGATATCTTTCTTTCATTTTATCTATGGAAACCTATTTTTTGGAAGGAATCAAACAATCTGAAAAACGCTGGACCAAACGTATCTAGCTAAAAGGAGACAATATTGAGAAATAAAATGCTTCTTTGCCGAAAAAAATATCTTTTAATTAAAATGTCACTGACTTATCAAACTGCTCTCGTGCTTATAAATTTAGAGTTTTATTACTAATTACATGCTTCACTTACTTGAGAGAATACAGAGTCGAGGAATGAGGATAATTGATAATACAACACTAACTTCAAAGCTGCAGTCAATATCATGTATCGGACCTTCGCCTATTTTACAAACATTACCATGGAGAGTGTTTTTTTGGAAATTTGCGACATGATTTCAACGAATTCGGTTTATTTACGCCCATGGTATAATCCTATTGATAGCATTAATTCGCATCCTATCTCTCAACGACCCGTATTAAGACTCGCTTTTCTATAGATCAGGAACTCCCTTCTAGCACGAGTATTTTGAGAGCACTACAATTCGGTTCTAAAAATGAACCAACAGTTTCAGGGTTAATTACTGAGAAGAAAAGTATTTTAAAATATTCACTTTTTGTTATTTTTTTTCTCCAAATTCCTAATTTAGATTGCTTCCTCAATGAAGCAACACTGAATATGTTCATTTAACAATATAAAATATGTTTTAATCTGTATATTAACGAATTTAAAAACGGAATACTCAAAGTGATCAGGAAAAGTGAAGATTGTCTCCTTGTGTCATTTCGTTAACTTGCACGGAAATTTCATTCACCGAGGAATAAAAAGAAAACAAGCCACAATAATACAGAGGATCCTGGTTCCTTTAAGAGCGATTAACACTCATCCACATTTCAATTACTCCCGAAAAGCAGTTGCATTGAATGTGTTCCACTACATGAGATGGAGATTACACAAAACTTTGTAGAGAATCTGCGACTGGGAAGGGGTAGACAAAGTGCCCTTAAACAGAAATTGAATTGAAATTGGAAAATTTTTGCGGTTTTCATGTATCCTTTGCACATTTTCATCAACACCAGTGAATTTTAAATACAATTTCCGGTCATAACACTAAGTACAGAAGCGATAGTGGTAACATGCAATAGGAATCCTTTGTTGCAAATGATGTTGGTAGTTTAATCAAAGGGTAATTACCCTAAGGAGCAAAACAATTCCAATTAAGGGAAGCACAAGTCACAGCAGAGAAGAAAAAAACTAGCAAACGACAAAATTGTACATGTGGAATCATTGCATTAGCTAATTGGAAGGCGACGGATAAAAACTCTTGGTTTGGAATTTTGGACGGAAGTTGTTTCGCTGTCCAATTTGCTTTCTTATTTCATTCTAACCGATAAGTTCGAAAGATTGTAACATGAATTGGCTATAGAATGGTGTTAGGCGTATATTTATTAACCTGAGAGAGGATAATTTGCGTACATTTTATTTTTATTTTTCTTTATTATGTGTATGACAACCTATGGTTGCACTCTTAATTTTTGTCTACATAAAATTGGCTAACTTTCGTGGTTATTCATTTATGAAAAAATTGCATACTCGGGTCTTCGACTCTGCCCAATTCTGCCACGTCCACATTGATAAGTTTAGCTGGTCATGAACGAATTTCGTATTTTATTCATTTCGTACCAAAATTTAAATATTGTGAATTAAATTTGTATTAGAAAAACGATACACCTGTTGTCAGAAAATGACGTTACTAGTTGGACGTTAACAATATTTCAGTCTGGTTTCATAACATAACAGTCTGGTTTCATAACAAACTATTCACATATTACCTTCGGTAATTATTATTGCATAGGACACTATCTCACAAAAAAGATGCCAAAAAACATCTTTCTTACTATCGGCACAGAATTGAGTTTTCCCATAAACCAAGGTTTTGTGAAAGTATTTTACATGAGTAACTTTCATTCCAATGAAAAGGTGTCATGTCTTCGAAGCGGGACGTTTTCTGGGTTTGCCTCCTACTCCCTCACGGCGTTAGGAAAAAGTCACGAGGTAGATGTCATTACCGCAGATTTCAGTAACGGTTTCTACAAAATCTCTCATCGTTGGATACGTTTTAAGCTCTCTTTCCTCGACTTCAGTTGTACTCTGATAACATAAATTTCGTTTTGCTGCGAAAACGGTTAATGTAGAATCTGCATTCTATTCATTCTGAGGTCTTCTCTGGCGTCCTCCAAGGCGGCCGTGTTGGACATTTCTGATTTATCTTCGTCGACAATGATGTTTCCGGTTTTGCCAGTCGCGATCGCCTCCTGATCAAAAATAGCCTTATTCAGTGGTTCTGTAAAAATTTTCTTTAACTTAACACTCATCATCATCATCGGCACTACAACCGGGATCCGGACTTGGCCTTATATAGCAAGTCTCGAGGCTTGTTAAATTTTCCATAATAAGTTATTTTCACGGGCAAGGTTATTAGCCTTGCGCGAAATTTAACTTAACACTGCCAAATATATATATATATATATATATATATATATATATATATATATATATATATATATATTATAATTTTTTTTTTTTTTTTTTTTTTTTTTAATAACATCCTTTATTGGATATGAATAGTACATTCTTAACAATTTAATTTAATACTAGGTTTAAATTGTACTTAATTTAGTTTAATTAAGTAAAACGTGTAAGGGTTTACTGAACCAGTGTTCAGCTCCCAACTCGGTTTTAGTATGTTAGAATTCAACATGTTAATTCATGAGGTTTCGTCCGTTTTAGCCGCCTCAATTCGTGGGTAAAATCTAAGAGCTGAATAGCTTCTACGTTGGTATGTTTATGTAGGCGTCTTTCGTGTTTGACAGCATATTCTTTGATAACTTCGTAAATCCATTTCATCTCTAGGTCATCATGAATTTCCTGATTTGTCACAAAACGGTAGACATTCGTGATAATGCGAAGGAATTTATTCTGGCTTCGTTGAATTATATCTCTATTGGATTGATTTGTACAGCCCCATAATTGGATTCCATATATCCAGATCGGCTTGATGATAGATTGATAGATCAATCTTTTACAATAGAGATTGAGTTGAGAGTGATTCCCGATTAACCAATACATGTGTCTACGTTTCAGCTTTATTTGCTCAGCTTTTTGTTTCACATGATGTCTCCAGTTTAGGGCTCCTCGATAGTATAGTGGTTAGTATACCCGCCTGTCACCCGGGAGACCGGGGTTCGATTCCCCGTCGGGGAGCCCCTGGCGCAAGACTAATGACCTTGCCCAGAAAAAATAAATCATTATGGAAAATTTAACAAGCCTCAAGACTTGCTAAATAAGGCCAAGACCGGTTCCCGGTTGTAGTGCCGATGATGATGATGATGTCTCCAGTTTAATCTGCTATCTAGATGTATACCGAGATATTTCGCTGAATCTGCTTTGGGAACTGGAACTCCGTTGAGATATGTAGAAATATTGTTATCTGATCGTCGCAATGTAAATGTTACGTGAATAGATTTCATCTCGTTGAGTTTAATTTTCCAATCAGTGGTCCATTGGCTAATTCCGTTGAGTGCCCGTTGCAATTGTTGCGTAGCTTTTTTTTTGATTTTCGTCAGCTGATATTATAACTGTATCATCTGCAAAGGTGCCTATGAATGTGTTGTTGGGATGTCCGCTGTGTATAGTAGGTAGAGGAAAGGCCCCAGAACACTTCCTTGTGGTACGCCTGCATTTATTGGATAGAAACTAGAGTGAGCTCCTTCGTGTGTCACTTTGAAGGTTTTATCAGACAAGTATGATTCGAGTAGATGGCAATAGTTTACTGGAAACAGTTTACTCATTTTATATATAAGACCTTCATGCCATACTCTGTCGAACGCTTGGGAGACATCAAGAAAGACAGCTGGGCAATATTTTTTTTCTTCAAAAGCCTTTTCTATTGCTGTGGTCACGCGGTGAACCTGTTCAATAGTTGAGTGTTTATTCCTAAAGTCTGGAATATTGATGAGAGGCTTGAGTCGCTTGAGGAGTATTTTCTCAAACTGTTTTGAAATTGATGGCAATAGCGATATGGGTCTATAAGACGTTACTTCTTCTGCTGGTTTCTTGAGCATTATTATCTGGGCTGTTTTGAATGAATTTGGAATGTATTTTAGTCGAAAGCAAGCATTAAACAAATATGTTAGCATAATGACAGCTTTTCGAGGTAATTCCTTGTACACGCCAGGTGATATTGCATCGATACCTGGTGCTTTTTTGTGGTTCAAACTTTTGTCGATTTCTTGGGCAATATCCATTGGTGTCACTGGTTTGATTGTTTGCTCAGTTTGATACCTGGGTGAAGGATCAATACTACTGTGAATGTTGTGTGGTTTGAACACTGAGGCCAGGTGTTGTGCAAATACTTCAACTTTATCTTCAGTTCTGCGTACCCACTGTCCCTGCGTATCTTTCATAGGTGGCACTTAGATGAGGGGACGTTTAAATTTACGTGTTGCCTTCCAGAGAGATCCGTATCCGCTGACGGATTTAGTTCACTAGATACTCATCTATACAACTCTGTTTATGGTCTTTAATTAATTTGTTAACTAGATTGCTCACCTTGTTGAATACTTTTTTATGGCTAGGGTGTCTGGATCTGTGCCAGGTTCGTCTAGCTTTGCGCCTGTCTTTGATTAGATCTCTAATCTCAATAGGGTATGTGGTTGCTGGTTCTGGTTTATCACTTGGCACCGGAGTTGCTGTTGCGGCTGCCCTTTTCAATGTTTCGATAAATTGTTGCACTTGTTGTTCCAATTCTTCACAATCTTGAAGTTTAGCGGTTAATTCAATCTGATTGTCAAGCTCTGTTCGGAATTTTTCCCAATCTGTATATTTTTTGTAAGATTTAGTTTTCTGATCTTTCTCGGAACAGCTGCATTCAGTTTTAGTAGTACTGGAGTGTGGTCAGACGTTAAATCAACTAAACTATCCGTTTCAATATAATTCGATGACACTCCTTTCGAAATAAAGAAATCGATCAGGTCAGTAGTTTTGTTGTTATCAGTAGGCCAGTATGTTGGTGAACAAGACGAATGAAATTCGCACTATGCTTCTTTGATGGCTGTAAGCAATTCTTTTCCCTTGCCTGGAGTAATCAACCTTGACCTTGCTTGACATTGAAATCTCCACCTTTTCTTTGATTTTCTTAAACCTTGGTCCGAGCTTCTTGAAGATATCCGTGAATTGTTGTTTTGAGATTGTGTGTCTAGGTGGGCAATATACAGCACCCACATTTAAATCAGCTCCATTAAGGTTGATAGTGACAATGTTTCTTTTATTTCTTCTTGTTGGAAGTGATGTACATTTTGTTTTATTATCGGAGCTGTACCTCCACGGCCACGGTCGCTGGGGTGCGTAGTCCAATAGGCCATATAACCCCTGATTTGTATGAAGCTCATATGAGAAAAGTGTGTTTCTGATATCAACGCAATTTCTATGTTGTGCTCTCTTATCATCATCATCATCATCGGCACTACAACCGGGGACCGGTCTTGGCCTTATTTAGCAAGTCCTAAGGCTTGTTAAATTTTCCATAATGATTTATTTTTTCTGGGCAAGGTCATTAGTCTTGCGCCAGAGGCTCCCCGACAGGGAATCGAACCCCGGTCTCCCGGGTGACAGGCGGGTATACTAACCACTACACTATCGAGGAGCCCTCGATAGTATAGTGGTCTCTTATAAATATTTCTAATTCTTGAGCCCTTTGGTTTAGCCCATTTGCGTTCCAAGTGATTATTCGTAGGAGCCGATTACTCATTGTCTTTATTTCTTGGATTTCTTGGTCGGTAGTTTTTGAAAATTTTCAAGTTTACCTACCCTTTCTGCTAGCTGGTTGATGCTTTTTTTTGATGTCGTCCTGGAATACACTGAGCATCTTCATCATATCCATGATGGTACGCTCGTTATTGACAGGTTGTTGTCTGCTTTTATTATCTGTTTTCTCATTTGGTTTGTTGTTCATTTGTGTGTTGTTAGTACCGATTGTGGTTGGTCCCGCTCGCTCTGTATTTTTGGATTGCAGTCTTTGAGTGACTGTAGTTTTCTTTGGATGCTGTGCTTTTAGTTTTTTTTGATACACTGAGCATCCCTTGTAACTAGCTGGATGGCCATTCTCGTGGCAAAGCGCACATGTTGCTATGCTGTTGCGTTGTTTCGAGCACTGGGTTGTGTGGTGAGGCCCGGCACACTTAACACATCTTGAATTATAGTTGCAGACATTTTTTGTATGGCCAGACTGTTGGCAATTATTACATTGAGGTATCGATCTGATCTTTTTGGGTGGTTCAATCGATACTTTGCACCATAATAATTCTTGGATTTCATAAACTGATTTATTGTTCTCTTTTTGAACTATATCGACATAAAACAAAGGAAAGGATTTAAAGATTTTTTCTCCATTATTTGACGTGGTGCTTTTCCTGATGTTTGTTACCTTTACCATTTTATGGTTTAGTGAGCATAATTCGTTTGCAATCAAATCTGTGGACATTGAAGCTAAATAGTGTCTCACTTTTTAATTGGTAGGTACGAGTATGATACTCTAAATCTTGGGTTCTTACATCCGTCTTAAGGGATTGTAATTTCTCTTTAACTGCTCTGTATGCATTTTCTGTTTCGCATGTTATTTTTATATCATTATTAGATAATGCTTTAAATTGACTTTTGTCTTTCACTACAGACAAAATGGCAGTTCTAAATGCATTAAAATCCCTTATATTCCTCACATTGATTGGTGGTGGCAGGGGAATTTTCCTTTCTTTTATAACCGCATTTGTTGATTCACGGACTGACGTCATATTGTTTACAGTTGGTATTGTAATTTGTTTATGACTGTTGTCAGTTTTTCTTTTCTTATAAACTGTAGAGGTTTCCCTTTCCAGCTCTTCTTCATCTGTATGGTATTCTGTTGGCAAAGGGATAGTGGCACATACCTGCGATTGCATTTGGTTTTCCATTGTGTTGATTTTGTGGAGCATTTGATTTATCATCGCTTGTTGTTGTTGACACACAGCTGCTTGTTGTTGGTATGCTGCTGCTAGCTGTTCATACGTCATAATGTTGCCGTTATTCGTATTACTTAGCTGGATATTCTGTTGGTTGAATGATGTAACATAGTATCCATTATTAATATTATGTATTATTTTACACCTTTTTTTGTTTTGTTTTTCACACGTTTATTGTCGTTGTTTTTTGCACTTTTTTTGTGATTTACACTATTCACTTAGCACTATCGATAGGCAACCCGCGTACGCGTTTATTTACTTTGAGTTTTCTTTTGTTTTGTTTTTTTTTGTGTGTGTATTCAATGTGTGGCAAGGAGCGCGATTTAAAACGTCTTTGCCGTTCGAACGTCAAGTGAACTGCCAAATATGATTTTAAAACGTTTTATCGTAAGAGTAAGAAACCCTCTCTTAGGTTTTATAATTTTCAGAACCTTTTCATCGGACGTATCCAAATTATCTATGATTTACTTGTCTTCTGTGTCAGTGAGTTTATTTGTTGTTCTTATATTGATGAGAATCAACTCCGCTTTCGGATTTTTCAAGAAATCGGCCAAAGAATATACTAATCGTGTAGTGCTGCGGAAAGCCCTACAATTACCTCACCCCATAGAAACGATCTCCTTCCCCCACATACAAATCCCTACACCCAAATCAACATTGAATTCAATGTCAACCAAATCGAACTAAACATTCAAACTCACAAACATCGAATTCAATTCAATTCAAATTCCTACAAGATCCAAAGCCCAAAACGTGCATGTGTCTAAACAAAGGCATATCTATTTTCCGCTGACACACAATTCAAGCAATCATAAACATCTAATGCATATCTTCACATGCCAGATGTTTTATGACATGTAAACGCACTAATTCAAAAACCAATACCTAATTCCCCCGGATCTTGTGTTACCCATCCAAAGGACACGTAAACTCTTGTCTGCATAAGCCAGACGGATAAAAAAGCAAAAAACCCAAATTCCAATGCATATCGTAATGTGCACAATAGTTTAATGAGAACTCATAAAACCGAACTATTAGCCTAATGAGCACATTGAACACCACACCCGAAATCGAGATTTTCTATCTGAAACGTCCGTTTCAAGATACAAAACGCGATTTGTTTTCATTTAAAAGGAAGATGCATCGCGATCTCCTCGCGGCAGTTGATAGATGTACATGGTCCCTGGAGGAAGTGCTGCAGGAGACCAACAGGATAGTAAATCCTGAACAACATATAATTGACAAAATAAAGAAGACCCTGTACGCCTTAAAATAAAAGGGAGTTTTATTTTTGACTGGAGAATAGAGGTGTGGCTCTCGTCACTTTCAGTTTATCTGTGGGGGTTCTTTAAGCATACCCGAAGAACCACCCATTTCCCTTAATTCAACTCTCCATTCCCAACCTGCAATAAAGACACTTCACCCACCTGAAATATAACCCACGGTACCATCATCATCCTGCCATGGCATCGAGCAACATTAAGTTTAGTCAAAACCATTTCGCTTCATCCTCCACGAACCATTTGGGAATATAATCGGTTCCTTTTGCCGGCAACCACGTCCATTATGCACACAGTAATGCCCCTGTGTATACTTTTCCCAACCAACTGTTGGCCCTAAGACCAAGCCCTGGCAAATTGCCTGCTTGCACAGCTGCAAGCCAAATTACCCACGATCGGTCGCCTAACAGATAAACGATCATTAAATTGGACACGACACATGATTTGCTTATCTAAACAACCACAGCAATGGTCACGTCCTATGTTCGTTTTCTAAATCAACATGCACCCATCATCCTAACGCTTGCCTTCAGAAACGAATTTACTGTCGACATAACACCAACAGAAAAATCTATTTCGGCCCCCGGAAATATTCTCTATTGTAAACGATAGCAATGCCTTTAGCCTTTGTTGCATGAACATTTGTTTGAGCTGCCTGGTTGGATTCTCTTCTTCGCATCCAATATCCGATGCATTTTCGTTTGTTCTTCCTTCCAGTGTATGGACGTTCAACCTGATCTGTACGATTTCCATGAGAACCTTTACAATGAGACTCAAATCGATTTCTCATTGGTCGCCGGGTAAAAAAAAGATCTAAGTTGCTTCTCACCACATCGGTGACTGGCTGTATGTTCCGTGCAACAGCCAGGAGTCAAATTTCATCATCCAACGAGTGCACACGTGCCATAGAGTCGATCAGAGTCGTACACAGTTCGCGTTAAATTCAAAACTAAAATGTACATAATTCTTGTTGGATTCAAAACTCAATCGTCACAGTTCGTGTTAAGTTCCAAACTAAAACGTTTCCAGTTCATGTTAATTACAAACTAAAAACTCTAACAGTTCGTGTTAAATACCAAACTAAACAAACATTTCTAGTTCATGTTAATTACAAACTAAAAACATTAGCAGTTCATGTTAAATACTAAATATAAGACCAAATCACCCTGTGCAAGTTAAAGATAAAAATTAAGCAATTCCTCCCGCAAATCATTGCGTTTCATTTCTTTACCTTTGTACCTTCTTGGGCATTTTTGTTATAATTTTCTTTCGGCGGAATATTTAGATTGAGTGGGAGTTTAGTGAACCAATGCCGTACGCCGGCACCCTACTACAACCCCCCACATATTCACAGATTTTCACTGACGTCGAGGATCACTTGCCCCACGGAAGCCAGCAGAAGCCGCTGGCTGTTTTGCCCTAGGAAGTTTGTGGCACTAGCTTCGTCTACGATCGCTCGCTACTCTTCCCTCAGGTTTGAGGAGGCACGGCGGCGACCGCAACGGGTCCCCTCAGGAGCGGTCTTAAAGAGATCCTTCATCCTTTTCAAGACAAGGAGACACGCTACCTGGGAGCGAGGCCGAATACAACAATCGCTTGTTACTACAAGTTCCTTTATATATCCCATGTTGTCTTACAAATACAGTCTCCTTATCATCCTGTTTGTATTTGTAGGCTTAAAAGCATTCTACGACTTTTTTAGGATTTGCTCTTTGAGATATTTACGATCACATCCTCCATCTCTCGCCATCCTACCGTGGTTGTCTTTCCGTTAATCAAATCTTCCTTCTTGAAGCCCATGGATATGTGTCCGGCAGTTTTTTAATTACAAAATGTTGTAATATTGAAATAAGATAAATGGGGCGTTGGCATCATAAAAAAAATCAACTTATAGGGATGAAAATTTCGTAGTATAGATGTGTCAAGTGATCTCCCAGACCAACGGAAGTGTTACCCTCTGGATATTTTTTACAATCATCAACATTTCGACGTTTGTATTTATCTGAAAAGCAAATAGTAGGATTGATAGTTGTGATGGCAATTCGTCTAGACCGCACGTAAAACAGTTTGGTTAGGCGATTAACTCAATAAAAGTTCTTGTAGAATTATGGCAAGGGTTTGATTATGGATTTTCTGGATGCTTAGGCTCCATACGGATGATGCATTTGGTGATATTCTCATGATGCACACAAAATATCGATTCTTTATCTATGTCATCACCGATGCAAATTTCTAGTAGGGAAGACCAACAAATATTGATTTCTGACTTCGCTCTCGTCTCCTCCTTTAGGATTTGCTAATTTGGTCTATTCGATTATATTAAGACAAGTCTTAACTTATTTTATGAAGTAAATTATAAAAAAAACGACATCAACGTTTTCTAGGTGCCGTACAGATTGGTACGCTTTTCCTTCTACCTCCTAGTAACGATTAATTTAGTATACTCCTTCATGATGCTCAACACTTTATGGCGCAACGCCCAACAAACGTTGTCGGAATAACTACTACCTCTATGCGGATTGTTTTCAATTTCCTGCTAACATGTGACCGATATGTCGTTGGAATTAAGTACTCTACAAGCTCCTAAGTCTAAATCACCTTCAGATACCAGTTCCCTCAGCCTTTATGCTCATCCATCCTTTCGCCTGCGGAAAAACAAACAAAAGAATGGCTAACATCCACAATAGCATCCGATGAACTGCTGGTCTATTCGGACCAGCACAATTGTCAGGATAACCGCTGCCAACGTCATATAACTGATTTTTGTACGCGACAACATTACGGCCGGACATACCTAACTAAATGAAAACATTCAACACACGCGGCGTCGCCTTATTTATTTATTGGACGAGTAAAAACCGTTTGTACACTCCACGATGACAATATCATACGCCCGGCGACGACCAGCGAGATGTACCAGGATTCTACCGCGTTTCTGTGAGCCCCCTCCCACTTTTCACAGATACTAGTTTGACACAGGAGACATTGAGATACATCCTCATATAAAAGTGGTAAGTTGTTAAGAACATTTGCTTTTAGCCAAGCTGGTGAATCGCAGGACTGTGACACAAAAATCTGTTACGATGAAGTACTTCGAAGTGGGTGACAAGGATCGGGCGGTTGTTGGTGTCGCAGGATAATAGAAATAAGGATAAAAAAAAAAACTAAAATATACGCAGACATATTTCTTGGTTGTACAACAAAACAAAACTCAAGTTTTATTTTGGATGTTTGTGGGTAAAAAGAAGGAAGAAAATAATGAACAATCTCTCGGTAAGGACGATAGTGTTGAATGTGATAGAAGCACAAGGGTAAAATATGAAAACGACGTTAACAGATGGTGAAAACCGTTGCTACTCTCGAAAAACTAAGTACCTCAGGATGAGATGAAACTAATTGAAACGCGAAATCGAAATTTAATGGAAGCGAACTGACCGCAGGCGGTTTATTCTGGATTTTTTTTATTATCCTTTTGCAGTTCATTCAACCTCAAGACCAGTGAATCCCATGTTTATTGTGAAAGGCGAACACTAGAAATTTCATTTCAAACACTGGAGAATTTGTTCCAGAGGTTTAAGTTTTTATAATATTTCAATTGTAATTTTCTGGCCACAAAGATACTTTGCAATGTAAAATTATAAAGAAACTGTTATGATGTCACAAGTTTGTCCCATTCTACACAGATGTAGTAAAAATATTTTTGTCTGTGCGTCTATTTTATGGTGCATTTGAATCATATAGAAATATGAGTTTCACTATTTTGTAATAAATTTTTATTTTGGAATTCTATTTATGTGCTTATAATGATAACCATCTGTTTAAAAACGAATTGCATAATTTTCATTGGCTATTCTCTTTCCCGACTACAAGGACTAGTAAACAATTCGTTACTAGATACCGAACATTTATAAAATATTAGTATGGGATAAAAATCAAGTATTCTATTTTAAGTTTCATTAATTTGCTTCGGATCCTCGGACCAAACCGAACCGTTTTATTTTACAATTTGTTTCCATTTTAAAGATAACTTTATAATATTTCTCTCATAGAAGTTCATGTTATTGTAGTGACACAACACAGAACATTTCTCTTTTTGGTCAATTATTACCATTTCTTATTAATCGTTGATTTCAGGTTCGAATTTTGTGTTTGTCCATATGGATGCTGTTTAAGGTAAATGATTCTTTTCCAGTCCCATCATATGGACTGCAAAATCTTACCGGCGATAGGCTTGGTTTGACTATAATTTGAGCCACTTCACCGCGTTTTGAACGCGTTCGTTTTCTTAAAATGTAGTCCTGTGTGGACAATTCTTATCCCCATTTATGTTCTGTTTAAGAAAATCATTTAATTCTGTTTGTCCAAGATTTTGCAGATGAAAATTAGAACTGTGGCGGTTCTTTAAAGCTTTCCCAAAGAACCATCCATTTCTTTAAATCAACCGCTTTTCCCTCACTCCATAAACCACTATACTTATCTGCATTCGAGCAAATAACTTGCACCTGAAAGTTAAACCTCATCAAGGCATGCATCACATTGAATTTTCCCGTTTCATATTATATGAACCATTTCATATCCCCATCGGCTCGGCTCATCAGCAATTATAATAGATAAACACTAGCTGGCCAGCGTAATTGTTGACACAGCTGTACCCGATGGTTTTGCTACGGTTCATAACCATTTATTGCCCCAATCCCGAGGTTCGCAATACTTACGACCAATTTCCTTTATCGGTTATTTACCGATCATGGGATTTAGGCACGAATATGATTGACGTTAGACAGTCATACCCTAGATCATGTCTAACGATGCTCCGGCCTGTAAAACAAAGAAACAGCATCACTGTGTTTATGCTACTTACCAACCGATGTCCATGGTCCCCCTGGGTGAGACGTACGTTTGCACATCTGCAGGTCAAATTCCCCATCATCATACTCATGTTCCATTTAATTAAATCAAACAAAAGCCACCATAGCCTTGGTCATAGGCGAACACACCTTCGGTTTACTTATCGCCACGAAAAAAATCTATTGCCTGCAATGGCATAAGTCTGGGGCAATTATGCAAACAGCCGACGTTCCCATGTAGCATCGCCTAAATCACAAATAATGTGCATCGCATCGTTTGAACCTCGAAATAGCGTTTCTGTTTATTTAGGACACAGAAACCTATTTCTTCCTTCGGCGATCTTCGCTATCGCGGACCTCAATAATGCCTGCAATTCATTACACCAGTCCATGTTTATTCAGGTGCATTTTCGTCGTTGCCGATATGCAGGCTGAGGGGCATCGTACTTGTCCTATACGGACACATATAGAATCCTCCCACACCGATGTAATCCACCACCGTTGAATCGGACGGATATGGATTGCATCAGGGAGTCAGATTTCTACCATCACCGCGGTCGTGCGAGTTTTCGAGAGTGCAGTTCGATTGCTTTTCATGTTAAGTTATATTGGAGTCAATACACCTTTTCAGTAAAACGAGTCGGGCGCGGAAAGTTCAGTTTTCTTGGTGTAAATGCCCTTTAACAACAAAGAACAGTGTAACTAAGAACAAGTAATAAACCAAACATTTAAAAACAAAGAACAGTGTAAATTAAAAGGCTAAGTAATAAACAAAACAATCAACAACAAAACAGTGAAAATAAATAAAAAGAATGTTATATAACCAAAACCAATCGACTTGTTTTATTGTTTGAATATCACAGGTGATCAGTGTTTTGTTCAAGCTCCGGCGTCTTTGCTTGTTTATTCCTCCTCGGCGAACAATTTAAATTGAACTACCCGTGTGTTTTTATTCGTTTGGTCTTTTGGTGGTCGATTACTTTATGCAGCAGACGGTGGAAGGCTAAGTGAATCCGTGTCATACTAGGCACCTACTTAAAACCTTACCCACGGAACCACATTGTCTCTTGCCTAAATTTGTTGCATAATTAATTGAAATACCTCTCCCCCCACCCATTCCCCCACATAATTACGCACATTCGCGCCCTTAATTACCTAATTAATTATCAACATTTTCCACGTTACAACAACATATCATACACCATAATCACATTTTCATTTCCCATTCAGAACATATCCCAAACATTTTCTCAAGGCCAAATTATCAGCTGTATGCAGGAGGTACAGGCTATTCAATTATGAATAGTCACGATTTCAAGGGAAAATATATAGACGAATATTTTCCAACCCTTTCATCCCCTATCTCGCAACATGTCGTAATTCTTAAACCAAAAGAATACTAAATTCTCTAAACGAGGGCCACGACTAGGTTATACACACACACGCACACACACACATTGCTTGAGGGAATAATTGCCACTCGCCTCGAACAATTCACTGAGGGGACATCGGGGCCCTCTAAATCGCAGTATAGGTTCCGGAAAGGTAGATCAACCGGAAAGGCACTATCTGTGGTGTGCGAGATCGTTCGCAATGCAATAGCTGGAGCACGGTGGCTAGCTGGTACCAAAAAATATTGCGCGGTGGTGACGCTTGATGTTAAAAAAGCTTTTAACTCGGTGAATTGGAATCGGATTCTAGAAGCGTTGGACGATCTACAAGTCTACCCCTACTTGGTGCGTATACTAGCAAACTATCTCTCGGTTAGAAGACGGCTGTATGATACAGATGACGGACTACAGGAATATAAAATAACAGCGGGTTTAGCTCAGGGATCTGTATTAGGTCCGCTGTTATGGAATATCATGTATGGTGGTGCGCTCAGGGTTAATGTACCAGAAGGGGTTAGAATCGTTGGTTGCACAGATGATTTGGGAATAGTGGCCGTAGCTAAACATCTATATGACGTGGAGAATATTTGCTCCCAAGCAATCTAGAGCATTAAATGCTAGCTAGATATAGCCGGACTGAAACTAGCGGGACATAAGACGGAGGCAGTTTTAATAAGCTGCCGCAAGAAAGTTGAACACATTGATTTGGAAATAAAAGGACAAATAATCAGATCCAGTCCCTATATTAAATATTTGGGTGATATACTCGACAACAGCTTGAGCTTCAAGGAGCACCTGAAGAGAATGAGTGAAAAAACGGCTAGAGTACGCAAAGTTTTGGCGAGACTGCTACCCAATGTTGGAGGACCGCGACCCCACATAAGAAAACTCATAACCAGTGTCAACACCTCCACTATAATGTATGCAACTCACATATGGGCAGGAGCCGCACAGTATAAGTCGTATATGAAGGGAGTGAGCTCAGCGCATAGGCTGGCATCACTAATAGTATGCTGTTCATTCCGAACGGTATCCGAAATACCATAAATGTTTTGGCCGGGAGGTCACCGCTTGGCATTGCAGCTAAAGAAAATGCTGCACTGCATGAGGTCTGCCAAGAGAATCGTCGGAGACTGCGGCCACAATTAGAGCTCTCAAGCCTAAGCGAATGGAACGAAGGTGGGATTCTTCCACCAAAGGAAGATGGACCCACACCATGATACCTGATATAGAAACATGGGTGAAAAGAAAACGAGCTGAATTACCACTTGACTCAGCTAATATCAAGACATGGATGCTTTCGGCAATACTTGCACAAGTATAAGCATGTGAATCACCCATACTGTTTGTATTGCGAAGGCAAAATAGAAACGCCGAACACGTACTCACCGAGTGCGTGAGATTTGAGACCGCACGAACGATTTTGCAGAGACGTATGGGACGGACAGTTACTTCGGCAGCAGTAATAGAATACGTGCTGAGTTCAAAACAGGCATGGTCCGTATAAATGGTAAATAATGCAGCAGTTGCGACGTGACGAGCGGAGTAACAGGTAAACTCCGTTCCGTCCCGCGACGGAATATCTAAAAGAAAGTTCCGCGGGGATCAACGGAAATATGATCCTGGCGGGAGGTGGTTTTAGTCGGTAAAAACCCGGCATGCCTCTGGATCGGTCCAGAGGTATCTTTTGAACATTTCCACCTTCCTACCGAAACCAAAAAAAAATAAAATAAAAAAATAAAAAAAAAACACATCACCTTTCCCAAGAAATTTACAATTAGTTTCCTTGAACCTTACATTGAATAGTTGTTTTTTGTATTAGCGAGAATCAAAGAAAAATATTCAATGGTCATTACAGAAAAGAAATAAAGTGTTTTCTTTTCATTATTTTGGGGACAAAAATACTTTTTCCAGATTGGAATTTGCTGAAAAATGTACAAAGCTGTTATTACCTCTCTCAAATATTTACTCATTGCGCCCTGGGCTGGGATTTACTTAAGGGAATGCTCTCATCAAGAGGTTTTAAAAAACGTTTTATTCATATTTTTTGAAATCTTATAGTGTATAGACTCATCATCATCATCATCGTCGGCACTACAACCGGGATCAGGTCTTGGCCTTATTTGGCAAATCTCTCCACCGGTATCCGATCCTTATCCGAGACTTGTTAAATTGTCCATAATAATTTGTTTTTCCGGGCAAGGTTAGTAGCCTTGCGCCAACCGTGCTCAGGATATCGCTACATGCATTGGGTTACTACTTGGCCACGGGTGTCAAGTGGAGACTGCATGTCAACTTGGATAAAGCAGGGACAAGGATCGTGCTGGCCTTCGCCGGGTTGAAAGCAGAGACTTTGCCCTGTATGCCCCCCCCCCCCCCCCCCTGTATGCCCTTTTCACCTTTATAACAGATATATGGACATCAGTGACTGAAGGAAGAGGGTGGCTCTATGGGTGAGCACAATTTAGATCAGAGAGGGTGGCTCCTGTGTTGAGCACGATTCAGCAACATGAGCGCACTAGAAATGAATGTCAGGCGCACATGAGATTCCTGTCACTTCAAGTAACGTCAAATGGGCAACAGGTACGCGTGTATCACTAGTTCAGCAGTATGATTTGAGGTATTGAAAAGTATACTCACCCAGAAGTAGGTTTGTGATGTTTGGATCAGTTCGATGGCGGCGCAAAATTCCAGCGATTAGTATTCAATGAAGGCCCGAGACTCTGACTGTTGTACGAAACATTCACATGACAGAGAGTAAATCGCACATTAAAACTAAGACACATCGAAAACCACACTGGCCCCTGGGTCGAGGTGCAACGCAATGGCAAGTATCGCTTAAAGTATATGGTTGACAGAGTTAAGCAATTGTGGATTGTTCTTTAAAACACTGCCAACTAGAACTTGAGGCACCCACTGGCAAATCACACGTAAAGTATATGGTCGGTAGAGTTAAGCAATTGTGGACTGTTCTTTAAAACACTCTTTTTAGAGATTGTATTGGAAGTGTGATTAACGTCTGGACCTTCGAATCCCGTAAATAATACTCAACTATCATCTGCACCGAGAGTATCGACACCAATGGTCCCTTTTCCGTAGGGACTGCTGTTTTTTGATGACCGGTCAATAAGTTGTCTAAGACTCATTCGGGGTGGGTATTTGGTGTAATGTGGTGGAATGTGTCTGGTTGGCAGGGGAGTGTGCGATCGCGAAGATGTAAATATAATGTGGGTTTTTAGCATTGATAACCAAACCGTGTCTTGTGGATAGCCAGGCATAATCCTGAACAGCCTGTCGAGTGATATGTGATTCTTGCGATGCCGTACATTATGTGTAAACAAAAGAGAAAAGGAACACCAACGAAGTATGAACAAATGTAGTTTATTGAACATAAAACTTGTTTCTGGAGAGTACAAACAAAGATAAAAGGTAAAAATTTGGTTCATGTGAGGGCTTTTTCTTCAGAATCTGTTTGTGCAGCTGCGTGTCGAGATAGGTTCTTTCAAAAAAATTCGTATATATTACAACAATAAAAAAACTTGATCAAAACATAATTCATTCCAAACCGGCAAAAGAAAAATGTGTATTGATGGAATATGTTAAATAGGGTGAAGATAAAAGAAAGATCACGAGCTGTGATTAGAGTGGAATACCAGCAATACCGGACTCTAAAACAACCTAATCTGGACTAAAGAGTCGCATCTTTACACCCTTCGGGAAAGCACCAAGACTTGCGAGCGTCCTGATTGATGTGGCTAGCTCATTGAATAATTCAAGTGACAACACTATAAACAAATCGATAGGATGTGGTACGGAATTTGTATACATATAACATATTTAAATAATCTCACCTAAGGTTATAACTATGGATTAAACGAAAATTAAGATTTCCGAAGTTCAAAAAGAATAACTTCAAAACTTTAAAACAATACAAATGTCTTATAAGAAGAACAATGAGGTCACTATACAAAGGGTGTCTGACTTGCGTGTACTTTTTTTTTACTTTTACTGGACACTTGCGTGCTTAGTGAATCGATACAATCGGGCGGCGACACCTTTGATCTTGCGCAGATGGACAAAATGTACTGAGTTCGACACATCCATAAGGGACAGCAACGGTAGCCCACTCTTCCCGGGGAACCGGAACACTGTGGTGCACCAACGAAATATTATAGCATGACAATGCTAGACCCCATTCCTCACAAGTAACGGTGCAAAAACGGTTGCAGTTGGGGTTTGAAATTCTTCCCTATCCACCATACTCTGCTAACATTTCCCCAACTGACTACCATCTTTTCCGCAATCTGGATTTTTGGACATTTTGCCGTCAGAAGGTCTTCCGGAACCGAGCAGAGGTCATAAAAACCTTTGAAGATTTCATTGCCTCAAAAAGTCAGCACATCTACGAAAAAGGAGTATTTGACCTTGTATCACATTGGAAGAATGTCATAGATGCCAACTGATCCTATTTTGATTGAATGAAAATTTACGGAAAAATAAATATTGGCTTTTAAATGTTTACTATAAAATCTGACATTTCATGTGGTACAACCCAATACTAGTATCGCCGCAGGAATTTTTGTCATTTTTACCATTACTTTATACATTTATAATATTTTTATATAATCAGTTGTCTAATCATTTTTATTCCATCTTTGTTTATTCCCACTATTCTGTTTCTGTTTATTTGTACTACAATATATTTCAGTAAAATATTTGGAACGTTTCATCTACAACTGGATCATAGCGCTTCTAGTAAAATTTATTTAATATTAGGAAACACTGAAACCTTCTACCACAAGATTCTTTGTGGTGACGTTTCTAAAGTGTCACCATACTCGTTAGGTTGCAATTTCTTCAGTGAGTTGTAAGACAGTCACTCATACATACTTCCCCAACGATTGTAACATGCACATGCTTGAGGTACATGGAATGTTCAATAGACACATCATTAACATTTTGAAGTTTACCATTTAAATGAAGCTATTGAAAGATATAACTGAATTTCTATCCCTGTAAAATTTGTAACTTCGACGGTATGTAGCAGCAATTAATACGAGTAGCACTAATAACCAACTCTACGTTCGGAGTTTCCTTTGAGTGTATTTTATGTCGCTAGTCAATATCAGTCGCAATATTGTAGTTCGCGTTTTCTAAGGCTTTAAATTTAATTCATATAACAGTATTTTTTTCAACTGCCAAATTGTACTATAGATTTTCATCCTATCCGGATGCAATTATTTCTTCCACTGATGACTGTGCTATGTTAGTCTGGCACTCATTACACCTAATCCTTGGGAAACCTTTAATTACGCTCGTAAATAAAATAAATTCCAGATAGTGTCCTTCTGTTGAATGTATTGCTTCTTGCATCCCTCCAAAAAGTGGGTTTGTAAAAACTACTTTTGGCTAGCTGAATACTCACACAGCCACACACTTCCGTTAGACACGCAGATCTCGTGGATCCAAAAATTTACGACAATTTAGCGTTTTCTTTGCGTTTATGCTATTTGTCCTGCGATAGGAATGGCTTCGCATTTGCCACACCAAGCTACTCTATGCCAGACAGGTGGAAGAAAAAATATGGCATAAGATCAGAGCCAGGATACTAAGAAATATATCTTGAAGATTACCAATTGCCATAGTTTGTACCATACACTTTTTTTTCAGTTAGTTGCTTTCGTTGTTGCCGCTATTTTCGCTCTAGTGTGCAATGTCGTCTTCCCATTGTCCTTGGATCCTTTTGTCCTGCACACAATTTACTTTGCTATCAGAGTGACAATAAAATTTAACTATTATTATCGCTAGGTGTAATCCGGTTTTTAATTTACGAGTTTTGCGCAAGGATCTAAAAGATGTCTAACCAGTTTTGTTGAAGAAGGATATAGATGGGTACTTGGGAAGATCATAATGATTCTAGAAATTCACCGTCGTAGGTATTTGTGTCGCATCGATCAAGAGATTTGCATTGTTATCAAATAGAGATTTAACACTTTTACTAGAAGTTCTTCGAACCAATGCAGGGAAGGAATGAAGTATGAGCAATTGCTAATGACTCTATAACGTTGAAAAATTGCTAAATTAATTGAGCGACTCTCGGAAAACAATATTTTAGCTGTATGGGTCTAGCGTTCTGTTATCAACTCAATACGCACATACATATGTGGTAAGTTTTCCAAGAACTGATCGCATTGCTTTATTGAATGTTATTGAATCAGTTATTTCGCTTAGTACAAATGGTATAAACGTATAAACATAAACTTACGAATTAACTTAAAAAACTAAGGCTGATATTGAAATTAACTTAAAACTGAGGAACGGGCAACTAATAAAGGTGGAGAGACGGTGGTGTGGGCGGCAGAACGGGATAGGGCGAGAATAGGTCGGATGATTGAATGTGAGTATGAGAATGATTACGAGTTGTGTGGGTGCAGGAGGAGAGGGTGTTTATAACATTCGTGAAATGGATTCATTAGGCCATAAGAAGTGTGATGGGCAGACAGGTACAAGAGATGACGGTTCTGCTGATTTCGGGGGTTAGTGTAAAATGAAAAAGAGGAGAGCAGGCTTAGGCGATTGATTGAACGTAAGAGAAGACGGTGGATGAAGAGGTTGTCGGCATCAATTCTGCGCTCTACAAATGTGTTAAGGGTAATTTGGTGAAGACGGCTTGTGTATAGGGGTAGAATCAAAGGATTTTCCCAATTTAATCCTCGGAGGGCATGCTTCCGATCCTGCGAATGTGGAGCGAATAATAAGGGGACTAGACCTGACTAGCATATTTAAGAAAGGGATGGACAAAGACCATATAGAGCGATCGGGTAACGTAGGAACTAGAACATTTTTCTCGTACAGCGTTTCAGCAAACGGAGGGCAGAGTTGGACTTGAGGATTATATCGCCAATATGTCGGATGAAATTAAGCTCCCTGTCACATAAGATGCCTAGGTCATGAATCGATTGTACAGGTGATATATATTGATTCAATTATAAATACGAACGCTGCGAGGAAGGAAGCATTAATTTGACGATGTTTAGTCGAGGTAATTGTTTTGGCACCATGTTGAAAAGCTATCGGGAGAGAGGTGAGGAACATACTTGTCCTTCTCTCACACAAGTCGGCCTTCCTACTACCACTTTTGTTTCGGAGTTACTGTCTCCCAGCCTAGATGTGGGTTGTTATTCATTTCTCCTTTTTCGATCATTTGTTTCTTTCCTTTCGTTTTTTTTCTTTCTTAATCCACTCCGTAAACTAAATTAAGTTAGAAGTTAAGTATAGTAGCGTAAGAGAGAGTCCGCTTTTGTGTTTGATTCGAAGAGGTAATAAATAAAGTACGTCCCATGGAAGATCGTGGGATCTCAGAAATTCTTGTTTTATTTTCATTATTTTTTGAATAGATGATTATCGAAGTGATAACCAAAACTGGAGCAGTAGCAAACAAAAACACTTTCCCACTCAACAAGAAAATTATAACAGCAGAGTTGAAGAGTTAAGTAATTAATAATCGTTAATGAAAATAGTTACTTTGGGTTAGATTTTTGAAAACAAGAATCTTAGAGTTTTAAATGAAAAAATTGTGAAAACTTGTTTTGTGATGCGTTGTGCTTTTGTGAATTGGAGAGGAAAAGAACTATAGTTAGAAAAAAAAGATACAAACACGAAAGCATTTTAAATTCACCAGCTGTGACTGAGAATCAAATCGTGAAAACTTGTGTTGTGATGTAAACCAACAAAAATACTAAACTAACTCTCTAAACAGAAAAACTTTGCTCCGACAAAACAAAGACTGAAACAATTTTTTTTTTTTTGGAAACATTCACAGCAAAAATTTTCCTACGGAAGGCAACCAATCAATTTAACAAGCGAAAAATCTACCGAATCGAGTACTTGCATCCATATCAGTAACGATAAGCGACATTTAAGACACCAAGGAATATATTTATTATATATATATATATATATATATATATATATATATATATATATACATATATATATATATATATATATATATATATCTATATATTTATATATATATACAAATATAAATAATACAACTATAAATATATGTTGATTATATTATAACTAAAAATAGAAAAAAAAAATATTTTAAAATAAACCCCTATATATCATAATTACAAATTATGAGAATATCATAAATATAAATAGAAACATTACAACCATAAAAACTATTTTCCTTTATATTGTAACTGTAAATAGAAATATAATATAAAATAAACTTCGCTATATATCATAATAACAAATTATAGGAATATTATAAATATAAATAGAAACATTACAACCATAAATACATTTTTTTATTTTATAACTGTAAATAGCAAATTATAATAAAATAAACCTTGTTATATATCATAATAACATATAAGAATATCATAAATATAAATAGAAACATTACAACCATAAATACATTTTTCTTTTATATTGTAACTGTGAATAGAAAAATATTATAAAATAAACCTTGTTATATATCATAATAACAGTTTGTAAGAATATCATAAATATAAATAGAAACAATACAACCATAAATACATTTTTCTTTTATATTGTAACTGGAAATAGAAATATATTATAAAACAAACTGCTATATATCATAATAACAACTTATAAGAATACCATAAATAAATATAGAAACATTACAACCATAAAAACATTTTTTATATTATAACTTTAATAGGAAAAAATATTATAAGTAAACCTTGTTATACGTCGTAATTACGAATTAAAGGAATAAATATAATTAGAAACATCACAACCATAAATACATTTTTTTTTATATTGTAACTTTAAATAGAAAAATATTATAAGATAATATATAATATGATATATATAACATCATAATCACAAATTATAAGAATATTATAAAAATAAATAGAAACATAACATTACAACCACAAATACTTTTTTTATACTCGTATTATAACTGTAAACATGTTAAGATATAACAAAATAAATCTCGTTATGTATCATATTTACAAATTTTAAGAATATCATACATATATATAGAAATATATTACAATCATAAATACATTTTTTATATTGTAACTGCAAATATAGCAGATTGTCTCTTTCGTACTAATTTAAAAAAAATATTCTATTCTTATATCAATTATATTAAAGAAAATAAAATATTGTAATATAAACAAAACGGAGGACTGCAAATATAGATAAACCTTTTTTTCTTTTCCTTTCCAGCATAGTAGTAATCATGGTAATTAAATTAATATATTTTTACAAGGGAACATTTTTGTTACTGAATATTATCGCCATAATTGAGGTGCTCTCCTTTATAAGTTTCTACCTCCTCATGAAATAATATGACTCCTGGAACCAGAAGTTTTCTCAGATATGTATATTAAAATCAAAATTGAAAGGAAAGACCCGGCAGATCAAAGAAATATATAGCCACGTAACTAACTGGTTAGACATAAAGTAAATCTTATTCAATTACTTTGCTGACCGTCAAACACTAGAAGAACTTTTTAATGAACTACGTTCAGCGCAATTCAGAATGGATGCGGTCGATTTGTCCAATCATATCTAATCAATACTAAGAAGACTGAATGTCAAATACAAATAAACGCTAAGTAACAACGATGCTGACATTGAAATCAGCATCAACCAGAATAGGGTTTCCGCATTAACCATTTTCGAGAATAAGCTCCCAGAACCAATGCGCTCTTTCATTTGCTTAGAAGCAGCCATTAACATTATTCTGGAGCCAACGTTTCATTCTTACCAATCATATAACGACAATGAACAACCAAATAGAAACTACTCCAATAAAGACACCACCGCCATCGTTGACAGATACACCGAACGTGCCTAGAACGTCTAGATTTTAAAAATCATACAACAACAAACAACCAGGACACACCCCCCATTCAAAATTTTTCGTACAAGAACTGATAAATATAAACGCTATAACACATATCCCCTACATGTAATATTTTACCATACAAGTAACAAACAATAGACCCGAAGGAACAAATTTTCATCAGCATGTATCTAAGGAAACCTGTGGGGCTTCTCTATATCACATGGAGAACCAGCCCACAATCCTAACCTATTTCCGACGGACGCATAGCTAAACTCATAATTATATGCAGACAATGCCTAATTGAGTTTAGCTACCCTTTTGCCATACGGCAACTCCATTTTAGCTAGCCCATGAGATTTCCACCGGAAATTCTTTTCGCAGGTGAATAGCACCGGCCACATTTCCTCTCCTTCATAATTCTGTCTCCCTATGGTTCAATGCACTCTGATATCACCACAGCCATAACACTAGGGCAGTAGGCCATTCTCAGCGACTGCATTTGAAACGAGCGCACAAACTAAGCCAAGCCCGAAGTTATAGCGCTCTTTCTGTTGTTCTTTTCATCTTTCGCATGTCCAGCGACTGTTGAATGATGCACGAGTATTATTCACCTCACTGAGGTATGCAAATGAGAAGATTCATGAAAAGAGTGCAATGATGATTTTTCATCTCTTATTCACCAGTCACATCTCCATCGTCATCGTAGTCGGACGCCGTTCCACCAGTTGAATTCTGTCGAGAGTGCGTGTGTCGTGAATCACCATAGTGCGAAAGTAATCAAGCCGACAACTAAATTAAGAAAACCCTTCCTGTGTAAATACAAATACAAATTCCTCAATTTAGATCTAGGGATAGTGTATTTTTATGTAAAATAAAAGAAACGTAAAATAATAATAAAGGACGATAAAACTAAGTTAAACACGGAACACCAGTGCATTTCATTCTTTTCCTTTTCTTCTGGATATTTTGGAGAAGTGTGTTCGGCGAAAGATCGTTGGGGATTGAAGAGAACAAGTGTCGTACGTAGGCATCCATACTTCACCCCCACAAACCTACCATATATAAAACGAATAAAAATAAAAATTATATCCCTTAAATTTCATAATCGATAATGAGCAACCCATTCTATAATTAACCCTGGACTTTGCTACCCTAAATGGTACACATCAAAATTTCCAACAACCCTAAAAACCCTACAGAAAACAATAACATTTTCCAAAACCTTAAGAATCCCCCTATTTGTAGAACTTGGCAATACCCAAGAGATGGTCGAATCCCTAGAATGCCATCTTCACGATTCCTACAATGAAATTATCGGAAACAATATCCTCCGAAAGTATGGAGCAAAAATTGACTAAAAAACATATAATTTAACAATCAGCAAAAAAAAGTACCACTTATCTGTCGGGAAATCAACGAATCACACTAACATACAAGCGCAGAAACTAACCATAAAACGGATCTCAATAACGAATCCTATCTTAACGCTTACAAAACCGTACCGAGCCGTTGCTGGAAACCCTTAACTGACCAGATAAGAACCGACTACCTAAATTCGGAAGAACAATTTAGACTGTTAAACTTGATAATGAAATTTGGGAAGTATTTCTACAAAGAGGATATAAATCTCTCATTAACAAACGCCATCAAACACAAAATTAGAACGGTCAAGGACACCCCCATCTATAGCAAGAGCTATAGGTACCCACCTGTCCACAAGCAAGATGTCGTGAAGGAAATCCGAGAGATGTTGAAAAACGGGATTATAAGGCTGAGTTATTGCCATTATTCAGCTCCAATATGGGTTGTTCCTAAGAAGGAAGATACCAGCGATCAAACCTAATGGAGATTGGTCATAGATTATAGGAAGATGAATGAAGTCACTATCGATGACAAATACCCGATACCCAACATCGCCGATACATTCGATAAATTTGGCAGAGCCCAATAATTCACGACACTCGATCTTGAAAAGGGCTTCCATCAGATTGAAATCCACGAAGACGATCTCTACAAAAACCGAAAGCGGACACTAAGCATATGCGTATGCCCTTTGGACTAAAAACAGCACCCCAACATTTCAAAAGTTAATGAACAACGTGTTACAGGACTATATTAATAAAATATTGTGACGCATATGACAATAAGTACTAGAATATTCTAGAGATTCCGAAACAGAGTACTAGAATATTCTATAAAGTAATGGAAAACTGGAGACCGTGAACAGTAGAACATTCAAGACTATGGAACGGACGGAAACGAAACGCGAATCTGAATAAGAAAACGGGATAAATACGTCGCACACAGATCATGTTATGAGTAAGAAGTAGAAAGTGAAGCAAGCGATAAGTGCGGGAGTAAGAAGTAGAAAGTGAAGCAAGCGATAAGTGCGGTAGTAAGAAGTAATAAGTAGAAAGTAAGAAGTAAGCAGTAAGCAGTGAAGCAAGCGATACCTAAGGAAGCGATAAGTCAAGAAATCGTTATGTGTACGGTAATAGTAACGGTTGCTATTAACGGACTAATAAAGTGTTAGATTAATTAAAAATCGATTTAACGGCTGTTATTTATTTTAAATAATTAATCCAGCGAACCCTAAGCTCGCTACAATATGTTTGGTTGACATGGACGATATAATACTTTTTCCCACTTCATTGGACGAACATATAATGTGCCTAAAGAAAATATTTGAACGCCTAAAAACCTTTCTTAAGAAAGAAACAGAATTTCTTGGACAAGTTGTGACCTCCGATGGGATTAAAGCCAACCCAATAAACATTAAATGTATCAAAAATTACCATATTTCCAAAACAAGTAAACAAATAAAACAATTTTTAGGAGTTACCGGTTATTATAAGAAATTCATTAAAGACTTTCTCCAAAGTAGCTAAACCCATGACTCGGTTCCTAAAAAAGGGCACACAAAAATAAACATTTAAATATGTAGATCGCTTTCATCATCATCGGCACTACAACCGGGAACCGGTCTTGGCCTTATTTAGCAAGTCCTGAGGCTTGTTAAATTTTCCATAATGATTTGTTTTTTCCGGGCAAGGTCATTAGTCTTGTAGAGTCCCAAAAACTTTATTAAAAAACGAATTTTAGCCTTTAGCGGATTTGAATGTTGTTGTCGAAGTGTTCCGTCGTACACTGTCTACAAACCTGGGACGCGGTTCGATTGCACAAATAAAACACGAATAGAATTGAATTTGAATTTTGTTTTAGAGTTCGGCCTCCACTTACGTCTAGGACACACATTTGATTTTGCGCTTATACTAGTAGTTCGGGTAGTAGATTAACACAAGAACAACAACTTCCACTACGACCTTAATCCCATTAATAATTAACAATACTCTTATTTATTTCGGTGTGTCGCACATAACCAGTCACACACGTTATGATACCACAAAAGTGTAACCGCCTCAGTCTTCGTATTTACAGTCCGGCTTCCTTAATTATTTTAAGCACAATTTAATTGCCCAATACACACGTTTCAAAATATCCCTAGTGAGGATCCCGGGGCTGAGCGCGTTGAGTTGCTGCGCGTGAACGTCGAATATTGACGTTTCTTTTATTGTATTGCGCGGAGCGGATGGACCTCCTCGGCGGGGTTCTCTGACTGTTGCTCGAAGTACACCGTCTTTGTCAAATTCCTATTTCCCTTTTCAATTCTCTTCCCCTCATCTGTAAAGGAAATTTTCCATCACATTTTTCATTCTAATCCTCTTATCTGTAAAAGAAATTTCCCATCATGATCATCATTCTCATTTCCTTACCTGCTTTTTTTTTGTTCGAAGGATCGAGCGTGCCGCCACTCATTACTCGATCCTTTCATGGGCTTTGTTTGCGTGACCCATCTGGCTTAAGACAACAAGAGTTTTTGTGTCCTTCAGATGGGTAATAAAGGAACCGTAGGATTTGGTTTGTAGATCGCATTTCCCAGTCGTAAACATCTAGCGTGGGATAGGCGGTACGATGTTTATGATTGCAAGATTTGTTTTGTCGGCGGGCGAATCGCTAGGCATTTGTTTGCACACGTGCGCCTGTCGGCTCGGGATCTTGCGAGGAATTTAGGGTGCTAATTGCTATTCGCTACATGAGGAGATATGCGTTATTCTGTTTGTTTTAAGAAAAAATGCGTTGAATGGATGGATTGAGTAAATGGGGGAATTGCATTGAATTGAATTGAATGGATGCATCGAATGGATGCGTTGAATTCAATATTAGGAAATTTTGAACGTTTAGTTCGATTGGTTTTTACTATTGAATTCAATGTTGGGTATTTGGAATGTTACCTTTTGTTTCAGGCGGACGAAAGGACTTTTGGGAAACGTGTCTGTGGGCACGTGTAATGGATATAGGTGAGTATGTTCCTTGGAGGAACGACGATATCTCAACCTATAATGGATTGTGTGGTTCGTAGAAGCGCTAGAAGGCTACCCCAATTTTAACAAATGTTCACACTAATCACTGACGCCAGCAATTTGCCATAGGCGCCGTATTATCCCAAGTAAATCACCCCCTTTCTTAGCCGAACTTTGAACAAGCATGAAATAAATTATAGCACCATCGAAAAAGAACTACTTGCGATCGTTTGGGCAACAACGTATTATCGCCCCTACCTATTCGGTAGAAAATTCATTATCCAACCGATCACAAACTCAATTCCAAGCTTATTTGATGGGAACTAAAATTAGCTGAATTCGATTTTAACATTGAATACAAAAATGCTACAAACAACGGATTAAAGTAGACTGCATTCTGGCAACGCTAGTTGGCACGCAGTCAGTAAACCGCTGAAATCCAAACTGCTATCACGTAACATAAAGCTTCGTGTCTATAGAACCATAATCATGCCGATTGCTCTATATGGATACAATAAACAAATTCCGCGTATTCGAGAATAAAGTTTTAAGGGGTATCTTTGGAGGTAAACATGACGAGGAGGCAGGACAATGGAGGAAACTCCACAGCCACGAATTGGAAGAGCTATACTGCAAACCTACAATAGTGAGAGTAATCAGGTCGGGAAGATTAAGATGGGCCGGACATGTGGCGCGAATAGGCAGGACAATGGAGGAAACTCCACAACCACGAATTGGAAGAGCTATACTGCAAACCTACAATAGTGAGAGTAATCAGGTCGGGAAGATTAAGATGGGCCGGACATGTGGCGCGAATAGGCATGTTATTTAAAAAAAAAAATTTTCAATAAACGTTTATTACGTTAAATAAATGATCCACAAAATAACATTTGTAGTTTTATTTCTATTCTTGTTTCAACTGTGCAGAAATTTATGGCCTAGCCTTTATATGGTTGCGAGTAACGGGGGCTTACAAAATGAGGCGGGTACGTATACTGTGTATTCGAAAATAGGGTTTTAAAGACTATCTTTGGCATTAAATGTGATGACAACACGGGACAATGAAGGAAACTCCACAATCGTGGAACAGCTATACTTCAATCCAACATAGTGAGGATCATGAAGTTGCGAATATTAAGATGGGCCGAGCATTTTGGTAGCGAGAATGGGCAACGAAAGATCAGTCCGTAGAATTCTTGACGGAAGATCAAGGGGAAAAAAGACCGATGGGGATGTAGTGAAGTTTAAAAGAGAAAAGAACAAGTCTTCTTAGGGATTCTTGTGATTTTCCGTTGTGGTCGCCTACCGGGTAGAGGAAAGAGCAGTGACCCTTGTTGAAATTAAGTAAAAGGCTGGGATCCCTGATATTAAATATTGGGTTTGTTTTATTTTATGGTCACAAATTCAAAGACCGCTCTCTTATTAAACTTTCGACTTGGTATTTATACTTTAGTTGATTGGAGTTATTAAATGTCGGACGCCAATCTAGAGACTGAGCCATCGAAAAAAGGGTCGAGGACGATTTAAGCGAGACAAGGACAAATTTGTCCTTCATCGTGTCTCTGTCTTCTAGTTATTTTGCGACAATCACAATCACCCACATCTAATGTTTAACTTAGTATAATATCTAATTGTTGTATTCCCTTTGTAAATGTAATGTTGTATTTACGAGGGTGGCCTAAAAAGGTTCCGATCTAACAAAGATACAAGATATTTTCTCTTAAAATTTATTTTTATTTTACTACATAGTCTGCTTGTAACTTAACGCTTAAACTGCGCCAACAGAGTGTTGGAAATGTTCATTCACGTGGGGAAACCCGGCACCCAACGTGCGGACAGCTTTCTCATGCCTAAATCTTGATTCAATATGTGACAAACACGTTCTTTGGGCATTTCCATAGCCTCTGCTATTCCTCTCACTTTATTCGGCGGTCGTCTAACACCATGTGGTGAGGATTAGCGATGTTATTGTCAGTTATTGCAGTTTTTGGACGTCCGGAACGTTCATCGTCTTCCAAGCTCTCACGGCTACGTTGAAATTCAGCTGCCCAAAATTTTACTGTGGGAAATGATGGTGCAGCTCAACTCATCTTTGATTTGCGTAGGCGTATTGCCTTTCAAAAACAAAAATGTAATGACAGCTCGACACTCAATTTTGTCCATTTTTACAAAAATACTCACATGGACTCACTCAAACGACTGTCGAATAAAAACTACGCGTGTAAAAAGGCTGACATTTTGATGAGTAACTGTCAAAAGATGCACAGCTACATTCACGCCGAGGTCGGAAACTTTTCAGCCCACCCATGTATAAGCATATAAAAAGGTAGAGGTGTTTGTGAAATGACTAATACTTACATTCTGAGTGTAGAAGGCATTGGAGCTCTTGCATTTTTAATTTATTGCACATACAACTGATATTATTAAAACAAACTCGAATTTGATGATTGACTTTTTAGAGTCAAAGCCTCTGAAATGAAGTTCAATTTCCACACCTGTTCAACATTTGGCATTTTCCTCAGATGTCACAAAAACCATTGAACAATCGGATGTAACCAACTATACCCTGCGCATCTTTTCTAATTGATACTGTTAAATAAAGTTAATTACAAAACTTAATATCTTTTTCAAAATGGTATAGGCTTTCAAACTTAGTATAATTTCAAAGGTAATAGCTAACTCTCTGCGTAGTTCAATGAGTTTAGAATGACACAATTCCGAACGAGGTAATGCAAATTCGTGCAGTTACGTTTTTGGGTTTTGACAGGGGAATTTCATTCAGTATCAATGGTATTTGTTTCAGCACTTTATTTACAGTCATAAACAAAAAATATAAGGACAACTGACATGTGTGCCTCATTACCTACGAGTTACTCGTTCCATATATAGTAAGTATGTTCGCAATATTCCATCGTCCAGTCTTGAGACAAGTTAATTAATTGCAGTTGTTATTATTTTGGTCAAATTTAAGCATCCGAAACGATTTATAACATCTAACATGATCACTGGCAATAACTGCAGTGTCCAGAGCCACCTTGTGTTCCACCATCAACCCGTCGGTAATGCACAACTAATGGTCAACTTGATGGTCTTCTAGTGACTCCACGTAGTCAAGAGGATTTAAGGTGCTCAGTATACAAGTCGGGCTAAGTGTGCACGCGTTTTCTACCAGAGACAGAAAATTGGATTCATTGTTGCAATTGCGGCGAATATGTGTGTATAATGTCCACATTACGGTTCTCTATGCAGATTGGCATTAATTATCGAAAATTCATTGGGACAATATTTATGGGTCATGTTCTAAGTCAGCCATAAATACGGTTGTACCGACGTTCGGAGCACAGAATGCGCACTACCGCTGGTTGAATAATGCAACATGGTAGCTAACGAATTCAAATTGAACACCAGTTCTAATTTGTGAGTAACGTACATTATAGTAACGGTTTGTAAGAGGTGGAGGACGGGTATCGTTACAAGGATCTGAGATTGGGAAAAATCTAATCATAGGTCAGATAATATAGAGGACTACTGGGAGGGTCGTTACGAAATCTCTATTTATAATATTTCGTGATCCAATTTGAGTTGTTATAAAACTTTTACTATCATATTTGATATTGTTTATTGTGTTTTTTGTTCACTCTACATTGTACCAAGGAATGGTAAATTAATCCTTCAGAAAAAGAATTCTATGATATAAATTTAATAAATATTAGTGCACGAAGAAATGCTGTGACTAAGGGGATTTGATTTATTAAAATATTTCCTGGAACGAAGAACATTATTATTTTATTAAAATAAGAAAAATGGTATTACTTTATTATTATTAAATAATAAATAGTAATAATAATGTTATTAAAATAAAAAATTATAATAATAACTTAATTATTTTATTATTATTAAGTAAAAATAATGAATATTTTTAAATAAATAAATAATAATAATAATATTATCATTTTATTGTTATTAAAATAATAAATAATAATAATAACACTATAGTTTTATTATTGTTAAATTAAAATAAAAAAAATATTTTCTTACTTTATTATTATTAAAGTAATAAATAATTTTATGGTTTCATTGTTATTTAAGTAATAAATGATAATAATAACATTTTTATTTTATTATTATTAAAATAATAGATAATAATAATAAAATGGGGCTCCTCGATAGTACAGTGGTTAGTATACCCGCCTGTCACGCGGGAGACCGGGGTTCGATTCCCCGTCGGGGAGCCTCTGGCACAAGACTAATGACCTTGCCCGGAAAAAAACAAATCATTGCGAAAAATTTAACAAGCCTCAGGACTTGCTAAATAAGGCCAAGACCGGTTCCCGGTTGTAGTACTGATGATGCTGATGAATAATAAAATAATAATCTTGTTTCTTCAGGAAATGTTTTAACAAATCAAATCTCTTTAATCACAGGACTTCTTCGTGCGCTAATATTTATTAAATATATTTTATAGAGGAACTTATTTACCTGAAGAATTAATTTACCGCCCCTTGATACAATGTAGGGTTCCTGGCTAAATTGTCCTTGCAGCTAGTTATTGACTGTAATTCCGCAATAGCTGTTTTAAGGAAGTTTTAAAATTACACGTTTTATGGGCAATACGTTATATTTAGGAAATCTCAGCTCCGCAAAATCAAAAAACCTATCGTAGACTGTTGATCTCTTTATTGTTGTTGGTGAATATAACATTTTTAATAAAATACCTTCAGGTGGCCTTTTTAAAAAGACTTACATTTGAGTGGAATGATTTGTTAAGAATACTGTATAATAAATTCGTTTTTACTAAATCGTGAGCCCATACCTATTACTGGTTATGTTTAAGCATATCCCTATTTCTTTCAGAACACTACCGGTATTTGTTATTAGCTCCAATTAATTTGCAGTATAACTAGTCAGCTCAAACTAGGAGTGTAGTACCCCAGATAGAGTTATAATGGCCTTAAGTTAACTTCAGTTTAACTTGTTAACATTTTGTAGGGATAATTAGAAAAATGAATTACAACAAAATCACAGGTTCATGAAATGAACCTGTATGTGCATAATCGCCGCACAACATAAATAACATCCCCTAAACTAAAACCGCTGATTAAATTAAAATGTACTACGTAGATGTGAACGAAATGTCCAACTACTGGAAGTATTAAGCTCAAACCAGAGCATAAACATTCCTAGTCTCTTCTGAGGGAAGGTAAATGAGGTCAGAATCTTCTAAGGTTAAAATGTTATAAGGTTATAAGGTTATAAGGTTATAAGGTTAAAAGGTTATAAGGTTATAAGGTTATAAGGTTATACGGTTATAAGGTTATAAGGTTATAAGGTTATAAGGTTATAAGGTTATAAGGTTATAAGGTTATAAGGTTATAAGGTTATAAGGTTATAAGGTTATAAGGTTATAAGGTTATAAGGTTATAAGGTTATAAGGTTATAAGGTTATAAGGTTATAAGGTTATAAGGGTATAAGGTTATAAGGTTATAGGGTTATAAGGTTATAGGGTTATAAAGTTATAAGAGTATAAGGTTATAAGATTATAAGGTTATACGGTTATAAGGTTATACGGTTATACGGTTATATGGTTATAAGGTTATACGATTTTAAGGTTATAAAGTTATAAGGTTAAAAGGTTATAAGGTTATAAGGTTATACGATTCTAAGGTTACAAGGTTATAAGTTTATATGGTTATACGATTTTAAGGTTATAAAGTTATTAAGTTATAAGGTTAAAAGGTTATAAGGTTATAAGGTTATACGATTATAAGGTTACAAAGTTATAAGTTTGTAAGGTTATAAGATTTTAAGGTTACAAGGTTAAACGTTTATAATGTTATAAGGTTATAAGGTAATAAGGTAATAAGGTAATAAGGGTATAAGGATATAAGGTTATTAGTTTATAAGGTTATACGGTTATAAGGTTATAAGGATATAAGGTTATAAGGTTATAAGGTTATAAGGTTATAAGGATATAAGTATATGAGGTTATAAGGTTGTAAGGTTTTAATATTATAATGTTACAAGGTTATAAGGTTATGAGGTTGTGGCGGTTCCGCCAAACCCCACGGTTCACTTACCTAAAAAACCCCCATAACTTCCATCCGATCACATTATATCGCTAATGCAATCGCATTAGCAACTTAAATGCTTTACGCATTTAGGATTATCTAAGGTATAATCTAAAAAGCTTCAGTAAAAGAATTTTTACATTTTCTTACATCTCTTCGCATACAAATTCCTGTAAGATTTCTTTCTTACCTTATCATAAATTCCCTGTAATAAAATTCATCGGTCAGTACCTGGCTGACTTTCAAACAGACAACTTGTCTCACAGTTTTGCTCGTGCTAGTTATCTTAATCAACCGTTATTTTCACAATAATTTTCACAATTTAATTATCATTATCTTGTTTTCTTTGCCTCGTTTTCCGCATACAAAAATTTGAACAAGTGTTATAACCGTTAAGTTATGGCCCCTGGGTCACGTGTGTTAAACAATATTAAGCGCAAACGGTTGCGTTACGACCCCGTTATTGGAGGCCAAACTCCTCCCGATAAACTTTCAAAAGTGAACAATAAAGTGTTAGAAAAATCTAAGATGTGTTCAAACACTACCTTTTTTCAACCACTTCAAAGTCTGATGAAAGACTCTCCTGAAATGGATCCGACCAATGACGAACAGTGCGCAGAACTTCCTAAAGAAACCGTTCCGCCAATTGTGGTATTAAAAACAACTAGTGCTCAAGTGCGTGATATTTTGAGCAACATTAAGATAGACAAATACTTAATCAAAAACATTTCGCTTGGGCAAAAAATATGTGCCCCAACAATGGACATTTATAATAAAATCAGAACCGAACTCTTACGGTTAAAATGTGAGTTTTTCACCCACTCACGTAAGGAAAATCGTCCATTAAAGGTAGTGTTATCCGGGCTAGACTTAATAAGCAACGATATAGTGAAAAATGAGTTAATTGCACTCGGGATTAAGTGCCTAGATGTTAAAACCATCACATTAAATCCGTCAACAAAAGCCCTGTACAAACACTACTTGTACATCGTCTACATTCAACGCGGTACAGTTAAATTAAACGAACTAAAACGGAACTACTCCACCTTGTTCAAAACCATCGTTCGCTGGGACTTTAAAAAACATAATCCAGGTAAGGTCACACAATGTCACAATTGCCAGCTTTATGGTCACGGCTCGATGCATTGTCATATAAATAGCTTCTGTGCAATATGTTCGGGAAACCATAAAACATCCGACTGCAAAACAAATGAGGTCATCAAGTGTGCAAATTGTAGTGGGCCACATAAATCCACCGATCCAGAATGCATAAGCCGAAAGCAGTACATAGACATTCGCCGCAAATTATCCCCACGCGGACGTGGTACAGGAAATACAACCTTCCTACAGCCTCCGAGTGACAAACAGCAGACAGTGCCCGACCGATTATCCATTGATAATTTTCCTCCACTACCCCGATCTGTGCGTCAACCTTCACTTCCTTCATCCACCTGGGCTTCTGGCCTCCATCAAACCCAGCAACCTTCCAATAGTGATACGACATACTACGAAGAAAAATCCGTCAGAAACATTAACTAATGA